>OX104059.1:24528273-24595773 GCA_944474145.2 Dicrocoelium dendriticum | reverse complement strand
AATAACCAGGTGTCTGTTCCGAGTTCGACGTGTACCGCTTTTACCGAACTCGATAGTCTGCATTGCGGCGTCGAAGAGGTAGCTCAACTACTCGCCAACCTTGACGGCACCAAACCTGCCGGACCTGATGGGCTTCACCCACTGGTTCTCAAGTCACTTTCAACCATCCTCTCTCCTATCGTGACTGACCTTTTCAACAGGTCGCTGTCCGAAGGTTTGTTGCCGGTTGACTGGAAATGTGCGGTGGTGAAGCCTATTCCGAAAGGCGGCGACCCTAGCAAAGTAGACAATTACAGGCCAATTTGTCTGACACCTATATTGGCAAAGGTTGCTGAGAAAATCATGAAGAAGAGATTGCTGCAGTTGCTACAGTCAAACGAGGTCCTGACGCCCGCACAGCACGGTTTTATGCAAGGTCGCTCATGCATTACAAACCTGCTTGTGACGAGGAATGAGTGGTTGAAGGCAATAAACAAGGGGAAGTCTGTCGACGTGATATTCATCGATTTCATTGAAGCGTTCGACAAGGTCAGTCATGAGGTTCTCCTTCACAAACTCAGCATGTGTGGCGTCGGTGGCTCACTGCACCGGTGGATCGGCGACTTTCTTGTTGGACAAAGGTGGAGGGTACAGGTCGACGACCATCTAACTGACTGGTACCCCTCTACAAGTGGCGTGCCTCAAGACACTGTGCTGGGGCCCACTTTGTTTTTGATCCACATCAACGATCTACAGCAGCGTCTCCGGTCGCCGTGTGCCTTGTTTGCGGACGACATGAAGATTTGGAGAGAAATCGACGCTCCCGACGACTGTGGCCTACTTCAGCAAGATCTTAATCGCTTATCCACATGGTCTGCAGAAGTTCTTCTTCCGGTCAACCCAGCCAAGTCCGTATTTATGAGCCTATGGAATGGTGCAGACGGCCGAACCTACACCCTTGACGGCCAAACGCTATATCCCACACCCTCCGTGAAGGACCTAGGTGTGCTCTCACGCTAC
This sequence comes from Dicrocoelium dendriticum, assembly GCA_944474145.2. Classification (NCBI taxonomy): domain Eukaryota; kingdom Metazoa; phylum Platyhelminthes; class Trematoda; order Plagiorchiida; family Dicrocoeliidae; genus Dicrocoelium; species Dicrocoelium dendriticum. Next base: position 24,594,774 of record OX104059.1, on the reverse strand, counting down.
GATTTGAAGTCCGTGGACAACACGAGCAGGCTATATCGGAAGGGACTGCGCATGCTTTGGGCGCTCAAACGTAGCTTCGGCACATGGTCTGAAAAGGTTGCCACTCGCCTGTTCTCTTCTATCATTAGACCAATGCTAGAGTACGGTTCGCCCGCCTACTTTCCGATTACCCGAGGCGAGGCACAAAAGATCGAACGGGTCCAACACGTTGTTACCAGGCTGATCCCGAGTTTACGTGGCTTTGGGTATGAAGACCGGTGCGAGAAACTAGGACTCTACACCTTGTCCTACCGTCGGGTACGAGTCGACCTCATTATGACCTACCGAATTCTACATCTCGGTGAGTTCCCCATGTTAAGGGCAATGCTGCACGTACGAGGGCCTTGCAGCACACGCGGACACAGATACAAGCTTGTTGTGCCGGATATGAAACGTGTTCCCCACCCACTGTGCTTCGAACGGAGAGTGGTAAACATTTGGAATAGTTTGCCCGAACATGTGATTGAGGCAACATCTGTGCAGCAGTTCAAAACGTTGTTAGATTTGCATTTTGCCTCTATTCGATTCAGAGAACGACTGCATACTTACGATGACATATCACATTTGTGAATCCTGAAATATCGTACGTCGAGTATTCTAAATATTACATGAGAACGACAAGGATATTCACGGTTGACAGCTATTATAATGTTTTTCACAATATTTCGAAAGAGTTGTACAGAATCCATTTATACTTGCTCTATAATACAGTATTCAGTATACAGTATTCATTACCCCTGGGATCTCTTGCGCTAACTTTTATTATACATTGTTGAGTTAAATCAGTTATAGTTTCCTCATAACTTTAGATTTTTTTTAAACGTCTCACAAAGAGACTATAGTGTCAGGAAAATTTATGATTTGGTGTTTAAACATATAAGAATGAAACTACAAGCTCTACGATTTTTATCTTTTTGCACTTTCCAAATGAAAATAGCTTATTTGCTACTAGCTGAATACTTGTGTAAATATAATCTAAGAACAAGCTAGCCTATTTGTTTCTTACTGCTTGAAAGCTTTTATCACCGGTCGCATTTCATTTCCTTGCATTAATTTAAGAACAATAAAAAATTGGTCTACAATCTATGCTTTAGTGAACATAAAATTATTAACACTAACTCAGCAATAGTTTTCTCAAACAGCAGCCAATTAATGATGGGAAATTTGTATGTCCATAAACGTTTTCGTTGATTAACAGACACACCTGAATTGTTGTTATTTATACGCAAAATAAATCAGTTTTAATTAAGAAAATATAACATCAGCACAGAGAATAACATTGAGTGAACGCTTCCAGTCGGTATTATTGATAAGACCCATTCTATTAAAAAAATACTGGATTTTAATAGTAAACACTTGAGAGGATGTATTTTATTCCGAGCAACGGCAGGACTATGGATAATGTAGCGCTGCGCAATGTAAAAGTATTTGCCCTAGCTGATTGCTTTCTCTACTAAAGGAGAAAGAAATATGATTATTTTAACATGTTTGCATTGCCTAGCTACTGGAGCGCGAATCATAAATGTTTTAACTTTAAAGGAGATACACTTTATTGGACTGTGATTTACTTTTACAAAATAGCGTAACATATTTTACATATGGGATCGTGGGTACAAAAACGTAACTTGAAAATGGTGACCAGATATGATATAGAAAAATAAGTGTTGACGAGGCTAACATCAGAAAGAAGCCTGTTTGCCATAATAATAATAAAATCCTGAGTTCAGTTATTATAGACTTACGGTTATGAAAACAAATCGTTAGCATTCGAAAATATGATGTATTTTCTTAATATTTTCTTTTAGGTTCTTGAACCGAGTAGTGTGATAGTGAAATAAGTATTTTAGTGTAACACAAACGTAGTGAACTTAAAATAATCAAAAGTTCAAAACGCTTATCTATAGCATTACAGGTTCTGCTTAAAATGCTATTTACCCATTTGTCTAGGAAATCCTAATTTTATAAACTAAATAACTATTGATAATTGGTGTATAACTCGATTGCAAAATTTCACCAAGTCGTTTGTATAATTCTGGATAACCTGGATGATCTTCGCGGTGCATTATTACATGGCATAAAGCGGAAAGTTAAACTAAAATGATAAGGTAGAGCAAGGTATGTGAAACAGAGCAGTTAAAAGGAAATACTATGCGAAAAAACCAATAAAGGTTGCTCATGAATAACATAATACATATTAAACTATCAGTGAAATCCTTCTTAACTGACTATATATATATATATATATATATAAGATTAGTTGATTACAGTTTTAAAACAGTTAGTCCCCTTCAGTAGTTTGAACAACGAAATGAGAAGACGAATACTGGCAGATGCTAGCATTTCGTATTATCTCGTCAGTACCAATACAATAACAGGGAAATTCTTTTATATGTCTTACAGGGCACAGGCAAACCAATCAAATTTATTGTTGTGATCATTGTTATCAGATTACGTCCACCGCAACCGCAGGTTGACAACTAATTGCTTTTGGACACACAAAGCTGGTCTAATTCGGCTTATCGCGACGGCCTCGGCAAATCGTAAAAGGCGTGCATTACTATGAGGTAACAAGATCCGGAAAGCTGATAAGGGATTGACCTGGTGACGAGTCGCCAAGATGTGCCTGCCTATGGAGGACGCTGGCGGCTTACGCGAACACGTATCATCGGAGGTGGATTGGGTAACTGTACGCTGAACCCAGTTTGGTAGGTGTTCCTTCACTCGGGAATCTGAAACCCGTTCGGTCCTGCCGATGTAACTGATACCGCAGTCACACACGAATTGGTAGACACAATGGGATTTGGCGCCGACGGGTTCATCTTCTTTTACTGAATGTAACGGCAACTTTCGGGTTCTCTTGATAATTACCGCCTCCGCAGCTCAGTATGTACGCTGAATGGCCGAGACCATCCGTTTGGTTATTCTTTTCGTTGCATTGTCACCCTTGAATGGGAGCTCAATTACACCTTCTTCTTAGGGGCTGTCAACACCATCTCCTTGGGCGGTCTAACTTGGCTATGTTTGTCTATGAATCGATTTGGGTAGCCATTCTCCATAAGTGTCTTAGTGATCAGCTCTAACTCTTCAGCCAGGCAGTCGTTGGAGCAGATACGTCTGGCCCGAGTGAATAATGTTTTTACTAGCGCGCGCTTGTGTGCCATCGGTGAGAAGCTAGTGAAGTGTAGATATTGGCCGGACCACGTTGGCTTCCGGTATACAGATAGCTTATTCAGCCCATTATCCCTGCGTCTCATGAGAATGTCGAGGTACGGAAGTCGCCCGTTCGATTCGAATTCAAAAGTCACATTCAGGTTGTCATGAACAATATTAAGTTGATCTATTAGTTGTTCGATTTGCATCTTTGTGGAACCGAAAACAAGGATATCATCCACGTATCGTTTGTAATACGACAGCTGAGAAATCTGTCCACTTATTTCCTGTCAAGCATCAGAATGAAAAAGTCAGCCAGTACGGGCCCCAACGGACTACCCATAGCTACTCCGTCAATTTGGCGATACGTGTTGTGGTCGAATCGGAAAGCGACATTCTCCGTGCAAAGTAACAGTGACTGTCTCAGGAGCTTTGTCGGTATTGACAGACGGAAATTCTCCTCTTCTATCAGACGGCAAATCTAATCAACTGTCTCAAGCAAGGGGACATTAGTAAATAACGATTGAACGTCCACTGAACACATAACCTTGTATTCTAGGCTGATTTGGTCTAGGTCTTCAATTATTTCAAAAGAGTTCTTAATGCTGTGCAAATTGTAGTGCTGCCTTAGTGGTGCAAGGATCCGAACTAACCAACGAGCAAAATTGGCTCGACATACTCATGAGTCGCAGGGATAATGGGCTAAATAAGCGATCTGTATACCGGAAGCCAACGTGGTCCGGCCAATATCTACACTTCACTAGCTTCTCACCGATGGCACACAAGCGCGCGCTAGTAAAAACATTATTCACTCGGGCCAGACGTATCTGCTCCAACGACTGCCTGGCTGAAGAGTTAGATCTGATCACTAAGACACCAGTTCAATCCCTTATCAACTTTCCAGGTCTTGTTACCTCATACTAATGCACGCCTTTTACGATTTGCCGAGGCCGTCGCGATAAGCCGAATTAGACCAGCTTTGTGTGTCCAAAAGCAATTAGTTGTCAACCTGCGGTTGCGGTGGACGTAATCTGATAACAATGATCACAACAATAAATTTGATTGGTTTGCCTGTGCCCTGTAAGACATGTAAAAGAATTTCCCTGTTATTGTATTGGTACTGACGAGATAATACGAAATGCTAGCATCTGCCAGTATTCGTCCTCTCATTTCGTTGTTCAGATTACAGTTTTACCTTTCCTTAAACATCACCTATGAATTTACTTATTCTGCATTTATTAATAACTAAAACATTCTTTATAACGCAAACAAAATTTTACTTATTTTCTTTACGTTGCTTTATAGCAGGAGTAGAATATCTCAATATAAAAGCGCTCTAAAAACAGATGAATACTTTTCAATTTGTAACACAAACTGGCATTAAATTACTATAGTATTTTTTGTCAAGCACTTACGTTTGCCATTTTTATTCAACAATACTCTAAGGGAATTTACCCGTTCATTTTTTAAATGCTAGTTATCAATGCCCAACTTTATTTGTAAATTTCAAATGAATGATTTTAAATCAGGTAAGCTGCTCTCCAAATTGCTTGATGGCTGGCTAAAAGTGCTGTACAAAAGAAAAATCTTTTTTTTTTACCGAACAACAGATTTATAAGAATTAGAGATAAATATTTAAGCATTTGCTTTACTTAAGGCGGAAAACTTTTATGGCTTTAATTTTATTAGACTAAAATGTTTCTTTCAGTTTCTATTCACAACGTCAGAATGTGTAGGTGTTGTTTTCAGTTCTGAGCAAAATTTGTTATAGAACTACATGTCGCTTTGGGAAAAATGCGCATGGAATGCATGTGATTGATTCAAATATTTGGTTTTTTTCTCTTCATCGGTTATGTCATGCCATCAGCAAGTAAACCATAATTCATTTAATTTAATTATGTGCTCAGATAAACAACGTTTGGTTTGTCATCCATTTATTAGTTTTTGGTGAGATACATGGCGCCTTGTAGCAGTGCATTTACTTTTTTACTGGCAAACCTATTTCTGTGCAACACATGTCAACAAGTGATTGCCGTCATGGATAATGATACAGTAATTCCATTTGCCGTTTAAAAGATGGCGGACAAGATTTCCTCAACAAATATTGAATATACCACTAATCTGGCGAAAAAAGTGACGTACGACGAAATGCAGTAATGTAAGTTAACAGCAATATCAGAAAAGCTAATGAAAATTTGGTGCAAAATACTGTACAGATGTTGCTATTTTACTTAACAGCATATAATGAAATGTTAGATAAATGAACAAACAAAGTTTTAAACTGTGTCAACCTAAACGTTTTATATGTATAAAGTAGGATGTGATTGAAGCAAACCGTACGGAGATTTATTAAACTGACAATATACACCTTGGATGAAATAGCATATTATTAGTTCGCATAAAATATGTTGCCTTAGGTAGTAAATCAAGCTGGAATAATGTTTAATGTACAATTGATGCAATCTTTTAAATAATTGTTTTTGTGTAATTTTTGCTAAGCAAACCTTATTAAAACCACAGACTATAGGGTTTGTTAGAAATTTGTATTCTATAAGTTTTAACATACGGTTGGGAAAAGGAATAATTAAGGAAGCACTAAAATATCAGCCGCTGTCAATGCTGCTATTGGAGCTGCGCACAACCTATGCATTGCATCAAGTTAGTTAACATAGCATTTTGCAGGCTGCATTTTCTCCCTACTGGCGAAGATAATTAACGTAACGCTGAAATAACTGCACATGAACTCTGTTAGCTGACACACATAAAAAGCAGTTTGTTTCAGAAAACAAACATGAGAGGTTTCAAGATCTCATAATCCAAGATCATCTTTTAGCAATTGTTTGATAACATACACTTTAAGAAAATAGTTGCATGTCATGAGCATGATCATGAGATTTTGGGAAGAAAATTATGTCAGTAAAATTGTTAACATTATCTGATACGTATAGCGCACTAACACATATTGGTTGAGCGAAAGCATAGAAAAGCTCAATCCGAGTGAGTTTACATTTCATCAGGTATCCAGTTCCGATGCATACTAGCCTTGAAAAAATCGCACATTTTCACAGTTTATCCCAGTTATTACGCTTCGCTTGATGCTGCGGTGGAGACGTTCTGCAAATGTAATGTGCAAATTTCCTTTTTTTACCGTATATATAGGCGCAATTCATTTTTAATTTAGCTAACGTTTAATAAAAATTAGGCAGAAAATATTTATATCAAAGGGTCAAAGAGCGAAAATTGATTTTGCTTTCGTAGTCCTAGCTGAGACCGATTAGTTTTTTACTTCATTATGTTACACCTTTTGACTATTTTTAAGCGACGAAATTTTTCAATTCAGTAAATTTAACGGTTGCATTTTTCTATATTTAAAACAATTTACCTGATTGCAAATCAAACTATTGGATTCAGCAATTTAAATTGTCTGGAAGTAAAATATGTTAAGTAGTGCAAATGCGAAAAGCTTCAACATTCAATATCCGCACTTTCTCTTTAATAATAAGTATTTCTATTTGCTAATTTTCTTGGTTACATAGAGTAAACTCAGTAAAATATATTATCAATTCGCGTACTGTCTTTGCCGATAAATTGGTCAGACAAGATACAGAGTTCGCTTGTCACCGGTGGTTTAAAAGCAATTGCATACGTTCCTCCAGAAGCAAGATTTGTAAGGTTAATGGCGTCGCAATTGATGGGACGTTATCTTTAGTCTAGAACCAAGCATTGTGTTCATTCACAATGGCAAGAAAATTTCGTTACCATTTAGGAAATATATACAAATTTATACTTATTTCATTGTGATCAGCAATGTTATCGGCGTTAAAACGGTGTAACTTGTTCTGCCAAGTAAACCCTTAACAATCTTATGTTCACAAAATAAGACAAATGTGTACGCGTGAATTTCAGCCCTGAACATGCGCAAGCTGGTGAACTTTGCGCTATGCTATACCCAGGAAAATAATCTTCTAGTAACAATGAGTACTGAGTGGAATTAGCTGATTAAACTACATGTGGATAATACATCGTGCAGCACAGATATTTGGTAAAAATAACTTAGCCTAATTAGGACGATAACATTTATGTCACAACACTACTTTTTCTATAACCGCTTAGTTGATTTGTTCGCTTTTATTGTGTAAACTATGCTTCAGCGCTCATCTGTCCTTATGAAATGCTTCATCTTACAGAACCGTGTGCATTTTCCAATTATTACTTTTATGTTAATGTGTATAAAAGTCAGTGCACACATAAACAACGTAATTGCCATTCGTGAATAAGGTTTCTACAGCTGGCCAGAAATCACCATTTTGTTTTCTTTACAAATAATGCTGCATAAACCATTTGGAATATCGAATACGCTACTTGACGCTTTATGCCTATAATTATATTTGCCTATATTACTAGATATACATCATGCTATGTATACGCAAAATTATAAATTCACCTTCTCAAACGGAAATCTTGATTAGTTTGGAGCATTAAGAAATTATTGCTCTTCGTGAATTGTAGGTGTGCATAATTCCGTATAATTATTGACAGATCACGGTAAAATATGTCAATTAAATGTATCCACACTGTAAGAAAAATCCTGGGATATACACACAATTTCAAAAATAATTAACGGGCTCAAACATCATCAATTATGTAACCCTCCTTAAAAACGATAACTTTACTTTCGTAACACCACTTTATATGTATTAAAAGCATTCTACAAATTAAACTTAATTAATGAAGCATTAAGGATGAATAATTAAATACTTTATTGATTAAATTGGAATCTTTAAACATGATATAGCGTATGTGAATTTTTGATGCAACTTTGTCTTTTTTGTAGGAATGCGAGAGAATAAAACACAAAATAGTCGCGGTTCTTTAACAAATTTATAGACAAACAAGATAAATTGTGCTGTATAGCCTTCTAAGTGGTTAGAACATTATAGAAAGAAAATATCAATATCATATATGATTGGATAGTTCGTGTAACGTATTCAAAGTACAGATTGCTATGACCTTAAGACAATGAAAATTAAATATAACGTTGTGTTGATTATGATTCCGTAAAAAAACCAAAACACGTTTCACAAATAATTGGTTTAATCATTAATTTGAATGGACTTGACATTTCAGATTTGCGAGAAAGCTACACTAAAGTCTTTTTCCTTAAGCCACGTACCTTTTTAATATTTTCTAACAATTATATAAAAATTTCGCATATTATTATAAATATATCACTAGAGATTCAAAGTATTTTTGTGAGGACAGGGTTACATTCTCACAAGGCGGCGTTCAACGTATATCATCGTATTTAATATTACTTCTATATACTAACTTCTCTTAATTCTGGTAAGTCTGCCTGATTACATTGTACTCAAAGAAGAGAAGTTTACTCTCCCCATTTCTGATAGTTTACTGCTCTATCGAGTTTCCCTATATGCAGGATTTGGTTTCTTATGCCACTTTGTATTTGATAATTAAAATGATCTTCGTCGTAATGTTTGAGACAATAACAAGGTTTCTACTCGTAATTCGATAAAGATATTTAAAAGTCCATTAACTTAATTATATCTAGTTGAAAACCTGCAGGCTACTTATTTTAAACTCTCGGTACATTTAGAAAAGTGTCTCGCAGTGTACCAAGAAATACACGGATATGCGGCAAATTAAATCATGTGGTATCCTTTTCAAATACAAATCTACAAACTAATACTCAGCTTACTTTTGAGAAGACGGAACCGTTATTTATAATAAGGAATTATGCAACCATTTTTCTCAGAAACATAAAAAACGCTGTGTTTTACCTGTTTCAAACAAGCGCTGTCCGCAAAGTATCCATGCTCATGTGCTAGATATTAGCAACAATATTCAGAACAGCAATGGAATGGACAATATATTAGGATTGAATTTGGGTTGATCTCTATCGATAATGGTTAGCATCCAAATGTCAATTCTTAACGTTTGTTTATGTAAATCGGTAACATTTCCGTTTACTGATTATATACTCTAGATCAAATTTGTCAGTGACTACTATTGCAAGGTTTTCGGTTTAATTGTATCGTTGTTTTCACATTTTGCTTTATGCAGTATTACAAACACAACACCTTCGAACCTGAAGAGGATTTTATATACAAGAAGCCTGCGCCATTTGAAAACATCCACTTAGGATTTGGCGCAGAAATATGTCATTGCAGTTACGTTGCAATGTCTAGAGCAGCTCTGACATAGCTCTATTCAAATTCACATATACCAGAGGGGAAACAGATGTTGGCAGCTTACAATATTCGTTTTCATAAGGTATGCTAAATTTGGATGTTTGTGAGTAGGGTAAATCTTGTAGAAAGTAGAAGTCACGATTAAAATTTACGCAAAATTATGTGCCTCGACGGAGAATCGAACCCCGGTCCACGAATTTCCGGTCCGCCGCTCTACCACTGGGCTACCGAGGGCTGACGATTAAGTGTGCAAATTTTAACACAATACTTCTGCACAATACTTCTGGCACGGATTCCGATGGAAAGGTTTTCTTTTCAGCTGACAATGTTGAGTCCTTTTTTGGTTCAGACTCTTTGAAACGCTCCTAGATAAGGTTGAAATTTCAGTCTTATTTCTTTTAACTAGCACTCTATCAGGTACCTAAACGGCCACTATAATTTGTCTTTAATGGTTTAGGGATATGTGTCGGTTTTTTTCGGGTGTATGCCTATAAATAAGACTCATAGTTATGGTACATACATGTTATAATGATTATAATAAAGGTGCAAATCTAAATAATAAATTGTATTGCAAAAACCTCATTTATGGACGATTATCAAAGGCTTCATGTTCACTCTGTGTCAATATTAATCGTACAATTAGTGAGTTGATTGATTTATCCACAGCCATTCGACGATTGGGTGCCAAAGGTGGGACGAAACAACCAGATCAATATCATAATAATTTACGTTCTTGGTCTGAAAAACTTTGGTCATTTTAATTTATGGATGCAGTTACCATTGATATAACCTATAATCATTATGGAACCAGCAAATAGATATAGATGAAATGACGCTTTTAACTATTTTGCAAACGTTGGAGAATCAATAAATCCTTCCACGAAAGTTTTCTTTTTAACTAATTTTTAGTAGAAAGTAACGCTAACCTTACCCCTAGTATAACTCCGTGATACCATTTACTGAGAAAAGCTGCTGTATGAATATTAAAAATATTACATTGATTCAACCCTGTAAACATTAGTTATCATTTCCTAGTATAACACGTTTGAAACAGACACACGAATTACATTTTTACCCGATTTACTCGCATTGCTACAGAATTGGACAAGTCAAAATATGTCAAGTCATCTTCTAGTAATAACTCAGCGTTAACTTTTCAAAAGTTCAAAGTATTTGAAACAAATGGTTATTAACCAGGCGTAGACTAAACAGCTTTTAGTTGAACGCTGGGTCATTCCGTTTTGATGCTATACATCATCCGTAATATTTCTGTTTTCAATGAACCTAAAACTGGCTTATACGCTGCTCTTAATTAAAGAAGCATAAATGTGATTTTAAGTGTTAACGGTCGGCGGCATATTGGAACTTCCATAGTTATTCCTTTTCAAAAGGTGCCTATACAAGATTACTGCTAACTGCAGCTGTACTCACTTTGCGAATGGCAATAACGTCACTTTGGAACTGAGTCTCCAGTGCAGCGCACCATTTTGTACAAATCCTATGGTAGTTCTCAAGTTACTTCGAAGTGTCAACGTGCACTTTCCGACTTATTTTGCCGATGTAATACTATAAAACAGAATTAGCATCCGAGGCAGTAGCAGTACGCAAACGCAAAGCAGAATCCGACTGAGATATTTTCATGGGAGCATGCTGTCACATCAGAAAGAATTAAACACTTGGTTTCACGTCCCGTAATTTTTATTTAAGGCTAAATCCTCGTGGCCTATGTCTCCGGAGTACTTAAAGGAATTGGAATGGCTGCGATCTGATACTAGTCATCCTTGCTTGCCCAACTTGGAAGAACAATGGATAAGTAATTCAAACTCTATCCAACTTGGACTTCAGAGCGAAATTGTTAGACAACTGGCTGTGTTTAAGCCTTATTTCTTGGCGAACTTTATGAAGAGCGCGGCACAATACATAACTGGTGCGAACACGAGTACTGAAATTTGTTATTCTGCAATTTGGGGTTCGACTGGCACAAGCGGAAGTCTCCGCAAAATATATATTTCTTCTTTCAGACGACGATCAAGCGATAGCAGTAATAAATTTAAACTCAAGTGTTGCATATTGAGATGACATGTGCCTTGCATCAGAAAGGTATAATCTAAATATGCCGATGATTGAATCAACTCTACGTGCCTTTCGATGTGAGACATCTAAATTTTCTTCCAGTCGCTATTTTGACAATCTTATCAAATTCTCATTAAGTCAACGGACATTCTGGAATTCAGCTAACGCTGTAGATATTCAGCAAGGTTATTAGTTCGTGGTAAGCGTATTGTTGGGTCTTGTGCTGTTCAGCTGTGATAGATGTCGTGTAAACCTTGTAAAATCATGGAGTCAGCTAACGGCGCCGAACATTGGCGAACAATATCTGACTTTATGTCTAGTAATAACTGCCGTTGGTGAGATAACTTTGGACCATTAATGGTACCACGCGGCCGTGCAAATAAACATGTTTTGGATGTCTATTCAGCTGTTTGACTACAACAGCAGTGCTCACAAAGTTGCTCATTTCATGGATACATATTCCTATTTGTGAACATTTTCCCGTTTTTCGGCTAAAAGCGGTTGGCCCACTAACATATAATGCTAAATCTGATCTATGCAGCCTCCTAAGAAATTGGGATAACGTGCAGATGAAAAAATCCATGCTGCCACCGGAGATTGATTTGAAGTTGAAACCTAATTTTGCTACCGACATGCAACTTCTACTCACGTCCACTGTCGAGAGAAGCGATGGAAACAGTGCCCTTTGTTTGCAGCGTTACTTTTGATTTATCCTATCGCAATGATTTTAGGCTTTTTAATTGTAGATGTTTGTGAGTAGGGTAAAGTTCGCAGAAGGTAGAAGTCACGATTAAGCGCTTTCAAGACTTGTGAGCACCTTTTGTCCACTATGTATAAAATATGGTGTCCGCTTTGGACACTTTTAAATGCGTTTGTCTCAAATTTGATGACCGTGTTTTGCCATCCGTTTTCCGTACATTTGATCCTGTGTGTAAAATATCTTCACTGCAGACGCAAATACAATGTAACAGTAGTTAATTTCAAAGTAAGATTTATTCAACTGGTTTAAATGTGCTGGCAAACTGGAATTAAAATGCCCCAGCAAACAAGGCTTAAATTCCGAGGAACTAATCCATTTTAAAAAATAAATTTAATGAAATTGGTGGTTCGTTGTGAGTTATTGAATTCATCGCTATTATATTGCAAGCCGTAATGGTTAATCTTTAATCCTGAAGTGCATCACGTGATTGCTTTGTCTTCTTGCGTCTCATCTATGGTGCGCGTTCATTATTCGTCCCAGTGGATCGAAACTATGAACAATAGTGGTCTGAAAAATAACAACTGATTGCGATAGTTAGACGTTGAGACAATAGCTGAATATCAAGTTTTGAAAGCTAACTGCAATATTTTATAAACCATCGTTTCCCGTCTTTGCAAATAACTGTCTGTGCAGAGAAGTGATTGGCCACCGGTATCACGAATACGCTATCAGTGACCGTGAAGCGGCACGGCATTCTGACAGACATTGCTTACTATGTAAGAGTAATGGTTTCATTACCTTTTGTGCGGTTAAGCATAATTGAATCAAAATAAAGTGGTCATATATGCAGACGTAACCAATAATAGCAATTCCAAATATATGAGATGCATTTGTGCTCTATAAAAGTTACCTATGTACAAGTGCAGTAATGGAACAAATAGCAGACCTGCATGTGATAACTTAAAGTTTGCAGTTACATATAAGCTTGAACTCTGAATTTGTTGTTAAAAATATATAATTTATACCATTTTTTCCAGTTCTTGATCTTCGACGGAAAATACTAAAGTATATTTTATTATCTTATTATTTTTGAGCTAAATGATGGGCGTTCGCAATGCCACTGTCTTTGTTTTTCGCAGCAATTATAAGTAGTAACTAATCATGATCAGATTAAGTTGCACCGTGGTCAAATATGAGGAAAGCGCAAGGCAATCTCCTCATCTTATTAACGTAAAGAAATGTGTGCATTTCATATTTCCTGTGTGGTAAAAACCCTGAATTCAAATATTCGTATTTAATCGTTAAGACCATTGAATTAAGATACATGATTACAATTGGCTTACTCTCTATTGATGTAAATAGCATAGCTGTGCAAAAGAGAGAATATACAGTTGCAAAGCTACAAATATAAATACTTAGGAAGCTTCTTTATAGTAATATAAGCAAGCTGGGTCGTGTATTTATACCGGGGTGCATCGTGTGTTAGCTGACTAAACTATGCTTTATGCGTTCCCATGAGGAAATAATTGGCCCTTTAGCCACTGTAAGTATGGATTGTGTCAACCTTCACTAGGTGGGGAGTTCCATGTTTGTTGTCAATTTTAGCATCTGGATGTTATTTTACCTTACTCACTGCGAAATATCAGTGTTCAGTGGAAATATGTTCCTCTTTTGTAAGTAAATCACTTGCATAGTTCTCAATGTGTTCCAACTTGGTAGATTTCTGTTAACTTCGTGCAATGTTATGACAGCTTACAGTTTGATTCGAAAATGATTAGCAGTCCTTTCAAAATAAGTAGCACGGAAGATAAAGTAAAACGAAAAACCTTGTTATGACAAGGGGGCACACTCAGGTATTTTCCCGTTTACAATGCGCAAATTCCGCTAATGATGTTATTTAAATTATGAACAACTCACGGAAAAATGTATAATATCTAAAATGTTGAAGCGAAATGAATTCAGAATCCAAGTATAGTGATTCCTAAGGTACATGGTTGTATTTCGACGTTGGTAATTATGTAATTAATCTCAGTGGCTAACGTCACTTTGTGTCCGACCGCTTAAGAAATCTCGGATATCGTGGTGGATGTGCCATCACTTACATTAACAAAGATGTATGTAACTCAGTTTCAAACTCCCGCAGTAATCAACAAGCTCAGTAGGTTATCAACCGTTGGATAATAAACGGAATGTGCTCAGCGGTTTCGTAACTCCTAATTTTGGAACGTGCAAGTAGCTTCAGACACAGCATGGTTAGGAATGTTAAAACTGTGTTTGCCTCAGCTACAGCCTAAATTAACACAATGGGTTTAGCTAATTTGGTACAAGTTTCAACCAGACTTGAGGCGCATCCTGACTTAATTTTCAGCAACCAACATGAACCATTTTCTTTGCAATAGTCTGCACTTCCTGGTATTTCCTATCATCGTATAGCAAAAATACATCCCATGTAATACAGTAAGGCAAACTACGTTGTGCGGAAAAAAAACAATATATTACAGTTAAAAGAAGAAGGTGCATAGCAGATAACAAACAAATATAAATCAACTGATTGTTCAGTCTTCCCAAATGCTGAATTTTCAATCCAACGCGAGTATCTCCCAGAATATGAAAATTTCTCTATTTATCTAGGTTCCTCGATTGAGGTAAATTATTTGCGAAAATGCAGAATTCCATTTTCAATTCTGAAAAAAAATAAGGAGGACAAAAGCACGTGCTTAGCAAGCTAAGCTAACTGCTCTTTTTAAAGTTTTGTCCATATTTATAAAATCCAAATTAAAAGCTTAAACGTTTTGTACATTCTGACGGTTTTGGGTAACAAATTTTGACCGGACCTATGGAGGCTCCTTGGACAACTCTCCAGAAAGAGTTCTTAAAAAGCTCGTCACAAATGAAGTAGATAAGTACAATGATGCTTTCAGCTGCTTGACAAATAACACACATTTCCATGATTAATTCACCAAAAATTAACTACCTGCTTCAGTTGATTTCACAAGCGTTCACAAGCGTTCACAAGCGTTCATCATGAACTCACAATGCTGTGGCCAAAAATTGCTTGTGGACCAGATGTTCTATCAGCAATCACTCGAAAGGCGTGCAAAAATGTTTTTACAGAAGCTCTGACAGAAATCTTGTATTCCTGAATAAATATTGGTGCCACCCTCGATAGTAGGAAATCATTTAATCTAAAACCACTGCTTAAAATCCATATCCGAACGGTCGGCATATTACTTATATGTTTGTGCTTCTTTAGAAACCTAAAATCTAGCTATATCGAGCATCCTCATAAGCAGTCATACTGATGATGTTTAGAAGTTATCCTAAAATCCGTGTCTGTCTAGATTAGGTGCTATTTATTATCCAGTGAATTCCGCCAAAATAGCGATGTATACTATTTACAGGAACGTAGGAATATTATTTTTGATTACTCCAAAATTTAGGGTGCCGTGACTGATGATGCTATTTTAGCAGTTTGTCCCAAAATGACGACTCTCCAAGAATTGTTATTCCAGGACGAATTTGGACGTTCGAACCAGACTGGAACCGCGTTAAGTATGGGAATTCAACTGGTGGGTTCCTGATGCTTGTATTCGGACTATCGGACTATTGGATATTACAACATCTACTCGGGTTATACATATGTACCTACGTAAAGTACGCAACATATTTAATTTGGTACGCGATAAAAATATACTCGTTTCCACCCGTCAACAATACTTTTATGCACTTTGGATGGCAAAAGGAATAATGAATAAATGCAAAAATAAGTTTGATAAATGACCTTAGCAGCAATATGGTTAAAATACACTCCAGCACATACGCTTCAGAAAAACTGGTGTCTGTTTGCACGGAGGAGCGTTAAGCAAATTTTAGTGTAGAAATGTATCCGTACCTAAACCTGGTGGATGAAATAGTTAGAGTCACAGTGCATCTATGGGTGCATTATTGAAGCAATTCTTTTGCATGAACTGGTTTGCGTAGACAGACTTATATCAAAGAACGTGGAGACAGGAGCATCAAATATTTATCCAGAATTTGGACATGCTTCTTTAGAAAACCAGAAAAGTTTTATGCGTAAGTGTAATATGACACAAGCTGTCATACAGCATATTACTAGGCAGCAAGCGAGAGAATATAAGTGCAAGCAATCAACGTATAAATTAAGCCCTATTACTTGTGTTTAAACTGCATCCGTATGGAATGAACAAGATAGATAACGGCTGATTGTGACATCAATATACTTTATTAGGTTTGAAGTAATGATTTAACCATTTTTGTGAAATACAAGGCAATCGATGAGAAGTTGTCGATAAACACTGCCTTTACTTTTTTAAAAATAAAAGCACTCGCATTTCGTTGCGTTCAGATACAAAAAGTGCTCTCTAGACTACAATTCAAAGTTGTTCAGATAAGTTTGATTGAATTGTTTGGGGATGCGTACGGTTGTTTTATACCCAAGAGTACGTTGTCTACATATATCAGTACAGTTGCTTTATCAGGGGCAGGTAATAAAATGACTTTTGTTGGAATGTTAAGTGGTTAGGGAATGGCTCCTGGAACATATCCGGTTGTTGTGGTGAGCCCCCAGGAACAATTATCCCAGATCGTATAAACTGAACACTTCTAGTGAAGTAACCATTGTATTCGAGAAGACTATCGCCCACATTTGATCATTTCTCTAGTGGACTAACCTCTGAACGCACAAGGTAGGCCATTAAGTGTAAAGTAGATTTCTAACTATGAAAACAAACTGCGACAGATCATCATGCGTTTGAATCAGTGGCGTTCAAACTACTGTTGTCGCCCCCATGCCAGTTGTAAATACGTGTAACGCCACCAATGCGATCTGCCATTTAATATTCCTTTTAATATAAAAGGTGTAATTTTAGCGCGGTGCCATAAATGCATGTATTTGACTGTTTGCCATATTTGTGTAGAAAATGTACTGTTACACATTTCTTGCGATATCATTGTTAATATATTTTAGAACACTAACAAGCTGCAATACACTGGCTTGTTTGTTATAGGTTGAAATGTCAATTCGTGAGACTTATCCAGTTCATTGATGATGATATTTAGTTTGCTAGAAGTTTGCTTTTTGAGAATGGAATCTCAAAGATATGTATAGCTCAATGTTCAGAAATGGAATAAATATTTACTAACTGAAGCATTCACAAACTACTGCAAATGCCTCTTTCTGTAAGAAACTTTTGGGTTTTATATTTTATTCCAATTTGTTAGGCGGATAAAGCTAGTTATAATAAAGTAAATGTAAACGCGTACAGAAAGGGCATATGTTTGGGTGGACATTACTTTGACAAAACCTATGACAATTCATCAGTCAGTATGTGACAGAGCATATTTCCCCTTGTAACTCAGCATCATCCGCGTCGATATATCATACGATTTTTCTCAGTCCAGTCGTTTATTTTTAGCTGATTCGACGCATCAAGCTTACTACAATTTCAGCTTATTGCTTATGGAATCATCCATTGCATTTTCAAACATTTTCGCTCCATGCTGAATTACATAAACTATTAACGCAGTATATGTGACAGATATTTGTTTCCGATCCAGTGATTTGCTTAAACATATCAGTGCATTTTTGGCTTCTAAAAGAACAGATCTCCGAACGCCTAGAAACAAAATCAACGGAAGTGAAAATACCGCAGCGAGAAATAAGGATGTAGCCGATATTTTGTCTGTTTTCCTTATCTTTAAAATGCTTCAGAGAAGTTCTGAGTTCTGAGTATTTCTTCACCACAACATTTACAGCGCATACTAGATTAATCCATCTATAATTTGCAGTTACTTGCTACTTAGGAGGGTGATTTATATCAAGACTATCTAGCACTGGTACGATGAAAAAATAAGAATATCCCGTACATAGTTCAAAAAGTGTTAGAGATTGAACCGTCGAATAAACCGTAATAACAAAAATCAGATTCGGCGAGTTGTTTGTGCATGGCACAAATATAACTTGGGTTGATTTCGTAAGTGTCTCGACACACCCTTTAAGCACCAGCTATATCTATACCAAGATACAACATGCTTCATTTTATTTGCTCAAGCTGCCCTCCGTTGTTTGATCCGAGGTCCCTTATCATGCAACTTGCTAGTCGTCCGTGGACTTATGGATGCAATGTTTTGATTGCAAAGTGTTGCTTTTGAAATTGGGTGTCCTGAAATTTAAAACTCGGTTCCACATTTGTTTTTCATTCCCAAAATTATCTAGTCATTTTTTAGTTCTTTTACACGATTGCACTTTTGCAAAATATATTTACATTTGTAAACTTAAGAACTGCAGCAACAGTGAAACGTCTCCCTATATATTAGTGCTTTTTATATATATATACAGGATTTATACATGTAGGTTCTATGGTCATATTCAAATATTAATTTAGATTTTTAATGGATATATTGTTTGCGGGAATTCTACCACCAAACATGTTTGATACGCACACAACACACCAAACCTCGTGTGTCGGATGTAATTTTTTGTGATGCTTCTGGTTAGTTACACATAGGTGATGATGGACCGGAAACGTTTTGGCACCAATTATTTTAACTGATACGTTTTCTCATCCGCACTTTATCTTCAATATATACCTGCACTTTCATTGTTTAACTAAAAGCTGAGCCAAATACATTCGTTGATATAACCTTTACGGGAACGTGGGGGATCTAAGGATTATTCACCTGAGTAAACTTGTTGCTTCAAACTCTTTTGAATTTCACGCTAGACAGCGAAAAATATCAATCAGATACTATCGGTTTGACTCATTATGTTTGTCAATAATAAGTTGAAACGCAGTTGGGAATAACTAAACATTAATGCTTTTCATTGTTTGGTCCGCAATTTGAAAGAACGCATGGTCTTCATAATGTAGTGCGAACTTATCCTGCTCCACCGTAGGGGCTAATTGTACAATGATGGCATTGGAGTATTACATTTGAAGGCGGTTTCTCCGAGCAGGTTTCAAAATTATATTAAAAAACAGGCGAATGATGTACATATGTGATTAATGATATTTGTTTAAATAATTAATAGTTTCGTTTGCAGCACATATGTTTACCAGCAGGCACTTCTTATGTCCTTGGTCACAACGCCCTAGACCTGCATTATTAGTACTACACCCCTTATAATTGCCTTAGTAAAACTTGAGACATTATTTCGTGTCAATATAATTTAGTTCATAAATTGAATGTATGCAAAATGGAAAGTCGTTTCCTCCAACTAACTTTCGGTTACTAACGGCTAACCACCCAAATTTGTAAATAATCAGCCTTTATGCAATTGATGCAGCATTTCTGCAAAGTGCTTGTGTTAGGGCTGAAGAAGGGAGCATTCGTTATCAATTGTTGCTTGTAAATCTGCAACGCGACTGACTAGATGCAATAATTGCTTATTAATTTTAGGCCACTCTCAGGCTGTAAAATTCTATGGTAAGCTGCAATAATAATTTTGTTTAACTTGTTAAGTTTTTAATTTATAGGCATCTATTTGTCAACAGTTATAAATATATAAATAACTTATTCTCGAGTTAATCTACGCATATCTTGTCAGGCATGTTCAAATGTTTTACATAAATATTGTTTCACAATAAATACGAGACATTACTTTCAATAGGTAGTAGGAGCGGAAGGGAACGTTCTCTGAAGAACAACGTTAGCGATGTGACCAACGTATGGATACTGTAGTGCGTTTAAGTGAAGATGTGAAATTGGTGACGGGACGTTTGGGTACGAAAATACCTAACAAAAACAGGGAATTTTTGCGATGGTCAACTTGCCATTGTGGATATGTAGGCTGTGGCTTTATTCGGTGACGAGTCAAATCAGCCATTTTGCCGTGTTTTCAGCACGACTTATGCCAATAAAAATATGGGCATTACTTGGTAACCGCATTTAAGAGCTTTGTCACAGTGCAGCAAACACAGCGGATCTAGCCATCCATAGTTATACGTAAAGTGTTCGGTGGATTTCATATGATTCAAGATTTTAGGTTCCATTACACTAGCATGTCAGATATGCTGGTTTATACCGATGCTGAAGCAGTCGAAAGATAGGGCATTATAGCTTCACTGCTGAGTAACAAAGCAATATATTTTAAATGTATGAACAACAAAATGAAAACTCAGACTAGAGCGTCATAAAACGAAACACGCAACGCTCAGTTCGTCGCCTAAAAACAAATAAAGATAATATGTTGCTTGCTACCTGCAATGTATCTGAAAAGTGTATGTCGCAAACTTTGAACATAATAAAATCTGGTTTACCAGAGAATCCGTTTCGCTTGAAAAATATTCACCGAAACAATAGCACGTAAGTATATTTGGATAAGTACATTATAACAACTGTCGTTCTAGCAAAAATATCATGGTTATCAGCAATAATATTAATTCCCGCACACAGTTGACATGGGTAGTGCGAGGCGCGTGGGTAGCAACGAACGACTAGGAGAATAAATTTGGAAGGGCAATGTGTATGTATAAATATAACGTAGGTTGTACTAAGCAACGAGCATTTGAAGGTGTATAACCATACTATATAATGGTAGAATGCCATCAAGATGGCGATAAATTATCAGCAGATGGGGAAAAAGCTCTAATGATCTTGTATTTTTGAAATAATGTTCTAATTTTGCGAAGGAAACAAGTAAAAGGAAGAAAACAAGTCACCGGAATACATGAAAATACAATGAGAAGACAATCAATGCTAGGTGTCACCATTTCCTTTCATTTGATCACTTGCAAACTAACAGGACATAGGTTCATGCTAGAGATAGAGGTGGCATTTTATATACAAGAAATTTGCTCTGGATTCCAGCCTTGTATTCTGCGCGCTAATATGCGCAAACTGGTTTCAGACGATCAACACAGAACAATACCATGCCTGTCCAATAGGAAATAAGAATCCTTGTAAGCGTTGACATTGTAATAGCTTCGTTAATGCGGTGTCATTGCTTGCGAACGAAAACGAAGTGGCAAGTATGCAATTTGGGTTGAATATGTTGTTTCCTAGAACTGAACCGCAGTAGTACTGGACGAAAGACGCTGAAGTAATGTTTCAATAATACGACAAATGACGTGGGAACGACTTCGCCGGTGATTCTAGAATCTAGTAGTAATTCTCCAGGAAATTTGATGACGTACCGAAGACACATTCTGGTTGACAACAACCGACGCACTCCATTAATTGTTGCGGATACCAAGGAGAATGATCGGTAAACGTTCCCACCACTGAATAAACGATTTTGTTGTGGTGGGTGCGGCTTTTACTTGAATGTAAAAGCGCTTAACCGTAATGTTAGCAGCCGGATGATATGCTGTAGTGCGTAAATGAAAACAGCTAAGAGTGCCTTTATGGTCACGAAACAGTACCGAAGTTAATTTGGTTCCTCTGTCCATGGTGATAGCAGGGGGAATGCCCAACACTGATATGCAAGTTTCGAGGCACTTTTCTGCCACCTTCTCGGCTGCGGTATCTCGTAGCCGGACGAAGTGCGACGAACGTGTGAAGCGATCGACACATGTCATCACGTAAATGAAACAGTTGGATGGAGCAAAGGGTCCAACGATGTCGATCTGGACATGCTTGAATCGAGCATCGGGCAGAGCATATTTACAAGGAACAGTAGACATGTGGCGAAGTATCTTGCTATTTGGACAGATAATACCGTGTTTTGCTCACTTTCTGATACGAAGTGCATGCTAGGCCAGATGTAGCGAACTCTAATATCCTTGGTGGCAGCGGGACTGCTGGGATGGGAGATTCCGCAGAGGTCACCAAACACAACATGTCGAAAAGCTTGTGGCGTATGATCGATGCGTTCCAATAGATGTATCGAAGTAAAACTGAGTGTCCGAGTTGGGAACAAGCGGTTAGGAAAGTTTGTTAGGTGGGTTGATTTCAAATGCTTAAAATTAAGATCTATTACTTGATGGGCAGCAATGTTTTCAACTTTGAGTGGTTGGCGCGCAATCTCCTGAGTATCAACGCCGGATAATCCGTCAGGTAAACGTTTCGAGCTGCAGCATGGTATCAAATGTCCGTGGCAAACTAGAATATGTAATCAAACTGACAAAGTCCTCGAGGTTAGAAACAATCGGATGCACCAAAAAAGCAAAACGAGTGGACTTATAATCAGTATGGATGATAGTGCGCATATATTGTTGAGTTGTATGAGTCGTATCTCATATTAAGCAGACATATTTCTAAGGAAACTGTCAATATTGATCGCCTGATTTCAGGTTTAGTCGGATTCTAGTCACCGCATAACAGAATCCCGAAACTGGCACTGAATAAACTCCACCACAGAGCACTCTATAAACCCAACGGATGTGAGACTCCAGTGCTCCCTCTTCTCCCCAACCTGCACTTTTCACAAGCTCAGACATACTAGCGTTTTAGGTACTAAAGATACATAACACACATGATCTAATATGGTGTTCTGTAGGTACATCGAGTTTCCTTCACATTACATGAAAACGGATATCCGTCGGGTCGGACGCATAGATCCTACAGCAAATCCAACAAGCCTATAGTAAACACTGTCTATAATATACGCACAGGAACGTCCACCATATCGCCTAAGTTATTTGCGGCCGCATGTGGCATGTCTTCACATTATCGGTAACTCTCAATGTAGTATATAACAACCTGTTAACATCACTTGGTCTATCATTGAAGCAAGAACCTATTGTGGTCGCAGTTTACATTGATTACACATTTCCCTGATTGAAGCTTCGCGGAGCCAGAGGCAAATGAAAATGAAAGCCTTGGTGTACCCCAATCTGGGTGGCCACATATTGCTTTAAAGCGACACATCAATAAAGGTAACAATAAATACGTCAAATGTGTTGCGAGGCTTAGATATAGTGCAGGTGCAAATTAAGTGTATTGTTACTTCAAACTTGTTACACCATTTGTTTACAGTGTTGCAGCCTAAAGCAGATCCGTGCTTCTCCAACAATCTTCTTTATGTGTTACATTCTTTCTTCAGTCTTGATTACTACGTCTTCCGGATCCCCTCGGAGCATTTTAGAATATCACGGCCTCATGGTTTGTTTAACATAGGCCTTAATGCTACTCCAAATGCCTTCCGTGGGTGCATTTGCGGAGAGTACGGTGCAAGTCGTAGAGGGCTTTCCAACCTGTAAGGCTTCTCTTGGAATATACGCTCTAAATCGTTGTGACACGGTGCGTTATGACAAATAAGGGTAAGGCTTTTGGCGAAATGGATGTCATTGATATCATGCAGTAGTCGCAACCACGGCACAAATTTCTCTTTATTATAACTCCCAAATAAGACAGAATATCTGAGCAATCGGTCCTCTTTTACTGCGCTGATCGTGTGCAGGTTTTGTCCCCGAGTGTTCGGCACCAAACACTGCGCACGGTGGCCACGAGCTGAACGCCCTATTGTGCAAGCACAGAACAGAGTAAACTTTGCCCAATTCATTCATTCTGCTCTTCTACCACCTGCGTCTACGTGCATCCACTTCAACACTTAGGCCTTCCTTATCTTTTTACTCTCAATGTTAATAATATATTGCGGGCTTGCATGCAATGTCCTCATTGCCCTGACCTAAGAGTTTGGCAGGAAGCGATTGTGCTAGCGCTCACGTCCAACTGCAAGTCCACCTTCGGCCGTAACCGAAGGGCGTCCAAATTGATGGAGGGTCCAAATCCACCCACTCTATCAGGCAAACCTCGTGACCATCTAACAGACATCTGCGATTTCTTATCGGCTCACTCAGCTGCCATATTATAATCCATCGTTTGCATGTCTCCACATTTAACTGTAACCGCGATGTAATGCCCTTACATTCCTTGTTCTCTTTATGTGTCTTTAGGATAACATACTTTACATTGTGCGGATGTCTGGCGTACGGTCCTCTTCTTACCATCGCGCATAATGCGATCTAACGTTTAGAAAACAAATAAATCAAATAAAAAGCGAATGTTGTAGATGAACTTTGAGAAGGTTAAACGTTTCGTTTTATCCGCTGCGTGCGGTTACACTGCAAACCAACTGGGGAAAGCGGAGGTGACAATTCCGCTGAACACAGACAGTCTCTCGAAATCATATAAGCGTTTCTACGTGTAAATCAGACGCGTGAAATCACCTTGACGTTTTAGAAGTAAATTTCCGCCCCCGTGTGCCAAGCGCGTGATCTCCGACGTTTGTCGTGTTGGCTAACACGTTGTCCCGCTCAGGTCATTGGGTGTAATGACCCCGAAATTGTTGCGTCGCTCACAAACGCCACGCCTGCGCACACGTAATTAATGTCTTTTATGCGAGGCGGCTTGAAATGTGTGCACCGCTCATATCAGGCCCAAAAATGGCACTCAGTGCCAGCTGGATAAACTTGAGAAGGGTATTGGATTAAATTGTCTGCGTTACGGTCAAAAGATAATGAGTAAGGAATAAAACAGATTTCCATAATGCTGAAATAAATCAAGAAATGCTGTAGTTTCAATATTACCTAATAAGCTTGTAATTTGTATTTTGCCTTCGAACTTCAATACATTAGTTCATTAATGAACGAGCTGGTTAATGTAATTCTAACTAAGTCCATTGCTGAGACGTATTATCTGCACAAAACTACAGAAGGCTTCATGACATCAGTTATTCGTTATTCCTGAACACCTCGGCTATCGGTAATGCATTGGTCCGGAACTATCTTTTTCTTGTGACAACTGTAGCAGAAGCTCATTTTAACCGTTTATTTCCGATGCTTAACCAGATTTAGCACAATCCGTATCTCACACAGCCAATGTATAAACTACTTTTATAGTTTCTTTTACCACTCTCTTCTCCATATTCTTCCTGGTAAATCAAAATTTATATTCCGGTTCCTAGTGCGTAACAGCGCAGGTGAAGAAAAAGTTCGCAGTTATCCGCGATATCAATGAATGTAATTCGCATATGCAAGCAAATGTTGGTTGAACCTAAAGATTTCTTTCAGAAATGTCTTGAATTTCGATAATTAGAGCAGCCACATATTAATATTATCACACCACATAATTTGATGAATTCATTCAGCTGTTTTCGACGGTATTTGTATACAACGAATTATTGCTAATAAAAACTACTTGAACTACTTTTCTACCTCCTAATATTATTTATTCTACCATATTCCATTTGTGGGTATAAATTTGGCGATGGTTAGACTGTCATTAAGCTACACCAGCACACGGATAGTACATGTATCTTAGTGAGAATGCAAACTTTTAAGCGACTAACCTGCAAGGAAGCATGTTCCCCAGTGACGAATCCACGTTTGGCCGTATTACTTTATCAGAACATTTATATTTATCTGAAATTATTATTAATATTATTCAATGTATCTATTTCAAAGATGCAATAAAGCAGTCCCAAAAAATAGTTTAAGAACTGTTCCGAAAAAATTGAAGAAAAATTATCCGTCCAACGCAATGCCGTTTTACATAATGACAAGCCAATTTGGCTGTGCCTCGCACTTTCAAGGAATGTATAATTTACCTATCTACTTATATTGACAAATCCCTTTCCACACTGGTCGGCTGCAGATAAAGTATCAAGTTAAAAACTAACACATAAAAATAAGTACTGGCACTGGGACGCAAAGAAGGATCCGGCCGTACAACATTCCTAGAAATTGATATGCTACATCGTAAATCTTAAAGAGCAGAATTGGATAGATATCATGCAAACTCCAGTTTTTAATCGCTTCATACTGCAATGTTGTATCGATTAACCAATATGTGTATATTGCTTACACAGTTTTATTACTTCACGCGTGTAAATTCAACATTGCCCACCGTTAACAAATATGTTTGTTGCTGTGACGTTATGTGACCCTGACCGAGTTTCCAGCAGGGAAATATGGTGCAAATTTAAAATGCTATATTTAACTCGTGGCTAAATGCCATTTGGCCTAATCAATTAGCATTGATAAGATCCATCTAAAGTCGTTTTTCATAGCATGTTTAGTTCACTAAAGTAATGCATTGTGTATTTATAGACCACCAACTTATATCAATAAAGCAATCAATGATTCATATATGAAGTACAAATTTCCGATCATAATATTGTTAGGGTTGTTGACTATCTAAGGTTACCTTGATACCCAATTTTGTAATTGTTTTAGTGTCACAGTAAAGTCATAAATTCCTAAATGCAGCTTAGTTATTACAAACAATCGCCTATTCAGCATACTACTATACCAAACACAAATTAATGGAAAGGGTTAAACAAATCGCAAAATGATAGGTAAGATAACTGTATAATTTAATCAATTATCGGGACTTCAGCACCGTTAATTAATTATGCTCAATTTATGGGTAACGTACATCATCCAACGAGTTGATTAAACCGTGCTCATGAAATTAAATGGAACAGAGATGATTAAGCTGCGAGAAAACGGTCGCTTTTTTCTTGTAAACAATGGTTGCTTCCAACATTTTTTCATTATCTGCTCTATATTGTATTCAATGGCACATTTTAGAAATCTTCGTAAATCTTAGGCAAAGTTATATCTCCGGGGAATTTCACGAAATCTCAGTGCGAGAAACAGATTGACACATGTCTGTTAGATGAAGACATCGAACGATTAGGCAACAAACGAACAAGATAGATAGCCACTGCCACTGCCTTAAAGCGGGTATAAATTCCTTGATATTCTAAGCATTAACTTATAAACTTTTTCAGTTAACAGTTAAAATTAGTTTGTTAAACTATCTGATGATTTCAAAGGAATCGGTCGGTTTGCAAAGTTTGATAGTAGTTATGCCGAGTGTGGTTATGCTTGGAAACAAAATGAAGCAACTTGAGTATGTTGCCTGTGAAACAAAGCAAGCAGTTAGCAGCAAATACTATGGCTTATTTGCGATCACTTTATTGAAGAATCAGTGCTTTATTCTGTGGATTTATTAATAGCTGAATTTCGGTTAACCAACTTCTACTGTTTTACCTTAAGAATGAATCTTGTAGAATCGGTAAATATTAGTCCGGGACGGTGAGCTTTTCGAGCGCAAATATCAGAAGGCAATTGAAGTCACGCGCATAGGAAATACATTTGATTGGCTACAAAACGCATGGATAGTTAAAGCGAGAAAGGAGGATAACGTTACCACGGTAAAACACTGGATGGTCATGTGTCAAGCCGGATGTAAGTCAACATGAATGTAATTTAAGGAAGTTTACAAAATAAATGTATTGTACATGTGGTGATAAGTAATATTTTACACAAAATATAATATGTATCAAATTAGGCGCAACACAGCTCCCCTAGAAATATGAACGAATGTAGCCGTCAATTTCACAAATGACGGCAGTATTGATGTTAGTTGGGCAAAATTGTGCTGAGTAACTGGGCATTTGCGTCAATTGGGTGTTCGAAGGAAGCCGAAGTCCACTTTGCTTTTCATGGTTTATCATTTATTGTTTGCGGGGCAGTGTTCATTTTGGTGAGCGTCTAATGCGGACTTGTCGGACTTCAAATCACAGCTAGCCCAGAAAAATGCCGAGAGTACCTAAACCTCCTCTGCAGACAAACGATGCTCTTAGGAGTGGTCTATGGATCCACCGCACCCCGCCTTGCGCATAAACGACCCACGTCCAACGGAAAAAATACATCGTCTCACGAAGTAACAACCATCGTCCCAAAACGAAACTAACTTCGCCCTGCGGATAAACTACCCGCGTTTGCGTCTGGATTCACGTTTACTGTAACGAATTTCGAAAAGTTCGCTCCAGAAGGTCAATCGATCGAAAGGTGGGATTGGAGCATGTAGAAACGAGAAAACGGAAAAGCACAAGCAGGTCACGCTGTAAAAGAACAAACTGATGGTTTGCGTTTAAATATGTCTAGGTTTCATGGTTTTGGATAGATTTTAGTGTACGTTTTAAGGAAAATACGTAAGCTTTTGTGTTTTTAATACGTTAAGTTGCCATAAATGGTCAAATATTTACAATATTCAAAACACATAACATATTTTCCCTCTACGTAATCGGAATTGTATACGAACATAAGAACCTTCCGATCACTGCGTCTGATCATTGGAGGCGATTCGCTCAGAGAGAACGATGATATCGGGATGACCATAGCCTGTGAAAATATGTGGGTACCCGCTGCATGGATGCTATGTTTTTGTAACGAGGCCCAAATATCCTATCGTCACACGAAGCTTTCGAATTAGACATAAGCTCAGATGCCTCATTGATGAAACTAATTTGAGTCGATCGGTGTTAAACAGTCAGTGTCTGCCTCCCCATTCAATTGCGCAACTCATTCATACGGTGTAGCAATTTTAATTTTTATCTACGACATTTTAAGAGGCTGCATAACTCCGGCTACATGCAGCAGAACGGATAAAAACGTAGATAGATTCGCAGGCATGCAAAATGATGTCATGTGTGATCGAGGAACGCGGACACAGCTATCGCATCCGGTGAGCCAATCGTTCGATTTTACTTCCGCAGTCAAAGGATGAAAACACTGGAAGACGTGGGATGACACGAATGATAATTTCTTCTGCCAGTATTTTTGCTAACGAATGGACGAAATCTCATAGGTGTATGATGTTTGTTGCATCATACATATATGCTTTACTGGCGTTGCTAGCCAACATCTTTATACCGGCTAAGCTAATACTAAAAGATTTATGTCCGATCAGAGATCAATGAGATTATCTGATGGCGAGCAACGAAGGTGATGACAATGCCATCAGGTTAAGGGCATTGGAATCCGTTGGTGTGTTGAAAGTCTCTAGGTTCATTCGCAGACACGATGAGCTCATGTATGCGCAACAGCTGCACATTTTATTGGGATTCCGGGAACGTATATTGGATGTTCACTTACATCAGTTTTGGCAGCACGGGTGTAGCACTTTGCGCCTGATTTTAGGCTAAATACACACTGGCTCCATTAAAGAATGTGTTTCTCCATCGGTTAGGGTTAGCCGCTGGCACTTGCTTGCTAGCAGGATAATTGAGAATGTAAATGTGAATGCGCAAATACGGTTTGAATATGCTTTATTCTGAACAGACACCATTTCAATGCTCTACTTCATTAATTACAAATCAACCAGCTACTTCACCTTTGTTGCCAAGCGCTTGTCTGCTATCCATGAGTTATCCACCCCGAGCAAATGGAAGCAAAATTAAGTCAATTCAACATCTAGCGGATGCTTTTTCATTCCGTTACTCTTAGCGGGTGTTTCTGAGAAGTTTGTTTCGTGGAACTTCCACACTATTGCCCACTTTGCCTTTTTGAAAACCATGTGATTTTCAGACGTCGCACGCCCACAAATTGACACACAACACGAAAGTAAAGTAGAACTGAGATCCGTTGGTTAGATTCAACTACTTGTAATGCATATATGGATTTAATTCAGTGTCAAAATAGCTCGGATAATTTCATTTGTAGGCAACCAGGTTTAAATATTGCTTACGTCTGCATAATAACGTGCCTCGGTACAGCGAAAGTTTCCGTATCACAATTTTCCGTTTGACCGTGCGTGTCCTACACGCAAACGTTTTTGTCCATTGCAATATTATCTGGTTATGAGGTACATAGCGCTTGTGGTTAGAATTGCTAGTTTCATATTAAAACTAGATTCACTTAATTCGAATATCTCAAGCCAAGTGTTTCTGAGGAGAGTATTTTCCTCATAACAGCACAGAGTTAACTTAACGGCCTCAATCTGGTTTAGGGCTAATTGGATAATTGATAACTAAAATTATTACTCATTGAAACCTGATCTTCTATGGGAAAAGAAAGAGCAAACTAATTCTGCAGCTAAATTTTGGCCCAAATAACGTAAACTTGGATGTCAAAAAATTGTTTGCATAATCAGGGTAGCCAACCGGCTAGTCGGTGACGTCTAGTTTTCAATGAATTCATGTCAATGGCCTCTTACAAAGAACAAAAAGTCTAAATGAAACATCAGTATCTTGTAGAGGACACCCTTTGATAATCAAACATCAATATATGATAAACTAAAACCACGGAAGGCAATGCGACTCACAATAATATCAGTGCAATGTTTCGAGCAGCCTTCCAACTCATGGTACATTCACATCTCCACCAGTCTTTGTACCTCATACACATTCCAGTTTCCGGTCAGCCTTTGCAACCATACAGCATTTAGACTTTCATATTCCTAAGAAACACAATTTCTTCTAGTCCGGCCTCCACAGCCACCATCATTCATTTATCGACATGTTCCATTTTTATACACATATATTTTCAATGCACTTAATTCCAGGTTTTTCTCACACAAACCATTCTATGTTAAAAATGCACAGATTTCACAATTGCGCTAAATAAGAAAGCTGAATTGCCCTGCAGCCGCCTTGGCCTGGTTAGTAAGGGTGTCTTATGAAAAAGACTGGTCATTGTTCTTGCTCTTTTCTTGTTTGCGTAGTCGTCTGCGAAGTCTGCATTCGATAAGGAACGCGCTCAACTTGAGTGGGGAAACTTGTTGCGCATACGTCCTCGGGTGCGCGAATTCAACTTATATCGGCCATCTTATCTGTGGGGTGTAACATTCTATCCATGGTACGAGCAATACCCCAGTATTCGTGCCAGTACGTTATACGCTTAGTGTACCATCCTGTCTAGAATCCGTTCATTGAAGCATAAGCCGTATCCGACCGTTTTACACGTGGCGCGTCTAAGAAGCAGTCATAGCAAAGTGACGAATGAAGTGGGCTCCATCCGGTTTCTTAGTCACAAGTATCGACGTTGCGATACGAGTATATCCGCGGACGCCACGGATTTTTACTTTATCCTGTAGATTCTAATTTTGCATTATGGTTACTGTGTTATAATTGTTTTTTTTTTGCGAATTGTGAAAATAAGTTTGTTCTGCTTTAATTTTCCATCATGTAATTGTTTTTACGTGTTTGTGCGTTACGCCTGGAGCAAAGAACACGCATCAAGGTGACCCTTCAAATGGGCCTTGCTGCAAAGGATAAGAAAATGACTAACATTCCAATGCTTCAAAGTTGCCTATGTTACGCAGAAAATTGCCGTAAAGTCCAAAAGATTTGTGTAACCTTATCTAGCTGTATCCGATTTTACTATCCGCAATGTGTAGGCAGATACGTACAATTAGTTAGGCAGACAAACAATTTGCGGACACAATTTGTTTTGCCCAAAAAGTCAAGGCATTCCAGTTGTCAACTGTTTATCTTTGCACAGGAAAAATTTCGATAGGATGAAAGAGATAATGGTCTATTTTGTAAATACAAGGTCGATACCACGGAGGTAAATATGGCCATGATGGTACCTCACCTATCAAATGTAAGCTTTGCACCTAAGCCGAAGAAGAGCGCTAGACGCTCTAACCGCACTGCAGCCTATGTGAGTCTAAATCCAAGGGGGCACCTCATTCCCCTAAGTGGACAAGCGTCAAACATGCCTGCTTCCACTTACCAAACCATCGACTCTTCACCTGGAGATTCAGTCATAACTTCGACAGCTCAGGGCCGAAGGAAATCCGGTGCAGACACAGGTAGGTGACGTACGCAACGATTGCTTTGATGAACACAGCTGAAGCGACACACATAGGTCCATCTTCAGTGGCAAGCACGAGTGCTGCAACGCAACTTTCATTGTTAACAACAGTGGTGCGTTCTAAGCAGTGCAAATTGCCGGCAAAAAGACAAAGCCGGCACTCGCTTGGCAAAATCACGTTGCAGTTACTCTCGTGTGCACCAATTTTCGCGAGTCCAAATCTGGCACAATAAAATGCATGTTACAAGACCAACGCAACCAGTAGAGTTCCATCTGCGATGCGATTGATATTCGGGTTGAGCCTGCAGTGCGTCAACGCGTAGCGCGTACCCTGACCTCAGTGCTCTCAGTGAACATATAATTCTTCGGGTAACACTAGACCCAGCAGATGTGACAGAGGCTGTCCTGCTGTCGCCAGTTTTCTTCGCATCTTACTGAGCGCAGTGTGCATATTAGCCAAGCTACCTTGGAAAGATGATCCAAAAGAAGCAGTTGACCACCGCGGCATTTTTAATAGGTATATCAATAATATAATATTTGTTCATGGTATTTCCGAGCTTCTACACTTTTCTGATCACAATGATATAGAGCAGTGGTTCTACATCTGCGAAGCACACTCAGTTGGCAATATTATTGCCAAATCCCTAACATGAGTTCCGTCATCACCTAAATAAAGGGATGCATTCCATGACGAAATAATATAACATTACACTCCGAGGGAATGACACATGTTCTGTTGTATTGCTGGTTAAATTTTCGAGCCAATTTGACAACACAGAACCGGATAAAGGCAGCAATTAGAATGAAGCTGCAAACGCTGCAATTTCCTTATCTGCACAATCACGTGAAGTGAGCGACATAACAACAACTACCGTACAAAACAGGATAACGCACAGCAGGATTGAAACCTCTGTTCAGGAACGCTTAATAATGCCATGCAACTTGACTGAAATTCATAAAACAAAAAACGACTAACGGGCGGCCCCCTAACCGCCGGCTTAAAAACGAACACAAATAGACATCTATTGACGCACTTCTAACAACAAAAACCCTACCATGCATGAACACAAAAGACCAAGGCCTTCTAATTATGTTGGCCGAACATAGAGAACGCGATGATTCACAAACGCAGGACCTCATCATGATTACAGATACCAGTTTAAGGATTGATATAACCGATTCTGAGATCAATTAACCAGGTATGTCATTGCTTCGGACCGCAAGAACCCCAAGGGTTGGTGGTGTGACTTTCTATAATAATACAAACCTCTGGTATTAGGTTATCCGTTATCCGGAAAGTCCAGCTCCTGATTCGCTTTCGTGCCGCCTATAGTTGCGAAACAAGGGCAAATGTCCACTAGCCGTGATTTAACGCCCACTAAACTCAACGTCGGAAATGGAGGGCGAACGAAATATCGTCTTTCCGTTCGCTTTGAACAAGTCCTACACCAACTTTCTTATCGTTAGGGACCTAAACTTTCACGACATAGAAGCTCCAACAACCGAAATTACGCAGTAAAAACCTGCTTGGAAAAGCTAATTGCTAGCCATCCTCCCTACAACGACGTCACCTATCCAACCATATTTCGAATTGCTAACAAGCCATAGATACTACATATTGTGCTCAGTAACGAAGAACTCATGATTGACGGGATAGTTACAAACACACCACCGGGTCATAGTTATCATGTTGCTTTAATCTTTGACTATATATGCTATGTGGAATATTCTGAAAAGGAGGATCAAATATACATAGTGTCACGCACTATAATGTGTTTGTACGTTTGATAAGGATAAATCTTGGACATGTTTAAAAGAATGCTCCCAATGTTGCCTGGAAAACCTTTAAACTACGCTTATCACGATGGTAGCTCACGCAACGGAGCAGAAGTCCATACAACCAAAAACAAGCATAAGTCATTGTATATATATATATATATATATATATATATATATTAAATATATGTTCTGGGAGGGTTTTGCATGTCGAGATCACAATGACTGCTCGAACGCCGGAACCTGTTATTTATACGTGACACATCGTAAATTTCGTTTGAAAATGATCGGGGAATACAAGGTCACGCATCATCAGGCTTTAGTGAAGCTATTCTGCAAGAACCGCAAATTTCCGTACATGCACGTTAACGTCCTTCGAAAGGTGAAGCGGTTGATTTCAGCACTAGTCACGGCTGATGGTTGCACACGGTCAGCAATAGAAGAAGCCGATCTCTTTCTGCTATATTACTCCCAAATATTCCAGTAGATAATGAGCCCAAATATTCTCCTCGTTTCTATTCACTATCTGGTTTAGACAACATCACCCCCACTGCGGAAGCCCTGTTATGGAAACTGTTATTCCTGCGTATACACAATTCTCCTGGAGTTGACAACTTCAGACCGAAGGCTCTGCAGGCGGTAGCTAGTGCTCTAGTTGCATGCCTGGCTGATTTTGTCAGCGATGTCCAGAATAGAACCATATTACACCAGTACGGAACCAAGGGGATCAAACAGCTCTCCATCAAGTAGGTAGCCGCCCTGACCCTTCCAACTACCGTCCAATCACACTACTTCTTGTACTATTCAATGTGATGGAATCAATCATATCAAATGCACCGAAGCAATATCTGGACAGCTACAACTTAATAGCTCCAGTGCAACTTGGCTTTCGTTAAAAGCGTTCATGTAATACTAACTAACTAATAGCAAGTAATGCCTGGACTGAAAGTATTGAAGATGTAGTAGGTGTCGATGTCATTTACATGAACTTTTAAAAGCGTTTGATCGCTAAGATTTTTGAGTTCGCCTAAAGAAGCTTCGGAACTACGGAAGTGGCGACCCAATCCTGAGTTGGATTAGCTATTCCCTACACGAAAAACAGCTAGAGGTGAGAGTCGGAGGATCATTGTCAGATGAAATCGATTTGATGTGTGGTGTACCACATGGCTCGGTGCTTGAACCTTGTCTATTCTTGATGTTCACATACGATTTGTTAAAATCATTTGCTTCCGATTTCCTATTTTTCGCTGATGATATCAAGATTTCGTGAAGGATCAGATGACCAAACGGCCAAGGACTGCTCCAATGCGATCTTAACAGGATGTCTATCTGGTCAGTTCAGAACTCCCTACCAATGAACATAGACAAGTGTCGCGT
Source organism: Dicrocoelium dendriticum (assembly GCA_944474145.2). Classification (NCBI taxonomy): domain Eukaryota; kingdom Metazoa; phylum Platyhelminthes; class Trematoda; order Plagiorchiida; family Dicrocoeliidae; genus Dicrocoelium; species Dicrocoelium dendriticum. Next base: position 24,559,939 of record OX104059.1, on the reverse strand, counting down.
TGTACAATTGCGCCTTAGACATCATTACAAATATTCGCTTGGGACAAACGGATTGCATACCAGCTCCCAGGAACGTGACCTCAGAGCTAATACACAGCGACCTCAACTGTTCAATACAGGCTGAGGTAGCTGCGAAAAGAGGCAACCCGCACGTCTGCATTCTGCGAAGGGCTTTCGGGAGATTTGACCCATCAACTTTAATTATGATGCACAATTCCTAGGTGCGCCCGTACCTTGAATACACTATCAAAGCTTGACAGCCTTGGTTAAAGCACTACCTACAGGTGTTAGAGGCACCAAAAATAAGGGCAACAAAGAATGTAATTTGCCTGCGCTAGCACTTACCACTGACGGCTGAATTTGCTGGGAATTTTCAGCGACGCTATTGAAGGCTGCGCGGCGATCTCATATGTGAGTGTACGTTTTTGAGTTACCCCGAACACATATGCCGCTATTTGCTGAAACGTACCATCAACAAGCAGCTCAGGAGTAAGTGTTTAAATTGAAGGAACAATATAGCCGTCTTGGGTGTCGACGTAATTACCTTTCCCTTAAGGTTTGTAAACCCTAGGACGCACTACCTGGCACAGTTGTATCCTCTTATACATTGGAAGTTTTCAAAAACCATTACATGTTCCTCTTAGCTCCCAGTATTTTGTCACCTAAACTCTTTTATTGTGGATTACTCCAAGCATGCATTTCAACAGAATTTATGTATCAAATGGACACACGTGAGCGACCATATTTTACTTTTCTTACGTCTTATACGACCGAGCACTGCACCCAGTGTATTCCTGGACGTTTACGCTCGACCATTTTATTTTTCACTGATGTTATTTATCAAAGTATTTATCTCGGTGGACGCTCTGTATATGACCCCGATATATTTTGAGTTCATCATATTCACCCTAACCTTCCCACGGGACGTTTCAAGTACTTGTTTTTATCCCGTCATATATCATTGTTCATTTTTCATTATGTTCAATTAGTTTACTGACTTCCCAAGCACCTTCTGTGTCAATCAGACCACCAGCTTGAATGTCTGCATTTAGATGAAGCCAAATAGCGTCGAGGTTACAACGAATGACATCCGTAGATGGGACAGTCACAATGGCACTACTTCTTACCAACGGAAAGTTAAGCCTTAAGCTTGAAAATGAACGTTAGTTGTGACGCAAGGAGCTGTCCTAAACGTTGCGCTTTGGATGGATTGCAATAATTGTCCAAGATACGTTCATTCACGATGTGCTTGCCTTCTTCTTAGTCACATCAAACACTTAGTAGCATAATGGATTACCTCTAGTTCTTCGCTGAGTGTACGTCTATGTCACTCGTCAGTTGTAAAACTGGGTTGAAACAGAGGAGCCATAGGCTGATAAAGCTTGTAGAGCAAGCATCTGCCGTGATATCTCTCCCAAAGGAAACAGACAAATCAGTGCCTCGAACTCGATGCTCGACAGCAAGCTCCAATACAGAACAGTGTTGACGGAGCAAAAACAAAAGTATCAATGCAGGGTTAGCCAAGCCAAATCCAGCGGGTGCTCATTAAGATGCGTCCGCTACACATTTTGGACGAAGACCACTCGCCGCATCAAACAATATTAATTGACCGAAACATACTCGTCCTTTGTTGCTTTAAATTTGCTATAGTCTACTCCTATCCTAACCATGTCAACTCTCAAACAAATGTATACTACCTACATCGCCGCCGAACTAACGACCCCATCAGGATTCCAAACAAAAATTAGCAGTCGGTCCTTACAAAATACTATAAACAAGACCATACCTATCTGAGATACGCTCTAACTTGACTGAATCCTAGGCGTAGTTCATAGAAGATAATCTTCTAGACCAATGAAAACAGCGGTACTGCCTTTGTCAACTAATACGGGTTCAAGTTAAACCAGTGAAAATGACCCGTTCTCATCCGTCGCCCCAATTCCGTACACTTCAGTGTACGGCTGTTACTCCAGCTAACATTTCATTCAGGTAATGATGTAGTGACGTTTCTCTTATCAGCCATTTGACTCCGTATAACCACATGCACCTTCAGCAATTTTCCTGATGTTCCCTGAGGTGAACTTTAGAAACGTAAACAAAATCCAAATAAATTTGTAAACAACAGGACTCAAAATATATCCTTTCCACAGTGTCCCCAGCTCCAGTAATTAAAGAAGCTAGAGACCAAAGTGCATGACTGGTATGAATAGCGTTTTATTCGTGTAGTGCTCTCACTAGAAAAACTTATGGATATTTCGACATCAAGGTTACCACGATCAGGTAACTAAAAAGGGCATAGTCCTCGAGTACTGAAAATATTCTAGCACTCCGAACTGATAGCCTATATGTGTAAAAATGTAGCACAAATAATTAAAATGCTGTCATCCGAAAAACCTGCGAATGCGATAGGCACCGGGTCACAGATAGATATGGTAACACTGTGCAGGCAATTTTCTAATACAATACCGTCTCCGTGTATCTCAGAACGGAGACAACGCGAAAATATGCCGAGAGTTGTAGGAGGACACGGCAAGTGTCGGCGTAGACTCTCTCCGGAAATCAGCATCCAAGAAGACAATTATAAACACCGATGCCCTCAGCTGCTTTTATAACAATGCACGAGATCTAAGCGGCAAACTAAGCGAACTTCTTATTCGTCAGGTCTCCACGCCTTAGGAGCTAGTTACTCTCACCGAATCATGGCTGAACACAGCCATGGCAACAAGGTCACCGATGCTGAGATTGCAATAACCGAATGACTTCCATACGAATAGATCGACCAGGCAGAGCAAGCGTAGCTCTCCTGCATTGTCCATCTAAAGCCAAGGAGAAGGAAAGTAAGTCGCCGACGCTATTTGTGTTGTATGCACCTAAGACGGGTTGTAGTGTGTTTATTTGTCAAAGTTTACTGCCCTAAAATATCCAGCTTGGAACTGGATCGGTGCCTAGCATCTGCGATGAAGCTAGTACTGACACGACCAAGCAGTCACGTCATTCTAGTGGGGGACCTCCATCTGCATGAAATCGAAGTTCCATCTTAGCACAGCGAAAGATTCAAGGCTGATTTGCACGAGGTGATTGCCGATGTATCTATGTATATCCATGTCCCATCTCCCACGCGATTCCGATTCCGATTCACGTTTTACTCGCAAAGTTCTTCCTCTCGTCAGGCATCGAACCCCGCATTTTGTTGGTAACATCAGACTTTTGGATCAGAGACACAGAAATATAGATACCCCTGTACATTTAAGTCTCAACCGTGAGTGGATTTTGAAGCTCCGGAAAACGAATAGGGCGGATCTGCGAGGCGACCATGATCAGCCCGACACATAGCAATCGCTGACTGATCATACAGGACCGGACTTCCGTACTACATTTCCTGGTCGACACGGAAGCGGACATCAGTGTCATACCCACTTCTCAAACCAACATGCCATAAAATGGTGCTCACTACGACTGACTGCAGCTAATGTTACGTACATTTCCACTATTAGACAAAGTTCCTAACTCTGAACCTTAGTTTACATAGCTCTTTCACTTGGGTATTCATCGTAGCGGATGTCAAACAGCTATAACTTGGTGCCGATTTATTGACCTGTTTCAAATTCTAAATAAGACAATAAGAAGACTGGTATTGCAAGATGGTACCATTTCGTGTTATCTGTTCACTCGCAAATTAACAACAGATAGATGAATCACGTGACAGAAAAAAATCGACGTTTTGTAACTGGTCACATGGGAAAAATTACGTAGACACAACAACGACAGATTAGCATCCTGATCTTAGGGTCATGAGCCCCAAGGAAGCTTCAGGTTGACTGTTAATTGTTTTTGCACGCATAGGATAGGGCGATGCCGTTTAAGTGCCACGGCTTCGGCAAACCTCAACACTTTGGGTTGTTAATACGATAGATAACTATAAATGTTGACCTGGGGTCAACCTGATGGCCTGATTCCAGTAGATGTTTGGCGATCGATGAGGCCGGCATATTAGATACCTTTTCTTGTTCGCCTGCTTCTTGTGTCGATAGTTTGGCAATCCATTTTGGGATATGCTCTCTAATGCGCTTATCAGAGGATCGATCAGTTCTGTCAGTGTAACTACTGCCGCAGTTAAAACGAGTTGGTAAAAGCAATGGGTTGTGACGGAGATCGGTTGATTAGGCTTCACTGGAGGCATAGGTAAATTCCTGGTCTCTCAAATGGGGCAGAATTTGGCTGCGTTGAATGCCCGCCAAATCGCTGGATGCACACGATTTTCGAGTTGGGCGGCCACGATATCACCTTTGAAAGGTAATTGAAGGTAGACAGACAATTTGGGCACAGTAAGTACCGTCGGCCTGTTTTCCTTCAATTGGCCGTGGAATCGAATAAACGCTTGTGGATATCCGTTGGCTCGTAGCGTCTGCTTGATAAACAGCAATTCCGATTCCAAACAGTCGTCAGTGCATATTCTGCGGGATCGATTAAACAGCTTCTTGACTAAGCATCGCTTGTATTGTATAGGGGCGAAGCTGTTGAAGTGTTCATACAATCCTGTCCATGTAGCTTTCCTGTGTACAGAAAGCTTATTGGAGCCATTTTCTCGTCTGGTCAACCACACATCCAAAAACGGAAGACAAATGTTATCCTTCCGTTCGCAGGTAAAACGGCGTTTGGATGTGTGTTATCAAGCACGTTGAGGAAAGATAGAACCGCGTCTCCACTTGGGGCGATCACTAATGTGTCATCTACGTGTCGCTTGTATAAACACATTTGATTAATGTGCTGCTTACATCTCATTTAAACCATCGTCATGAAGACGTCAGCCACTACCGGACCTAGCGTACTTCCCATAGCTACACAATCCACCTTGTTTTCAAATAAGAAATGCACATATTCAGTGCATAGTAGCAGCAAATCCCTTAGATATTCCACGGGAATCGGTAACACTAATTTATTACTCATTATAAACTCACATAAGAAATCCACCGTTTCGCTGAATGGGATGTTAGTGAACAAATACTCTACGTCCATTTAACACATTACCTTGTCAACGATATCCATGTTTTGCACACAGTCAATCAGGTCGAATTTATCCTTCATTGAGTACTTTGTCATCATTCGTCTCACCGGTGTAAGTAGATTAACTAGCCAACGTGCCAATTTGTGGTATGGTGAATTACGCATGGATAGTACAGGTCTTAGGGTTAAGAATCGTTGTCTCCGAGATTTGACAACCCGAATACCTGTTACTGGTCAGACTACTACAATTCCATCATTCCAACCAAGCCTTTTTGCCACGAATATAATTAATTCTTCATTCTCCGCAATTGTACGTGAATTTTTGCTCTCCTGAAACCGACGTTTCGTCAGACGCTGATTAAACACGACGTAACCCATCGCAAAGTAACCCAAGGTAATCCCGTGAACGCTCGCCCAAGTAGAATGAACCATGCTGGGATGAAAATAGCTAAGGCTGAGTTCCAACACATGCATCAATTAGAAATAATACGTCCCTCACAAAGCACTTGGTCATCACCCCTACACATGGCACCGAAATCAGATCCAAATGACTGGCGACACTGTGGCGACTACATAGCTCTAAATAATGTTACAGCGCCTGACAGATACCCCAGCCTACATATACAGGAGTTCACATCAAACATTGCTGGTAGCACAATCTTCTCGCATATCGATATATTCAAAACATACCACCATATTCCAATGCATCCTGACGATAAACATAAGACTGCAGTTACTACTCCGTTCGGTATGTTCGAATTGCTACGTACACCTTTTGGATTGCGTAACGCTGCGCAAAAGTTTCAACGTTTTATTGATCAGGTATTACATGGTCTACCTTTTGTTTTCGCGTACTTGGACGATATTTTAATAGCCATTAAGACACCATAAGAGCACAAACAACATTTGAGTACGTTATTTCAGCGTCTAGACAGATTTAGTATCACCATCAACATAAGAAAGAGCAACTTTGGTGTTCCGTCCTTAAATTACCATGGTCACTGTATCGATAGCCCTGGTATGACACCAACAGATCACAACTCGTTATCGCTCACAATGTATCCTCCCCCGACATCCTTTCGCCAACCCAAGAGGTTTCTGAGAATGGTTAATTATTATTAACGTTTCATCCTGCATTCAGTGAGATTTTAACTCATTTAACAAATCTCTTGTTTGTACCTCAGAAACATTTTGAAATGTCCGATGCCGCTACGCAAGCTTTCACGCAAATAAAAGCGCTCTTAAAAATCAATTGAATCAAATTCATATCCGTCCGGACGCAACTTTGTCTCTTCACACCGACGCTTCTAATACAAACGTCCGAGCAATCTTGAATCAACACGTAAATAATCGACTGCAACCTATTGGCTTATTCTCGGCAAGATTGACGACGACGGAAACAAAACTATTGCACCTTTGGAGGGGAACATTTAGCCATTTAGCACTTTCGATATCTACTTAAAGGCCGTGAGTTTGTGTTTTTACTGACAACAAGCCTTTAGTCACCGCCTTTCTTTCTAAGCCCGACCGCTATTCACAACGTGAGATTCATCATCTCGATTACATCTCACAGTTCACGTGCTAAATTAGATAAATAACTGGTGCTAGTATTGTTGTAGCGGATAACTTGTCCCGACCGGCTGTCGACGAGATCACCGGTATATCTTCCATACATTTCCAACGCATGGCACAACTGCAGAAAGCTATGCCACTACTGACGCATACGGATTGTCAATCCTCATCGTTGAAGATCCGACCATTTCCGGTAACTTCAGCAACAGGTTTAATTGACTGTGCTATGGCGACAAATAACCCCAGATCATAGGTACCGGAACCTATGCGTAGATCCATATTTAACGCATTTCATAACGTTTCTCACCCAGGAATACGCGTCACCCTTCGTTTAATAACGCAACGTTTTGTTTGGCCGAATACGAACGTGGACGTACACCAATGGACTAAACATTGCATAACGTGTCTACGTTCTAAGGTCGTTCGGCAAACGCACGCTGATATTGATACTTTCGCACTACCTGCTGGCTGATTCGACCATATTCATACTGATATAGTTAATCCACTACCCCATTCAAAAGGAAATTCATACATCCTGAATTGTATAGACCGTTGCAGCCGATGGCCTGAAGCCATTCCTATTGCGGATACATCGACAGAAACTAATGCTCGCGCACTGATTACCAGATGGATTACCATTTTCGGTATCCCTTCTTCCGTATCCACTGATCGAGGTTCACAATTCGGGTCACATCTGTTTCAGCAACTGATCGAACTACTCGGTTGCAAACGTATACGTGCAACGGGCTACCATCTACAAGCCAGCGATTTAGTCAAACGTTATCATCGACGCATAAAAAACCGCTCTCAAAGTAAACAGCGATTCAGCTAGATGGACAGAAAAACTCCCACTCATCCTACTTCACATACGTACGATGTTTCGTACAATACTGAACATTTCACCGGCTGAGGTTATCTTAGGCACAACATTACGTACACCCGGCCAATTTTCACACCCGACAATGCCGTACTCAGTGAACTTCCGACGTGTTTGGCTCGTCTGAAAAAGCACATGAGCAAACTTCAATACTGCGCATCCACTTTGAAAACAAAACTACTCCACACACCTCCAGAACTTTCGACCTGTACCCAGGTATTCATTCGCACTGACAGGGCAAAATAACCGTTACAACCACCTTATGAGGGCCCATTTCCGGTACATTCACGCCAAGAGAAATACTTCAATATTCTATGGCGTGGCTAACCTTGATGGTATCAACATAGATCGAATGAAACCGGCGTATACGGATTGAGTGGAGACATACCACACGGACAGAGATCCAACACGCACTGACAAGGGTAAGACGCCGACGATCGACAATACACGACCACCCACAATTCCACGACGAAATCAAGAACGCACTACGCGATCTGGAAGACAGGTACATTGGGCTGACCGTTTTGTTGCCAGCTGACACAAGTCAGGCTCCGATGCATACCCATTTTCAAGGAGTAGGGTATTGCGATATCACATCCCATATTAAGTTTTATATCGTTGCACTGGTGAGATCGCTTGCCGCATGAACCTATATTCCGCTGAACTATTTTCAGAAAGGAAGGTTTTATCATCATGTGCACGTGTAATTAAATCCGAGGTCACCATAACAAAACTACTACAGTCTTATCGTGATTGCCTTGGATACCACATCCTCACATAGTGTAATTAAGTCTCGCTTGACCTACGTCACAAACGAGGTCAACATAACAAAGCTGTTTCAGTATTGTCGAGAGTGTCTTTGATACCACATTCTCACATTGTGTAATTTAAATTCCTCTTGACCTATATTCACACATCGAACTACTTACGGCCCACATGTTTAAACGCCCGAACGAAGCAATATATAAACACATTAGTACCTCGACAACAACAACTCACGACCGACTACAGTGTTACTCCCGTACAACGAACGCCACACGACCGTTCCGACTAGTGCTTCGACAACCATCACGAGAAACGCTACGCCCACGACGACAAGGCAATTGTCACAAGACTGGACTGGCCGCGATCTGCTATTCCCCACGAAAAGGATTTGAGCTCTGAGAAAAGTCACCAATTTATCATTACTATATTTTTGAGTGGCACAATTAAATTATGTTTCGTACATTGTATTCTAAGGGCTGGCCTCTCCGGCTGATATGTTTACTGTGCCGATACACAACGTACAAGCCTCAATACTTATACATCGTTTTTCTTAGTGCACGCCTTGGGATGTTTTAAAACAGCCAACTAGTCATGTAATAACATACTACGACACTAACAATGTCAACTACTCACTACTTTTTCCGTATTAGCTCAAGGAGAACGCTAAATTTTGCTTGAAGAGGGATGGTGCGCGTTCCTCTTAGTCGCGTTATGCTCAAAGGCTCTTCCATTCCATCAGTGTGGGTGGACTGCTGTCAAGCCATCGCCCAGTGTGCATTTGTTTCCCAAATACAACGAGCTTTTTGCCTGTGAAGTAATGTAGGTCGGCTCCGTTAATGAAACATGGCTTCAATCTACATGCATCCCGGTCTTATTCCTTCTGGTTTATACTGGGTATGGGGTTTTTGTCTGGAGCTGTGGGTGGTGCAGCGAAAGCCCACCACGGTATTTTCTGAATGCGTGGGCGTCCTGTGGCTGGCCACAGTGACAGACAAATCCGAACCTGGACGCAGCCCACCAAACTGAACTGTCTAGGAGCTAGACTCATAGCCAACAAAATATTATGGAGATTAGAGGATAAGGGAAACTCATCGCGTTGAAATCATCATGACGTAATAGTTGAAGGTGAACAATATACTTCAAATACGATGCCTCAGGAAGAAATAAATATTTGACAAAAACAGAACAAAACATTTTGGTTTATTTTTTGCACGCGGATTTGTTCCGTTTATTTCATCTTCAACGTTTGAAGTAGTGAACATATAAATCACTGCAACGCCGCAAGGAATTTATATAGCGATTCCGGTTGCAGAACATGTCTAGAAGTTAGCTAAGCCATCGGCGCTCCTAATATTGGGGTCCCTATCATGGAAGATGAACAGATTCAAAAGCGGTATGACATGATGACAGCGATTTTATGTGATGTTGCCAATTGGAAGGCTGACCATCATGTGGTCGCCCCCAAATAGTTCCGTGAGCAACGAATAGAGTGCGACACGGTTGAATCTCAGTGGAATGCGTAGGAGGTGACCGATCCATCTCAACTGGAGCAGCAATATCATATTGTTGAATGGAAAACCCACTACCCAAGCTGCAAATTATAATTCATTAATGTTAACTGGATGTTGCCAACAAACAACAGTAATCATCCTTAAACAACCCTCAGAGAAAGCAGAAGTACGAAGAATGCCATTCACGCAAACCAGCGAGGAATCGCTCTAATACGACTATATTGAGCAAACAGATGCGCTGTAAACACAGCACTTCAGGGAGCAGGATGCGTCGCGACGACACCACAAGTACCTGAGATTGGCAAATGCTGAGTGGTCTTCAGCGATGCGAAGAGAAACTGCTTTGCCGATAGTGCCGTCAGAAAAAACATAGCTTCCAAGTTAGAGGAAAATATCTACCTGCTCAAGTTTTGCATCTTCGAGATTGAGCACAAATGCAGATTACAGCGAAACTTTGAGCAGTGCTTTACATACGGATGTTGCGATGTTCACTCCAAACTTAGAAGCTTCAAGCTCTAAAAGATCCAGAATAATTTGCATATCATGATAATCATCAAAAGTAAGGCGATATCGTCAGCAAACTCTAAGTCTGGCGCGCGTTCATCCGGAAGAATCGCTCGGCGAAAATAGTGAAAACCTTATCTAGTGCACTCTAAAGAACATCTTTGATTGCGAAGTTTAATAGGAATGGGGTTAAAATGTAGCTTTGTGACACACCGCTACTGACTGCAGGTTGCGACGAACTGTTTTCATAGATCCTCAGTACGCCGGATGTATGAAAATAAAGTGCAGATTGATCAAGGGAGGCAAAATCGGCACGTATTTTAAGGAGTGCGACCAATGAGCCTGTGTTATATATAGTGATGTTCGAGAAACTGGCGGAGCGTGAAGATTTGATCCAAGCATCCGCGGCCAGGAGGGAATCTATCTTGTTCTTCAGGGTAAGATTGTTTACGTATTGGATGTAGTCTACGGAACGGAAGAGATGACAGTCGCATGGAGGCAACCGAAATCAGACTAACCCGCAATAATTTACACAGAAATCGTGGACGCCTTTCTTCAAATTGGAACAATAATTCATCGCCTCCAAAAAAATGCGCTACCTCTTCATGCTAGGATTTTGCGAACAGCGTGCTCAGCTGGTTAATGATCGCCGCACTACCGTATTTGGAAAGCTCCAGTAAAAGTCTGTATGCGCTAGAAGACTTCAACATTTTCAAGCTTTGAATTGTGAGGTAGAATTTCGCTTCGCAGTTATTAATCATTATAGAGAGCCAGGGTTGAAAACAAGTTGTACTGCGTGCACTGATGAACCGTAGGCGTCAGTTTGAGAACAAGTTGCAGTGTCCGACCCAGCGGTCAAAACGACTCTGTTGGTTGGTGATCGGAGGCTTACAACTTTGCGAATGAATCCTTTGAAACCAGGCTTTCTGAGGCGTGGACCGAATTATTTGGAAGATATTGCGAAATAGTCAGTGCAACGATCGCCATCTCTAAAGCATGATCAGACTATCATGCCTCACGATAATTCCGTAGGATTTGCTAAAGCGGCTGTTTGGCAGAACGGCGCCGCTCATTGCAATTTGATTTCGCCGGATATTTTGTAACCTTCCAACATGTACGGAAAAGGAGCAGGGTTGCAAGCCTATATGTGGCTTTAAGATAGACAACAGCTTGGATGTACGAAAATGGTCCTCGATTTCTGTATAATGGATAAGTTATTTCCGCATCTTGTGGTGGATTACAATTGAATGCATATGCTTGTTCATAGTAATAGCTCGCTTGGAAGGAGCAACCAGTTCATATTTTTACATCAATATTGCGGTGCTTCGTGCTCGGGATCCGCCAATGTGCGCTACATAATGTTTCGCAGACCAGTGCATGATCTGAATCAAATAAGATACACTAAAATGACTTGCAGTCCAGTACGCAAACACGCCATCTGAAGCTAATATCTTTGTGAGAAATGTTTGTTGTTTTGTTGGCGAAGGGAAATGCAAAGTTGCGGAGCGCTTGTACGTAATGCTAAAGTTAGTGCTGGTTAGAAACAGGTGTTTTTTTCGCTTAATATTAGAAGCCTTTCTCCGTTGGCAGAGCAGTTCTCAGGAAACGCATGGTGACCACAATGCTTTATAATCCGACGTTTTATCATTGGCCAAGAGCTGATGAAGATCCAGGTAGAATGCTGCCTTGGCAGAGCCGCAACTGCAGTCATTTAGAGCGCACACGGAGGTCACAAGTAAGTTGAGTCTCGCTTTGCGGCGCTTTTTGATTTTACTTGAACCTCGAAGCTAAACTTCATATAGTTGGATGTCAATCTGGAAACATTTCAGCAATGCCGCCTCGGCCTTTTCACTAGGTGCTATACCTACTCCAGCCAAATCCTCTGAGACTGCTTCTGGATCACCAGAATGGCGCAGCTGATATCTGGCTACGTGGTTATTGGACATGTCAATGCAAGCACATTGAGGGGAACTTGCCATCAAATTTCTTAAACGCAGCAGATACCAAATTCCAGTGATTTTATGGTGAGCGCTAGACCGGCTTTCTGTCCAATCTGTATGGTTGTCCGAACGTTGAAGTACGCCAGTCAAAACGGAAATTGAAGACGAAAGAGAGCCAGAGCTTGATCTTCGTGTTTTGCGGCGCAACCGAAATCTCTGGCGTCATGTGACTAACCACAGTGACAGGTAAATCCTAAAGCTGTATGCTGCAAACCATACCAAGATTATTTATTCTTATTTTCAGTGCACCAAGTTAAATCATTTGCTAAGAAGATCCTTATGACCAAAAATGCAGGTTCTCTTCATCCTGTACCTCTCTAGCAGCCTCGTAATTTTTGGTTTGCAATTCAAGGCTGCTCAGGAATATCTCATTGGTGGTTCATTAATGTGCAATCATATCTTGCACTAAAAGCGTCCATAGACAGAAAACTGACAAGTCAACTTGGAACCTATGTTTTTCCAACAAGGTTCAAATGATGGAGTTAGAAACAATATGTTCTAATTTGGACCACATCGATAATGCGCCACTATTTTTATGTCATATGTGCAGTGCAGAATACTGTACGCAAGGATTCTTACCTTGTAACCATAAATGTTAATCCGTTATATCACGTTGGAGCAATAAGTTGGTCTTTCCTATATAAAGTATTCTTTAGAGTGCTCCGTGGCTTATTCAGCAACCGTTATGACATGCTAGCGGTATACACATCAAAAACCAAAATATTCCCATCAACAAGGGATCAGAAACTGCGCAAATCATTTGATGTCAAACGGCAAGTAAGTGTTCTGTAACCTTTTTCATACAACCCGGCTTTAAGGCTGCGAAACAAATAATATACATAATTTTGCTATTGTAAATATTTAATATTTCTTTATACATAAACGAGAATAATATGATCTTAGTCTATCCGGCACGACAATATGCGTGCAATCAATTTCAGTAATTAGTGTAGTTAATTGGGAATCCAAAGCTGCATTCAAATGTTCGTTGGATGGCATCTTGGCTCCATTCGTTTTGGCGTTCAAATTTAACAAACGTTTGCATGTTGCGTGCACTTCACACGTAAAACCATTTCCCCGGATAATGATTATCCCTAAAACACAAAGCATCATAATTCAGTATGATGAACATTTAGGCGCAAACAGAGAAACAACGAATTTACCGGTGTCGAATTTAGAACGCCTTTATGGGGCGATGTGGGATGGAACCTAGAAGCATTGAACAATAATCTGAAAGGATATGTTGTAGGTTTACCTAATTTAGTTTTGTTAAAAATACAGCATATTTATGTAAGTACAGGCAATACTAGACCTCATATGCTACTATTATGCATTTTTAGTTAAACACTGAATGTATGCTTGTTAAGTAACATTTGTTTGGCGGTACTAGTGAGTTAACAGGAAAACAAAGAAAAATGACAGCTATTTATTTGGTATCCATAAAAATATATGTGCTTGCAATAACAAATTAATAAATTTCGCCTACTTTTCTCGGCACCAGTGTGTAAACTGTCATAAATCAAGGATTTTACTATGATGCAAATGAAAAGCTATTGACAAAAGCCAAATTGTAAATGGCGAAAGAAAGATGTGCTACAAACTAGTTGTACGTACACTTTGCTTTTTCCAATAGGTGCACACATTTTATGGTACAGGGCAGAATATTGCCTATGATTGACAAAATAAAGCGTGCAACTTTCGAACTTATGCATTCGTTTAACCCAATATTAAAAAATGCGTTTGGCCTATACATGTATAGCTATGATAATCCAAATAATTGCAATATAATTTTAGAGTTAAATGGCCCAAGTACTATTCTGTAGCATTTTAATTGCGGCTGCTTTTATGATTTGCAAATTCATGTGAAAATAAAGTGACCATGGGAATTGGCCAAACATTAGAGAGTTAAAAATATACGTCAGACTGTTTGTAGGGACGGGCGTATTGGTTATCTGATTTTGACGTTTTTTCTTCTGCCTCGATCAACAAAACCATAATAACGGAGTGAGAGCATATTACGTTAAAATATATCGCTGGTTTTTTGCACCCAAAGCATGTAGGAGGATGTGCTCTAGTGTACTTTGAATAGCCAATTGCATTTGTGCTTTTTAAATGCAATGGAATTATTCTTGTACAAGTTTCACCGTTGTGGTGTAAACTAAGCCAAATGCTGGTCGGCAGTTACATGAATCCAAGCTTATCGCTGTACTTTCACAAACCAGAAATACAAATTGGTCCAGAACTTTAGAATATCACGAATCAGAAAATATCATCAAGTTTCGATTAGCGAATGTCGTTGCAGGAATTAACTCCTTAAGCAACTTAAGTAAGGAAAAGCTAATTTATTTCTGGAAATTTAAAGACCCGGATGAGTTGAAATCAAATATTGTCGGTAAGCCTAATTGTTCATGAAACTGCTCAGTCAGGCTCGGAAAGCGTAGTCCAACAATTTTTTTGCAAGAAATCTAAAACCGACAATTTACAAGGTCAATCTGATTAGCTCTATGAATAGTAAACGATATTGAGGAGAATAATGTTCCCAATGTCATGCACTACTTATTCACGAACATCAAAGCATAAGTCAAAATGCTTAGTGGAGAACACTTTCAATTTGTACGAAAGTGTTTAGCTGTTATCGGTTTTGTAGAAAACAATTCGAACGGTAAGCGCTAAAACTGCGGCTCTTTAATGAAACTTAGTGATACAACCAAACTGACGTCTACTGTACTCATCAGTTATATAGCGGTGATAGCTAGACAGATTGGTGTAGATGATAATGCAGCGGTCCGTAAGCTTTGTCCTATTTGTACCCGACAAATCAGATTCTTCACTCATTGCTTAGAACTTAACTCCATTTCTGAACATAGAAGCCAGTATAAATCTCAAAGCAACTTTGCCAACTTCGACGTTCCGAGACAAGAGGTCTATCCGTATGATACAATAAAAGCACATCCATTAGTAAACCGACTTGATTACCAGAGGATAAACAAAATAGTGTTCCCATTAACAGCCCGCATAAGAGAAGCATTTTGCAAGTGACTGTCAATCGTTACCAACCAAATGTGCTCCACTCCTACCACTAGACCACGAATGATATTCTTCATCCAAATTCAGTGTGATTTGGCGAACCGCGTTTACTACAAGTAAGACCTCAGTAAAAACGTGATACCAATGAAGCCTTCCTGTCAGCCATTCGCTTAAAAACCTGAATGACTACGACATATAAAAAGACTAAAACGGATCATTTTCCAAATTTTCTCCGAACATCAAACATTCAACCAGCGGGAAGCAAAAGTGCATTATAAGTATGATTGGCGTTTCCTCCAAGAATTGCTTTCACTGGAAAATATGCTGCCATTTCTGACATAAACACTGCTGTTATTACCTTACAATAAAGTAAATTATCCCCTATTTTTTGGATTTAACAATATAATCCAAACCGACTACAAAACCTATCGAAATATTTAAAAATTTTGTTGGTATTATCGAACGAAATCTATTTAAAGCAATAGACACCTGCCCACAAATAGGCAATTTGGCAATGAACAAAAAATTACCTGTTTATTTCCGTCTTTGATGCGGCAAACAACCGTGACGAAGTTATAACAAGCTGCCAGCGACAAAGTTCAGTTTACGTCCTCTTGCTGACATTAAATGTTTTGCACAACATTCGTGAATAATCCTAGAATCTAAGTTGTTGATACAAGGAAGAAAACAGTCAACCGACGCCGCTTTGTCAACACTGATTTTCACCCGAGATCCGCATTCACAAAAATGCCTCTAAACTCCGACGCTTTCACCTGCCTCTACCCCAGTGCACAATGTATTCTCAGAAATGGAATCAAAATTTGTATTCCTAATAGGTATGTTTAGCAAAGCATGTCTGACCACGAAGAAAAGTAATGCTGGCATTTCTCTACGCGGCGTTATTTTCACTGCATCTAGAAGCACATACAAATTTTCGGAATTAAAGTCTGACCTGTTTGTTTATTACACCATCGATGGCGATACGCAAGATTTTTTTCGCTGATATTTTCAACACAATATACGTTTTAATAAGTATTTAATAACATTGTTTGTCATGCTCACATATCCGACTTAGTAACAGATAACTGCTAAACCTATGCGATTAAGTGATCTTTGGGGCGTTCAAATAGTCCCGTCCATCGGGTGGGGAACTACAACCTGCACGCAACTCAGGACGTAACATTACCTAACGAACAATACAAGGCTTATCTCTGACAGATAATCGGCGAAGTACTGCAGTACATTCTTGTCGCATATTCATAGATGGGTGACTAACAATACGTTATAGACTTTGCACTCACCAACGAGGAGCCATTATTCTATATCATAAATATACCTACACAAACTATCCTTAGCCTTCACGCGATATTGCCTTTCGTTGCACTATTTTTGCGGAAAACATCACTTTGAAAAGCGACCAAGGTAAGGTTTTAACCTATCGCGCAAACCGTTAGACAAACTTCAAAATGCCGACTGGTCTTTCAATGCCGAGCATCCACCTGTTATCATCTGGAGTAACTTTGTCATCCAGGTCACCAGGCTAGCTTAGCAATATCAAGAAACGCAGTTCTGTGCCAGAAACAAACAAAGTTTTAGCAGGCAAGCGTCGGACAAGGAAATGATTTTTCTCAATGATCCAGCCTGGCGCATTTAGAAATCTCCGAGTAATCAGACTTTGGATAGTTAAAACCCAAAACATCATGTATACATTTTATTTGTAAAGGCAAAAAAACAAAAGAGCGAGGAATTTCATTATTGAAATAAAACGCTCTACAAACAAGTAAACGAGCTCGAAATCCAGTGTGTGAACTCAGTTATATAAAATAAACGACCCAGGACTAAAAGCTAAAGAATGGACAAGCGTGCTTTATAATCGTATATCAGTATCTTCCTAAGTATATCATCAGCTTTTGCATACTTGACAAGGCACTAACCGCCTTAAGGGTTAGGTCACTTATACATGGTTGCTAAAAAATTTTTGAAAGCATTTATTCCTGTCATGAGAGATAAGACGGAAGGCGTGGAAGACAGGAGCCATGAAACTCTCCGAACCATTGCTCGGTTCTTTCAACTACGTCTCGTTGAAATGCAGGTTAAAATCATTGTGGCATTTTAGATTAAAAATCTTTAATTAGAATACATTTTGTCGAGCGCAGCCCTTTATCTAACTTCATATCACCTATCTATCCGTCCTATCCAAAGTAACTGCAGGTAGTGTTACAGGCACCCATGGGTTAACTTGAGTGAATATCATTCTGGCGTCACCGCAGCAGGAATTGCGACGAAATCAGTCGTATACTGCACATATGGCACTTGCAAATTTAGTGGAACATAATCGGTCTACGTCAGATAAGCATTTAAGGTGGAATACTCAGTTATTTTAAAGTGTTGCACCATAAGTAGCACTGTGTTAGCCATCAAAATTTGAAGCATTGCGATCCGTGAACATGACTTTTGCAGTTTTGCAGTTTTGGAAATTAAAACTAATATGCCAATTAGTTTTATCGAGTAATTTAAGAGAGAAGAGATCGGTTATATGCAAGTGAGGCAAACAGCGTTGAATTAAAAGACATAAAGAACTGCAGTGAATTAAAACGCTGTTGGACTTCCATTAATTTCATAACTATGAAAAGTGTTGCGATTTAACTTTAAGAACAAGTGTAATACGCACGATGTTTACCCTATAAGTGAAAATATATGTACGTGTGTGTAAGAAGAAATCTGACCGAAATTATACTGACGAAGGCAACAAGAGCGTGTGAAAGCAATCGTGCACATTTGCATCAGTTTAACGTGTGTGTAAATCTGAACATATAAAGGAAGCAATAGAATTCGCAACGAGTGCTTTAGTAGTGTTAAAATGTCCGCCAACATCAAAACCTAGAATTAAAGTGATCCAGACATTGTCCAACTGTTTAGATAATAGCGTAGACAAATGCATACCCCTAATTTACTGAATTACTATTTCAATATACGTTTGCTTGCCATCCGCTTGAGTTCCCTTTTTCGCGGCTGCACTAGTTGGCAGACGTAAAGAAACCGTTGAATTAACTGGATAAACGTTGGTTTATTTTCTGCATACATTCATATTTTGAACCAAAATATGCATGCATTAGGGGCGCTCTTTGGCTTACGGCATACGCTTTCTGTTCCACTGCCTTAGATTTGCAGGTTCAATCGCATAGTTCTCCGTCCACTTTGTTTTAGCGTCGCGTGCCTCAGCCGAATTGGCATTGTCCGGCAGGGGGTATGCGGGTATAGTTAGCAATAAAGCAGGGTAATTTCTCTTATATTTTCCGTTGCGTCTACAGTTATTAACTGCCCGTCGCAGCGCTGAATATTTTTTAAACCTACTGGATGCACAAAGGATTTCATTTTTTAAAGCAATAAATGTAATTACAAATACTAAATCCCCAGAAACTTCCTATGGCATCACGAATTACGGTTATGTGAAAAACTATTAGTGTATTCTTATTTTATGTTCCAACTTTTGATAATTGAGTAATTTGTGTGTGAAAACTAAAGCTAAATCGTTGCATGTTTAAGCCCTGTTTTTAAAGTGCAACATATGCGATGTTATTAAGTGTAAGTAACTCAGTAATCGATGATTATTTTGTCATATTTCACCTTACCCTGCTCAAAAGGAAACAACACCATGTCTGGCTCAAAACAAAATAATGGAGAACACAAGTGTCCAGAATTTCTTGTTTTATAATTTGGCACCGTTTACGTATTGCGTTATTTCGTTTCTGTGTAATTTATGTGCAAGTCATGCACGTTCCATTAACATTAAAAGTTGCTAAAATTAGAGTTGTGTCGGACAGGGTCTATAAATGCATCAGCTATTTATTTATTACCTTTTCAGTAACCCGTGACGGTTGACTGTTATGCTAAATTGTACACAGCCCGATAAAGTTCATGATGTGTATTTGCACACTGATAGTTTACAATCAACCTGAGGCATTGGAAACGATATTTTACGCCGAATGTTATTAAAGCATTTTATGAATAAGTGTTAAATAATTACGAACTTAATAGCATGCAGTATTTGTAATGAATTTGAAAAATTGCAGTTATTCTTATTATGTTTTCCATTTACGCAATTTAATGAATTTGAAATATATGTGCATATGCATTTCAAACATAATAAAAAGAGCAAACAATGTTTAAAATATCTATATTTTCTTTCATTTAGCTGAAGCAGTTACATCAATTCTACTTATCCACATCGCAAAACAGGAGCAACAATTCATATAGGGTATTCAAAACTTGATGAATCTGTTTGCTTACTTTCCTATCAAGGGCGATGTAACAGACTTCTATAACTTCTAAGCTATAAGAAAAAATCCAAATAAAGCGGCATCGTCAGCGAACGCTTTGCTATGTTTGCTTGCCTTTCCCAAATAAATGCTGATAATACATTTGTTTCTAATGTCAAAAATCCTCAATATAGCTGTTTAGAAAGCGGGATTATATGTCTATAAACATAGTTATCGTTGATTTAGTCGAAGTTAGTTTTTAATGTTGTACCATGTATGCAGTCCATTTTCAAGACATCCGATCGTAGGGGTTAACTTATTTGCTATATATCTTTGCAGAAGATATTGCATAGCTTGAAAATATATATGTAACTTACCAGATACAAAGTGTGAATATAGTTAATCAATTACTGTTTTATCCGTTTAACATAGGAAAAAAGCACACCCTATAGACGTTAGCTAGACCTGGAAAACATTTTTGCCACTGTGCCGCAATCCGTAACGGAAAAAAGGGAACAAACTTCCGCAGGTGGAAGCAAGATGAGCTACCAGTAATTGATAGGCATCGTTTGGTAAGCTGCCTGCAGGTTTCAATGCCGCAGATAAAAGATATTTTACTATGCAAAATTATAAAATGCCAAATATAAAGATCGCGGTTGGAGGAGAGGAAAAATGATGGGATTAGACTAACAATTCCACAGCACGAATGCCAATGAGGTCGGCTCCTAGCCAAATCAACAAGTTTATTCCACAAACTTGTTTATCGCCTTTCTGACCCCAACCAAGTAGCCAATACGCTAGAACAGATGCCAGCTTCCAAATGAACGCCTTCATTCCTCTCGAGCAAGTCATTGCTTGACCACCAGTGCTCTATTCCATCCACACCCCCGGCGCGCAAACAACACACGTCTTGGGAGTCCTTGTGCAGACCTGCGTAACAGGATGCCGGACCATAGGAGCCTGGTGCGTAAATTAGGGTGCTGAGCGGTTCATTTGCTATTCCTGTGCCGCAAACAAGGCGTCGAACATACTCGTTGAGCAATCGGTGTTCCCACTAGGGGAGGAAATGTGCGAATGCACGGGCGGTCGAACCTAACTAGCATCTTTACGTGCGCTGATCAAATGGGCCAGGTTTAACAACCGTACAATGGGGTCGAAGGTACATACACGTTGTACACTCTAGCTTTCAGGGCCAGAGGTATGTTGGGCCGGCATCATAAGTGGTAAAGTTAGCAAAAGCGAAACGAGCTTTTGCTATAGGATTTGTGATATTATATTGAATCCCAGGCTCTCTGATACAATTTCACTGGTAGTGTAATTTTTGTAGGAATTAAAGGTAAACCACAAAATGGGTCAGAAAAGCTGCCAGTCCAAGCAAATGTTGGTGAAATGCATTGCACTGACAGCCAGTGCTAATCTGTTTAGTGCAGCTTGGTACGTCTGTGTCTGTCAGAGATTAGGGCAATACCGTCAGCATTCTCCAAGTCAAGAAGTCCTTCTTCTTGGAGCAGATCCACTATTACTATGTCGTGTCCTGTGAAACCGGTTTCCATGAATTCGTCAACAGCGAAGGTGAAACGAAATGGTGAGATCGGGGATATTTGTCAAACACGGCTGGAGATAATGAAGTGCAGCGACAGCATGCCGTAAGCCCTCGCTCTGTCTGGAATACCCGCGTACATTGCTAGGATAATATTTACACAGTTCTCAGGTACATATTTCCTAAGTAGACAGTGCCAAATGCATGTCTAGCTACGGAATCGAATGCATCCTTAACATCGAGAAATAAAGCAACGGTGGGTAGAAAATATGTGTGACGGTGCTCCAACAAATGACGCAAAGTGAAGATGTTATCAATACAGCCACGACCCTGACGAAACCCGGCTTGATCTTCACGAATATGGCTTTCACGAGTGCCAGTCAGTTTGTGAAGGATGACAATGACAAGAAATTTTGAGGCGACGGAGATCAGACTGATTCATATGTAGTCTCCGCATCCCGATAATTGCCTCCCATTAAAATTGAGACCATGACGGAGCGGCTCTAGTCGGTAGAGTTAGTTTTATGCTAAAAAGTGTACTCGTATATACCATCCCCGAGAGCATTTTCCCCGAATTGGAAGATGGATGAATGTAGATCATTCGGCCTCGCTGCTTTATTTAACTTCATCTGTGTGTTCTCACGTTTGACTTCTGAGCGAGAGGGCGGATCCATAGGACAGCCTACGGAGTTGGGCCATATTTGGTCGGCTAGTAATCTAACAATCCCGACCGATTAAATTGCATATCAAAGTTTTCAGCCAAACGTTCTAAGCGTTTTCACAAGTTGTGGATAGGCTGTCCAATATCGTCACGCATATTTTCACAAACACCAGGTCTTCTCCTGCAGATTTTTATTCTTAGCCCAAATAAAGTACAATGGTTAACAAGTGCAGCGACTCTTTCTATATCCGGTGCACCAAGTGTACACCAGTATTTGCGGTCTGTATTCAGGCGAGCACGGAGTTTTGCCGGAGCTCTTTGCAAGTTTCATTCTGTTCGCTTCTAGCCGATAAACGCCAGCGAGCATAGATGGGTTCCAGAGACTGCGAAGAGACTCAATGTATACTTTGGCGATTAGTCTTACGATATTAGCACTTTCCTGCTGCTAGTATGGACTGGTAGGGATGAGACCAGTGAGCTTCAATTGCATTCATTGAGCGCTTACTCAACTCGAAAATCAGCATAATTTGATAAACATTCTGGACAACCGGTTTTGCCAGTTGGCTGGTGTTAATGCGCAGCCTTTCCATAAGTAAGTAAGTACTGTGTTACCGGTTTGCCTCCATAGGTGGTTCGAAGCTGAGGTGCGCCAAGTCACTTTCCGGCGGGTGATATGTCGGAAGTTATGGCTCGCAAGAAATAAGCGGGCATTGCAATTATGCTGGAATTTACGTGATGCGATGGTATGTGTACCTCAGCGAACCATTAGGTTTTGCTTGGTGGTGATTCTGCCCCTACGGAGCCACTCATACTAGATTGTTCTTCTTGGACCTCCAGGTTGGGAGTCGCAATGAGGTTGCTCTTTATCACTTAATGCCTACTTATTTTAGCCCACGCAAAACACGCTGCATTGCGGACAAGTTTTTGAACCAAAAGCTTAGTTGAGAATACTAATCATTCTCCTGTCTAGACGTTTGCAACCTGACAGAGTATTGTCCAAGAAATACCGTGAATATCTCTTCAAACATTTTATTTAACAACTACCATCATCATCATTATAAACAGCAGTATATCTTCCAATTGAACTAATGTTTAGCTGAAATACCACCACGAGAACCTATTAAATAAAGAATAAGATGGAGATGAAAGGAACTTACCTGAAAACCGTAATGTCTCTAACTAAAATTCAAGGTCAAGGCGCCTACACCTTGTGTAGAAAACATACCATCACAAACAGCTGGGTATCGCGCAAAGATAAGCCGATATCGGCGAGACAGCTTCCTTGCGGATTTCACTGCCACGCGCAAGATTCAGCCATTACTCTGCAGTTAACTATGCAGCAAACTCACTTTAAGCAGGCAATCCGATTAGGAGACGGAAGCGGACGCGCCGCTGGTGTTTACTGCGATACATGTCCTGTATAGTCTCGATATAATAACAAGGCGATTCACGTGGACTCCAGCCCGGAGGGCGAGACAAACCAACGGCACACAGTTTGGTCGTCAGTGACTTAATTTCACACTTCCAAGTCCACTTCTGTCCACCTCGAGCCATGCGCAACCCTGCACCTAACAGACAAACCAACGCTTTCCTAGATAAGCGGTGATCAGCCATGCGTAGCAGTGCCTAAGCCAACGCAACATATGCATTGTTATCTGTTGTTCTAAGGATCTTGCGTGATTATCACTTCCCAGGACTCGTCTACCCCCATCATTGTTGAAGACATGTTGGTCCCAGCCGAAACCAGCAATGTTACGCAGACAAGGATGATCAAAGACTTGAATGCGCGTCAGATATTCAGACCGAAGGAACCAAGTTTCGCTACCATACAGCAGAACGGCTTTCAATGTGAAATTGTATACACAACCTTTTAGACGGAGGGAAACTCCCTTCGGTCGCAAAAATGTCGCAGGTTAAAGAAGATAGCTCTGGCTTTTGCAGTGCGTGAGCTGACGTCTGTTTCTATGCGCCTACCATTGTTGATGCAGCTGCCAAGATCAGTGAAATGATAAACCACCCAGAGTTCATCAAGTGGCTCGTGGTCCTGCAGCAACAATTTGCACTTTGAAGGTGCGAAGTGCATACCAAATAATGGGACCACTCTGGACAGGCTATTCAGGTTTGCTTGAGCAACCCCGAAATCGTCGAAAAGTAAGAGGATTTCGTCCGCATAATCACCAGGCAGCACTTCAACGCCTACAACGTAGGATTACCCAAGGAAACACTGCATGGTGGAATCCACGACGAAAATGAACAAAAACAGGGACATACAACAACCCTGACGAACGCAGCTTGTGATCGGAAAGCTATCCGATTAGACGGCAAATCCTGACGGGGCCTGTAGTGTTCAAGTATAGAACACGAAGGATGTTCACATATTTCGTGGGAACACCTATCTGCGCAAGTATTTCGCACAGAACCGATCGATCGACTAACTCTTAAGCACTCTTGAAATCGAGGAACACAACTATTGTCGGTCGGTGGTATGCATGTTACTGCTCTAACACCTGCGCAAAGTGAATATATCGTCTATACAACCATCTCTTTGGCGGAAACCCGCCTGCTCTTCCCTAATCCGAGATTCCCTTTCCGCAATGAGGCGACGAACGAGAATCGAGGCCAATAATTTTGTCACAATTGTCGTTAGACTAATACGTCTGTGGTTAGAACAGTTTGTGCTACTACATCCCTTGATATTGCCAACGGAAGTGCTTAGCTCCATTTCGCTTAGACACTCTTCCTTCCAGGTACATTTGAATAAGAAGTTCAGTGCTTTGCAGAGGACCTCACCTCCATCCTTAAATATTGCAGGTGGAAGGAAATCCGGGCCAGCGGCACGCAAGCGATTGAGGGCTGTAATCGCGTTTCGGATCTGGGCCTCCGACGGAGGCTCTAAACTTAATGTCCATCGCTTGTTCTACTTTATCTGAGTAGGAAGAGGTCCGGGAGGAGTCGGCCAGCAGAACTGATTTCGAAGTATGACGCCAAACGAGCCATACGGCGCTCCTTATTGTGTATCAGTGCACCCGAGTTATCTCGGATTGCCTCAATGACACCTGGTTTCCTGGGACCAGTGATACGGATCAGATGGAAGTGCTTGTGGTAGTTGCCTACTGCGAACGCCTACTTTATCTCTTGAGCCCTACTGGTCCACCACGCTTTCTTGTCAGCACGTAAACTCCGCTTTAGTTCGTGTCCAATAGCCCGTGGTTCACCGACTTCTCGGATATCCAGTGATTGCTACGGTGACGAATGATCGTCCACAAGTAGACGCTCCTGCGTCGTGCATGGAGACCGAGGTTCCATTACAATGAATCTTAGCGTCATTAGGACAAGACTGCGGAAGTTCAATATGCAGTGGGTCTAGATAGGCTTGCCTGACTAAGGACCGAGACAATTTCTCCGTTGCCAATCGTAGGGGACGCTTGGTGCGCCTCCCGATAAAGTTCATGGAGAGACGACAACGCACAAAAGCATGATCAGAGGCGACACAGGTACTCCAGTGCGAGCGGCAATTCAGGATGGTACCACGCCAACTGCAATGTGATCAATTTTGGTCCATCGCTTGTCAGCTACGGAAAGACGCCAATTGGCAATTCGGCGCCCACTGTGTCTAAAAGCAGTGCTACTAAGAAACAACTGGTTCTGCGCACACACTTGTAGCAGACGCTCACCGTTGTCAGTCCGTTCGGAGTTAAGCTCACATTTACCACCTGGCTGAGCTTCTGAAGAGCTTAGACGCCCTACTCGTGCGTTCTTATCCCTGCAAGTACTATGCTATCTGAACTAGTAGCACTGCGTAACAGCGCATTCAGTTTGTGATATCATGTATCCTTGACAGCATTTGAACGGCAGTCGGTGGGAGAAAAACCGAAATCACTAACTAACATCGTTTTGTATGTTTTCTTGAACCAACCTTAGCTGAGGTCGTCAAACGGGCTGCACATAAACGACTGTTCACCGGAATCCAATCTACCAAATTTGGCTCAGCCTTGGAGCTTAGAATGATACCTACACCAACTTGACCGGCGGGTGTTGCATCGGCGTCTCCTGATAAGTGCAACCAATAACGATAGGATAAACCGGGTGCAGTTAATTCAATAACCCCCTTAGGGTCATTGAACCCAGTTTCGGACACACAACACACATCAATACCCAGTGTGTAAAAGGTGCGTGCGAGTGCAGCCTGCCAATCTGTTTGTCTTATAGTGCAAACATTGAATGTCGACATGGAAACGGGACTTTTGCCGATAGGCTCCAAAAGGTGCGGTGGGATGATGGCTGCAGAAGGTTCTAATCCAGTAGCATTTCGGTTTCCGTCAATTAAGCTGGGATGTACTGAAGGAAGGTTAGTAATGAGAGTCGGGACGGGAGTAAGAGAAATAGGTGGAAAAGAAAGAAGGGAGGCGCCAGCAGTAGCAGGTTTTTGCTTATCCGCCCTAGTTTACGCAGCAGATAAGGCGACTCTTGATAATAAGCGCAACGACCGAAGCAGGATGAAGGTTATGTTTGAAGAAAATGTCATGGTTGTATGTAGGCTGAGATACTGTCAGGGCGCTCAGACCTAGACAGGATGACGATTATGGTCCTCATCCAAAGCCTTTGGCTCATAAGCCTGTCGGCAAGGCAGCGGGGAAGTAGTAATGATTTAGATTTAGAGAATTGGACACCATCCTATTTCAAACCAAAACATGGCCGACCAGGAGACTGAGTTTGTCTGACGTCTCACCATTGATCAACGTGGTAGGAGTAGCTCTCAAGGTGCCCGATGCCATCACCCAGTATAGCTCAATGGGTCAATAAAGTACGTTATCCGTCGCACCAATTGAGGCCCAGGTTCGTTGCATGGGCATATATAAATGCTGTTTAATTGCAAGTTTGTTATGTGCAAACTGGATACACAATATGTTGTGCATGTTATATTTAATAAATTTAGCTATCTGTGCTAAAACTGAACATAGAAATAGCCCACTGTGTGCGACCGATTTGAATTTTTCTCCACGGTCTCTATCGATACGGCATGTCAGGTCCCGTGTTCCTGACGCGTACCTAGCAAAGCTTGCATTATTTCCGAATATTGCTGACTGTTCAATAACTTCACATAACAGCGTTGGATGTTTTAAAGTAATTCGCAAACAAGCCCATTCATTCCCCCAATAATTTTTCAGACGGTTGAACGGATGGTTGAGGTCTGAATGGTAATACAACAACCGATGGTTTTTGCCTCATCTGCATATATGTTACAAACCATTACCAGTATATTCTCTGAGCGTTGTTCTTTGACAGCGGTTGACCACTCAGGGCGTCGTGGACTCAATTTAGTTGATAGCGGAACATATTTTACGCGCTGAATATACAATCTACTGCAGTAAGGATGACAGCGACAGCGTTAGGTCTGCAAAGTTTAAGGAACTCTAAAGTTAATCGGTGCAAATGAACACACGAAAATATGTTTCAGAAAAGGAAGACAGCATGCCCTTTACACACTGATGAATATATGCAGCTTATTCTTCTTGGTATTTATTTTCATCTTACTGAAGGCTTTTGTTTTGGCTTTTTAGATCCATTGCATTCGATCCATTGTATTTACATAAAGCAATTATTATATAAAATTAAAAATCAGAAATATTGATAACGATCACTATTTGTAGAGCGATTATGCTACAGTACATTCAATATCGTATAAATGCTTGAATGTTATATAAAAATATATATTTATACATGCGTTTCATGGCTTAAATAAAACGAATTTATAAAACTATGAATTTGCTGTTTAATATCTATGGCATATTTAATTAAAGACAGATGCAAATGTTCAAGTGTATTTTAAAAAATTGAATGCAATGTACTTGATACATTTCTAGTCTGCTTGACAGCTTTGCAAAAATGAATCTTCTTTATTTTATCTGCATATGCATGCTTTATTCCCTTACGAATTTAAAGCAAGAAATTAAGTTCTGATACATCGGAACTAGTTCAATTTGCACTTACATTTTCTCTTTCACAGCGGATCGTTTTCGGGCAGGACAGAATACATTTTCATCTTAAAATTATACTGACCCATAGCCCGTCCCTTTATGGCAGGTAGCTAACTAAGTCTAGATAATTCACACTTACACCTACAACAGTGCAAGAATAGCGTCTACTTTTCCAAAGAATATGAGATAAGCCGCCAGCACTTGTTTTAGTACGGTGTATGAAAACATCAGAAGAATATGTTTCAATTGTTCGCTGCCGTGCACAAGAAAACATAGGCATATCCCTGCGCAATGACCAGTGTTCATCATTTCAGTTTGCGCAAGTCTTTGTATAGGCGAAATTCTCATTTTGTACTAATGTGTAATATGAGCAACTGCCGCATATACCAAAGTGAAAACGTGGTCATTAGAAAGTAATATGGACAAAGGGAACTCTTTGCCCCTGGTACAAAAATGGGTCTCTGCATGGCTATACAAATAATTTGGCACTGTATGTAAACAATGTCATTTAATTAGCTGTTTTACTCAGCATTAATGATACATGAATCCCTACGCAAGTATATTATTAGGTCAGCTCCACCGCTGCTCCGACAAATATGGTTAGTAATATAGTGCATATAAGCCTGGTTACACTGCGCGAATAACTCATTTGAATTACTCAAACAGCTTTGCGTATTGTGTTTTCAGAAACATTGGTCGCAAAACTTCATCTTGAAAAAATGGCATTTATTCCACAACTGGCAGAATCATAGACCGAAAGGGCCTTTGCATTGTATACTACACGTTTACTTTATCTTTATTCCTGTCATCCACATGTACCGTTATAAGCTGAGCAAGATGTTTCGTTAACTTGTGCACAAAATCTAAGCATCAGTGAAGAGCGGTTTGTTCAGTTGAATATATTTTAATAACATTTTGAGACGTTTTAACCGGTTTCCCTCGAGAAGCCCGTACAACGTCTCCTAATATGGTGGATATTTGATGTGAAATATCAACTACAAATTTAAAGAGGGCATCGATGCTAGCAGTCGATGAATCTCGATGGATTAGAACAATATTCAAATATGTGGACATTAGCCTTACCTTGTCCGAATAAAGATCGTAAGGTCGTAAATAAAGATTATAAACAAAAATGTTGATATATCCCTATTCATCTTGATGACTTCCGCGTAAAGCTTGGCTCACATTATTACTCTGACACAAATATGAATAATTAAAATACTATGCAATTATTTATAGAAATATTCGATAAACTTAAATTAGACTTTACTTATTCAATGAAGTAGATTTCGGTTACCTTTGCATATATTTTTAAGTCAAGTGCGTTTCAGTGAATATTTGGGAAATTTCATTAAACAACTGAATGAAAAGGTTAACTCATTTCCAGAAGAAGTCACATTCAAGTGCATTTGCACATTTAAGGAAACATATTAAATAGGCTGCACTTGACTTGGCTTACTTTGATTAAGTGTAAGAAAAATTTTAATCTTTATATACGAAGCACCGGTGCAGCCAATTTGTGGCATAACATGTTTCACATTATTTTACGGAATTATAATTCACACGTCGCAATATTTAATTCTTGAACGATTAAGAACACCTGTTTCGCTACCTTGAATTTCTTGCGAGCGCTACCTATCCGCGTGGAATATGCATATTATTTTTATTGCACATCTTTATTAACGGCCATGTCAAAATTATGGTATGTTTATTTTTATTTAAGTGAGCCCGT
This sequence comes from Dicrocoelium dendriticum, assembly GCA_944474145.2. Taxonomy (NCBI): domain Eukaryota; kingdom Metazoa; phylum Platyhelminthes; class Trematoda; order Plagiorchiida; family Dicrocoeliidae; genus Dicrocoelium; species Dicrocoelium dendriticum. The sequence continues at coordinate 24,530,509 of OX104059.1, read as the reverse complement.
TTGTAGAAATACCTATACGGTGGTTGGCTACTCGGAAGTCAGATGATGTTTATCATTTACAAAACGGTAGCAAAAGTTTCAAAACGAATTTCTAAAAACTGAGATCATGAACTGAAAGATTTTGATAAATCTTGCAGAATCGTCAATAATAATGACGTAACAGGGTCATCGTATGCACCGCTTATTAACGCTCCAACCGAAAGACAGCTTTTAACATAAAATAATTTGTATGCCCGTGTCTGCGTGACTAAAGGCCAGTTGTTAGCCAATATTGGTTTTGGAACCGAAATCACTTATGATTTATTTTGCCGAAGCTAGTTGCTTCAAATTGCAAAAAAAAGAAATATATTTTTTTGATAATTACCAGCAACTCACTGAAGCTAACAACAAATAATTCGAAAACATCTGCCGCCGCAACCGAAATTCCAAGCAATAACAGTGTTATAGCTTGCATTTCAACGAAATAAAAAAAGGAAACTGGTGCCCGTCATTTTTTTCAAAACCTATTAGAAGGCCCGTCGTTTAACTCATACAACTGCATGGTTTCCTGTTAGTAGATATATTTTATGTAACTACAAATTGGGAGAAAGTCTAAGTAATATATTCCATTGTAAAGTTGATTTTCATATTATGCATGTCAACCTGCCACCACGCAACAGAAAAAAGGAAATATTTTTATTAAAATGCTTTTTTGATATAGTTTAGTTGTTTCCCTTGGATTTATTCATCTATGTCATAAATTTAATATTTAGCAGACGTAAAAGTTTTTCATGCAAATAACTTCGAAAGTCATCCACATTATAAAATGTCGGCATCGGCATAAATTCTGCGGAAAATTAGATATATATTTATTTTGCAGGAAATGCATTAAGTTTACCCAGCTTAACTTCTAACTGAGCAAACGATTTTACTCTTATTATCAGGCATAAAGGGTCAAATATCACAATTAAAAATTATATTTCTGAATCATTAAATTAAATAATTACATTTGTGTGGTATTTCTCTTGCTTACGTCTCCCTTTAACTTGTAAGCAATACAAAGCAAACTAGAATTTTCCTACCCTTGATACCAAAAAAATGAATAAATTCCCTAAAATACTCTAAACAAACATTAATTTTTGGCATTACATATAAAATATAGTATTCATTTTAGGAGGAATGATCTTCTTTTATTTTATTTTGCTTTTTTGTTTCGCTTATGCATGACACCAATTTTCTAACTTTGGCATCATGAAGAGTAAACCCATTTTCAAAACGCCGGTTGTATATCTTGTGGATTGTTTGGCTATAGTGGATTATTTTTAAGGTTCTAGAGGCTTTCGAAATAGATAGAAAACTAATTAATCCTTTTATTTACATTACGCAATAAATATACTTAGCAATGCTTATTTCTTAATAATGAATATTTTAGCACTATTTCCAAAAGTTTGAAGATGCATATTATTCGATCTTTTTCAACAGCAGTATCTGCAACATGTTAGGTCATGTTTGAAAATATGCCTTAGCACAATTGTTAAAAAAGTACTTGCATTGAATTGCTTGGTACCGTTTTCATATTTTAGATTACTCATCTACTGACACGTTCACCTACATATTATTTCCTACAGATTTATTCTAATACTATGCAAAATTTGAGTCCATTTATTTTTTATTAGAGAGAGATATAAAGAAACCTATTAGATGAGTACAATCTATTTTCGGAGTCCACTCAAATATTATCTGACTATTCGCCGTTAAGATTACAAATGTGTTCACCCAAATTACGTTGGTTTCTTGATACACAACACTAGCTTAGTATCTACATAACCAAAGTAGTTTTCTACTTCTTATTGAAGCTCACGGGAGAACAATCGTTAGATGCTTAACACTAACGAGCATATATAAAAGAATATTGCAACGAACAATTTAAGCACAGCAAAGATTTTTTGCGCTTAGCTAGCAAGTCGTGCGTAGACTTAAACAGTACCGCTGAGGGTGTACGCCTTTCTCTGAATCAAATACTCCGTTATATATATGTATATATATATATATATGCATAGACAAACTTCCACCCAAACAAATAATATCCGTCGTAAACGTGCAAGAATTTGACCGAGAGCCAAGCAATTTTGGCCCCAGGCGTCATCAACGGAGCCGGCCCACACAAGGCAAATCAGTGACTGCACTGTATATCGTTCCACACAGGATGAAAGTACGCACTGAACCTAACACTGCCATGAGAACGGTACACTATGAG
>OX104059.1:24469650-24527775 GCA_944474145.2 Dicrocoelium dendriticum | reverse complement strand
TTGACCGCATATATTTTAACACTTGCTCCATTTATCTGGTTGGATGATTGATCCATGTGCATCCACGCCGCTCATGTGTGTCAGATTTCAATGCAGCACGACCCAGCGCGTACGTTTTTGCTTCACGTTCTAAGTGATTTCCGTTGTTGTCACACCTTTTGAAAAGTTACAACCGCATTTTAGATATTCATACTCCGTAGCTCATATTCCGGTAGTTAATTGCTGTAGCATTTTTGGCAATTGAATCTACTTGCGTCTGTTTCTGCTAAATAAGTATTTCCAGTTAGTGATACCTAAAATCCTCACAAAATAAATAAAACACTAGAGTTTAACGAACCACGAAAATGAGAATTTATAAATTATATGTAAGTACGAATTATTTATACCAGTTATTAAAGCCACTTTAAATGATTAGCCATCTTATATTTTTTGTCAAATACGGAACTGCTGGGTTTAAACTTCTTAGCCGCTTTGACAGCAGGAAACCGTTTATTAATTGTGGCCATTCTTATTTAGTGGTGTGCGGTGTTAATTAATCCTGTCATCTAGCAGACTTCGCCGGAGAAGGAATATTGAGAATTTGAAAGGGTAAAAGCCTTTCACTGTGTATGTATTCCTTATATGTATACATGTCAAATCCTTGTTGTTCAAAAGAAACATTACCACAATATATTTAATGTATTTCGATGGGAATCACGAACGCTTATACATTCACTGATAATCCACTACCTGGCTGTGATCACAACACTGTGCTTTGTGATATGACTATTGATTTACCTAAAAGACCAAGTAAAATTATAAAACCCAATCGCAACCTTCATCGTGTGGACTGGAACGCATTTAATGAAGTTAACAGTACCATGAATTGGAATACGTAATTCCTAACTCACAACCCTACTGTGGATACACAAATGAGTTTATAAACAATATTGCCCTCGTAGTGGATCTACCAGCACCTGCTGTAAGGAGGAATACCCATGAACGTTGGGGTGAACTCAAGCTTCTGTCTAAAGCCAAAATCAAACTAAAGAAACGCAAATTGCTATATCGCAGGAACAAAGGCTTCGCAACATTGCTACAAATACAGGAGAACTTATTATATTTACAAAGTCTAACCCTAACGGTCAAAATCAAACAAGAACGTCGGGAACTCAGATATCCTGAGAAAGTACGTGCATTGATGTAACTGCTCTAAAGTAGGAACCCTAACCCACTACTGGAATTGGGACCTTGGCTCTAGACGATGGTACAATAACACGCGACATCTCCTGTATATGCGAGACCATTAACTCTAGTTTTGCCTCCAGTCTTGTCCCCAACACTCAGCCACTATATCCTCCACTTCCAGAACGAACGACCGAACTGTACTGCAATATCCCTGTGACGTTAAGAGAGGTGCGAATTGCCATCGCAGCCATAAAACCATCAAATAATCCAGGTACAGTTGGCATCTCCCCAACTGTTAAAAAACTCGGAGTAACAAAAATCTCGTTCTATGGTTATTAAACATTTTCAAACCATCACTCACTACCGGCTGCTTTCCAGCTCAATGAAAGTAATCCATTATAATGCCTAAGCACAAGGGTGGACCGAGAAATCAAGTGTCAATCTACCGCCCAATAAATCACACCTCTGCTGCTTCCAAAGCCCTAGAGCGAATAGTCAAGGGAAGATTGTCCAATAGCTTACAAGACTGGATCTGATCAACCCTTCGCGGCACGGCTTTCTCTCAAAACGCTCCTGCGCTACATGCCAGCTACAATTTCCTGATCACATCACGGCTATGATTGTCAGCGAAATGGAAATGATTATAATTCTGTTGGACATGCAAAAGGCTTTCGACCGCGTGCCACACCAGCCACTGCTCTCTGCTCTAAAGTCATATGGAATTGGAAATCCGCTGCTTAACTGGTTCGACTCATACCTAAACGGCCGAACTCAGGTCGTTGAAATCGGTCAGCAACATTCTACACCGAAGCCAATAATTAGCGGTATCTTCCAGGGAAGTGTGCTCGGAACACTACTTTTCTTAATCTACGTAAACAATATAGTTGACCCGATCAAACACGGACACCCTTTTCTGTTTGCAAATGATGTCAAACTGGTTTACTCATTTTATCCAGACCAACTACATGCGTGTTTGTGGAACATCTGTGAAGACCTATCCGCACTAAATATAGCTATTAAGCGTTCATTAATAAAGTTCTCAGCAGTGAAATCCACAATACTGGGGTACAATTTCCGCATCCGTGAAGGCTCCATTGTATTTGCCGGAAACTTGATCCCAACATCTGACTCAGTTCGGGACTTAGGAATTGGATACTCTAACTCTTTCAATTTCTCCGAACATGTTCTTTATCAGGTTGCGAAATCAAGGCAGTTATGCGGATATATCACCAGAACTTTCTCCCTACCAGAAGCACGACTTGAGTAATTCAAGACAATAGTACGACCGACTATGGAATATTGTACTATCGTTCACAGCCAATTGGGAAATTAAGACAGAACGGCTTTGGAAAATTTCGAATGATCATTTACCTAGTTGGTCATGGTGCGCTGCTCAAAACTGACTTATTATGATTGCTGTCGAAAACACCAGCAGGATCCACATTGGCTGAGACGCCTAAAGAACAACATCGTTCTCTTCTACAATATTATAAACCTACGAATTTACGCAGACAGCGCTGCACTTAAACTACGGAAGACTGCGGTCTACCCCACACGTAATAGCGGCTAACTGATACGTACGAACATATCAAGTCATAAATTTCGGTCGAATTTCTTCTTAGTGAAATACACTTAACTGTGGATGAAACTACCCCTACAGATACGCATGTGTACAGGCCATGCCACGTTTTGAAATATCCTTCAGATCTTCCTCACTATACCAAATGCTTTGAAGATATTTGACTCACAGAAAGCACTAGAAACATTGACAGAAGTTGGTATAAAACATATGAGAAGAAAATCGCTTACAGCTAGCTTACCCACTACATGTCAATTCATACCACACGAAATCCTGTGTCTTTACAGCCTAGTAGTCCCTCCCTTTGTTATCTACTCCTGACGATCCAAACGTCCGTAAACTTTACATATGATTTGCACGGGTCCAGGGCTCAAGGATAAATAATCAGTTTCCGAAATGCTATCAATATACTTTTCTTTAATGTTATGAAACCTATTCACTATACAAATGATCGCTCCCACTTATGGGGCCGTGTACCGTCTGTCGGTAAATATACGAATGTATTTTATTTAGTTATTTATTTTGCAGTACGGTTAATAAGGTGTCTATTTAAATCTTATGAATCAGAAGGCATTGCAAATTAGCTAAATGCACAAGGAAAGATCAGATACAGCGAAGAAATTAAGCTACTGGCAAAAACAAGTTTATTTGAATTATTATGTTAATATTTTAAATTTCAATCTGCTCCGCTACTAAGGTTATTCAGTTACCCTACCTGAGCCTTATGCGATGAGATGTGTAACGTGATTGTGGAAGGCATGTAGTTGTTCTTACATACACCACTATGACTATTCGAATGGAGAAATACTAATTGTGTAACAGGCAAATCGCAGCCTTGGAATACCACCAATGTATGCTTTAAGTCCTTAACTTTTGCCTTGTTCTGACTGACGGAATCGTATCAGCTGAAAGTTTACAGTGAATTGTTTGTACAGACGGTTGTTTTGCTTTAAATCGCATCTGACTGAATGCTTAGTCGTAAATGTGACTGTTTGGACAGCAGATAATTATTGTCGTCATTTTGTTTGGTTTGGACTTCCGGTTTAATTTGCGAAACCAATTATTTTACCTTTGTAGTGGACAATGGCAAGGTCAGTATAAAAATTGATTTCTTAACCCTTTGTAAAATAAACCCTGCAGCAAACCTCTGTACTTAAATCGATTTGATACCGGAGGCTCAACCATTGCTTAAATAAACCGCCGATTTGATGATAACGATTCGCTTGTCCTACCATTTATACACCTTATAAAACTCTCCGAAGGCCTTGTTGGATTTTATTTAAAATATTACTAAATATCCTTTAACAATGTATCGACAACAAGTGTTGGTTTCGGACTTAGGGGGTTAACTTATTATATGCACCAGGGTCTACATTTTCCTGGGTGTGTCCGCATCCATATTTTGTGAGGGCAGGTTTCCACGAATTTGCTCAATCTGAATGATAGTCCGCTGATGCCAAGCTAAATGATAGTTGAATTAGCATCAGACTTTGTGGTTGCTTGAAAGTAAGATAACGATAAACAGTAGGTGACTAAGGCAAGTGAAATGCCACGAGCAACCGTCTGTTAGTTATGAGCAACGTTAAGCTTATATCATTATAACGGTAGGCACACGAATCTTAGCATTTTATAATAATACTGAATGTATATTAGCTATAACTCGTAAGCACTTTTAACACATCCATTTAAACCAAACGCATGGCAGCTTTTTGATCTGATGCTGGCAGATACGTTATTCAAAGCTTGTGGAATAAATCGATTTTACCCTGGAATTGCTAAGGCGCATGTTGTAAATGTTTTCGCTTTAACGTTTCATGCTATTTGTCTGAATGCTACAGTTAAAAATAAATTCACCGATTAATATTTCTACGTATTTTAATAGCAACGTGCCTCTTTGTAAGACGTAATGAAATATCTTGGTCTCTTAGCAATTAAGTGCATGAAATCCGTCTGACAGTATGTTGCCAAGCATTTATTCCATAAAGCACTTTCGATCTAGTAGGAAGAATGGAATACACTTGTGAAAACAAGACGTGTCTGGCGTTGGCGACCGATATTATTATCCATATAAAAATGAATTTTTGTGTTACTATTAAAATGCGGTAAATCTTTCCATATGTTATCAGGCGTCGCTGGTTTCCAACACCAACACTTTTCCAATCCCTTTACAAGAGCACACGTAACAGAACTAAAAGAAAGATAATATGGCATGAGAAATAAACGACGGAAACAAAGCATGCAGCTACGGATGATAACATTATTATGCCTAGTCTGTTTGCCCCATGTACTTGCGATCTGACGTTCCGTTTTTTACGTGCGGCTACCACCGCCTGCAAGTGTTTCTACACTGAAATCAGTGGTCCAAAACTGACAATCGCTTCATGCCTTCTGAGCATGTATGCCAGATCTCAGATCCAACAAGATAAGGGCAAGAACAAATTTTTCATGTTCTTCCTTTGGGTTTGAGACTGACGTCGTGACGACGTCATAAGTATTTTAGTCCCGTAAATAAAAGGCAAGCCTTTGCTATCTGTTGTGAGACATCATTTCGAAACTGCTCAAGCTGCAATGCAAGTCCTGGGCAACCGAAGCAGAGAAATTTCCTGGGCCGTTTCCAGCAAAGTGTGGGCAGTCGCATGCATCTACCAACCCTAGAGTAGCACTTTACATATGCTGTTGGTGGAACACAAACAATACTTAGAAGTCTCATAAGCTTGGCCGTTCAAGCCCTAAAATAAGTTAATGGATTGTCCCCAAAGAAAACCGATGTTATAGTTGTAGTCCTGTTCCGCGAACCTACCACCTTGTATAAGTCGAATACTGCAGTTTTGGCGACTTGCAATTGCTCATTAGATTACATGTTTAATGGCTAAACTGCATAATAAATTTGAACTGTGATGACGTTGACGAACGCTGCTGGTGCCAGCAAAACTAGAGGAAGACCCGCTGGAATCCCTGACTTCTCTGGAGTTGTGAATGTAGTATCCCTTATTAATTGTTGAATGATATCCAGCTCATTTATGTATAGTAGACCGTTCTATAAAGCAGTTCTAGCTACTGATTCAACTGTCGCTCGAGTGTCGAAGTACAGTACAACTTTTAGCTTTCGTTGGACTTGAGGAATTTTAAAAAGTTATAGGTTTGTAAAAAAGTTGGGCAAAGCAACTTCTGCCTGTACGCAATCTAGCTTGCTTGTGTTTTGATAAACGGCTTCTCTTATGACTGAGAGCCTGCGGCTTAAGAAGGACAGGAAAATATGTGGTGCATCATCAACCAACGCAATTTTGATGAAATAGGTGCAATCTATGCACTAGCCATTCTTTTAAAGCATGGTAATAACTGATTCACCAATGTAATTGTGATTTTTACTTCAAACGAAACTTTGGTGAACACTGACGGGATTTCGGTGACAAGAGTAACCTCGGCATATTTACATAACGCAGGGGACATTCTGTCAAGCACATGAGAATAATGACATTATATATATAGATTGCCACTTGGATCACTGCGTCATTAGGTTGCTCCGTGGGGACATAACAAGCATGGTCCAATTAGAAATATAGTTACGAGTGTGGGCTGCACTGGATAGGTAAATAAGAAAACGTTGCTCGCGTCAGCGCGCCATAAGTCATTTTAACTTAGTTGCTTATGTGCCGTCTGACTCACAAATGTTCTGACTGATAAGTTCGTTTTTATGTAGAAAAATAAACTACGGTTGATTCTAATCGATTCAACCTCTTTCTGCTCAGCAACCCGTTTTCACCGTTATGGTTAAATGTCAGTGAGCCTTTGTGAAGTAGACCGTTGGGGTTCGTTGTTCTCCGCAAAGGAAAACTCATCCTTTGCCTATTTAGTGTTTCCTAGGATTTTAAATTTGCTTGTGGTTTTGCAATGTGAGATTTCGCAGCTGGACTAACCAGTGCATATCAGGGATTGTTGTACATCTGATCAGTGTTAATAAACATCTACTGCATAGGAGAGCGATATTTTTACCAACGCTCTGTTTACAGTGCGCATTCAAACTTTAGGACACTGCAATTGTTTGTTCAGACGGGATTGTTTTGCACAGAGTCAGACTCCAAGCTGCATGCAAATAATAGCACACACCAAATCGTGACCATTTTCAAAGCATTTGGAAGAGTGCGATCGGCGATCTCGTAGCTGCCACTCCACCTGCGAGTTATGTCTGTGTGATTCATTTGTGAAAATTGATTGGTTAACGTTCGAGAACGTCAGGTAAATTAATTACGTATTTAATGATAGAAGCTTTTATTGCTGAGGGAATTTGTTTGGTCAGCGCATAGACAAAGCAGAGCCTTCCTTCATCAGAAAATTTTTTATTATACCCATGTAGGCCACCAATGTATTCTTAATGTAGGAAAATGGACTAGCGGAAGGGAATTTGAGTTTTCCTGGGATAATAGTTAAATCTGTTTTAGGCGCTTTTCTGAGCAGCGCACTATGTTGTCGATAGGACTGGTCATTTACAGTAAGTAGTAGTCAGTATTGGCTTAAGCGGAGCTAACGAAAACAAGCACACCTCTCCTCTTTGATCTCTGATAACCCTGTACTTGCCATTTTGTCCCATAGCGCATGGAATATGCTGAATAGAATGCAGTCAATTAGGGCTGTCTCTGCTATACCACTGTGGACGATTGCAACAACCGATTATACGGATGCGGTAAACTCCGCATCACGGAAAAGGAGAAGAAATTCGCTGGTGTTATAGGATGTTGACGACTGTCGTCAGACTGTGTCAGGATCCTGCGATTAAGTCGCACTAGGAAAACAGATATACAATTCAAAAGTCCCCAGCGGGCATGCAACTCCAGCTTGACGTACGATCTAAAATCATGTGCGCGTTATAGGTTGACAGTATGAACTGCAATCCAGGTCGCAGTAGCGAAGATGTTAACTTCGAGCCAGGCAGGTATGTGTGGCCTCTGTGGTTGAGTAGGCGATTGATGCGCCAACAATTTAATTGACAAAAGTATATTATTTCACATTTGAAGAACCATAAATCAATGTAGATGTAGGATGCGAAAAGAGCATGTAAATTATCGGCACGTGATGGTAAATCTGGCATAGTGGTGGGACAGTGTATTATGAGAGCGCTTGAGAGGTAATATCCATTTAGTTTTCAATGATACATCAGTACGAGAGAAAATAATCAATTGCCTAGCCGATTACCTTGGGTTGTTTAAGGGTACAACTGCACCTATGCATTCAGCGACGGGCCTAACGTCCAATTCAGCAGGGCGAAGTAAACATATTGTAATTTTCTTGAGCAGGTGGATAAACATTAATTGCACACGCCTTTCAGATGACGTAAATCATACCAGATGCAATGCCGTCAAATCCTCATTTGGATTCCTTGGGAGGGGTGCTAATATGCGTGCGTACAATATGGCTGGTAACCAACAGCATTATACTTTTCGTAAGGTATTTTTGCGTTCTCTTACGCTGTGACCTGAAGTCTGTCGATAACACGAAGAGACTGTAAGCAAACGGACTACGCCTGCCTTGGGCTCTTAGATGCAATTACTGTTCCTCTTCCAAAGAGAGTATCACTCTCCTTTTCGCTTCCAGGAGAAGACTAATTGTTGAGTACTGCTCACACCCCTATTTCCAGATCAAAAAAGCTGTGGTTTATATATTGGAATGGGTCCAGCATGTAGCTAACTGGATCATCTTCATTTTACGGGATGTGTCGACGAGGACAGATGTAAGAGATTAAAGCTTTATACCATTTCATATCATTGGTTTTGAGTTGATCTCATTACGACGCACCGGATAATGCACTTGTGCCAATTCCTTATATTGATAACACTGCAGTAGGTTCGCGTGCCAAGCACCACAGGCGGAAACTGTTGCAAACTCGGGATACCGGAATCTAAGCGCATTAATCACCCTCTATTTTTGATTACCACGTATGGAAATGTTAGCAAAAGTTGCCGCAGATAATAGGCAAGACGAAATCAGCGTTGGATTTATAGCGTTCCTTGTCGCTCAATTTGCCAAAAGCGGATATATGGAGCGCATTGTATTTGTATAAAGTGAATTGCACGTGCAATAAACTGCACCGAGTAATAATAATCAACTTGATACCGCGCAAGTGTCCAATCCATCTACGACGGAGCAGCATACATCTACAACTTTTCGCCTTCTTTTCTGTGCACTTAGTATTCAGTTTTATAAACTAAAACTTTGTTTTTAAAAAATTAATTATTTATTCTAGGCTAAGTATGTCGTCAACTGTGCAAATGTATAAATTTTGGGTAATTACTGAATCGCACTTGCATACCCCTATTTATGAGATTTGACAATAATCCCTGTTGACATATTTCTCTTAAATCATTCCTTCGCGATATTCAGAAAAATGGCACTAAAAAATTTCGTCTATAATATTGTGGATGCCATGAAATATATTTTGAAAGTAAGCTGATATGTTTGCTGTTGATGCCAGCTAACTGGGCGCAAAGAATGGTCAAAAAAACATTAGACTTTTAACATGTTGCCTCGATCCCTTGTTTCCATATAACTCTAATACAATATCATTTGTTGTAAACTGATGGTTTAGTTCTAGGTCCCTTAATAGAAATAGATGAATTAATTCATTTTATGTTAAGTCCAATGAACTGTTTCATATATCGTTTGAATGAAATATGCAGTACATGCTAAGTTGTAACAAATTGCACAAATTTGTAGGACATAAGTAATGTTACCTATTTAGTTTATTTTTGATAAAAATCTAATGAAATTGTCCTGCTTCAAATTCGTCCGATCTGTGAAATTTCGCGGTACAAAGAAATGACTTGAATTAATTATTTCCTTTTAGCTACACCAAATCCGACCTAAGCGTCTGAATGAAATTATGTTTTTGTGAGGGCACTTAAAGAATAAAGCGTCCAAACCCAAGCGACTATGGACTCAGTGACAAGCTTTGCAAAATTAAAATTAAGAATCCCGTGCAATATTTTTCTAGCCGTGACTCAGGGTTCTTATTTTCAGCAAAATTTGAAGCTGTGGGATGAAGTTCTAATAATGAACAGGGGTTAAGTAAGTTATGAAATCAGCGGACACTTTACCTGCATAAGCCTAGGCGTAAAGTAACATTTGGTACTTGATAAGAAAATGCCGGTATAGCTTGATTAATCGGATAGCCAAGAACCAAACCGTGTAAAATGTAAAGTCAGGCTAGAAGTCTAGGGAATTTAAAACAAGCATCCACGGAATACACCAGAGATTATACTATATATCGTTTACCTTTCCTCGGTTATTTATCAATAGCTATTCCGATTTGTCCTGGTGGCGTAAGTTTAGTTAATAAAACAGCATACATTTTACAAACAAAGATGTCAACCTGCAAAACAATGAACTTATACTTAGCGACCACAGGCTTTAAAAGTTCACACGTTTTGCAAAATCTCTAATAAGCACTTGGATAATGCAACAATAAAAATTGACGACTCGTGCAAATGTTCTCATTAATCTCTAGTAAAAGCCCTCTGCATTGCTGATTGGTCGTTGTAAAAAGTAGCAAATCAACACAAAGAACGCTCTGCCAGCAACCACACAACGTTTGGAAATTAAAATAAATGCCCATAATTTTTATTTTTACTCAGCTTATTTGATCGCTGTTGTTGGGCTTGTTGCTTCATGCATTTATCTGTGATGTTAAGCTAAACCACACGTCATTCGGAAACTTTTGATAAATATAAAAAAATTGTCTTATACAGCCGTCTATAAAGCATGAGCTAGAAATTAATTCATTTTTTTGAATAATCAACGATACCTTTTGGAAATTAAGAATAATGAGACTGTATATTTTGGGTGGAAATTGCAAATAATTCAGCAAAATTCCCTAGAACTCTATAAAGTTGGTTTTACAAAGTTTAGGCGATAATTGCACACAGTCAATTAATTACATGAAATTTGATTTCGCAAAATATCAATATCAGTGTTGGTTCATATGCCCGTCAATTTTAGCAGTGAAATGAGAATAACATTACCTAATAGAAAAAAGCATATCAGACATCTTACCTAAATTCACTTTGAATGCTTAATTTATAATATTCCGGTTATTTATAAGACACATTATCATCGACTTGCATAACTGCCATTTAATTACTGAGCATGAGACATAAGCTTTCAAATTGATTCGTAGCGCTGCTCTTTAAGTTGAAGCTGCATACATTGGTGTTTTTAAAACATTTTGAAAACGCCAAAATGCGAAACTAATTTATACAAACCAAATAAATTATTTTAATGAAGAACAATATTAACTGCCTAATATTTTATAGCAGGAAAAACCAAATATACATTAGCAAAACTTTTTTTCCCAAATTTGTGTAACTATTGTGAATAGCGTTATCAACTGTGACTAACGTTTATTTTGCATTAAATTGCAAGACACCCATACAAGACATCATTGCATGGATCGGCGCTTTCCACTAATTTGCGAATAACTATTGGTTGTTGTTTCAATGCTCTTAGGTTATAAATTCAAACGTTTATAATACACCATTAATTTGTACATCACTGATGCCCGAGTTTTCAGTTTTGACGTTTTCCTGCAGGACAGAATTCAAGTTCTCTTTCCAGTTTTTATATACATATATTCTAATGCCAAAGCTTGTTCATATAAATGAAGAAAATGGCAGTCATGCGATGCCTACGGAATTATTTGCGATTAACACAATATGAACCAAGTTTAATTTGAGTGATTTACTGTTCCTAATATAAATTTTGCCGTTCCGAAGGGAATAATGTTCGAGGTAAAGCGCGACTGTCAAGTTGTCTAGTTATTCGACAGGTGGCTTCCAGACTCAACGCCATCTAGATATCCGATAACAGACGAAGTTGTGTCTTCCCTTGGGGAACACAATCTTTTGCTGCATGTGAATGCCTTTATTTTTTATCGTATCTGAAAATGTTGATTATTGACACAATCAATGTGAGCACAAGGAATAAAGAATTGCAATATATGACGATATCGTTTTTCGCGGTCTCAAGTTGGGTATCTGTAACGTGTTCAAAGTACAGGCTCTTATTTATCTCATAGTATAACTAAATAAATAATTTTTATTTTAGTTGTACATTGTAAACGATTTGCTGCCACTAGTTGTCACGTGGTGACAAGGCAAAATATGTATTAATGATCCATAAACAGGATCTTTAACAACAAAGCAAACATGTGCGATTCAGTAATTAGTGAAACTATTTCTCTACTGCATGCACTGTTACGTGTAAGTTATTCTGTTACATTTAAACATATGTTTGGGTTAATAAATGTCATCAACTGCTGTAAACGTACATAATCATATATATGACACATAGGAAATCCGAATTTCGGCTGCATGTTAAGGACTATATAGGTAAATGTTGAAACAACTGTAAATCTACGGCATATTTAGTTCAGGCACGGGCTAGTAACTAGTGCTTACTAGCTACCTGTATACGTTGATCTGTTAACAGTACTACTGAAGATGACGCACAGGATATAGACCAGATCAAAGCATACAAATTAGCGTGCGCCGGTCGATTTATGATAAATATTCCATAAGCAAACTTCGCAAAACCAGCAGCCATGAAATCGGTCCAAAGGATGAATTTTGGTCACAATATTCATAATCCGTTTCCACATGCTTCATACGTTGGCGATTTCTATAACATTGGAATGGACTGCGCTATGCTGCTTCCTAAGGGAACTTACTAAGAATTTAGCGCAGCCGATCTAGATGTTATATGGTTACCTTGCGCTCATCTGGGTGTTCAGGCACGTGAACATTGTGTACAAGTACGTTTCAAGCGCATGGTTTAGTCCAGCATCTTTCCCATTCGTGCATTGGCGGCTTAAGCTTTGCAAGCTGTTCGGCAATCTACGTGCGAAACTGGGCTCATTCCTGGTGTACATTGTCGTTAACGTAAATCCTAGTGCTTCATATTTGAAATGCATCGACACTCGAATATTTCTCTGTCCAACGAAAATGGTTCAAATTTGGTAATGAATAAACATTTTAAGGAATGCGTCTTCGATTCTGGAGTGTTTTCAGCCAGCATCGAAATCAAATGCCTGTTGGACTGCGTATACTCAACGGAGACAGCGTAGGTAGCGGCCTGCTAAATTCATTTAACCGGTTGACAGTAAAACTGTAAACATCTAAATTATCCTATTTGTTTTGGCCAGCAAATACATTTTGGTTTTACAATTTTATGCATACTTCTGGCGCATTCCAGCATAGTGAACATTGAACGAAAATTGGTATTTTCAAGTGGGAAGCTCAGTTGCTGCATCGGGCCTATTTGGATCACAAGTTTTAAGGCGTTGAGAAGTACAGGCGAAGCGATTTGCACGCACCGAAAGTCGTTCTTCACCAGTATTGAAGGTGAAATAATTGCGTTGGATAACGTTTGCACTCTGTCTCCCTTTTATTCTAATAAAGTGATTTAGTGGTGGTTCTATTGCAAGTAGTTTAATTTTAGTATAAAATAGAGTCCACCATTAAACTTTGCACAATAATCTGCATTGACGGGTAATCGTACCCCGGACCCACGGTTTACCAGTCCGCTGCTCTACCACTGATCTACCGAGGGCTGACGATCAAGTTCGCAATATAATAAATGACTTTGCTTGATTCGCGACGTATTGTCAATAAGCTCATAGTATCTGTCCTGTGGTTGCAAATTGGCTCATTCACGAGTCACTTCCCAACGAACCGAATTATCTGTCCTCCTGATTTTCAAATGGCGATGGTAAATTAGTGGTGGTTTGTTATGAGTACTGTAATGTCGTAGAAATGAAAGCCACTATTAAACGTCGCACAATAATCTGCCTCAACGGTTAATGGAATATCGGACCCACGGATTACTGGTGCGCTGCTCTACCACTGAGATTCCGAGGGCTGACGATCATGTTCGCAATATAATAAATGACTTGGCTTGATTCGCGACGTATTGTCAATACGCTCATAGTATCTGTCCTGTGGTTGCAAATTGGCTCCGTCACGAGTCACTTCCCAACGAACCGAATTATCTGTCCTCCTGATTTTCAAAGGGCAACGGTAAATCGCTGGTGGATACTCAGTGTGTAAAGCAATATTCCTAGAAATTACAAACAACCGGTTGAGTGGCATGTAGTAGGCTTAGACTAGCCTAGAAAGCCTCGATGAGAGTACGCTGAGCGTGGTATGTTTGAGTTTTATACCGCCGAGGTTGGACGTGGAGCCAAGCAATCCTATTGGTATAGGATTCGATCACTTTTCAGCTTGGTTGATGGGCAGATGACCTTTGAACTCGCCTAGTTATCTTCCGTGGGCTTTGTGCGCTTGCTTTTGGTTGACTAGGCACACGCTTCACCGGATTCAGTCAATCGAGTTGGCGGTCGTTCATCAGTAGGTTGGCATATATTGCCTCCAGTTCGATGCGTCGATTGATTGAACGCGTTGCAGAGTAACATACTTTCACAAACTCCTACCTGTGCCTTGTACTTCTATGTGCTAGAATCGTTAAATTTTCCAGCTCGATTTGGTGGCCTACTTGATATTCATACGCAGAAAAAACTGTGTTTGGGTGATGAATTCTGACGACTGTCTTGTGTTTGGTTATTCTTGTTCAAAGTTTTTTTCAGTTTTTCCGACATAGGTTTTAGCGCATTTGCGGCATTTTACCTGGTAGATATAATTGCATTGGTCGGCTTGATTGACCTTCCTTTGGATCTTGAGATCAATTTCCTTAGGGTGGCATTTGGCTTGTGATCCACAGAGATTCCGTGAGACTGCAGCAATATTCCTGTTAGTTCGGAGGCCTTCTTGATGAAGGGAAGCACTATCCGTATTTTTGTTTATGCAGATGACTGCCGCTGCTGCTGCTGAGGCACACTTTTCATGAAGCTACATCTGATGAAAATTCTCGGATAACCATTATTTTTAAACAACCGAAATATGTGAATTTCTTCCTGTTTTTGCGATTATTCTGTGCTGCCGTGCGTTTCCGTGCTTTTGAACAGGGTTTGAATGCTGCTCTTCTTGTGGTTCATCAAGTAGTTGCTGTGAGAGTTTGAAATCGGGATCACATGCAATTTCTTACGATATACGTACGTTTCTATAGATCGCAAATTGAATATTATTCTACAGTTTTCCCCATTGGTTAAACCCTTCACTATACTTAACTTTTGGGAAATAGACCTTGTAATTACGGAAGTGTAAACGGCTTCCGTTTTTCAGCCCTTATCCTAAGCTTGGAGGCAAGGACGCTTCTGGAAAAATTTACCAGCCGAAGCAACAAAATATTTTTCTTATAGTGCTCGCTGGATTTCTTATTTGAAAGTATACGCGATATAAAATTGTCTTCCTTCTAAGCACGTTGGTTAAGCCCCACAGTTACAATATTCACACACAAACAATCAGCGTTAAAATACTCGAGCTTCAAAAGGTAGATGCGGTTTGACGCGAACTGTGACGCACTCCAATTACACAAGAGAATAAATTGCGAACTGCCGTTTTCATGTCGACAGCACTCCGGTTGCACAACGCTAGCTGGTTGACTTGCTTCGTTTGATATGAATGCACCCAAGCAACCAAGTTTATACCTAGGAGCTAAAGAATAGCATGAATGGACTATACATCATATTGGGTGACGGAGATTTTAATGGACACTAGTGAAGAAAAACAGTTAAGTGGGTGAGGTTCAGTTAAAAGTCTCTCAAACATTCCACATTGAATAACACGTTGCACAATTAAAACTATTCTGACAATAATATCCAGGCTCCGAGGACAATAAATTCCAGTCAAAACATTAATAACATCACGCTGATTAGCAGGAAAAAGTTATTGCAACATGATATTGGACACTAACTCTATGCAAATTTGACTGCTGCAATTGTTTTACAAAGTTGTCAGAATATTCTGGGGCGCGAACCTGTATACAAATTTGCCTATCAAATAAATCCAACTTTTAATATTTTCTTGAAAATATATCTCCGAAGCATCTTTGATTTGTCCAGTGTGTCCACAAAAGTATTCTAACTGGGACACATCTGGAGGACTTTGGAGAAAAACGACGAGGTGGTGCCATTGACTAGCTAGAACATGGTCGTTCCTAAGCGCCTAGATCATCCTCAATAATGTAACCTATCTCATTTTAAGATTTGACCTAGTCATAAAAATGAAACCAATACGCGCATGATTACTACGCACTTAATTGCAGTTTAGATCTACTTTGATAATCATATGTTCCTCTTGTTGAACAAACAATATAGCGCATTAAGTCTCATGTCTGTATTGTATAAAGTTACACGCCGAGTAAGCGGTGATAAAAGCTAGCGAACAAGTGGGTCCACCTCGAAGGGCAGTTAACGCATACAACCCTTCATTATATTCCAAAATCTTCAAACTATGGATAAAGTCTTGCACATTTTGCTACCTAGGTGTGGCACGTTAACCAAAATTGGCCTTACCGCTCTTAATCTTCTAAAACGGATAGCAACTAAACTTGTTAAGTGATAGCTGAGCTCGCCTACCTATATAGCATAGTATGGTAGTAAAAGAAAGTGATGTGTCAAATCAGCAGTATCCATACATTTCAGTAACGAAAATAGTTTAAGCTCATCCACAACAGGTGATCGATTGGCCGTCGTTGAAATTTGGCATCAACGCAAATCCGTCGAAATTTCTTTAAATTAGTATGTTTAACTCGAGGAACATTTATCCGCATTCCTTCATTACCGCTGTAAGTTTAGTTGTGTCTATGCCTCTCCATTACCATGCTTCACACCAATGGCAATACAATAGTTGACACAAGTATGAGAGACGTATAATAAAAAAGCTTGTGTAGGGTGAAATCGCTGTGACTTTAACATTACGCTTTAATGTTTTTCTAGATAATTACTTTTGTTTTCATTCTTTGGTTACCTTATATGCTATGCCTTCGCATTTTAGCATTGACAGAGCCAGTGCTCCATGTTTTCATATATTTGTGTTACACTGCAAAAGAAAGCAAGACTTATGTTGAGGTCATTTCAGAAAATGATGAATTACTTTTGACTGCTATGTACCTGCAAGCAGTGATTGTAAACGATTAGGTCGCGGGTGATGTTGTACCAGTCAATACGCATTAGACGGATGCTTCGGGGACTGGAAAACTATGTCGCCATCGTTGTAAAGTATATCGTGAAGAAATGTCTACCAAAGTTACCTAAACCAAAAAACAAACTCCTAGTGCTCGCACAAAACGGTTATATGGCAGGACGATCTTGTGTTACTGACATGCTTGTTACGTAGCAATAATAGTTGCAAGCTGTTTTCAAGATTACGATGTTTGGCGTGTTCAACCTTAGTTGCATTAAAGCGTCCAATAACGTGAACGAAGAATTCCTTAACTGAGATACCTCTGTGATTGTGGATTACTGAATCAGTTGCTCCATGTCTACATTGTTGGACAAAATGTGGAGGGCTGGTCGAAGGCCATCTTACAGATTGGCGTCTTTCTACCATTTTTGATATGGAACGCACGCTAACGTGCCATGCTCTTATTCTACTCCACAACAACGATGTATCTCATTTTACCTGTTCGCCATGTGAGAATTTTTTAAACTACCTGAATAGTTGAAAGGTGATAAGCATCTGAGCTATTTGCTGCCTACTTCAGGAACAAATCAACCTTCTCTTTATGTGGTATTCTGATGAGCAACTTATGTTAAATGTTGTAGCCATGGGCATGAGGAGGAATGGTGACGACGAACATTACCATATGGATGGTCAAATAGTGTATTAAGCGCTCAGTATGTGGGAATCTATGTGTTTGCGCCCGCTGCTGTTTGAAGTCCGTTGCAACCCAAACCGACGATTAGGTAACAGTCGGCTTATGCATTAGGAGCAAAAGGCAAATTCAGTAGGTTGTCTGAAGAGCTCAACATTCGCATATTTTCTTCAAAATTATGATCAATACTGGCGTATTTCAAACCCGATTCCTGTTCAATCATTATACCGAAGCACGGTTGACGATTTGAACAAAAGTTTGTTTCTAGGCTCACTCAGATTTTATCAAAGATTAATATGCGAAGACTAGTTCAAGAAACTAGGAATTCACATCCTGTAATATCACCGGCTGCTGGCCGGTCTCATCGTAACTAACTGTATAATGCACACCGGTATATAATCCTTTTGAGGGAACCGTTAACTTGTGCATATTACACAGCCCATTAGGCTGTTGGCGCAAACTTGTGTCGCTGCATATAAAAGGATTATTCCTATGGTGTTTCTAAGGAAGAGTGCTAGTTCTGGTAGATTTTGCTTGAGCATTTAAGGGAGGCTACATATATCAAGCGGTTTATGAATTCGGACTTCATTCCACACAGATTCCATTTAGAGAATTTTTCCCCTAAACAATGAAAACATACAATTAGTTCTCAGTTAAATTGTAATTCAGCATTTTTAGGCGATGCATAATAAGATGAAGCACTATTAAGTTTCACATTGGCACTTCTGGTAAACATTCGATGCTCTTATACTTTTTGAAGTTCGATTTTTCCACACCATGTAATATTTCGTACATTTTGAAAACTAAAGTCAATATATTTTCTATTATGTCTCACTTTAGAATAAAACTCATTTGCCTTGATCGAAAGACCTTGTTTTCTGAAGCATTTGTGAATAGTTCGGTGCATTGTTTGAAAAACACCATCCATGCGACATCGGGCGGCTGCTTGGCCAGATAGGACCAGTCGGGTTCTTAAGGGAGGTTTGACAACATATCTTAATGAGCGACGATATAGGTTTCAAGGATGTTCTCACTGATGTACTCCGAGTAACATTGTAATGGAAGAGCAACATCGCGTGGCATCTAGGGTCAAATAGGTTATTTGGTCGACCATTAGTTTATGTAGGTTTGCACAAGTTCCAAAACAGACGGTGTGTCACACGTTCGGAATCGCGTGGGAGATTGGACACGGATATACAGAGTTTTTGGCAAACACATCGTGCATATCAGCCATGAATCGTTCGCTGTGTTATGCTGGAACTTCGATTTCATAAAGTCATTTAATTCCCCCACTAGAATGACATGACTGCTTGGTCGTGTCAGTACTCGCTTCATCGTAGAAGCTAGACACTGATCCATTTCCAAGCTGGATATTGTAGGGCGGTAAACTATGACTACTAAACACACAACAACCTGCCTTAGGTGAATACGACACCATATAGCGTAGGCGACTTACTTTCCGTTGTCCTTGGTCTTGGATGGATAATCCAGGAGAGCTACGCTTGCTCTGCCTGGTCCATCTATTCGTATGGAAGTCATGCGGGTACAGCAATCTTAGCATCGGTGACCGTGTTGCCATGGCCGTGTTCAGCCATGATTCGGTGTGCGTAACTAGGGCCCAAAGCGTGGAGACTTGACGAATACGACGTTAGCTCAGCTTGCCTCTTAGATCTCATACACTGTAATACAAGCAGCTAAGTGCATCGATCTTTAGAAGTGTCTTATTGGATGTTGATTTCCGTAGAGTGTCTACGCCGACCCATGCAGTGTCCTCCTTCAACTGCCGGCATATTTTCGCGTTGTCTCCGTTCAGAGATGCACGGTGACGGAATTGTGTTAGAAAATTGCCTGCACGGTGCTACCGTATCTATTTGTGCCCCGGTGCCTATCGCATTCGCAGGTATTTCGGATGGCAGCATTTTACTTTATTGTGCTACATTTTTTCACATGTTAGGCTATCATTTCTGAGCGCCAGAATACTTGCAGAACTCGAGGACTGTACCCTTTGTAGTTAACTGATCGTGGTAAACTTGATGTCGAAGTATCCATAAGTTTTTCCAGTGAGAGCACTACACGAATGAAACGCTATTCTTCCCAGTCATGTAATTCGTCTCTAGCTCCTTAAATTTCTGGAGCTGGGGGACGCCGTGGAAAAGGATATGTTTTGCGTCCTGTTGTTTACGAAAGTTATTTGGATTTTTTTTACGTTTCTAAAGTTTGGCTCAAGGAACATCAGAACAATTCCTTAAGGTGCATGTGGTTATACGGAGTCAAGTGGCTGATAAGAGTGCCGTCAATACATCATTACCTGAACGAAATGTTAGCTGGAGTAACAGCTGTACACTGAAGTGTACAGAGTTTGGGCGACGGATGTGAACGAGTCATATTCATTGGTTTAACTTGAACCCGTATTATTTGTTAAAGGCAGTACCGCTGTTTTCATTGGTCTAAAAGATGATCTCCTATGAACTACACCCAGGATTCAGTCACATTAGGGCATATCTCAGGTGGGTATGGTATTCTTTATAGTATTTTGTTAGGACCAATAGCTACTTTTTTTTGGATACCTGATGGGGTCGTTAGTTCGGCGGCGATGTTTGTAGTATACATTTGTTTGAGATATGCCTTGGTTAGGATAGGAGTATACTATAGCAACCATAAAGCAGCAAAGGACGAGTATGTTTCGGTCAATTAATATTATTTGATATGGCGAGTGGTTCTCGTTCAAAATGTGTAGCGGACGCATCTTAATGAGCACCCGCTGGATTTGGCTTGGCTAACTCTGCATCGTTACCTTTGTTTTCCGCCCGTCAACACTGTTCTGTATTGGAGCTTGCTGTTGAGAATCGAGTTCGAGGCACTGATTCGTTTCTTACCTTTTTGAGAGCTATCACGGCTTCTGCTTGCTCTACAAGCTTTGTCAGCCTATGGCACCTCTGTGTCAAACCCAGTTTTACATCTGTCGAGTGAACTAGACGTACACTCAGTGCAGAACTAGAAGGAATCCACATTACTACTAAGTTTTTGATCTGACTGAGAAGAAGGCAAGCACATCTTGAATGAACGTATTTTAGACATGTACTGAAATGTATCCCAAAGCGCAAAGTTTAGGACAGCTCTTTGCGTCACAATTAACGTTTACATTGAAGCTTAAGGCTTAACGTTCCGTTGGCAAGAAATACTGCCATTGTGACTGTCTCATCTACGGATGTCATTCGTTGTAACCTCGATGCCATTTGGCTGCATCTAAATGCAGTCGTTCATGGTGGTAGTCTTCTGATTGACTCAGAAGGTGCTTCGGAAAATAAGTAAACTAATTGAACATAATGAAAAATGAACAACTAATTATCACGGGATAAAAACAAGTATTTGATATGTCCCGTAGGAAGGTTAGGGTGAATATGATGAACTCAAAATATATCGGGGTCATCTACAGAGCGTCCACCGAGATAAATGCTTTGATAAATAACATCAGTGTAAAATGAAAAGGTCGAGCGTAAACGTCCAGGAATACACTGGGGTGAAGTGCTTGGTCGTATAAGACTTAAGAAAAGTGAAATTTGGTCGCTCATGTGTTTCCATTTGATACATCCGGCCTGTTGAAGTACATGCTTAGTGTAATCCACAATAGAGAATTTTAGGTGACAAAATGCTTGGAGCTAAGAGTAAAATCTAATGGTTTTTTGAAAACTTCCAAGGTAGAAGAGGATCCAACTGTGCCAGGGAGTGAGCTCCAGGGTTTGCAAACCCGAAGGAAAAGATAATTACGTCGACACTCGAGACGGCTATATTGTTTCTTCAATTTAAAACACCTATTCCTGAGCTGCTTGTTGATGCTAAGTTTCAGCAGTTTGCGGCATACGTGGTTAGGGTTACTCAATAACTTACACGCTAATATGAGATCGCTGCACAGTCTTCGGTAGCGTCAGCTGAAAATTCCCAGCAAATTCATCCGTCGGTGGTAAGTGTTAGCGCAGGAAAATTACATTCTTTGTTGCCCTTATTTTTGTGCCTCTAACACCAGTAGGTAGTGCTTTAACCAAGGCTGTCAAGCTTCTATATTGTATTTAAGGTACGGGTGCACGTAGGAATTGTGCATCACAAAGAAACTTGATAAGTCAAATCTCCCAAAGTCCTTGGCAGAATGCACACGTGCAGGTTGCCTCTTTTTGCGTCTACCTCAGCCTGTATTGAACAGTTGAGGTCGTTATGTATTAGCTCCGAGGTTAATTTCCTGGGAGCTGGTCTGCAATCCGTTTGTCACAGGCAAATATGTGTAGTCATGTCTAAGGCGCCATTGTACAACGCGACACTTGCCTATGTTGATTGGTAGGGAGTTTTGAACTGACCAGATCTACATCGTGTTAAGATCGCACTGGAGCCGTCCTTGGCCGTTTGGTCATCTTATCCTTTACAATATCTGGATATCATCAGCAAAAATACTAAATAGGATGCAATTGATTTTACCAAATCGTTAATGAACACCAGGAATAGACGAGGTTCAAGCACCGAGCTATGTGATACACCACACACCACATCAATTTCATCTGACAATGATCCTCGGACCTCTAGCTGTTGTTCGTGTAGAAAATTGCTAATCCAACTCAGGAATTGGTCGCCACTGCTGTAGTTCCAAAGCATCTTTAGAAGAACTCAATATTCTAAGGGATCAAATGTTTTTAAAAGTCCAGGTAAATGACATCGACACCTAAAACATCTTCAATACTGTCAGTCCAGCCATTACGTGCTATTAATAGGTTAATATTACATGAACGCTTTTGACGAAAGCTAAGTTGCACTGGAGCTGTTACGTTTTAGCCTTCCAGATATTGCTTCGGTTTATTTGATATGATTGATTCCATCACTTTGGATAGTAAAATAGGTAGTGTTTTTGGACCGTATTTTGAACGGTCAAAGCGGCTACCTACTTGATGGATATCGGCGCTGATCCCCTTGGTTCCGTACTGGTGTAATATGGTTCATTTCTAGACATCGCTGACAAAATCCTCTAGTCATACCGCTAGAGCACTAGCTGCCGCCTGCATAGCCTTCGGTCTAATGTTGTCAAATCCAGGAGAATTGTGCATGCGCAAGAATAACAGTTTCTTTAACAGGGCTTCCGCAGTGTGGGTGATGTTGTCTAAACCCGACAGTGGAGTAGCAGAAACGATGATAACATGTGGCTCCTTATCTACTGCAATGTTTGGGAGTAATATAGCCGAAAGAGATCGACTTCTTCTATGGCTGACCGTGTGCAACCATCAGCCGTGACTAGCGCTGAAATCCCCCGCTTCACCGTTCGAAAGGCCGTTAACGTGCTTGTACAGAATTTTGCGGCTATGCAGAATCGCTTCACTAAAGCCTGCTGATGCGTGAACAAGTGTTCCCGGATCAGATTCACACAAAAGTTACGATTCGTCACGTATAAATAACAGGTTCCAGCGTTCGAGCAGTCCTTGTGATCTTGCCATTGAAGCAACAAGCATACCGATGAATGCACAGAAGCGTAACTTGATTGCTGCTTTAATTGACTCTGACATAGGTCTAAACGAATGTTGGGAAAGACCTTGGCAGGATCAAGTTGCAAACGAGGTATCATTATCCCATCAAATAAAACGAGTAACTGCCGACCTCCCATCTGTCGGCATTCTCCCACACGTGACCCCTTCACCTCTCTGTGGGCCCCTAGAGACCGAGAAACTTGCCTGCTGGTATACGAATGCTCAGGATTTTTCTAACAAACTGGCCGAACTGAAAGATCGCCAAGCGTCCCGGTCAAATGATGTCATTGGTATCTCCGAAACCTAGTTGCACCCGGGAATGACTGACGTTGAATTTTCGCTGCCGTGCATGTCGCTGATCCGGAACGATAGGCTCGCAAAAGGAGGAGGGGTAATCCTGTAGTACCGAAACGACTTGCAATGCTAAGCCATGGAGGATTCAGACTCGTAGTTACCCGACATTCTTTGGTGCAGTTTGCGCTTAAAAGGAAGGGACGCTTGCATTATTGCCTTGGCGTAACGCGCCCCTAACTCTACGATCGAAACCGACTACCACCTAGCGACTGCTTTAAAATGCTGTTTACAACAAAAGTACACTCACATTCTTATCATGGGTGATTTCAACGTACATTTTTATATACTCCCGCCATGATCGGACAACAACTCAAAGCAGATCTACAAGATCTAGTAAATACTGTTCCTCTTAACAACCACATCACATTGCCCACACGGTTCAGAACAGTTAATAGGCCATCTGTGCTGGATCTTGTGCTTACCATCGAGGAGCATAAGATTGATGTGTTGGTTTTAGACTGCCCGTTGGGTCGCAGTGATCACGCTGTGATCAGTTTCAACTTCGTCTGCTACGCGGAATATCTGAATTTGAAAGATGAGACAGGGCGAACCATCACAATCCACCATCGTCAGCGCCATAACTTGGTCTTTCATCGAAGAAGAACCCTCAGAAGTCGCCTGGCTGGAGTTCGTCAAAAAATTCAGTCAGCTGATTGCACAAGCTTCAGAGATAAAAGCTTGCAATAAATGCAAATTAATTTCTTTCGTTAGCAGCAGAACTCGAAAATGGATAACAGTACGCAATGCAGCATAGCGAGTGTACAGAGAAGCTCCAGCACCAGAAACTTGGGACAACTACGTAGCCCAACTTAACCACTGAAATCAACTGTCAAGAGAAGACAAAGCCGCCTATCAGCAGAGCAACGCAAAATCCTTCAGTGCTAACTACTAACTGCTGTACAAGCACGTTAATATCCTATGAAAACTGAGGCAAGGATTTCCTCCACTCAGGACGGCTGATGGTCCAACAATAACCGTTGTGAAGCACCAAACGCGCTGCAGATGCAATACGCCCCCACGATTCAAATGGTCTTGCTACCAAGCGATCTACCAACCATTGTCTTCTCTTTGCCAGGACTTACCAACATCACTTTTTCCGGGGAGGCTGTATCGCAAAAGCTGTACTATCCAAGGTCATGGAATACATATTTGCTGATGCACTGGTGTGCTGTCTCGAAAACCGCAACATCTTCACTCCTGAGCAGCGCGGTTTCCGTCGATAGCGCTCATGTACAACGAATTTACCAAATGAACGCATTATTTGGACCGAGGTAACTGACGCTGTAGAATTTGTTGATTTGATCTACATGGATTTTTCTAATGCTTTTAATCGTCTAGACCATTGGATACTACTACCACAGCTGCCGCATTACGGGATCGGTGACCCTCATTTAAGCTGGATCGCCAACTTTCTAATTAAACAGCAATAAGTGGTCAGAGTTCGGAGCTCTTTATTGAACCTGTACAAGTTGAGTGTGGTGTGTCGCAGGGCTCAGTTCTAGGTCAACGTATGTTTTCCGTGTTTAATAATGACATTGCACAGGGAATCACTTCAAACTTCCTAATGTTTATCGACGATATCAAGATCTGGCGCAGGATCCAGGGAACGCCGACAAGCATGTGCTTCAGAGTGACCTAGATACTGTGTATCAATGGTCGACCCAAAAGGTACTGAATTTCAACGTCAGTAAATGCAAGGTGCTTTCCATCCGACATCAGGCCAGCTACTCATACCGGCTCGGAACCAATATACTACAACAAACAGCTTCGAACCTGACTTGGGTGTCCTGCTTCAAGATGACTTTGGTTGCTCCAGGCAATCCAAAAAGGCCTCGAAGACAGGGGCCAACACTTCGGGCTATTGTGACGGGCGTTTGGACAAATGAACAGCTTCATATTTCGACAAATGCTCAGTGTGTATGTTCGTCCCCATATCGAACACGCAAATCAAGCCCGTCATCCATGGCTGAAACCCGACCTTAATGCACTGGAGCATCCACATTGGGGTTTCAATTCTCCTTATTAGTCCATTTTAAATGCGAATCTGCAATACATAGTTTCCGTTAATTATTAAATAAATTAAATTTTTACGAAACATAACCGGCAAACATGAGGCACATTTTTGGTGGTATGCTATCAAAGATAATCTAAATTCTTATGTTGATATGCTAACAGGTTGTACGCACTTATGTTTCCAAGTTATAACAAGTAATATTATGTGGAGACTTTACTAAAAACCAGACATCCGTGTCGGTAATTATTCAAGCAATCTATGGTTTAAGTAATCCATCTGGTGCGCGACAACAAGACTATTTGCTGCAATCAACTAAGCCTTGTTACAAACGTGAACCGAATATATTGCAGTTTCGCCTGTGTCCAACCAAAGCAAATTCTCCCGAGAGGTCATGGCAGATGAAGTGCTCCATGAAAATGCAAAAAATACACGTGCTTATACATTTGTTAATATATATTTGTATATATAATCAAAAACTATTTATAGCTCCGGCAATCCGACAGGAGGTCCGAGTAAATCACGCCTCTCCTGACTTTTCGGAAGTTGTGGGTCAAACCGCAGTATAATAGGGATAAACAAACAAAAATTTGATGAAGTTATTACATTGCAATCTACGTATACTGATTTTCATAAGATGAAATTAAATACTTGTACAATGTTTATCATTTGTAATGCAGGGTCGTATTATCTATTTACGTAGACCAGACCTTCCACACTATTGCCTAATTTGCCTTTTTGAAAACCATGTGCTTTTCAGACGTAGCACGCACACAAATTGACACACAACACGAAAGTAAAGTAAAACCGAAATCCCTTGGTTAGATTCAACTACATGTAATAAATATATGGATTTAATTCAGTGTCAAAATAGCTCGGATAATTTTATTCGTAGGCAACCAGGTTTAAATATTGCTTATGTCTGCATAATAACGTGCCTCGGCACGGCGAATGTTTCCGTATCACAATTTTCCGTTTGACCATGCGTGTTCTACACGCAAACTTTCTTGGTCCATTGTTATATTATCTGGTTATGAGGTACACAGCGCTTATGGTTAGAATTGCTTGTTTCATATTAAAACGAGATTCACGTAATTCGAATATTTCAAGCCAGAGGTCTTTGAAAAGAGTATGTTCCTCATCACCGCACAGAGTTAACTTAACGGCCTCAATCTGGTGTAGATCTAATTGGATCACTGATAACTAAAATCATTACTTATTGAAACCTGCTTTACTAGGGGGAAAGAAGGAGCAAACTAATTCTGCAGCTAAGTTTTTAGCCCAAATATTGTAAATTTGTATGTCAAAGAAAATTGTTTGAGAATCAGTGTAGCCAACTGGCTCGTCGGTGGCGCCTAGTTATCAATATATTCGTGTCAACGGCCTCTTACAAATAACAAAAAGCTTAAATGCAACATACAAACCTTGTAGAAGACAACGTTGGATAATCCAAACATCAAAATATGGCAAACTGAAACCATGGAAGGCAATGAGACTCATAATAATGCCAGTGCAAAGTTTCGAGCAGCCTTCCAACTCGTGGTACATTCACATCTCAACCAGCCTTTGTACCTCATACACATTCCAGTTTCCCGTCAGCCTTTGCAATCATATAGCATTTAGAGTTTCATATTCCTAAGAAACACAAATTATTCCAGTCTGGCCTCCACATCCACCATCATTCATTTATCGATATGTTCCTTTATTATACACATATATTGACAATGCACTTAATTCCATGTTTTTCTCACACAAACCATTCTACTTGAAAAATTCACAGATTTCACAATCGCGCTAAATAAGCATATATGAATTGCGCTGCAGCCGCCTTGGCCTGGTTAGTAAGGGTGCCTTATGCGAAAGACTTGTCATTGTTCTTGCTCTTTTATGTGTTTTTGTAGTCGCGTGCGAAGTCTGCATTCTATAAGGAACGCGCTCAACTTGAGTGTGGAAACTTGTTGCGCATAAGTCCTCGGGTGCGCGAATTCAACTTATATCGGCCAAGTTATCTGCGTGGTTTTAACATTATATCCCTGATACGAGCAATACTATAGTATTCGTGCCGGTTTGTTGTACGCTTAGTGTACCATTCTTTCTCCAGTCCGTTCATTGAAGTATAAACCGTAGCAGTTCGTTTTACACGGGGCGCGTCTAAGAAGCAGTCATAGCAAAGCGTCTAATGAAGTGGGCTCCGTTCGGTTTCTTAATCACAAGTATCGGCGCTGCGATACGGGTATATCCGCGGATGCCGCGGATTTGTGCATTACCCTGCGGATACTAATTTTGCTTTATGGGTACTGTGTTATAGGTGTTCTTTATGTGTGAATTGTGAAAAATACGTTTCGTTTGCTTTAATATTCCATCATGTTAGTGTTTTCACGTGTTTGTGCGTCACGCCTGGATCAAAGAACACTCATCAAAGTGACCCTTCAGATAGGCCTTGCTGCAAATGATAAGAAAATGACTAACATTCAAATGCTTCAATGTCGCCTATGTTACGCAGACAATTGCAGTAAAGTCCATACGATTTGTGTAACCTGATATATCTGAATCATATTGTACTATCCGCAATGTGTAGGCAGATACGTACAGGTAGTTAGACAAAGATTTGCCGACAAATTTGGTTTTGCCTAAAATGTCAAGGCATTCCAGTTGTCAACTGTTTATCTTTGCTCAAGAAAAAGTGCGATAGGATGAAAGAGATAAACGCCTATTTTGTAAATACTGTCGATACCACGGAGGTAACTATGGCCACGATGATACCTCACCTATCCAATGTAAGCTTTGTATCTAAGCCGAAGAAGAGCGCTAGACGCTCCAACTGCACTGCAGCGTATGTGACTCTAAATCTAAGGGGTCACCTCATTCCCATAAGTGCACAAGCGTCAAACATGCCTGCTTCCACTTACCAAACCATCGACTCTTCACCTAGAGATTCAGTCATAACACCGACAGCTCAGGGTCGAAGGAAATCCGGTGCAGACAACAGGTAGGTAACGTACGCAACGGTTGCTTTTACGAACACGGCGGGAGCGACACACATAGGTCTATCTTCTGTAGCTGGCACTCGCAAGGCAAAATCATGCTGCAGTTACTCTCGTGTGCACCAATGTTCGCGAGTCCAAATCTGGCACAATAAAAGGCATGTTACAAGACCTTCGCAACCAGTGGAGTTCCATCTGCGATGCGATTGGTATTCGGGTTGAGCCTGCAGTGCGTAAACGCGTAGCGCGTACCCCGACCTCAGTGCTCTCAGTGAACCTATAATTATTCGAGTAACACTAGACCCAGCAGATGTGGCAGAGGCTGTCCTGCTCTCGGCAGTTTGTCTTCGCATCTTACCAAGTGCAGTGTGCATATTAGCCGAGCTACCTTGGATAGAGGATCCAAAAGAAGCAGTTGATCATCGCGGCATTTTTAATGGGTATAGCAATAAAACAATATTTGTTCATGGTGTTCCCGAGCTTCTACACTTTTCTGATCACAATGCACAAACACATGATATAGAGCAGTGGTGCTGCATCTGCGAAGCACCCTCAGTTGGCAATATTATTGCCAAATCCCTGACATAAGTTCCGTCATCACTAAATACAAGGGATGCAGTCCAAGACGAGTGAAAATAATATTACATTCCAAGGGAATCACACATGTTCTGTTGGATGGCTGGTTATATTTTCGAGCCAGATTGACAACAGAGATCCGGTTAAAGGCAGCAATTCGATAGGAGCTGCAAACGCTACAATTCCTTATATGCACAGTCCCGTGAAGTGAACGACATAACAGGACAAAGCACAGAAAGATTGAAACCTCTGTTCAGGAACACTTAATAATTCCATTCAACTTGACTGAAATTCATAAAACAAAAAACAACTAATGGCCGGCCATTCAACCACCGGCTTAAAAACTAACCCAAATTTGACATCTATTGACTCAATCCTAACAACAAAAACACTATCTTGCATGTACACAAGAGACCAAGGCCATCTAAGTATGTTGGCCGAACTTAGAAAACGCGATGTTTCACAAACGCAAGACCTCATCATGATTACAGATACCAGGTTAAAGCTTTATATAACCGATTCTGAGATCAAGTAACCAGGTATGTCATTGCTTCGGACCGATAGAACCGCAAGGGTTGGCGGCGTTACGTATTATCATAATACAAACCTCTGATATGAGGTTATGCGTTATCCAGAAATCCGAGCTCCTGATTCGCTTTGGTGCCGCCTATAGTTGCGAAACAAGGACAAATGTCCACTAGCCGTGATTTAACGCCCACTAAACTCAACGTCGGAAGTGGAGTGCAAACTAAATCACATCTTTCTGTTTGCTTTGAACAAGTCCTACACCCACTTTCTTATCGCTAGATACTTTAACTTGCAAGACATAGAAGCGCAAGCAACCGACAGTACGCATTATAAAGCCTGCTTGGAAGAGGTAATTGCTAGCCATCCTCTCTACAGCGACGTCACCTATCCAACCAGATTTCGAATTGCCAACAAGCTGTCGATACTACATATTGTGCTCACTAATGAAGAACTCATGATTGACGCGATAGTTACAAACATACCACTGGGTCGTTGTGATCATTTTGCTATAATCTTTGACTATATATGCTATGTGGAATATTCTGAAAGCGAGGACTATATATATATATAGTGTCACGCATTATAATGTGTTTGTACGTTTGATAAGGATAAATCTTGGACATACTTGAAAGAATGCCCTTAATGTTGCCTGGAAAACCTTTAAAGTACGCTTATCACAATGGTAGCGCACGCAACGGAACGGAAGTCCATACAACCAAAAACAAGCATAATTCATTTCTGAGAAGCAGAACACGTAAATATTTTCTGGTTGATTTTGCATGGCAAGATCATAAGGACTGCTCGAACGCCGGAACCTGTTATTTATACGTGCCGCATCGTAACTTTTGTGTGAATCTGATCCGGGAACACAAGATCACGCATCAGTAGGCCTTAGTGGAGCGATTCTGCAAGAACCGCAAAATTCTGTACATGCACGTTAACGGCCTTCGAAAGGTGAAGCGGGGGATTTCAGCGCTAGTCACGGCTGATGGTTGCACACGGTCAGCAATAGAAGAAGCCGATCTCTTTCGGCTATATTACTCCCAAACATTGCAGAAGATAAGGAGCTCAAATGTTCTCATCGTTTCTACTACTCCACTGTTGGGTTAAGACAACATCACCCACACTGCGGAAGCCCTGTTAAAGAAACTGTTATTCTTGCGCATGCAAAATTCTCCTGGAGTTGATAACATCAGACCGAAGGCTTTGCAGGCGGCAGCTAGTGCTCTAGCGGTATGACTGGAGGATTTTGTCAGCGATATCTAGAATAGAATCATATTATACCAGTACGGAACCGAGGGGATCATCACCGATATCCATCAAGTAGGTAGCCGCTTTGACCCTTCCAACTACCGTCCAAAAACACTACTTATTTTACTATCCAAAGTGATGGAATCAATCATATCAAATGCACCGAAGCAATATCTGGACAGCTACAACTTAATAGCTCCAGTGCAACTTGGCTTTCGTCAAAAGCGTTCAGGTAATATTAACCTATTAATAGCACGTAATGGCTGGACTGAAAGTATTGAAGATGTTTTAGGTGTCGATGTCATCTACCTGGACTTTTAAAAGCATTTGATCGCTTAAAATATTGAGTTCTCCTAAAGAAGCTTTGGAACTACAGCAGTGGCGACCCAATCCTGAGTTGGATTAGTAACTTTCTACACGAACAACAGCTAGACGTGAGAGTCCGAGGATCATTGTCAGATGAAATCGATGTAGTGTGTGATGTACCACAAAGCTCGGTGCTTGAACCTCGTCTATTCTTGGTGTTCATTAAAGATTTGGTAAAATCAATTGCTACCGATTTCCTATTTTTCCCTGACGATATCCAGATATTGTAAAGGATAAGATGACCAAACGACCAAGGACTGCTCCAGTGCGATCTTAACACGATGTCGCTCGGGTCAGTTCAAAACTCCCTACCAATCAACATAGACAAGTGTCGCGTTGTACAATTGCGCCTTAGACATGACTACCCATATTTGCCTTGGACAAACGGATTGTAAACCAGCTCCTAGGAACGTGACCTCGGAGCTCATACAGAACGAACTCAACTGTTCAATACAGGCTGAGGTAGACGCAAAAGAGGCAACCAGCACGTGTGCATTCTGCGAAGGGCTTTCGGGAGATTTGACTTATCAGGTTTCATTGTGATGCACAATTCCTACGTGCACCCGTACCTTGAATACAATATCAAAGCTTGACAGCCTTGGTTAAAGCACTACCTACAGGTGTTAGAGGCACAAAAATAAGGGCAACAAAGAATGTAATTGGCCTGCGCTAACAATTACCACCGATGGCTGAATTTGCTGAGAATTTTCAGCGGACGCTATCGAACGTTGCGCGGCGATCTCATAATTGCGTGTAAGTTATTGTGTAACCCCAACCACGTATGCCGCAAATTGCTGAAACTTAGCATCAACAAGCAGCTCAGGACTAGGTGTTTTAAATTGAAGAAACAATATAGCCGTCTGGAGTGTCGACGTAATTACTTTTCCCTTCGGGTTTGCAAACCCTGGAACTCACTCCCTGGCACAGTTGTATCCTTTTCTACCTTGGAAGTTTTCAAAAAACCATTAGATTTTACTCTTAGCTCCCAGCATTTTGTCACCTAAACTTCTCTATTGTGGATTACTCCAAGCATGTATTTCAACAGGATGTATGCATCAAATGGAAACACGAGAGCAACCAAATTTCACTTTTCTTACGTCTTACGCGACCGAGCACTGCACCCCAGTGTATTCCTGGACGTTTACGCTCGACATTTTCATTTTACACTGATGTTATTTATCAAAGTATTTATCTCGGTGGACGCGCTGTAGATGACCCCGATATATTTTGGGTTCATCATATTCACCCCAACCTTCCTAAGGGACGTGTCAAGTACTTGTTTTTATCCCGTGATAAATAATTGTTCATTTTTCATTATGTTCAATTAGTTTACTTATTTTCCCAAGCACTTTCTGAGTCAATCACACCACCACCTTGAACGATTGCATTTAGAAGCAACCAAATGGCGTCGAGGTTACAACGAATGACATCCGTAGATGGGACAGTCACAATGACACTATTTCTTGCCAACGGAAAGTTAAGCCTTAAGCTTAAAAATAAACGTTAGTTGTGACGCAAAGAGCTGTCCTAAACTTTGCGCTTTGGGATAGATTACAGTACTTGTCTAAAATACGTTCATTCACGATGTGCTTGCCTTCCTCTCAGTCAGATCCAAAACTTAGTAGTAATATGGATTCCCTATAGTTCTGCACTCAGTGTACGTCTATTTCATTGGTCATATGTAAAACTGGGTTTGACACAGAGGTGCCATAGGCTGACAAAGAATGCAGAGCAAGCAGCAGCCGTGATAGCTCTCCCAAAGGAAACAGACAAATCAGTGCCTCGAACTCGATGCTCAACAGCCAGCTCCAACAAAGAACAGCGTAGACGGGCCGAAAACAATAGTAACGATGAAGAGTTAGCCAAGCCAAATCCAGCGGGTGCTCAGTATGATGCGTCCGCTACACATTTTGAACGAGAACCACTCGCCATATCAAACAATATTAATTGACCGACAGCATACTCGTAGTTGTTGCTTCAAAGTTGCTATAGTCTACTCTTATCCTAACCATGTCATCTCTCAAACAAACGTATACTACCAACATCGCCGCCGAACTAACGACCCCATCAGGTATCCAAACAAAAGTAGCTGTTGGTCCTAACAAAATACTATAAAGAATACCATACCTACCTGAGATACGCTCTAATGTGACTGAATTCTGGGTGTAGTTCATAGAAGTTAATCTTCTAGACCAATGAAAACAGCGGTATTGCCTTTATCAACTAATACGGGTTCAAGTTAAACCAATGAATATGACACGTTCTCATCCTTCGACCAAACTCCGTACACTTCAGTGTACACCTGATACTCCAGCTAACATTTCATTCAGGTAATGATGTATTGACGGTTCTGTTATCAGCCACTTAACGCCGTATTACCGCATGCACCTTAAGCAACTGTTCTGATGTTCCCTGAGGCAAACTTTAGAAACGTAAACAAAATCCAAATAACTTTCGTAAACAACAGGACGCAAAACATATCCTTTTCCACGGTGTCCCCCAGCTCCAGAAATTTAAGGAGCTAGAGACCAAAGTGCATGACTGGGATGAATAGCGTTTTATTCGAGTAGTGCTCTCACTGGAAAAACTTATGGGTATTTCGACATCAAGTTTACCACGATCAGGAAACTACAAAGGGTATAGTCCTCGAGTTCTGCAAGTATTCTAGCACTCCGAAATGATAGCCTAACATGTGAAAAAATGTAGCACAATTAAGTAAAATGCTGCCATCCGAAATACCTGCGAAGGCGATAGGCACCGGGGCACAGACAGATACGGTAGCACCGTGCAGGCAATTTTCTAACACAATTCCGTCACCGTGTATCTCAGAACGGAGACAACGCAAAAATATGCCGGCAGTTGAAGGAGGACACCGCAAGGGTCGGAGTAGACTCTCTCCGGAAATCAACCTCCAATAAGACACTTCTAAAGACCGATGCCCTCAGCTGCTTGTATTACAGTGCATGAGATCTAAGCGGCAAGCTGAGCTAACGTCGTATTCGTCAGGTCTCCATGCCTTGGGACCTAGTTACGGTCACCGAATCATGGCTGAACACGGCCATGGCAACACGGTCACCGATGTTGAGATTGCTGTAACCGCATGACTTCCATACGAATAGATCGACCAGGCAGAACAACCGTAGCTCTCCTGGATTATCCATGCAAGACCAAGGACAAAGGAAAGTAAGTCGCTGAAGCTATATGGTGTTGTATTCACCTAAGACGGGTTGTTGTGTGTTTAGTAGTCATAGTTTACCGCCCTACAATATCCAGCTTGGAAATGGATCAGTGTCTAGCTTCTGCGATGAAGCGAGTACTGACACGACCAAGCAGTCATGTCATTCTAGTGGGGGAATTCAATGACGTCATGAAATCAAAGTTCCAGCATAACACAGCGAACGATTCATGGCTGATATGCACGAGGTGTTTGCCGATGAATCTCTGTATATCCATGTCCCATCTCCCACGCGATTCCGAACGGGTGACACACCGTCTGTTTTGGACCTTGTGCAGACCTACAAGAAACTAATGGTCGACTAAATGACCAATGGTGCACTATTTGACCCTAGATGCCATGCGATGTTGCTCTTCCATTAAAATGTTACTCGGAGTACATCAGTGAGAACATCGTTGAAACCTATATCGTTGCTCATTAAGATATGTCGTCAAACCTCCCTTAAGTACCCGACTGAGACTACCTGGCCAAGCAGCCGTCCGATGTCGCATGGATGGTGTTTTTCACCGAATGCACCAAATGATTGACAAATGCGTCAGAAAGCAAGGTCTTTCGATCAAAGCAAATGGGTTTGTTTCTGAGGAGACGTACTAGAAAGTATATTACTTTAGTGTTCGAAATGCACGAAATATTACATGGTGTGGAAAAATCGAACTTAATAAAGTATAATATCATTAAAATGTTTACCAGAAGTGCCCACGTGAAACTTAATAGTGCTTCAGCTTATTATGCAGCACCTAAAAATGCTGAATTACAATTTCACTGAGAACAAAAATGTATGTTTTCATTGCTTAGGGGAAAATATCTGTGAATGGAATCTGTGTGGAATGAAGTCCGAACTCATGAACCGCTTGATATATGTGGCCTCCCTTAAATGCTCAAGCAAAATCTACCAGAACTAACACTCTTCCTTAGAAACACCATAGGAATAATCCTTTTGTACGCATCGACACAAGTTTGCGCCAACAGCCTAATGTGTTGTATAATATGCAAAATTTAACGGTTCCCTCAATGAGATTATATACCGATGTGCATTATACAGTTAGTTACGATGAGATCGGCCAGCAGCCGGTGACATTACATGATGTGAATTCCTAGTTTCTCGAAGTAGTCTTCGCATATTAATCTTGATAAAATCTTAGTGAGCCTAGAGACAAACCTTTGTTCAAATCGTCAACTGTGCTTCGGTATAATGATTGAACAGGAATTGGGTTTGAAATACGCCAGTATTGATCATAATTTTGAAGAAAATATGCGAACGTTGAGCTCTTCAGACAACCTACTGATTTGCCTTTTGCTCCTAATGCATAGGCCGACTGTTACCATATCGCCAGTTTGGGTTGCAACGGACTTCAAACAGCAGCGGGCGCAAACACATAGATTCCCACATACTGAGCGCTTAACACAGTATTTGACCATCCATATTGTAATGTCCATCGTCACCATTCTTCCTCATGCTCATGGCTAAGACATCTAACATAAGTAGATCATAAGAGTACCACATGGAGAGACGGTTGAGTTGTTCCTGAAGTAGGCAGCAATTAGCTCAGATGCTTATCACCTTTCAACTATTCAGGTATTTTCAAAAATTCTCACATGGCGAACACGGAAAATGAGATACATCGTTGTTGTGGAGTAGGATAAGAGCATGGCACGTTAGCGTGCGTTCCATATCAAAAATGGTAGAAAGACGCTTATCTGTTAGATGGCCTTCGACCAGCCCTCCACATTTTGTCCAACAACGTAGACATGGAGCAACTGATTCAGTGATCCACAATCACAGAGGAATCCCAGTTGAGGAATTGTTCGTTCACGTTATTGGACGCTTTAATGCAATTAAGGTTGAACGCGCCAACCACCGTAATCTTGAAAACAGCTTGCAACTATTCTTGCCACGTAACAAGCATGTCAGTAACACAAGATCGTCCTGCCATATAACCGTTTTGTGCGAGCGCTAGTAGTTTGTTTGGTTTAGGTAACTTTGGTAGACATTTCTTCACGATATACTTTACAACGATGGCCAACATAGTTTTCCAGTCCCCGAAGCATCCGTCTACTGCGTATTGACTGGTACAACATCACCCGCGACCTAATCGTTTACAAGCACTGCTTGGAGGTACATAGCAGTCAAAAGTAATTAACTATTATCTGAAATGACCTCAACATAAGTCTTGCTTTCTTCTGCAGTGTAACACAAATATATGAAAACATAGAACACCGGCTCTGTCAATGTTAAAATGAGAAGGCATAGCATATAATGTGACCAAAGAATGAAAACAAAAGTAATTATCTGGAAAAACATTAGAGCGTAATGTTGAAGTCACAGCGATTTCACCCTACACAAGCTTTTTATTATACGTGTCTCATACTTGTGTCAAATATTGTATTGCCATTGGTGTGAAGTATGGTAACGGCGATGCATAGACACAACTAAACTTACAGCGGTAATGAACGAATGCGGAAAAAAGTTCCTCGAGTTGGACGTACTAATTTAAAGAAATTTCGACGGATATGCGTTGCTGCCAAATTTCAACGACGGCCAATCGATCACCTTTTGTGCATGAGCTTAAACTGTTTTCGTTACTGAAACGTATGGATACTGCTGACTTGAGACATCACTTTCTTTTACTACGATACTATCCTATACAGGTAGGCGAGCTCAGCTATCAATTAACAAGTTTAGTTGCTATCCATTGTAGATGATTAAGAGCGGTAAGGCCAATTTTGGTTAATGTGCCACACCTAGGTAGCAAAATGTGCAAGTCTTTATCCATAGTTTGAGGATTTTGGAATATAATGAAGGATTGTATGCGTTAACTGCCATTCGAGGTAGACCCAATTGTTTGCTAGCTTTTATCACCGCTTACTCGGCGTGTAACTTTATACAATACAGAGATGAGACTTCATGCGCTATATAGTTTGTTCAACAAGAGGAACATATTATTATCAAAGTATATCTAAACTGCAATTAAGTGCGTAGTAATCATGCGCGTATTGGTTTCACCTTTATGACTAGGTCAAATCTTAAAATGAGATAGGTTTCATTATTGAGGGTGATCTAGGCGCTTAGGAACGACCATGTCCTAGCTAGTCAATGGCACCACCTCGTCGTTTTTCTCCAAAGTCCTCCAAATGTGTCCTAGTTAGAGTACTTTTGTGGACACATTGGACAAATCAATGATGCTTCGGAGATATAGTTTCACGAATAGATTAAAAGTTGGACTTATTTGATGGGCAAATATATGTGCACGTTCCTGCCCCAAAATATTTTGACAGATTTGTAAAACAATTGCATCAGTCAAATTTGCATACAGTTAGTGTCCAGTATCATGTTGCAATATATTTGTCCTGCTAATCAGCGTGGTGTTAGTACTCGTTTGACTCGAATTTATTGTTTTCGAAGCCTGGATATTATTTTCGGAATAGTTTTAATTGTGCAACATGTTATTCAAAGTGGAATGTTTTAGAGACCTTTAACTTAACCTCACCCACTTAACTGTTTTTCTCCTCTAGTGTCCAATAAAATCTTTTCGTGTATTCGAAAGATGTTCTTCAGTCCATACGACAAGTCGAAAAACTCGGTCACACAAAATGAGGTATTGTCCAATCATGCTATTCTGTAGCTCCTAGGTATAAACTTGTTTGCTAGAGTAAAGTGAACATCAAACGAAGCACGTCAACTAGCTCGCGTTGTGCAACCGGAGCGCTGTCGACATGAAAACGGCGGTTCGCATTTAATTCTCTTGTGTAATTCGAGTGTGTCACAGTTCGTGTCAAACCGCATCTACCTTTTAAAGCTCCAGTATTTTGACGCTGATTGTTTGTGGGTGAATATTCTAACTGTGGGGCTTAACCAATGGGCTTAGAAGGAAGACAATTTTATATACCGTATACTTCCAAATAAGAAATCCAGCGAGCACTATAAGGAAAATATTTTGTTGCTTCGGCTGGTAAATTTTTCCAGAAGCTTCCTTGCATCCAAGCTTAGTATAAGGGCTGAAAAACGCAAGCCATTTATACTTCCGTAAATACAAAGCCTAATTCCCAAAAGATAAGTATAGTGAAGTGATTAACCAATGGGGAAAACTGTAGAATAATCTTCAATTTGCGATCTATCGAAACGTGCGTATATCGGAAGAAAGTGCATGCGATCCAGATATCAAAATATCACAGCGATTACTTGATGAACCACAAGAAGAGCAGCATTCAAACCCTGTTCAAAAGCACGGAAACGCACGGCAGCACAGAAAAATCGCGGAAACAGGAAGAAATTCACATATTTCGATTGTTTAGAAATATTGGTTATCCGAGAAATTACATCAGAAGTAGCTTCATGAAAAGTGTGCCTCAGCAACGGCAGCGTCAGACATCTGCATAATCAAAAATACGGATAATGCTTCCCTAAATCAAGAAGGCCTCCGAACTAACAGGAATTTTGCCGCAGTCTCACGGAATCTTTGTGGATCACAAGCCAAATGCCACCGTAAGCCAATTGATCTCAGGATCAAAAGGAATGGTCAATCAAGCCGACCAACGCAATTATATCTACCAGGTAAAATGCAGCAAATGCGCTAACACGTACGTCGGACAAACTGAAAGAAAACGTTGTACACAAATCACCAAACACAAGACGGTCGTCAGAATTCATCATCCAAATACACATTTTCTGCGTATGAATATCAAGTAGGTCACCGTGTCGAGCTGGAAAATTTAACGATTCTAACACATAGAAGTACAAGGCACAGGTAGGAGTTTTTGGAAGTATGTTACTCTACAACGCCTTCAATCAATCGACGCATCGAACTGGAGACAGTATACGCCAACCTACTGATGAACGACCGCCAACTCGGTTGGCTGAATCTGGTGGAGCGTGTGCCTAGTCAACCAAAAGCAAGCGCACAAAGCCCACGGTCATCTGCCCATCAACCAAGCTGAACAGTGATCGAAGCCTATACCAATAGGATTGCTCGGCTTCACGTCCAACCTCGGCGGTATAAAACTCAAACATTCCACGCTCAGCGTACTCTCATCGAGGCTCTTCTAGGCTAGCCTAAGCCTACTACATGCCACTCAGCCGGTTGTTTGTAATTTCTACGAATATTGCGTTACTCACAAAAAATCCACCACTAATTTACCGTTGCCCTTTGAAAATCAGGAGGAGATATAATTCGGTTGATTGGAAAGTGACTTGTGAATGAGCCAGTTTGCAACCACAGGACAGATCCTGTGAGCTTATTGGCAATACCTCGCGAATCTAACAAAGTCATTTATTATATTGCGCACTTGATCGTCAGCCCTCGGTAGCTCAGTGGTAGAGCAGCGGACTGGTAATACGTGGGTCCGGGTTACGATTCCCCGTCAAGGCAGATTATTGTGCAAAGTTTAACGGTGGACTCTATTTTCTGCTAAAAGTAAACTAATTTCAAGAGAACCACCACTAAATCACTTTATTAGAATAAGGGGAGACAGAGTGCAAACGCCATCCCACGCAATTATATCACCTTTAATACTGGTGAAGAACGATTTGCAGTGCGTGCAAATCGGTTCGCCTGTACTTCTCAACGCTTTACCACTTGTGGTCCTAATACGCCCGATGCAGCAACTGAGCTTCCTATTTGCAAATGCACGACAATGTTCGTTCAAAATTCACTATGCTCGAATGCGTCAGAAGTATGCATAAACTTGTAAAACCAAAATATTTTTGCTGGCAAAAACAAATGGGATAATTTAGATGTTTAAAGTTTCAATGTCGCCCGGTTAAATGAATTTAGCAGGCCGCTGAGTATATGCAGGCCAACAAGCATTTGATTTTGATGCTGGCTGAAAACACTCCAGAATCGAAGACGCATTCCTTAAAATGTTAACCAAACCGGTGATCTGAACCAATGAATGCATATATAACACAACCTTTATCGTAGCTATCTCCACCAGGTTGACGCGGTTCATTCATTACCAGAACTTAACCATTTACGTTGGACAGAGAAATATTCGAGTGTCGATGCATTTCAACTATGAAGCACTAGGATTTATGTTAACGACAGTGTACACAAGGAATGAGCCCAGTTTCGCACGTAGATTGCCGAACAGCATGCAAAGCTTAAGCAAGCAAAGCATGAATAGGAAAGATTCTGGACTAAACCATTCGCTTAAAACATACTTGTACACATTGTTCACGAGCCTCTACACCTAGATGAGCGCAAGGTAACCATATAACATCCAGATCGGTTGCGCTAAATTCTTAGTAAGTTCCCTCAGGAAGCTGCATAGCGCAGTTCATTCCAGTGTTATAGAAATCGCCAACGTATGAAGCAAGTGGAAAAGGATTATGAATATTGTGACCAAACTTCATCCTTTGGAACGATTTCATAGCTGCTGGTTTTGCGAAGTTTGCTTATCGAATATTTATCATAAATCGAGCCGCGCACGCTAATTTGTATGATTTGATCTCGTCTATATAATGCGCGTCATCTTCAGTAGTACTGTTAACAGACCAAAGTATCCAGGTAGCTAGTAAACACTAGTTACTAGCCTTTGCCTGAACTAAATATGCCGTAGATGTACAGTTGTTTCAACATTTACCTACATAGTCCTTTATATGCAGCCGAAATTCGGATTTCCTCTGTGCCATATATATGGTAATGTACGTTTACAACAGTAAATTACATTTCATAACCCAATTATATGTTTAACTGTAACAGAATAACTTACACGTAACGGTGCATGCAGTAGAGAAATATGATCACTATTTACTGAATCGCACATGTTTGCTTTGGTGTTAAAATATTGTTTATGGCAGCAAATCTTTTACAATGTACAACTAAAAAAATTGTTTATGTAGTTATACTATGAGATAAATAAGAGCCTGTACTTTGAACACGTTACAGATACCCAACTTGAGACCGCGAAAAATGATATCGTCATATATTTCAGTTATTTATTTCTTGTGCTCACATTGATTGTGTCAATAATCAACATATTCAGCTACGATAAACAATAAAGGCATTCACATGCAACAAAAGATTGTGTTCCCCAAGGGAAGACACAACTTCGTCTGTTATCGGATATCTAGATGGCGTTGAGTCTGGAAGCAACCTGTCGTATAACTAGACAACTTGTCAGTCTCGTTTTACTTCAAACATTATTCCCTTCGGATCGGCAAAATTTATATTAGGAACCGTAAATCACTCAAATTAAACTTGGTTCATATCGTATTAATTGCAAATAATTCCGTAGTCATCGCATGACTGCCATTTTCTTCATTTAATATGAACAAGCTTTGGCATTAGAAGATATCTATATAAAAACAGGAAAGAATACTTGAATTCTGTCTTGCAGGAAAACGTCAAAACTGAAAGCCCGGGCAACAGTGATGTACAATTTGATGGTGTATTATAAACGTTTAAATTAATAACCTAAGAGCATTGAAACAATATCCAATATTTATTCGCAAATTAGTGGAATGCGCTAATCCAAGTAATGATGTAAGGGTGTCTTGCATTTTAACGCAAAATAAAATTTATTCACAGTTTATAACGATATGCACCATTGTTACACAAACTGGGGAAAAGTAAAGTTATGCTCATGTATATTTGGTTTGCCTGCTATAAAATATTGGGCAGTTAAAATTATTCTACACTAAAATAATTTATTTGGTATGTATAAATTATTTTCGCATTTTGACGTCTTCAAATTATTTTGAAAACACCAATCTTTGCAGCTTCAACTTAAAGAACAGCGCTACAAAGCAATATGAAAGCTAATACCTCATGCTCAGTAATTGAATGGCAGTTATAGAAGTCGATGATAGTGTGTCTTATAAATAACCGGAATATTATAAATTAAGCATTCCAAGTGAATTTAGGTAAGATGTCTGTTATGCTTTCGTCTATTAGGTAATGTTATTCTCATTTCACTGCTAAAATTGACGGGCATATTAACCAATACTGATATAGATATTTTTCGAAATCCAGTGTCATGTAATAAGTTGACTGTGTCCAATTATCGTCTAAACTTTGTAAAACCAACTTTATAGATTTCTTGGGAATTTTTCTGAATTATTTGCAATTTCCAGCAAAAATATACATTCCTATTATTCTTAATTTCCAAAAGGTATCCTTGGTTATTCAAAAAATTGAATTAATTTCTAGCTCGTGCTTTGTAGATG
Source organism: Dicrocoelium dendriticum (assembly GCA_944474145.2). NCBI lineage: Eukaryota > Metazoa > Platyhelminthes > Trematoda > Plagiorchiida > Dicrocoeliidae > Dicrocoelium > Dicrocoelium dendriticum. Next base: position 24,485,302 of record OX104059.1, on the reverse strand, counting down.
GTTGTATAAGACAATTTTTTCATATTTATCAAAAGTTTCCGAATGACGTCCGGTTTAGCTTAACAACCCGGATAAGTGCATGAAGCAACAAGTCCAACAACAGCGATCAACTAAGCTGCGTACAAATAAAAATTATAGACATGTATTTTAATTTCTAAACGTTGCGTGGTTGGTGGCAGAGGGTTCTTTGTGTTGATTTGCTACTTCTTACACCGACCTATCCGCAATGCAGAGGGCTTTTATTAGAGAATAATAAGAAAATTTGCAAGAGTCGTTAATTTTTTATTGTTGCATTATCCAAGTGCTTATTACAGATTTTGCAAAATCTGTGAAATTGTAAAGCCTGTAGTCGCTAGGCATAAGTTCATTTATTTGCAGGTTGACATCTTTGTTTCGAAAATATATGCTGTTTTAATAACTAAACACACGCCACCAGGACCAGTCGGAATAGCTATTGATAAATAACCGACGAAAGATAAGTGTTACGGTGTATTCTGTGGTGTATTCCGTGGATGGTTTTTTTGAATTACCCAGATTGCTAGCCTGCCTTTACATTTTACACGGCTTGGTTCTTGGCTATCCGATTAATCAACTATGCCGACATTTTCTTATCAAGTACCAAATGCTACTTTACGAGTAGGCTTATGCATGTAAATTGTCCCCTGCTTTCATAACTTACCTAACCCCGGTTCATTAATTAAACTTCATACCACAACTTTAAATTTTGCTGAAAATATGAACCCTGAGTCTCGGCCTAGAAAATATTGCACGGGCATCTTAATTTTAATTTTCAAAGCTTGTCACTGAGTCCATATCCGCTTGGGTTTGGACGCTTTATTCTTTATGTGCCCCCTCAAAAACACATAATTTCATTCAGACGCTTAGGTCGGAATTTGTGTAGCTAAAAGGAAATAATAAATCCAAGTCATTTCTATGTACCGCGTAATTCCACAGATTGGACGAATTTGCAGCAGGACTATTTCGTTAGATTTTTACCGCAAGTAAACAAAATAGGTAATATTACTTATGTCCTAAAACGTTTTGCAAATTGTTACAACTTAGCATGTACCGCATATTTCCTTCAACCAATATATGAAACAGTTCATTGGAATAAACAAAAAATGAAACAATTCATATATTTCTAGCAAGGAACCAAGAACTAAATTATCATTTTACAACAAATGACATTGTATTACAGTTTCAGGGAAAAAAGGGATCGCGGCAACATTATGTTAAAAGTCCTATGTTTTTGTTGGCCATTCCTCGTGCCCAGTTAGCTGACATCAAGAGTAAACCTATCAGCTTACTTTCAAAATATATTTCATGGCATCCACAATATTATAGACGAAATTTTCTGGTGCCTTTCTCTGAATATCGCAAAGAAATGACTTAGAGAAATATGCCCACAAGGATTCTTGCTAAATCTCATAAATCGGGGTAAGCCAGTGTAATCCAGTAAATTCCCAAAACTTATACATTTGCATAGTTAACAACAGAATTTGCCCAGAATAAATTATTAATATGTTAACAAACAAAGTTTTATTTCGTAATACTGAATACTAATTACATATAAGAGAACGCTGCGTGTGCACGTGCTGGTCGGAAATTTTCGTTGCTCCTGACTTTTCAAGTTTTCGGATTCAAATCTTTTCGCACATTGGCCTGGGTACACTCATTCAATCGGGCTCGATCAGGTCTACCCATTTCACGAACACTCTCGAGGCTGCTATTAACGGATCAACGTCTAACGCCGGTTTTCATTTCTGGCTGTGTTTCAGCCTTGTCGTTCGCCTACGAGTGCACCACTTTTCTACCTTCATCAACGTTTTTGGAATTAACGGAAAGCTTATTGCTAGCTCTACTTCAGGAGACCTAAACCAACCCTGTCGGTAGCTGAATAAGGCGACTAGAAGCAATTACATCTTCGTACACTGTCTTGGTTGACCAAGAGCTCTCAAGCTGCATTGTGAATCGCGTTCTATCGAACGCACACAAATCTCTTTGTTTGGCCGGATTTGTGCGTGTGCGCCTGTTGGAACTTGCGGCATAACGTGACACACGGAGTTGACCTCAGGGATACCTGAACACGGAGCAGTCGATCACTGCAGGACAGTCTACCCTTGACGGAATTTGGACAACTGAGCACTCTTACATCCAGTTGGTTTGTATCATTGGTTGCATCTGAAACAGTGGCCTGTCTGTTGACTTGAATAGGTAAATCACTGGACCCGAGCGACCTTTGTTACTCAAGAATTCACGCGTGGCTATAGCATATACTATATATAGCTTTGATTTGCTCATTTACAAGATTGATGACTGCCACTAACACTTGCGCAATGAGGAAAAAGCGTGTGGAAAACCGAATAATCACGGTAAATAATGTTGCCGTCACGAGTGTTGAGGAACCTGTGCCCTGTTGCACACATTCCGATGCTGGGATAAAAGAGCAGGTAAATAAGTCCAAAGAACAAATCACAGAAATTTCAGTTAGTGTTGTCGACCTTATATCTTCACTATCAGCCAAAATAAAGACGTTGCAAAAACAATTAGAGGAACAAAATAAGAAACTAAAGTTGTTTGAACCATTCGGAGATCTCCAAATGTCAGTTTTATACATAATTCAGTCGCCGGCTAATCCAGAGCAAAAGCACAAAATTGGAGCCTTAAACTTCCTAAATGCGATCGCCTCTGAGGTTAATCAAAGATGCAAAAGGAAAAAAACGTCATCGACCTCAACATAGCTGACAATATCACGGTTGACAACATTAGGCGCTCTGTTTCGAGAGCGTGCAACATCGCTGAAACCGATATTAGTTGTAGAAGACTGTGGAAAAAGCTTTGCGTTTTCATTGTCCGACTCTGTTCAGCTTCCGTAGCGAAAGTCTCGCAAATTCGTTTATCAAAATTCGAAATACTTTAAGATCTGTCCCGAAATTTTGCAAAGTTATTCTATTCATAGATAGGTCATCTTTGCAACGTGTGCTTCGACGCCTGAGTGCAACTAATGTCTCGCCTGAGCCGAAGCAGAATCCTCCTCCCTGCTCGCTTCCTGGATTGCAAAGAAAGAGATCATTCAACAGTGTTTGGTTCTCCCCTTCTAAAATGGCAGATGATATTAACAAGGCCACTCTCCACAAGAACGATGTTAAGACTGGCGACAACGTAGCGGAAATTGAGATGCTCACGCCTCCACACCACATTAGTCTTGTGGACATGGGAAATAGTGTAGCTTTACTCGATGCACCATGTTCTGACAAACCAGTAGGGATTGGGATCAATCCCCACACCACTATTAAAACAGATACAAGTCCAAAAACATCAAATGGGACTGTCGATAACTTCAGTGAAGGTACGTTACGGCCCATTGACATTATGACTACACATAGCACCAGTGGTCGTGCTTCTCCTCCTTAGCGTCTTAGATCAAACAGTGGCCTTCGTGCTGGAAAGGTGACTCCCCGTGTCCCAATGACAGTCGCGAATAATAATGCAGCTGCAGAGTGTGGAAAGCCACAATTCCACATTGTTTCGGCGATGAGCCAAGGCTGTTTTCCTGCCAGGCCTGTACATGGCTTTTAAGAATCGCAGACCACTTATTTATGCCCCTATCCATACTCTATTCCGCCTCCTCCTCTCACAATGTCTTCTGTGAGCCCTTCAGCAATGACACCCTATCCAATTAAGCTCAATCGCCCCAACTTACCACGGCATTCTTTTTGCATTCCCCCACCTATTCCCCCACCTCCCTAATCCCGATAGGACTGGCGAATCTCACTGTAAGGGATTTGCTGCGGAAGGCTTTAGAACTAACGTAATTGCAAGAATAAATACTGGACGGAGTGATAAACAACGCCAGGTGTTTTTAAAACTGGTGATAATTAATATCCGTTCTCTGTTGAATAAACTTCATTTACTCCGCACTTTCATAAGTCTGAATAAACCTGATATGATTTTACTCACTGAGACCTGGTGTCAGGATTCCATGCCCAGCCAGCTGCTTTCTATCGAAGGTTATAAGCTTATTAGAAGTGATCGAAAACAAGGCATAGGTGGTGGTTGCGTAATTTACTACTCACAGAACCTCACTGTGTCTGAATTCACAATTCCACTTATATGCCTCACTATTGATTCCGCTTGGTTACTCTTTTCCTTTGGTACTAAGCGAAATCTTGTAGGTTGTATATACCGCTCACCCGGGACCAGCCTCAGTGATGCGAACCAGTTGGTTGACATCTTCAATTACATATCGGACCTTGGTTCCTTCGATAAAGTTGTAGGTGGAGATTACAACCTACCAGATATCTTTTGGTCCAACTTAGTAAAACACGCGAAACATGCACAGTTCATAACCTCCGTCATCACTGGTGGTTGGGAGCAACATGTTCTCTTGGCTACCAGGGGAAAAATAAATTAGACCTACTTTTTACCTCAGGCACCTCCCAGATAGGTACTTATGTAATTGACGGTCTCCCTGGATGTGATCACAAAATAGTCAGATGTAAACTTATAGCTGAGTCGTCGCATGTGAGGTTTGCGATGGTTCCACACTTCCTTCGAAATATTAATTGGGTAGATTTCTCAGCTTTGCTTAGGGTCCGAAATTGGGACCATTTCTTTCTTTCGTCTGATATTAAGGGAGCCTCCAATATCTTCTATGACAATGTGGCTATGAGCTTATGCATACTTGCCTCCTGTGGTAATACGAGAATCTCTTCTAAATACGCTAACAATGCAAAGGACAAGCGGAAAATTCGAGTGCTAACTCGAACACTTGAACGTACTCATGACTTTAGTGTATTATTGAGACTCCAACGCCTTATAATTGAGATGGAAATGAAACATCGAACTCGTCTCATGCAGGAAGAGCGACGGGCTGTAAATAGTAGTAATACAAGTCAACTGGTGACTGCATTACTAAGGAAAATGAGAGGTGGCAAAACTGACCTACCCTCCTACGTCGTCATGCCTGAAGTTGATTGCATTGATTCCCCAAGCGCCATGGCGGAAGCCTTTAACTCCTACTTTGCTAGATGCTTTAATGTTGAAAATGAAACCTTGGATTTGTCAACCTCGTTTCACTTCTCTGAAAATGTCCCAGCGATCGAGCTTAGTGTTGCTACGATAAAACGTATGATTACTTGTCTACGACCAACCTACAGACCTGGCCCCGATGGGATCTCTTCTGCTTTAATCAAACACGGTGGAGATAATATCCCTCTTATTGTATTAAATATCTTCTCATTGTCTCTTCAGTCTGGTCAATACCCCGAACGTTGGAAAACGGCTACGGTCATACCGAGACATAAGTCCGGGTCGAAAACTGACACCCGGAACTACCGCCCCATTAGCCACACAGCCATTCTCTCACGGATGCTAGAGAGAATTGTTAAGGAACATTTGTTTTCGTTCCTAATATCGCACAAACTTCTCTCACCTTCACAGCATGGCTTTCTGAAGTCTCGCTCGTGTGTTACCTGTCAAGTTGACTTCTTTAACCATCTAACTGAAGCAATTGACTCAGGTCTTCAGTGCATTGTTATATTCCTCGACATACAAAAGGCTTTTGACAGAGTCCCACACAAAAAGCTGTTATATAAATTAAGTAAGTACGGTGTTACAAATCCGCGTTACTCTTGGATCCAATCTTACCTACTAGGACAGTCGCAAGTTGTGGATATTAATGGTTATATCTCTTCACCTCGTCCAGTTACCAGTGGAGTGGTACAAGGAAGTGTCTTAGACCCGTTACTCTTCCTACTGTATATAAATGACCTGGTCGCTGTTATACAATTTGGGAAGCCTTATGTGTTTGCTGATGATTTAAAGGTGGTCTACACATTCCCAGGTTCTCAGCGTACCGCTGAAGTTAACAATATCCAAAGCGACTTGGAAGCCATTGAGAGATGGGCTGATATGTGGCAGATGACATTTGCAACATCGAAGTGTAATATTCTATCGTATGTATATCAGATAGCAGCAGAAGAGTTCCGGCTTCATGATGTAGTCATCCCCATCAGTCAGTCTGTTCGTGACTTAGGTCTAAGATATTCCAGCTCGTTAAACTTTAGCGAACATACAAATCATAGAGTGAAAAGGCTAAGCAGTCGGTCAGGCTCATATGCCACCTGCTAACGTTGAAAGACACCAGACTAATTGCTTTCAAAATCAGTATCTGGCCTTTGCTTGAATATTGTTGTGCTGTGTTCAGTAACTTGCGAAAGGCTGACTTGAGAGCCATTAAAAACGTCCAACGCGCCTTTACGAAGCGCATATTTGGCTGTTCAAACGCTCTTTCATACCGAGATAGGTGCAAGCAATTGAATCTTGAAACTCTGTGGTTACGAAGAATGCAACTAAATCGGTGCTTCCTCCACAAACTCGCTTGGCGGAAAGCATATTTTTGAACCTATCAATTGCACTTTTGGGAAAACACCACTTATGAACTGCGAGATAACGAATGCATATTCTATTTACCTAAATTCAAAAGCAGTATAAGGAGAAATTTCTATCTTCTTAGGTATGGCTCCATTTGGAATAAGCTGCCAAAAGAGATTAGATGTATTGAATATTTCTGCATGTGCAATAAAATGATAAAGGCTTATCTGTAACGGACAGAGCGAAATGGATCTTAAACATCCAACTTGATGATGAAAGCTGTATGAAGAAGGGCCGGATCATGTATGATACCGGAGAACATCAACTCTACTGCACCAGAGAAAACTTGATCAGCTAGGATGAGCTGCTACAAACCGCTTCTTTGCTATTCCTTAACGCTACCTTCCATGCGGTTTTACTCCCTTTAAACTTAATTCATATCAACTGTCTTCTGCTTAAAACCGAGAGCAAAATTATTTACTGGTGTGACGTCAGGAACTATTTTCGTAATTTTCCACCACAAATTGATTAATTCGTAATATTGTTCTGCGATCCCTTTCGCTACATTTTTGCTCCAGTGCTAATCATTTCCCCCTCTTTTCTGAAATTAACAGCCCATAAACATATTCTTGAATTTAGTGATGTCAATAACTGATTCCCTATGCGACTTTTGCCTATGGACAACTAGTACAGTCATCTGTCTCCGGCTGTCACGCTACACAATTTGTCGTATGATCGGCTCAATCGATTTCTACGCCGATGTACAAAACATACCTGCCTATTTTTTACATTAACGATATAGTACCCCTTTCATATAATTCTTCTTCTCTATATTCTTCCTTATTTCATAGTTAGCCACGAATGGGCTGATCTCCTGTGGTGACGGATTCCAGCTTCCAGATTATAAAAGACGTTACCTATGCAAGGCAAATTGCCACTAACTGTCTGACCTACAAAAGTGCAATAATAGAATGATCCGCATGACGGACTGGGCTGAGACTTCATGGCCTAAAATACATGTTAAACAACAGCTCTAAAATGAACAAAACATATGACATACAAGGAATTAATCATTTGTTTTGGTATCCTGGAAAGGAAAATACTAGTTTGTTTTGTATTGCTTACAATTTAAATGGAGACGTGAGAAAGAAAAATAGCACCCAGTTTCATTTATCGGCGCAATTTATTTTATTAGAAATAAACAAGATTTCAGTTTTCGATGTTACTTAAATAAATCAGAATTATATTTTTAGATTTGGATATTAGGCAACTTTTACTAAATAAAAATAATAATAAAGTATTGACCAATTAGAAGTTGTGCTGAGCAAACCTCATACATGTTCCAGCAAAATAGTTATATATCCAATTTTCCAAAAGTTAATGTCAATACAGAGAGTTTATAATCTGCAGGGCTTTCGAAATTATTTGCATGGAAAAATATACGTCTATGAAATAATATATTTGTGATATGTTTGTAGAAAGCAAATAGCAGCATCTATTCTACTTCAGAAATTATAAATTATTGGAAAATATTTCACTGGTTTTAATTTTTAAGGTAGCAGGTTGACATGCAAATTAAGAAATTCAACCTTACATAGGAATCAATTGCTTAGGTCTTTCCCACTTTGCTTATACAAAAAATAGCTATTAACTGGACATTATTCAATTTTTTGTGAAACGAGGGGCCTTCAAATAAATTTTTAAAAATAAATAACGGGCACAAATTTTCTTCTTTATATTTCGTTGAAAAATAAGCTTTAGCACTTGTATTGCTTGTAATTCCTGTTGCCGCGGCAGATTTATTGTGAATAATTTGGTGTCAGCTTCAGTGAGTTGCTAGTCTTTATCGGAAAGAATAACTTTCTTATTTTGCTATAGGAAGCAGTTAGCTTCTGCAAATAAATCCTAAGTAATTTTGGTTCAAAAACCAATTCTTGTTTACAGCTGGCTGTTAGTCACGCAGACACCGGCACACAAAGTAGTTTATGTTAAAAGGCTGTCTTTTCTTTTGCGCGTGAATAAGCGTTGCATACATAATTACCATTGACGATTCTATACGATTTGTCAAATACTTTCAATTCATGGTTTCAGTTTTTGGAAATTCGTTTTAAAAATTTAGCTACCGCTAGGTAAAAGATAAACTTCGTGTCACCTCCTAGTAACCCACCACCATATAGGTATTTTTACAAACTGTGCTTACTTAAATGAAAATAAGCATACTATTATATTGACATGTTCGTTTATAAAGACATGCATTAAAAATGTAAGCGGATAGGTAGTGCGCGCAAGACATTCAAGGTAGCGAAACCCGTGATCTTAAACGATTAACAAATGAATATTACAACGTGTGCATTTTGATTCTGTAAATGAATTTGAATTATGTTTTGCCTCAAATTAGTTGCAGCGGTGCTTCGTATATAACTATTACCAATTTTTCTTTATACCTAATCCTAGTAAGCCAAGTCAAATACAGCATTTTTAATATGATACTCTAAATGTGCAAGTGCGCTTCAGTGTGACTTCATCTGGATATAAGGTAACCTTTTCATTCATTCTCTTATTAAGCTCCCTGTTTATGCACTGATGCGCAATTTGCTTCTAAAATATTAGCTCAAGAAACCGAAATCTACTTCCTTAAATGAGTAAAGTCTAGTTCATGTTAATCGAATATTTTTATAAATAATTGCATAATATTCACATTATTCACCATAGTGTCAGAGTAATAATGTGAGCCCAGCTTTGCACGGAAGTCATCAAGATAATTAGAAATATGAAAATATTTTGTGTGCAATCTTTATTTGCCACCTCACGATCTTCATATCGGAAAAGATATGGCTAATGTCCACATATGCGCATATTGTTTTAATCCTTTGAGATTCCTATACTGCAATGATTGACGTCCATTTGTTTAATTTATAGCTGATATTTCATCTCATATTTCTCCTATATCAGGGGACGTTGTCAAGGCTGCTCGAGCAAATCCGGTTAAGTCCTCATACAAAATTAATAATATATATTCAAATGAACAAACTGCTCCTCGCTAATGCTTCGAATTTTTTGCAAAAGTTAACGAAACATCTTGCTCATCTTATAAATGTAAACATGGATGGCGGGAACAAGGAGAAAATAAAACCTGTAGTATACAATTCAAAAAAGCCCTTTCGGTCTATTACTCCTGCCAGTTTTGGAAAAAAATGCGGTTTTTTCTAGATGAAAATTTACAACCATTATTTCTCAAAAACATAATAAGCATTGCTGTTTGAGTAATTCAAATGAGATCTTTTCGCAATTTATCGTGCACCAGTGTGCAAATACTTATCATGAGCTTGATCGGGCTGTGTACATTTTAGCATATATGTGAACCGTCGCGGGCTACTGAAAAAGTAATTAAATAAATAGCTGATGCATTTATTAGACCCTGTCTGGCACAAGTGTATCTATAGGCACCTTTTAAAGTTAATTGTATGTTTCACTTGCAAAGTAATTAAACAGAAACAAAATACCTTGCGATAAGTAAACGGTGCCAAATTCTAAAACAGGAAGTTCTGGAAACTTGGGTTCCGTTTCGATTTTGGTGAGCCAGACCTGGTGTTGTTTCCTGCTGAGCAAGGTAAGTTTAAAGATGAGCAATCAATCATCGATTACTGATTTCCTAACACTTAATAACGTCGCATAGTTTGAACTGTATAACCAGAGGGAATAATTGGGAATGTCAATGTAAGCAGATTGCGGAGAATTTGCACTCGAATTTCTGATACAAAACATATATCAAATGATAGTGATTATATGGTGCGCGCTAGACCGGCTTGCCGTCCAATCTGTATGATTGTCCTAACGTTGAAGTACGCCAGTCGGAAGGAGAATCGGAAACGAAAGAGAGCCAGAGATTGAACTCCGTGGTTTGCGGCACAACTGGAAATTCTGGCGTCATGTGGCTGGCCACAGTGACAGGTAAATCATAAATCGGATGCCGCAAACCATTCCAAAATCATTCATTCATTTTTTCAGTGTATCAAATTATTGAATTTTCTAAGGTAATCCTAAGGACACGAATAAAACGCAGGTTCTCATCAGCGTGTACCACTCTAGCAACCTCGTACTATTTTGGGTTGCAATTCAAGGCTGCACACGAATGTCTCATTTGTGGTTCGTTAATGTGCATACATGTATTTCACTAAGGCGTCCAAAGACAGAAATATGACATGTCAACTTGGAAACTACGTTTTTCGAACAAGGTTCAAAAGATGAATTCAGAAACAACATGTGCTAATTTGGACCACAACGATAATGCGCCATTAGCTTTAAGCTACATGTACCGTGCAGAATACTATACGAATTTCACAAGGGTTCTGAAGTTGTAACCATATATGTTAGTCCGTTATATCATATTGGTGCAATAAGCCGGTCTTTCCTATCCAAATATTTCTTTAAAGTGTTCTGTGGGTTATTCAGCAACCGTTATGACATGCTAGCGGTATACACATCAAAAACCAAAATATGCGGATCAACCAAGGATCAGAAACTACGCAAAACATATAATGTCCAACTACGAGTAAGTGTTCTGTAACCTTTTTCATCCAACCCGGTTTTAAGGCTGCGAAAGAAAATAATATACATAATTTTGCTATCGCCAATATTTGCTGTTTCTTTGTACATAAAGGAGAATAATATGATATTATTCAATCCGGCAAGACAGTATAAGCGCAATCAATTTCAATAATTAGCGTAGTTAATTGGGAATCCAAAGCTGAATTCAAATGTTGGTTATATGGCATCTTGTCTCCATTAGTTTTGGCGTTCAAATTCAACAAACGTTTGCATGTTGCGTGCAATTCACACGTAATACCATTTCCCCGCATAATGATTATCCCTAAAATACAAAGCATCAAAATTCAGTATGATGATGAACATTTAGGCCTAAAATGAGAAACAGCGAATTTACCGGAGTAGAATTTAGGACGCCTTTATCGAGCGATGTGGGATGGAACTTAGAAGCATTGAACAGCAATCTAAAAGGATTATGTTGTAGGTTTACTTAATTTAGTTTTGTTAAAAATACATAGCACAATTTGTGTAATTACAGTCAATACTGGACGTTTTTCTACTATTATGCGTCTTTAGTTGACACTGAATGTATGATCGCTAAGTAACATTTGTATGGCTGTAGTAGTGGGATAAACAGAAAAAATGAAAAAAATAATAGCCAATAATTTTAGAGTCCATAAAAATATTTGTGCTTGCAATAACCAATTAATAAACTCCGCCTACTTTTCTCGGCACCAGTGGGTAAACTGTCATAAATCAAGGATTTTACTAGGATAGAAAGGAAAAGCAATTGACTTGTGCCAAATTGCAAGTGGCAAAAGAAATATGTGCTACGAACTAGTTGTACTTATACTTTGCTTTTGCCAATAGGTGCAGAACGGTACATTTCCTGTGATCGACAGAATAAAGTAGGCAGCTTTTAAAGTTCTGCATCCGTGTAACCAAATATTACGAAATACCTTTGGCCTATAAATTTATGGCGATATGACGATCCAAATAATTTCAGGATAATTTTAGAGTTAAATGGCCCAAGTACTATTCTGTAGCATTTTACTTGCGGCCGCTTTTCTTGCTTTGCAAATTTCTGTAAAAGTGAGGTGACATTGTTAATTAGCCAAACGTTACAGAGTTAAATTTATTTCAGACTGTTTGTATGGTCGGGCGTATTGGTTATTATTTTTCTACGTTTTTTCTTCTGCCTAAGTCCGCAAAATCATAATAATGGAGTGAGAGGATATTACGTTAAAATCGTACCGCTTGTTTGTTGTACCCATAGTACGTTGGAGGATGTGCTCTGGTGTGATTTGAATAGCGAATTGCGTTTCTGCATTTTAAATGCAATGGGATTAATCGAATACAAGTGTCACCGTTGTGGTATAAACTACGCCAAATGCCGGTCGGTAATTGCATGAATGCAAGCTTATCGCTGTGTTTACACAAACCGGAAATAAAAATCGGTCCAGAACTTTAGAATAACACCAATCTGGGTAAATATCGTCTAGTTCTGATTAGCAAATATCTTTGCAGAAATTAGCTCCTTAAGCAGGTTAATTAACGGAAAGCTATTTTATTCTGGAAATGTGAAGACCTGGTTTATTTGATAATCAAATATTGTCAGGAAACCTGATTTTTCATGATAGCTGCTCAGTCTGGCTCAGAAGGCATAGTCCAACGTATTTATGTGCAATAAATCTAAGACCGACAGTCTACAAGTTCAATCTGATTAACTCGATGAACGGTAAACGATATTGACGAGATCAATGTTCCCAACGTCATGCGCTACTTATTCACGAACATCGAAGCATAAGGCAAAATGTTTAAAGGTAAATACTTTCAATTTGTACGATATTGTTTAGCTGTTTTAAGTTATGTAGAAAAAATCGAACTGCAATCGCCAAAATTGCGGCTCTTTGAAGAAACGTAGTGATACAACCGAGATGACGTCTACTCTACCCATCAGAATTATAGCGGCAATAGCTAGATGTGCCATAGGCTTGTGCAGATGATAAGGCAGCGGTCCCCGTAAGCTTTGTCCTGTTTGTACGCGGCAAATCAATTTCTGCACGCATTGCTTAGAACTTAACTCCATTTATGAACATAGAAACCAGTATAATTCTTAAAAGCAACGTTGCCGAGTTTGACGTTCCAAGACGAGAGGTCTATCCTTATGATACATTAAGAGCACGTGCATTGGTAAACCGACGTGATTTATATGAATTACTAGAAGATAAACAAAATAATGTTCCTAGTAAGAGCCCGTATAAGAGAAGCATCTTGCAAGTTAATGCCAATCGTTACCAAAGCTCCACGGCTACCGCTAGACCACGAATGATTTCCTTCATCCATATTCAGCGTCATTTTGCGAACGGCGTTTACTACAGGTAAGACTTCAGCCACAAATGTGATACCGAGTAAGCCTTCCTATTAGCCATTTGCCTACAAACTTAGATGACTGCTACATATAAAAAAGACCAAAAATGGATCATTTTCCAAATTGTCGCCGAACTTCAAACATTCAACGAGCGGGAAGCCAAAGTGCATTACAGGTATGATTGATGTTTCCTCCAAGAATTGTTTTCATTGGAAAATATGCTGCCATTTCGGACATAAATACTACTGTTATTACCTTACCAAAAAGTAAATTATCCCCTGTTTTTGGATTAAACCATATAATCTGAACTGAGGACTAAAGCTATCCAAATATTCAACAAAATTCGTTTGGTATGATCGAAATAAATACATTTAAAGCAATAGACACCTGCCCACAAATTGGCAATTTAGCATAGAACATGCAAATTTCCTGTTTATTTCCGTCTTTGATGCGACAACCAACAGTGAAGAAGTTATAACACGCTGCCAGCTACGAAGTTCAGTTTACGTCCTCTTGCTGACATTAAATTTTCTGCGCAAAGGTCCAGAATAAACCCAGGCTCTGAGTTGTTGATACAAGGAAGAAAACCGTCAACCGATCGCACAATATCAACAAAATTCATTGTAAATATAAAAAAGTTCTACGTACAATAAGCGAGCCCGAAAGGTCGAGTGTGAGATCTGGGTTATATACAATAAATGGTCCAGGACTAAATACTAAAGAATGGGCAAGCATGCTTTACAATAGTTTATCAGCATCTTCCAGAGCATATCATCAGCTTTTGCATACTTGACATGGCACTCACCGCGTTAAGGGTTAGGTCACTTATACATGGTTGCATTAAATGTTATGAAAGCCTTTGTTCCTGTCATGAGTGATACGACGGAACGCGTGGAAGACAGGTGTCATGAAACACGCCTAACCATTGCTCGGTTCTTTCAACTATGTTTTGTTGAAACGCAGGTTTAAATCATAATGGAATTTTAGAATAAACAATTTTAATTAGAATTAATTTTGTCGAGCGCAGCCCTTTATCTAACTTCATATCACCCAACTATCCGTCTTGTCCAACGTAACTTCAAGTAGTGTCGCAGGCACCCATGGGTTAGCTTGATTGCACCTCATCCTGGCGTCACCGCAGCAGGGATTACGACGAAGTCTGTCTTGCACTACACATTTGACACTTGCAAATTTAGTGGAACAGAATTGCTCTACGTCAGATAAGCATTCAAAGTGGAATACTTGGATATCTTTGAAGTGTTGCATCATAAGTAACACTGCATTAGCCTTCAAAATGTGTAGCTTTGGGATCCGTGAACATGACTTTGGCTACATAAACAACCTCCCCATTCAACATTAGCGGAGTGTAAGGCTAGGCAATGCACATCCCACGCTTCGTACCTAGCCCACGAATTCGGCTGATAGAAGCTAAATGCAAGATCAAAATCATGTAAACGAATCCACACATAACGTCCTAACATCGTTCTCTTCACGCAGTTTTGGAAAGTATAAATAATATGCCAATTAGTGTTATCGCGTAATTTAAGAGAAAAGTGATCGATTTTATATGCAAGCGAGTCGAGCGGCGTTGAATTAAAAGACATAAGGAACTGCAATGAGGTAAAACGTAGTTGGACCTCCATATATTCCACAACTATGTCAATTGCCAACATTTCCCTTTAGGAACAAGTGTAATAATCATGAGTTTTACCCGATAAGTGAAGTGATAGGTACATGTGTTAGAGGAAATCTGACCGCAATTATACTAGCAAATGCAAGGAGGATGTGTGAAAGCAATCGTGCAAATTTACATCAGTTTAACGTGTGTGTTAATCTGAACTTAAAAAAGGAAGCAATATTATGCGCAACGAGTGTTTGGGTAGTATTTAGAAAGCTCGGTGACAAAAAACCTGGAATTATAAGTAACCCAGAAATTGTTCAATTGTTTAGATAATAGCATAGATAAATGCAAAGCCCTAATATACTGAATAGTTATTTCAATATAAGCTTGCTTGCTATCCGCTTGAGTTCCCGTTTCAGCGGCTGCAATGGTTTGCAGACGTAAAGAAGCTGTTATATTAACTGGATAAACGTTGGTTTATTTTCTCTTCATACATTCATAACTTGAAATAAAATATGCATGCATATATGTTCCAACGTTTGAAAATTTGGTAAATTATATGTGAAAATAGAAGTAAAACTGTTGCATGTCAGAACTTTGGTTATACAGTTCAAACTATGCGACGTTATTAAGTGTCAGGAAATCAGTAATCGATGATTGATTGCTCATCTTTAAACTTACCTTGCTCAGCAGGAAACAACACCAGGTCTGGCTCACCAAAATCGAAACGGAACCCAAGT
>OX104059.1:24431128-24469332 GCA_944474145.2 Dicrocoelium dendriticum | reverse complement strand
TATAAAAATATATGTCAGACTGTTTGTAGGGACGGGTGTATTGATTATCTGCTTTTGACGTTTTTTCTTCTACCTGGATCAGAAAATCATTATAAAGGAGTGACAGCACATAACGTCAAAAACGTACCGCTGGTTTTTTGCACCCAACATAAGTAGGATGATGTGCTCTGGTGTAATTTGAATAGCGAATTGCGTTTGTGCACTTTAAATGCAATAAGATTAATCTTATACAAGTGTCACTGTTGTGGTATAAACTAAGCCAAATGCCGGCCGGTAATTGCATGAATCCAAGCTTATCGCTGTGCTTACACAAACCAGAAATAAAAATCGGTCTAGAACTTTAGAATAAAACAAATCTGGATAAAAGTCGTCAAGTTCTGGATAGCGAATTTTGTTTCAGGAATAACTTCTTAAGCAGCTTATTAAACTGAAAGCTATTTTATTCTTGTAATGTAAAGACCCGGATTATTTGATAATCAAATATTGTCAGTAAACCTGATTCTGCATCATAATTGCTCAGTCAGGCTTGAAATGCATAGTCCAACGCACTTTTGTGCAATAAAGCTAAGGCCGACAATCTACAAGGACAGTCTGATTAGCTCGATGAACGGTAAACGATATTGACGAGAATAATGTTCCCAACGTCATGCGCTACTTATTCAAGAACAAAGAAGCATAAGGCAAAAGGTTTAAAGGTAAATACTTTCAGTTTGTACGATATTGTTTAGCAGTTTTATGTTATGTAGGAAAAATCGAACTGTGGGCACCAAAATTGCCGATTTTTGAAGAAACGTAGTGATACAACCGAGATGACGTCTACTATACACATCAGAAGTATAGCGGTGATAGCTAGATGTGCGCAGACTGGTGCAGATGATAAGGCAGCGGTCCCCGTAAGCTTTGTCCTATTTGTACACGGCAAATCAATTTCTGCACGCATTGCTTAGAACTTAACTCCATTTCTGAACATAGAAACAAGTATACATCTCAAAGCAAGGTTGCAGAGTTCGACGTTCCGAGACGAGAGGTCTATCCGTATGATACATTAAAATCACATGCATTGGTAAACCGACGTGATTTATTTGAATTACTAGAAGATAAACAAAATAATGTTCCCAGTAACAGCCCGTATAAGAGAAGCATCTTGCAAGTTAATGCCAATCGTTACCAAAGCACTTGTGCTCCACGGCTACCGCTAGACCACGAATGATATCCTTCATCCATATTCAGCGTGATTTGGCGAACGGCGTTTACTACAGGTAAGACTTCAGCCAAAAACGTGATACCGATTAAGCCTTCCTATCAGCCATTTGCCTACAAACTTAGATGACTGCTACATATAAAAAAGACTAAAATGGATCATTTTCCAAATTGTCGCCGAACTTCAAACATTCAACGAGCGGGAAGCCAAAGTGCATTACAGGTATGATTGATGTTTCCTCCAAGAATTGCTTTCAATGGAAAATATGCTGCCATTTCGGACATAAATACTACTGTTATTACCTTACCAAAAAGTAAAATATCCCCTGTTTTTGGATTTAACAATATAATCTGAACCGACGACAAAACCTATCGAAATATTCAACAAAATTCGTTTGGTATTTTCGAAATAAATACATTTATAGCAATAGACACCTGCCCACAAATTGGCAATTTAGCATAGAACATGCAATTACCTGTTTATTCCCGTCTTTGATGCGACAAACAACAGTGAAGAATTATAACACGCTGCCAGCTACAAAGTTCAGTTTACGTCCTCTTGCTGACATTAAATTTTCTGCACAACGGTCCAGAATAAACCCAGGCTCTCAGTTGTTGATACAAGGAAGAAAACCGTCAACCGATCGCGCAATATCAACATAGATAACCACCCGAGATCTGCATTCAAAAAATGCCTCTAAACTACGACGCTTTCACCTGCCTCTACTCCAGTGCACAGTGTCTTCTCAGAAATGGAATCAAAACTTGTATTCCTAATAGGTATGTTTAACAAAGCATGACTGAACACGAATATAAGTAATGCTGACATTCCTTTACGTGGCGTTATTCCCACTCGATCTAGAAGAATAGACAAATTTCCTGAATTAAAAGCTGACCTGTTGGTTTATACCACCGTCGATGGTGATACGCAAGATTTTCTTTTCGCTGATCCCGTCAGCACAATGAAAGTTTTATTATGTGTTTCTTAGTATTGTTTGTCATGCTCCCATCTCCGACTTAGTAACAGATAACCGCTAAACATCTGCGATTAAGTGAGCTTTGGTGCGTCCACATAGTCCCGTCCATCGGGTGGGGAACTACAACCTGCGCGCAAACCTAGCCCTGTCATTACCTAATGCACAATGCAAGACTTATCAGTGATAGATAATCGGCGATGTATTGCAGTACATACTTGTCTCATATCCATGGATGGGTGACTAACAATATGTTATAGACTTTGCACTCAATAACGAGGAGCCATTGTTATATATCATTAATATATTTAAATAAATTATCCGAAGCTTTCACGCGACATTGCTTTTCGTTGCACTATTATTGCGAACATCACTTTGAAAAGCAAGCAAGGTAAGGTTGTAACGTATCACGCAAACCGTTAAATATACTTCAGAATGCCGACTGGTCCTTCAATGCTGAGCATCCACCTGATATCATCTGGAGGTACTTTGTCATCCAATTCACCAGGCTAGCTTCGAAAGCGTTAAGAAACACAGTTCTGTGCCAGAAACAAACAAAGTTTAGCAAGCAATCGTCGGACAAGAAAATGATTGGTCTCACGTGATCCAGCCTGGCGCATATAGAAAAGCTCCGAGTAATCATACGTTGGATATTTACAAACCCAAAACATCATGTAGAAATGTTATTTGTAAAGACAGTCTGAAAACAACATAAGAGCGATGAAATTCATTGTAAATATAAAAAGGTTCTTCGCACAATAAGCGAGCCCGAAAGGTCGAGTGTGAGATCTGGGTTATATACAATAAATGGTCCAGGACTAAATACTAAAGAATGGGCGATCATGCATTACAACAGGTTATCAGCATCTTCCAGAGCATATCATCAGCTTTTGCATAATTGACATGGCACTCACGGTCTTAAGGGTTAGGTCACTTATACACGGTTGCATTAAATGTTAGGAAAGCCTTTGTTCCTGTCATGAGAGATACGACGGAACGCGTGGAAGACAGGTGTCATGAAACTCGCCGAACCATTGCTCGGTTCTTTCAACTAGGTTTCGTTGAAATGCAGGTTAAAATCATAATGGAATTTTAGAATAAACAATTTTAATTAGAATAAATTTTGTCGAGCGCAGCCCTTTATCTAACTTCATATCACCCATCTATCCGTCTTGTCCAACGTAACTTCAAGTAGTGTCGCAGGCACCCATGGGTTAACTTGATTGCACGTCATCCTGGCGTCACCGCAGCAGGGATTGCGACCAAGTCTGTCTTGCACTACACATATAGCACTTGCAAATTTAGTGGAACAGAATTGCTCTACGTCAGATAAGCATTCAAAGTGGAATACTTGGATATCTTTGAAGTGTTGCATCATAAGTAACACTGTATTAGCCTTTAAAATTTGTAGCTTTGGGATCCGTGAACATGACTTTGGCTACATAAACAACCTCCTCATTCAACATTAGCGGAATGTGAGGGTAGGCAATGTACATCCCGCGCTTCGTATCTAGCCCACGAATTCGGCTGATAGAAGATAACTGCAAGATCAAAATCATGTAAACGAATCCACACATAACGTCCTAACATCGTTCTCTTCATGCAGTTTTGGAAAGTATAAATAATATGCCAATTAGTTTTATCGCGTAATTTAAGAGAAAAGTGATCGATTTTATATGCAAGCGAGTCTAGCGGCGTTGAATTAAAAGACATAAAGAACTGCAGTGAGGTAAAACGCTGTTGGACTTCCATTAATTCCACAACTATGGAAAATGCCAACATTTCCCTTTAGGAACAAGAGTAATAATCATGAGTTTTACCCTATAAGTGAAGTGATAGGTACATGTGTGTAAGAGGAAATCTGACCGCAATTATACTAGCGAATGCAAGGAGGATGTGTGAAAGCAATTGTGCAAATTTACATAAGTTTAACGTGTGTGTTAATCTTAACTTAAAAAGGAAGCAATATAATGCGCAACGAGTTTTTGGGTAGTATTTATAAAGCTCGGTGACAACAAAACCTGGAATTATAAGTAACCCAGAAATTGTTCAATTGTTTAGATAATAGCATAGATAAATGCAAATCCCTAATTTACTGAATAGCTATTTCAATATAAGCTTGCTTGCTATCCGCTTGAGTTTCCGTTTTAGCGGCTGCAATAGTTTGCAGAAGTGAAGAAGCTGTTGTATTAACTGGATAAACGTTGGTTTATTTTCTCTTCATACATTCATAACATAAAATAAAATATGCATGCATTAGGGGCGCTCTTTGGCTTACCGCATGCTCCTTCTTTTCCGCTTACTTAGCTACGCAGTTTCAGTCACATAGTTCTCCGTCCAATTAGTTTTAGCGTCGCGTGCCTCAGTTGACTTGGAATTGTCCGGCAAAAATGCAGGTACAGTTGGCGATAAGGCAGGGAAATTTTCTTATATTTTCCGCCACGTCTACAATTAGTAATTTTCCTTCGCTGCGCTGAATATTCTTAGACTACTGGATGCACAGGGTTTTCATTCTTAAAAGCAATGAATGTACTTACAATTAGTAAATCCCCTGAAAACTGTCTAAGACCTAACGACTTACGGATATGTGAAAATTTATTGAAGTATTTTTATTTATGTTCCAACTTTTGATAATTTGGTAATTTATATGTAAAAACAGAAGTAAAACCGTTGCATGTCATAACTTTGGTTATACAGTTCAAAATATGCGACGTTATTAAGTGTTAGGAAATCAGTAATCTATGATTGTTTGCTCATCTTTAAACTTACCTTGCTCAGCAGGAAACAACACCATGTCTGGCTCACAAAAATCGAAACAGAACCCAAGTTTCCAGAACTTCCTGTTTTAGAATTTGGCACCGTTTACTTATCGCAAGGTATTTTGTTTCTGTGTAATTACTTTGCAAGTGAAACATACAATTAACTTTAAAAGTTGCCTATAGATACAGTTGTGTCAGACAGGGTCTAATAAATGCATCAGCTATTTATTTAATTAATGTTTCAGTAGCCCGCGACGGTTGACATTTAAGCTAAAATGTACACAGCCAGATCAAGCTCATGATGTGTATTTGCACACTGGTGCACGATACATTGCGAAAAGATCTCATTTGAATTACTCAAACAGCAATGCTTATTATGTTTTTGAGAAATAATGGTTGTAAAACTTCATCTAGAAAAAACCGCATTTTTTTCCACAACTGGCAGGAGTAATAGACCGAAAGGGCTTTTTTGAATTGTATACTACAGGTTTTATTTTCTCCTTGTTCCCGCCATCCATGTGTACAGTTATAAGATGAGCAAGATGTTTCGTTAACTTTTGCAAAAAATTCGAAGCATTAGCGAGGAGCAGTTTGTTCATTTGAATATATATTATTAATTTTTTATGAGGACTTAACCGGATTTGCTCGAGCAGCCTTGACAACGTCCCCTGATATAGGAGACATTTGAGGTGAAATATCAGCTATAAATTAAAAAAAGGACGTCAATCTTTGCAGTATAGGAATCTCAAAGGATTAAAACAATATGCACATATGTGGACATTAGCCTTATCTTGTCCGATATGAAGATCGTGAGGTGGCAAATAAAGATTGCAAACGAAACTTTTTCATATTTCTATTAATCTTGATGACTTCCGTGTAAAGCTGGGCTCACATTATTACTCTGACACTATGGTGAATAATTTGAATATTATGCAATTATTTATAAAAATATTCGATTAACATGAACTAGACTTTACTTATTTAAGGAAGTAGATTTCGGTTTCTTGAGCAAATATTTTAGAAGCAAATTGCGCGTCAGTGCATAAACAGGGAGCTTAATAAGAGAATGAATGAAAAGGTTACCTTATATCCAGATGAAGTCACACTGAAGCGCACTTGCACATTTAGAGTATCATATTAAAAATGCTGTATTTGAC
Source organism: Dicrocoelium dendriticum (assembly GCA_944474145.2). Classification (NCBI taxonomy): domain Eukaryota; kingdom Metazoa; phylum Platyhelminthes; class Trematoda; order Plagiorchiida; family Dicrocoeliidae; genus Dicrocoelium; species Dicrocoelium dendriticum. Next base: position 24,463,242 of record OX104059.1, on the reverse strand, counting down.
TTGAATTACTAGGATTAGGTATAAAGAAAAATTGGTAATAGTTATATACGAAGCACCGCTGCAACTAATTTGCGGACAAACATAATTCAAATTCATTTACGGAATCAAAATGCACACGTTGCAATATTCATTTGTTAATCGTTTAAGAACACGGGTTTCGCTACCTTGAATGTCTTGCGCGCACTACCTATCCGCATGAAATAAGCTTATATTTTTAATGCATGTCTTTATAAACGAACATGTCAATATAATAGTATGCTTATTTTCATTTAAATAAGCATAGTTTGTAAAAATACCTATATGGTGGTGGGTTACTAGGAGGTGACACGAAGTTTATCATTTACACAGCGGTAGCTAAATTTTCAAAACGAATTTCCAAAAACTGAAACCATGAATTGAAAGTATTTGACAAATCTTGCAGAATCGTCAATGGTAATTATGTATGCAACGCTTATTCACGCGCAAACCAAAAGACAGCCTTTTAACATAAAATACTTTGTATGCCGGTGTCTGCGTGACTAACAGCCAGCTGTAAACAAGAATTGGTTTTTGAACCAAAATTACTTAGGATTTATTTGCAGAAGCTAATTGCTTCCTATAGCAAAATAAGAAAGTTATTCTTTCCGATAAAGACTGGCAACTCACTGAAGCTGACACCAAATTATTCACAATAAATCTGCCGCGGCAACAGGAATTACAAGCAATACAATTGCTAAAGCTTATTTTTCAACGAAATAAAAGAAGAAAATTTGTGCCCGTCATTTATTTTTAAAAATTTATTTGAAGGCCCCTCGTTTCACAAAAAATTGAATAATTTCCAGTTATTAGCTATGTTTTGTTAAAGCAAAGTGGGAAAAACCTAAGCAATTGATTCCTATGTAAGGTTGAATTCTTAGATTGCAAATCAACCTGCTACCTTAAAAATTAAAGCCAGTGATATATTTTCCAATAAAATATACTTTATGAAGTAGAACAGATGCTGCTTTTTGGTTTCTAAAACATATCCCAAATTTGTTATTTAATAGACGTATATTTTTTCATGCAAATAATTTTGAAAGCCCTGCAGATTAATTACTCTCTGTATCGACATTAACTTTTGGAAAATTGGATATATAATTATTTTGCTTGAACATGTATGAGGTTTACCCAGCACAACTTCTAATTGATCAATACTTTATTATTATTTTTATTTAGTAAAAGATGCCTAATATCCAAATCTAAAAATATAATTCTGATTTATTTAAGTAACATCGAAAACTGAAATCTTGTTTATTTCTAATAAAATAAATTGCGCCGATAAATGAAACTTGGTGATATTTCACTTTCTCGCGTCTTCATTTAAATTGTAAGCAATAAAAAACAAACCAGTATTTTCCTTTCCAGGATACCAAAACAAATGATTAATTCCCTAAAATACCTATAACAAACAAGAAGTATTGACATTACATATTGAAAATATAGTATTTATTTAAGAGGAACAACATTCATCTAATTCGTTTCTCCTTTTTTAATCCAGTTTGCACCACATCACTTTTATAACTTTGGCGTCAAGAAGAGTAAACCTATTTCATATCGCCGGTTTTATTAGATTGCTGGATTGTGTTGTTATCATCGGTTATTTTTAAGGTTCTAGATGCTTTCAGGATACATAGCTAACTAATTAGACCTTTTGTTCGCATTACGCAATAATTATACTTATCATTGCTTAATTCGTAATAATGACTATTTTAGCAATATTTTCCAAAAGTTTAAAGAAACATATTCTTCGATCTTTTTCAACAGCAGTACTGTAACATATTAGGTTATATTTGAAAAAATGCTTTAACACAATTGTTAAAACACACTTGTATTGAATTCCTTGGTACCGTTTTCATATTTCTGGATTGCCCGTCGACTAACACCTTCATCTACATATTCTTTTCCCCAGATTTATTTAAATCCTATGCAAGATTTACGTGTATTAAGTTACAATTAGTGAGAGATGCTAAAACTGATATTATCTGTGCAAAATCTTTTTTCAGATTCCACTCAAATATAATCTGACTAATCGCCGTTAACAAAAGAAATGTGTTCACTCAAAGTTCGGTGTTTTCTTGATACACTACGATAGCTAAGAACATATTTTACCGAAGTAATTTTCTAATTTTATTGAAGCCTACGTGAAAACAATCGTTACGTTCTTAGCACTAACAAGCATATAAAAAGAAGTATTGTAACGAAGTTAAACACAGCAAAGCTTTATTTTCCGCTTAGCTGGCAAGTCATGCGTTGACTTATAATGTACCGCTGAGTGTGTAAGTCTTTCTCTGAATCAAATGCTGCTCTATATACATATATTTATACGCACAAGCCATACTTCCACCCAAACGAATGATATCCGTTGTAAACTCGAAGGAATTTGACCTAGAGGCAAGCAACTTGGAGTCAAGTCTCATCAACGGAGCCAGCCCAAGCAACGCAACGCAGTGACTGCTCCGTATCTCGTTGCACACAGGATGGAGCTACTCATTGAACCTACCACCGTCATTAGGAGGGTGCACCACGTCCTCTCCAGCAACGACCAACTTTATCATTGAGCCAGTACGAGTGAGTTGGATGGGAGTATACAGGTAGTTATCTTGTCACCATTCATACCAAGCCAGTCACAGCTGGAAGCTCACTGAACTGTGATCGACGTACAGGAGATATATGAGTGTCCCCGTAGAATTCATTTGGCAAACAAATATACAAATGTTGGCATTTTGTGAACAACTTAAGCACAAGCATTTGTCAAAACTTACTCTTTAACTGCTGCCAACTAAATAGAGACAAATTTAACCATTATAAACAAAATTGCATGAGTTAATTTTGTAGGTAGATTTACCAGCCATTTCCAAAAATAATGGGAAATCGCACGTACATGAATAAATACCAATGCTAAGTGTATTGTTTTCCTCAACTTTTAGGCGCAAACATAAATGAGAGCCTTATATATTGGGCAACAATTTTTAAAAAAGACATAGATAGAAATATGAAGAAACATTTGTCAGTACGGTAACCAGTTTGGACGATAAATTAGGGTGCCTTTAAATCCTGTGAATTGACGTGCAGCCTCCTACATGCGAAGTCACCATATTTTCACATGAATTTGCAAATCAAGAAAAGCGGCCGCAAGTAAAATGCTACAGAATAGTACTTGGGCCATTTAACTCTAAAATTATCCTGAAATTATTTGGATCGTCATATCGCTATAAATTTATAGGCCAAAGGTAATTCGTAATATGTGGTTAAACGGATGCAGAACTTCAAAAGCTGCCTGCTTTATTCTGTCGATCATAGGCAATGTACCGCTCTGAACCTATTGGCAAAAGCAAAGTATAAGTACAACTAGTTCGTAGCACATATTTCTTTTGCCACTTGCAATTTGGCACAAGTCAATTGCTTTTCCTTTCTATCCTAGTAAAATCCTTGATTTATGACAGTTTACCCACTGGTGCCGAGAAAAGTAGGCGGAGTTTATTAATTGGTTATTGCAAGTACAAATATTTTTATGGACTCTAAAATTATTGGCTAATTTTTTTCATTTTTTTTCTTTTTCTCCCACTAGTACAGCCAAACAAATGTTACTTAACAATCATACATTCAGTGTCAACTAAAGAACATAATAGTAGTATAAGACGTCCAGTATTGACTGTAATTACACAAATTGTGCTATGTATTTTTAACAAAACTAAATTAAATAAACCTACAACATATCCTTTCAGATTGCTGTTCAATGCTTCTAAGTTCCATCCCACATCGCCCGATAAAGGCGTCCTAAATTCTACTCCGGTAAATTCGCTGTTTCTCATTTTGACCTAAATGTTCATCATCATACTGAATTTTGATGCTTTGTGTTTTAGGGATAATCATTATGCGGGGAAATGGTATTACGTGTGAAGTGCACGCAACATGCAAACGTTTGTTGAATTGGAACGCCAAAACTAATGGAGACAAGATGCCATATAACCAACATTTGAATGCAGCTTTGGATTCCCAATTAACTACGCTAATTATTGAAATTGATTGCGCGTATACTGTCGTGGCGGATTGACTAATATCATAGTATTCTCGTTTATGTATAAAGAAACCGCAAATATTGAAGATAGCAAAGTTATGTATATTATTTTCTTTTGCAGCCTTAAAACCGGGTTGGATGAAAAAGGTTAGAGAACACTTACTCGTAGTTGGACATTATATGTTTTGCGTAGTTTCTGATCATTGGTTGATCGGCATATTTTGGTTTTTGATATGTATACCGCTAGCATGTCATAACGGTTGCTGAATGACCCACAGAACACTTTAAAGAATCATTTGGATAGGAAAGACCAGCTTATTGCACCAATATGATATAACGAATTAACATACATGGTTACAACTTCAGAACCCTTGTGAAATTCGTATAGTATTCTGCACGGTACATGTAGCTTAAAGCTACTGGCGCATTATCGTTGTGGTTCAAATTAGCATATGTTGTTTCTGAATCCATATTTTGAACCTTGTTCGAAAAACGTAGTTTCCAAGTTGACAAGTCAGATTTCTGTCTTTGGACGCCTTAGTGAAAGACATGTATGCACATTAACGAATCACAAATGAGACATTCGTGTGCAGCCTTGAATTGCAAACCAAAATATTACGAGGTTGCTAGAGAGGTACAAGCTGAGGAGAACCTGCTTTTTATTCGTGTCATTAGGATTACCTTAGAAAATTCAATAATTTGGTACACTGAAAACTGGAATAAAAGATTTTGGTGTGGTTTGCGGCATCCGATTTATGATTTACCTGTCACTGTGGCCAGACACGTAACGCCAGAGAATCCAGTTGTGCCGCAAACCACGGAGTTCAATCTTTGGCTCTCTTTCGTTTTCGATTCTCCTTCCGACTGGCGTACTTCAACGTTAGGATAATCATACAGATTGGACGGCAAGCCGGTCTAGCGCGTACCATATACTCACTAGCATTTGATATATGTTGCGTATCAGAAATTCGAGTGCAAATTCTCCGCAATGTGCTTACATTGACATTCCCACTGATCACGAAGCCAGATATCAGCTGCGCTGTTCTGGTGATCCAAAAGCAGCCTCAGTGTTTTTGGCTGGTGGAGGTATAGTACTAAGTGACAAGACCGAGAAGGCACTGCCGAAAGGTTTCCCGATTAATAATCATGGCTGGACTCAGCATGTTCGAGAGCCAACCAGAATTGCTACTACCTTAGACCTTGTATTTACGATGGGAATCGCAAACGCTTATACATTCACTGATAATCCACTACCTGGCTGTGGTCACAACACGGTGCTTTGTGATATGACTATTGATTTACCTAAGCGACCAAGTCAAATGTTAAAACCCATTCGCAACCTCCATCGTGTGGACTGGAACGCATTTAATGAAGTTATCAGTACCATGAATTGGAATACGTCATTCCTAACTCACAACCGTACTGTGGCTACAAATGAGTTTATAAACAATATTGCTCTTGTTGTGGATCTACAAGCACCTACTGTAAGGAGGAATACCCATGAACATCGGGGTGAAATCAAGCTTCTGTCCAAAGCCAAAATCAAACTAAAGCAACTCAACTCGCTATATCGCAGGAACAAAGGCTTGGCAACATTGCTACAAATACACGAGAACTTACTATATTTCCAAAGTCTAACCCTAACGGTCAAAATCAAAGAAGAAAGCCGGGAACTCAGAAATCCTGAGAAAGTATGTACATTGATGCAACTACTCAAAAGAAGGAACCCTAAGCCACTATAGGAAATTGAGACGTTGGCTCTAGACGATGGTTCAATAACGCGCGACATCTCCTGTATATGCGAGGCCACGAACTCTAGTTTTGCCTCCAGCTTTGTCCCCAACATTCAGCCACTTCATCATCCACTTCCAAAAAGAACGACCGAAATATACTGCAATATCCATGTGACGTTAAGATAGGTGCAAATTGCCATCGCAGCCATAAAACCATCAACTCATCCGGGTACAGATGGCATCTCCCCAACAGTTATAAATCTCGGAAGGAAAAATCTCGCTCTATTGTTACTAAACATTTTTACACCTTTTCTCAATACCGGCTGCTTTCCAGCTCAAGGAAAGCAATCCATTATAATGCCTAAGCACAGGAGTGGACCGAGAAATCAAGTGTCAAATAACCGCCCAATAAATCACACCTCTGCTGCTTCCAAAGACCTAGAGCGAATAGTCAAGAGAACATTGTCCAATATCTTACAAGACTGGATCTGATCATCAATCCGCATCAAGGCTTTCTCTCAAAACGCTCCTGCGTTACATGCCAGCTACAATTTATTGATCACATCACGACTATGATTGTCAGAGGAATGGCAATTATTATAATCCTGTTGGACATACAAAAGGCGTTCGACCGCGTGCCACACCAGCCACTGCTCTCTGCTCTAAAGTCATATGTAATTGGAAATCCGCTGCTTAACTGGTTCGACTCATACCTAATCTGTCGAACTCAGGTCGTTAAAATCAGTCAGCAACATTCTACACCGTAGCCAACAACTAGCGGTGTCTTCCAGGGAAGTGTGCTCAGACCACTACCTTTCTTAAGCTACGTAAACAATATATGTGACCCGATCAAACATTGATACCCATTTCTGTTCGCAGATGATGTCAAACTTGTTTACTCATTTCATCCAGACCAACTACATATATTTTTGGGAACATCTGTGAAGATCTAACCGCACTAAATAGAGCTAGTGAGTCTTTATTAATGAAGTTGTCCGCAGTGGAATCCCCATACTTGGGTACAGTTGCCGCATCCCAGAAGGCTCCATTATATTTGCCGGAAACGTGATCCGAACATCTGATTCAGTTCCGAACTTAAGAATTGGATACTCCAACTCTTTCCATTTCTCTGAACATGTTCTTTATCAGGTTGCGAATGCAAGGCAGTTATGCGAATATATCACCAGAACTTTCTCCCTACCAGAAGCACGACTTGAGTCATTCAAGACAATAGTACGACCGACTTTGGAATATTGAGAAAGAAAGAAAGAACGGCTCTGGAAAATGTCCAACAATCATTTACCAATTTGGTCATGGGGCGCTGCTCAAAACTGACTTATTATGATCGCTATCGAAAACTCCAGCTGGATCCACTTTTGCTGAGAAGCTTAAAGAACAACATCGAACGCTTCTACAATATTATAAACCTACGAATTTACGCAGACAGCACCGCACTTGAACTACGGATGACTGCGGTCTACCCCAAACGTAACAGCGGCTACCTGATACACACAAACCTTTCAACTCATAAAATTCGGTCGAATTTCTTCTTAGTGAAATGCACTTATCTGTGGAAAAACTACCCCTACAGATACGCATGTGTACAAGCCACGTCACGTTTCGAAATCGCTTTCAGACCTTCCTTACTATACCGAATGTTTGAAGATATTTGACTCACAGCAAACACTAGAATTATTGACAGAAGTTGGTATTAAAACATATGAGAAGATAATCGCTTAAAGCTAGCTTACCCACTACATGTCATTACATACCACACCAAGTCCTGTGTCTTTAAAGCCTAGTAGTCCCTCCCTTTGTTATCTACTCCTCCGATACAAACGTCCGTAAATTTTACATATGAGTTGCACGGGTCTAGGGCTCAAGGAAAAACAACCATAATCCGAAATGCTATTAATAAAGTTTTCTTTTATGTTATGAAACGTATTCACTATACAAATGATCGCTCCCAATTATGGGGCCGTGTACCGTCTGTCGTTATATATGCAAATTTATTTATTTTATTTAACTATATGCAGTTCGGCTTCGAGGTTCGTGTTAAATTCAACAAACACCGCGAAGTGACGCAACTTGTTTGTGATCTCCTTGTGCGCTCTAAATGAATGCAGTTGCGGCTCTGTCAAGTTGGTATTCTACCTGGATCTTCATCAGCCCTTGACTAACGATAAAACGTCGGATGTCATTGTCCTTGCTAAGGATTATAAAGCATGGTCAAAAGCAACCACACCGGGGATATCAAGCAACAGCCAAACAATCGAGAGAAAGTTAAATAAAGCAAATCGCGTAACGCATAAGCAAACTGCGACATAATTCATAAAATGATGATGAAATAAGTTGATAACAAACGAATGCGAGAGTGGTTCACGAGGTCAGAAAGTATCTTTTACGGAGCTGCAACAAACACGAAATATTATGGAAAGCAACTACAATTGACGTAAGCGACGTGTGCAAGTTTATAGAGGGTAGTATTAGTATATATTTATATGAGAAAGAAGATGATTAGGACAAAATTGAATATCAACCATTTAAATGAAGAGACTTAGCATGCAAGCACTCGTTTAGTAAATCGAATACAGCGTACGTACAAAAGCTTCACCGGTTCTGCCTATGTTCTTTGCATGACCCGTCATCGCTTCTGTTCTAGTCCCGAGTGACCTCGTTCATGGCTCACTAGGCCAACCTGGCTCAGGCCCTCCAGATTGCATGTGTAACAGCACCATGCGCTCGATATCGATGGAGTACAACCCATCAGTGCTTGCCGCTTCTGCACTTGCCGGTTCTGCTGTACAGCAGTTAATAAATACATATCCATCCTACTTAACTATTTGCGTTACTAAGTTAATTCTAGGGGTTGAACCATGCGTATTTCATTCGAGTGAATATTAGGTCGGAGCTGCATCCTACTAAGAAACCGGCTTCAATTAGAGAACCTGGCCTTGTACTTGAGTGATTTGACAGGTAGTGTGATATCTGCGTCGTTATTGTTTTATTTTAACCACGTGTCGTCGAACAAGTTATTGTGCAATGAAATTGATTGTCTTGTTTTGTTATAATAAAACTTTAACAATTTCCTAAAGAATCCTTTTGAATTTAAATATGACAAATTCAAATTTGCATTTGCCAGAGGTAAAACAACGCTGATATTTGTAGGTTTATCTGACAAACGTTTTAGTATAATTAATGGTTTAAGGTCAATGACGAAGTGCGGCGAATGGCCTATTCCTTTCTAATAGGGCGGATAAAGGTTCCGATGCGGCTTTCATCCATAATCAGATGATTAGGCTTGCGGCAAAGCGTCACTGGCGTTTTTTACCATAACGTTAATTGACCCGCATCCACCACATTGGATGTAATCCCGATAGGTCGTCGGTTTTTCATTTTTCATTTGATCAAGGTAGTTTCTACAATTTCGTGGAATTTTAGCAGAAATTTTAAGCCAATGGACAATATATTAATTTGGATGACCGTAACGCTACGTAATTATTGACTTCCTGGACAGAAGTGTCTGTGCAAAGCAACTGCTAAACTATTAAATAATGAGCTGAACCTGCTGCTTTTCAGATCACCAAGTATTGGGAACACCAAGAGCAAAAATTTATCAACATTGGTGATACTTTCATTATTCTCCTACATTTTGCTTACTTTCCCTACGATCAATCCACTGGACGTCAAATTAATTATTTCATGCCAACTAAAGTATCCTTGTTTTGTAATAGTTAACTGTGTTTCAATGTGGGGCTATCGAGTAGAACTAGACTGTTTGGCATGAATGCATATAAAGTGACGAAGGCCTCCTTATTGTTTCGGGCTGTCCAATAGTTAGCCTTGTTATAATTTGCCTTTTACTCAGACATGTTAAAGCATATTATTTTCGTAAAGATCTGCGTCCTAATGACATTTATGCAGTGCAGGCGGCATTCTCAAAGACAGTTGTTTATTCATGTCAATTCTATTAATATTTAAGTTATTGATTTGATTAAGCCTAACATCGTTCTGCGTCTAGGTGCAGTGACGGCGAAGTGTATGTTTTAAGTGATTGGTGACTGTAAACATACCGAGACTAATGAGGTATCAGGGGCCACACAACCAATGTATGGGAGGATAGTTTACCGAATTTAGCAGAGCTTAGCGTTTTCGTTTACCCTGTTTGCTGTTTGCTTTAGAATTAAATGTGCTATTAAATATAGGCTTTGAATTCGCTACTATTTTTGAGTACTAGGAAATTTTCAGGTAACGGGAGTGGAGTGTTTCAGCCATTTCTAATACGGAAGCTTTAACAACCGATCAAATCTCCCCGACCAATCTGTTTTCACATTTCTGGAAATGCACAGGAAAGTATGTTTCCACTGACTTCATCGTACTCTCTAGACAGCAATATAAATGTTGGCGTGCAGGTTCGTTTTTATGTAGCTATTGATAACTATAAGTATAAACGTTGAATATCCGCATGAACTCTACCACGGTTGGCAGTACTTTCTCTCTAGCCTAATTTTCTTATTGGATTTACTCTCACAATTAATAGCACGCTGGTGTGCTTACACACATGCAATACATTTTTATGAGCGCTGTCTAGAGCATCATATTTTTGGACGTAGCTTGTGGAAACAAAATTTAGTTCCGTACGGTACATTTTGCCTTAATGCTGCGGAAACGTGTATACGCATTTTAACGACACCAGATGAATACAGAGCGACTTCATTTCGTCTAAGAAATCAACTTTAAGAACAATGCGAATATCCCCAACCAGAGTTGTCGACGGCTAATCCAAGCAGCTACAATATATTTTGTTTCTTTCATCGCCAATTTAAGGTCACAGAGATGCATGGGCAAGGGGTGCAATCGCTTTACCTTCAAAGCGAGCAGTGTGGCTCAAAGAACATTTGACGTTAAGGTAAACCTTGAACATACAGCAAAGTCTACGCAAAGGAAACTGCTGCTTTCTACATGCGCTCAACCTATTTTCTGAAGTGCGGCGATCAAATAAATTGTTTTAACCCACAAATGAAGAAAGCACATCATTCGGCGGTAGCAATATCAGACCATAGACCAGCATGAATCCACCCAATTAAGATCCAGTTCAAAGGTGAATGAAGAATATTTGAAGTGCGTTGATTATTCTTCACATGTTGTTGCAAACGATTATATCTCCAGTGACCTAAATACACCCAACTCAAACGTTTCTAGTCCTAGTTGGGTAAGTACGACGAGAGTTATATAACAATCCAGTGTTTCGATATGTCAGAAGAACCTCGACTCTTCTAATAACTAGAATCTAGTTCCTGAACAGACAAAATTCTTCTCTCGTATTTTGCTAATCATACTGGCCCAAAGTAAAATGAATATGAAGAGCCGTATATACACCGTCTCCTCCGGTTTAAACCAAACTGGCTGGCAATTGCTTTTAACCCTTGGTAAAAATGCCCTAAATTCGAGTTGCAACCTTCTCTACCTAAGCATTTGGATGGTGAGAATCAATAGGAAAACCATAAATGACTTCCCATGTATTATAGCTATGCCCGCTAATTAGACTCGATTCAAACATTACCATAGCTCAGACACCTACGGTGAATCGAGAAATCTTCAGGTTTTAATGACTTCCAAAATAAAGCAGAAGCATTTCTGTTAACCAGTGCTTACATAAAACAAGCCTTGTTTCATACGCATATTCTTGTTTAGTACGCATTGCGAACATAAATAGGCAATACACGAATATATATTTAGTATATGAAGTCCTGAGCCTGGACCATACATTATATGGTTTTCACGACGTCGGAGAAATAATAACCGCATGGCGACCACACACGATCGGGATCAGTGGCGCTAAATTTGCGACACCCATAGGAAACCTTCGTATGGTGTAAGATCACCAGGATGCAAAGCTCGCCAATATATATAGCTAATAATTCGAAGGCTGTAGATATGACGAATTAATCGGGAATAATAAACAAAATAAGGAAAATAATGTCTTGGCTGCGGATAAAAGCACCCATTATTCCGAGCGATGGAATAAAGCGGCACCATCAAAGCAAACACGAGAGCAGCAATTTAATGAAACCCTTTTCGGCAACGGCTCGGATAAGCTCAGTCATCTAGCTGACGAATTTGCAAGGATGCCTCATATGTTGCCACAAAATAATTTCCTCACGGCCTAAGCAATGTTACCGATTGTGACCAAATATTTACTTTTGGTACACAGGTTCCCCGAATTACAAATCTCCGAATCACTAGTATCAGCAGAGAAACTCTCCTGCGCGTTTACTGCTGTAACTTTCTCATGAACAAGCAACTTATAATGTGCCTACATAAAGCACCATATGCCTGGTGCCCTCTATTTTTAACGGATACCTGTTTGTATTCGAAAATTACCGACGGCGAAAGTGATCTTATTGGCATATTTCTATTACACTATCGCTCCGAAATGGAGATATGGCACCTTTATACCAACGCAGTGACTTCAGTGTGAAAAATAGAATATCCTGAATAGGTGATGTATGCGCTCCAGTGCAATCTGCGACTGTGACGCAACGACAATTGCCTTGTGGCAAATGATTACCTTTCCTCAATAACTACCTTATAGCTGGACTAAATCATCAAATCTTTTTGGGGAGCGCCATGAGAGAATACTACAGTCCTGTTCACATTTCCCGTGAATTCAGTTTTCACTTTCTGGAATTTGCGGTATAACACAGTGAGCAGTTCCATGCAGACGTGCAACAAACTGTTAGTACGCCCAATTTATTTGAGTCAACACATAAACCAAGAGTGCTGATTTAGAGCTTGCAAACAAAAAGCGTACAATCGAGAAGCGACATATAGGAGGTCCAGAAGCGCTGCTTGCTTAGGCAGTAATATTTCAGTAAATAATGATATATTTCATCATGCACGCACTAAGACATACAGGCAACAACCGTTTACGATGCTAGTAAGTGTTTTTAGATGATTGCTAGTTTAATACTGCTTGATTATATTATAATATATTATTATATCTGCATCGATTAACAGGCATATTCACTCTGATTCTATTTGATATCTTCCATCTCCGTAATGCACCAAATGCATTCATGTTCCTTAATCAAAATTGGCTGCATAAGCTACCGTATTTTGACTAGAAGTGAGCTTATATCATTAAAGGTAGTGTAAACGTAATTTAGTATAAGTTATGTGTATTCTGACACAATATGAGGAATATGAGCATGTATATAATTCTGGGCAAACAACTTACACAATCATAGCAAATTGGCAATTTATTTCGAAATAGCCCTGAATATAAATTAGAAAATTGTTCTTACTTATTCATTAAAAACGTGATCCAACACGTTGGTTGCAACTTGCATTTACTGTCAGGATTCATGATGGGATATTTTGATATTCTCGTCGTACGGCTAGATTAACAATTGTTACGCATTATTGCAAAGCTTATTTAAATCTATCACTATAAAAATTGGGTATGCCCTCTAAAATCTATGATGTAGTACGTGTTTTGATACCGTTTAAATCATGAGGTAAAAGTGGAAGCTTGTGTACCTTGTTCTAGGCATGCTATAATAATCAAAATTCAAATAAGATAAAAATGCTTCAATTGCAGCACCGTTTTAAGCAAAAGTCTATGTTTGATTTTATGGTTAAAGCTATTTGGTTTGCGCTAGCATGTGTTATATAATCTAGGAGATTTAGAATATGTAACTACAAAATTGAGGAGATCAAATCTCTCAAGTTAAACTTTGAAGCATTAAGCAGCATAATGTTATAAGTAAGTACATTTTGAACGTTGTACTGAATTATATGGCAGCTGCATCCCAGGATTTGCATTCAATAATAATACAGTGTCAGTTTTACTTTTGGCTTGATAGACAGAGAAATCAATAATAAAGTATAAGATTTTGAAACAGTTATAAATAAGGACGTTAGGAATGCAGAAAATACACATAACAAATATGCATAATATATATGCATATAAAGACACTAAGAAATGTAACAATGGTATTGTTTTATGCAGCAGCAAACATAAGTATATTTGTAATCCCGTTAGAACGGAATTGCAGACGGATATAAAATTAACTGATAACCTAGATTTTATCGAAGTTTAATATTAAAGAATAAAAGTTCCTCTAATTGGATAAAAATGTATATTTACCAAAATAATCTCCCAACTTCAGAAAAATTATAATCTCACCTGCTGCAAGAAGGCATAGCTACGAAGGCTAAGACAACTTCTGCTTTGTGAGGGACATTTTATTTAATATTAAGCGCAAGTTCGCCACTTGTTTCTTGTGCTTCAATCTAGCCTGGGTGAATTTTTAGTGTACAGGATGAAAAGCTAATTCTTCAGCGCTTAATTAAGAGTATGTAATATGCACCAAAAAGTGACTTATTTTTATCAATCTGCTCCGAATTAATATGCTACTTATTTATTTATTTATTCCAAGAATTTCTGCAGTACTGAATTTAAAGGAAACTATACATGGCAAAGGCGACGATTCGTTGCACCAGACAGAGGTGGTCGGGTTGAAAATTGGGTCTCCGTAGCAAGTTGGACTGCATATTTGTCCCTGAAATCAAGCTTTGTACATATGGACTTTATTACCTGGATAGACAGATATGGTTAAGCGCTGTCTAAATTAGTCCTAAAGTTTACACATCGGTCTGAAATACAAGGTTTTATCAAATAAGTAAATATATAAATGCATAGCTTGAATATTTGTTTGTCTGCATATGTGGCGTATGCATTTTCACTAATTAGTTAAAAGAGAATGGTTAAAATGGGGTCGCATTTGATGTGAGACGACGCTGCCGAAATTAATAGAAAGTTCAATACATCGACTCGACTTGGTATGATGAGTTTACTAATTTTCAAATGTAATTAAGCACTGTTCCATAGATTATTAAAACTAAAGCGGGTATATCTTGGGCATATTGATAAATTTTGACTAATTTACGTAGGACAGATTAACGTACGGAACTTTAACACACAAACTGTTCAAATTATCGATTATATGTGTATGGAAGATCATATCCATCTATTTATTGGGATCATTTGTGCTAAATAACCAAGAAGTTGAAACAAATGTTCATATTGCCAGTACACCAAGGTAAATAGCAGATGCACACGGTAGATGCCATTGTATTTCTTTCAAACCCGTGGATAATTATGTATGGCGCCTCACTCACACATTAAAAAATATAGTTTAGATCAAAAGGCTTAAATTATCAGGAAGTTGCATCAACTAAAACGAATTAACAGCGTCATAAGTTGCATGCTTGGATAGTATACATCAATTTTCCAACACACCTGGCTGCTCTGCATTTGTCATCCATTTATATTCGGAGTTAATTACAAACAATTTTTTAACTACCGCATGTAATCGACCACGTTCTGCTACGATATTTTGGCGCCCGCCATTCTTCCTTGCATAATTAATAAGATTTAACGTTATGGTTTACCTTACCTTACAACAATTACTTTAATTGCATTAGCACGCATTATCGACAAAATTGTGAGTAGCAATTGGTAAAAATAGCAACTTTATTACTACAGCAACATAATAAAAGTACGTTGATAATTACGGGCACGTGTCTACATAACTGTGATGGAAGTTCAAAATTGCTGCGAATCAAATAGAATTAAGTAATCAAATGATTATTTCACTAATTTAGTCATACTATATAAGTAGTAATACAGATATTGCTAATTAATAACTTACAAAATGTCACGAACTAACACAGTAGCTTTTTGTTGATTATATATCCTACCGCATGCAGATTTTGTGCTTCTTATTTCGCCGGAACTTAAGGTGCAACAACTTGTCTGCACCCCATCCTTATTATATATATCATTAATATTGTTTAACAATTAAGCGTATAAAGACCAGCCTCATGTTGCTCAACATTTTTATTTGTTATCTGCATGAGAAAAGCTTTCCTTTGCAATAGATTATTTTAATTTTTAATAGGGAGGTACAATGAAATAAAATATATTGTTAGGATTCTTCCAGATAATGGGCAGCAAATCGCCACATATGTAACGAAATATGATAAAACGCCATTCAAGCAATAGTGATAATTTAAGAAGTTTATCTGACATTTACGGAAAATCTTGCACTTAGGATACCCCGTTGTGAGTTGTCGATAATATTTTGAGTCAGCGTGAAGTCAACCGTATTAGACAAAATTTAAGGCTCATTCCATTTGGAGAGTGTTTAAGTATGTCTTATTTGGCTATAGTTGCGAGTTTCATGCGAAGAGCATGATTTGTATCTGTCGTAACTACCACCTTCTTCCAATAAGATGGCACATTACCGGCTCTCTTAGATAGATAAAATAGGTTTGGAAGTGGTTTCAGTCATGTCGGCTCCACCGTTTTTATCCGTTTAGTGGTAAGCTGTAATGCCCATTAAAATATGACAGTGTATTAGAAGAAATAGGTACATTAAATTATCGAGGTTCAAATGTAAGTGCGCAGAGCTTGTCATCAGCAAGCATGGGGAGAATTTAAGTTACCCTCAGCGGTGGCGTTAAATATAGAACGAAATAATTATTCCAACCGCTGTTTAGCATACTTGGGTGGATAGTTATTTAGTTACCATGAATCAAGATGATAGGTTTCAAATTTTCATCAGCTTGGTGAATTCAAAATGTATTAAGGCTTTTGAATGCGTGTATTTCAGCATACACTCTCCTGTTTAGACAAAGTCTTCCAATTTCGGCGACGAATGTTTGCTGTTGCCAGACTACTACCCAGAACTTTCTGGTTTTCAAATATCAACTTCGTATCCGTGTAAGATTGCATGCGTGGGGAGTAAACTGACTTTGTTTTACTGAGAAGACGCCGATATTTCATTCTTATTAGAGAGTAATGATTGAAAAGTATCTTAATTACATTATATACATTATAGTTATCCCCAATCATTTGCAGATGGTATTTTAGAAATAACTTTTTCCATTTCAACGACCTCAGGAGGACGGTACACCTTTGCAGGTTTAGCGAATTCATGGTCTGTATAGGAATGCAGCTGAAGTACGTGTGGGATAGAAAAATGACATTTCGAAGGAGATATGTATCATCGTTTAAGCGCTGTCAGAGACTTTGTCTTGTAAAACAGTGATGGCGTTGGTTAAGCATAGTATGAGGAATAAATCGAGAATATGGCTTTCCCAGGAAGGTGGATAGTTATGTTGTGCTTATCCATAGATATGTACAGAAGAATATATTGCCGAATATTTGGTTAGTGTGGTGCACAATATCCAGTCTTTATCAGATATGTTGAACTCTCCTAACACCACATTACATTTTACTGGTAGTTCTTTTACGTGGCCAAGAAAGTGTTCCAGGATTTAAAAGTCCTCTCTACTGGCCTTATGAGGGGAGTAAATGCAACCCGAAATCAGCCATATTTCTCATAGCACTATAGCTACAATAATGTTGAGAATATTATTGTCTTGAAGGGAAGCGCATAACAGTAATGCACTAAAGTAATCAGAGGCATATATGTTGCAACACTCCAAAGTGCCGATCTTCGATAAGCGAGCAAACTGTGATAACTTTCAATATGGAAGCAAGACAGTGTCATTTGACTATAACACATGTAACAATCTCTATGATAAAGTCAGATTTAAATAGAGACACAAAGAGCGAAGAGTACACATCTTACTTCGAAGTAGGCGTGCATTGATAAAGCTTGCTACTTTACGAAAACCACATAAAATCACGCCTGATACCGGACACACATTCAATTCACAGCTGATTAAACATTGAAATTCCAAACTCATGCTGGGAACTGATTAAAGATTTAATTTGCTATGGCATTTAGAAAATGTTTCAGGAATTTAGGCATATCAAGTTATTAAGCTAATTTTTCGAATAGTTAATGTTTTAGCAGCATCAATTCGGAAGATCAGATCAAAGCACCAAATATTAAGGGACGGTAATACTTCACAGATTTTGATTCATTCTGCCAAACCAAGCATGGAAAAAGGAATCCCGTTAACCCCATTAAAATGGCAAAATATAACGGATATACGTTTAACAATATCACACTGAGCTTCAGTGTGCAATTCTACCCACTGGATATCCGTTCTATTTGCTGAAGGACATTCACATATACTTGTCATTACCAGCCTGCACCCAGTCCAAATTCCATCTGTTTACTTATGTTTCCATCAAAATAGTAGCAAATATTGCAAACGGTCACCGTGCGCTTAGAACGCGAGAAAAACTGTTGTTGATTTTTATATTTGGTTTAACCATCCGCTAGTCTTTTGTATACTTTTTTGGAGATTGATAATTTTACTATGTCAACTTAATGTTACATATCACCTTATAGAATGATTCGGCAGCTGACCAGAGCCTCAACTAGACTGACGTGATAGCCATATAAACTGCATTATATATTTTAGGCAAGTCTGCCACGTCTAAGTAGAATTGTATGACCCCGAAAATTCTGCAATTTTTTTCTGGCCGAATTTTTGACTCTATACAGGATCCGCTGACATTTAAAGGGAACAATTTAGCGATCAATTTAACTAACACTTATATATTTAGAAACAGCTTGAAAGATAAAATTATTGCCATATTCTGTAATAAGTCAAATCAATCTCACTAAAAATTTGTGCCATTGAAACGTGGATTAAAATGCTGAATATATAATGGGCTGAACATATATTTAGTGATGCAAATTTTGGCAATTTCTTGAAATGGATAAAAATGCTTTTCCCATTTTCGAGCGTTCGTTTGATTTGTCGTGCTTAAAATCTATGAACGAAGTTACTTGCTTAAGGAAAGTTGCTGTTGTTTGGAATGAGTATACGTCATTTAAAGTTAATATGATAGCACCGATTGAAACAAGTCTAAATATTAAACATACATATTAATCATGGAAGCTACATGCAATGTAAATGCAAAGTATGCTGAATGATTTCTCATGAATCCTTAATATAAGATATTATGGCTGATATATTTTTTCCAAAGTTCTGCTTTTATATCACCTGTCGATCTAATGGATGGATGGGTTCCTTGCATTTGCGTCACATTTGTCAGTTGCTTTGATTGCAGAAGTGCAAGTGTCACACGAGATCAATTATGCCTAGTTGAATGCGACGCGAATTGATGCAAACAGACAGGGTAGATCCGCTGCAGCGTTAAGATCCGGATGATTACACTGTATGAACCCGTCAGAACCACTCTGACCAATACAATTATGCAGCAATAGGACATTTTGTCGAATAAATAAATAGGCCTAGGTAAATATTACAATTGTGCAGTTTCGATGGTTTTGTGTGAAACTGGTGCGATGGTACAAATAAAATTTGACATATTTACACAGTCGCTTAACGAAACTTGGGCACCTAGAAACGAAAAGTCTTACCAGATTATAAACGGACGTTCTGCCTGTACAGCCAGGATACCAATGATTACAGTTTATATTGCTGTTAATCTAATGTCCAATATTTCATCGTCAACTGTATACTGCATTGCCATATGTTTTTCATGTGATTCGTTGCATTAGATGAAAACAATTTTATGATTTTAGTTATGTAATCACCAGAGCAAACCCGTTGGTTTCAAGGAAGTATATGTGAAGGACGTCTGTCACGTTTTCATGGATGATATACGGTTTATGGTTGTTCATGCTGAACTTTAATGCATATATAATCTAAGGTGAGTTTGTTGACTAATTTGCCAAAATGTTTTTCAAACACATTTATGTTTGGCATAAAGACACGCATGGCAAATAACTCTAAAATCTTAATGAAAAATATTGCTGCGTTGTGGCTAGTTATCTTGTTCTTCAGAGGTGTAAAGTGACAATGCTTTGACGTATTATTACACTAATTACCACATCAGTACGCTTAACGGACACATAATTCCATCGACACAATCGTTCATTATCATACTGCGCTTCCTCACGCGTTATTATATTTGATATAATTCTCCGATATCATAGATGTTCGGAATTTTAAGCGCAGATTAACACATATTGGCTAAAGCGCGATACATATATGGATGCACAACATTATATTGTCATTGCTTGTGTTCATACGACAGCCTTTGAAATGGGTACGTTGAGAGTCAAGTTATTGTTAACCTGATAATAAAGAACTTTAATTACAATTGGTGCTTGTGTAAAATGTTCGCACCACATGCAAAACGTTTAAAATGTATGTCGTTTGTGTGTTCAATCATAAGAGCACTGTTTGAGTCGCACACAACGCTGAAGGTTGCTTGAGCTTTTTGAACTCAGTACAGAAACTCCGTATTTCTTGATAAAGAGCTAGGACGATCTCTCATATTAACATATGATGCACAGCTCTATCGATTTTTAGATGTGATCACTGGGACTAATTCTTCAACTTCATAATGATTGCGATAATTACGACGACGCAATGCGGCAAAAACCCAGGAAGAACATTTATATTGGATGTTCTGTGAGAATTATAAGGTCCGCATACGAAAAGTAAAATTAAGTGAACGCGCACATATCTGTATTTAACGTAATACCACGGCAACATATGTGTATATCTACTTGAATTTATTTATTGAATTTTATAACAAAATAGGATGCGTGCTATCCTCAATCAATTAAGGAAAATCACAGCAACAAATGCAGATGTCAGAATGCATCGTCCAGTTACACTTTAATTGAGTAAAGTGGATGCATGAATAATAAAATGCGGAAGCGTTTGACCGCTGAAAATTCTGAGCAAACATTGTTCCGTTGAAATTCTAGCAGACTTAAGTAATGGCAAGATTCAGCTGGTGGCCCGTCGATTTTGTGTTCCGATGAACCTTTTTTATAGGTGACAGAAAACGTGACTAGGGTATTTTAAATTTCGATTTGGCAGAACAAGCCACTTCCGTATAAGCCAATAAATTCAGCTGTACATTTTTAGTCTCAATTCACATCAGATATGGAACAAGCGCAGGAGATTTGGTTTACTATTTCCTGCGCGCCATTCTTTGCAGCAAGATCGCGTTTTACCCAGGGTTTTCTTTGTTGAATAGCTCAAAAATTAAGGCATTACATTAGGCCAAACACTTGTGGGATAAATAATTATTTGTCGTATTATAATTTTAAATAATGAAGTCAAATTTCTGCCTTAAGTGAGCAACATGTACGTTCCTGATTGTACACAGTAACGACTGCTGCGATACGCGAACATCGAATTACATCGCCAAATTCAATTGACGCCCCGATGAGACAATATTCATTAGTTGGCAAATATACATATATTATGGTAAATGAGACGTAACTAAATAATTTTACTTGTACACACCTGAGTCAAACAAATGCGATTTATATTTGGCTATTAAAAATACGGATTACGTTTATTAGTTGCACAAACTGTACGTGAAATATTTTGCAGTTATTTTTTAGCCTAAGTTAGTTCAATATCCCTTCTCTATGGAACATGAGCACTTCATTCTCTAATAGTGAATATGTCGACCGTGGTTTAGTTTCTTGCTGGTGATCTAGTGGGTTAGGTGAAATAGAAGAAGCATAGAATGTTCTTAATATTATTCTGATATTCGACCTTAATCTGCTTATAGTAAAATGAATGCACGTCAATGTCGCAATCATTGAAATCGCCTAAGTTGGGTATATGGCAGCATCATAACTGCAAGAAGCATCCACATAATAGTATAATGGTACTTCATTCTTGGAGCAGACATTAGAGGGCGGCATACGACAGTAAAAATGCCATCGTCGTCGCATCACCGTCGCATTCTGCACTCAAGTCAATCTACGCTAAGCGTTAAGGATCGTATGAATCCTAACGCTTTAAGCCACTGCAGGACTATAGAAGAAACATTTACCCCTTTCATTTGCTGTTCATTTGTACACGTGGCATAATATGAACCGCAAACTCAACGTCTGTAATACTTGGTTGCAACCAATATACAGTTAATAATATGATTGGCCAGACGTATTATACTTGATGTAGGGGCAATTCTGCAGGATTGTTCAGTTGGCATTGTGAGTTTGTGTACATGCAAACCTTTTTTCGAACACAGTAATGCGCAGAGCGACTGGTTATTTTTGTGTGATGCGTTTCCAAGCTAAAGGTTTACCTCTAATCTTTGCTTCCTTTGAGCGCCGACAGATTAATCTGTGCCGATCCAAGGATTTTGTTGGTTCAAATTCGCTTATCTCTTTGCTTGTAACCTTTGGACTATGGTTGCGTTTTCCATCAGCTAAATGATCGAAGACATCCAAACTTTTCGAAAAAAGCCGCGATTACTTTACTTTGCTCCAGTGCTTGCCTTGGAAAAGCTGCTTTCTTCTGGGGCTCGGAAATTACGCCAATGCTAACATATCCATCCTCCTCCCCCTTTGCAACCAAGAGTTCGCATTCTTCGTTACTTTGCGGTCTGTGGATTTCCGAAATATTTTGCGCTATAAACTTTTACACGCAGCGGTCCTCAAGAATGTATTTTAAATACTACTTCTCATGGGCAGACTTTTGCTATCATCACGCCTTCCAGTATAGGGTACAAATTTTTATTGATTGTCCTACCATAAGATTCCTTCGGGTATTCTTCACTTTCTTATTTCGCACATCGAACCTGGATTCACCGATTAATTAAGGAAAAGCGGATAGAATGTGACGCAATCCGTAGCGATATTTTTGATGAAAAAACTAATTCTGCCTCATTGTCGGAAGTCATTACAATTCGGTGAAACCTAAGTATTGATGTGATTGAAACTGACGGGTGTCGCGTGTCAATTCGACGTAGCTAACTGTAAATCATTGAAAGCG
Organism: Dicrocoelium dendriticum; assembly: GCA_944474145.2. Taxonomy (NCBI): domain Eukaryota; kingdom Metazoa; phylum Platyhelminthes; class Trematoda; order Plagiorchiida; family Dicrocoeliidae; genus Dicrocoelium; species Dicrocoelium dendriticum. The sequence continues at coordinate 24,440,700 of OX104059.1, read as the reverse complement.
TATACATATTTTCACTGGCATACTTCGCTCAGTTGTTTTCCGTTTAAGTAGTTTGACGTTTATTCCTGAACGTTGGTCAAGATTGTCCATGGCACAATAAATTTAGCACTAGTTGTGTTTAACCGCGCTGCTGGTCTGCATCTAAATATTGGAGGCTATGCAAGCACGAATCCCCTTCTTCAATTACAGTGGATGTAGCGGAAGCATTTAAAGGTTTATGTTCAGTATATCATTGGTAACAACACAGTTCCAAATAAAATGGGTGTCAACACGCCTCTAACCTTTTGGAGCATATTGTGTTGTCACGATGCGCTGAATTTAGTGTCTACTCTCGAATGGAATGTGACGTGTTTTTATTTAACACACGGGGAAAATCGATATACTGACAGATATTACATCTACCTACGACGACAATTTAACGCCCAGCACATCATCTTTTAAAAATTATAACTAGGGGCACATAGACAACGAATAGGGTCCACTAACCGTGAAAAAATATTAGTGTGCATCTTCTGTTTGAAACCTCCCATTAATTTTTCGAATTTCTGAGAAATTATGTTAAAAATTCCTCAAGTTGTTGGCCATACATAATGCAAAGGCAATTTTACGTTGATATTTGATTGGTTTGCCGTAGCTAACTAAATAAAACCGTAAACCAGCTGCGTAATCATCAATGTATATTTGTTATAAATCAAGCGACCAGCGTAAGGCTATTTGCGATATCCGTTTTTCAATATATAGCTATGTCAATCCTTGTGTGACAACTAATCCTCAGGTCTACTTGTTTTTCGGATAACGAGCAACCTTCTGCTTAAGGTGAAAAAGGTTAAAAACAAGCGGTCTGTTAGGCGGTTTGGACCAAACCAATGATAATTTACACAAACGAAAAGGCCATCAATTACAGGGATGTTTTCTGCTAGTAAACTTCATGATCATATGGTGGCAGTAGTTCATAAACAAACAATTACCAACGATTGTTAGACGAGCTCGTGCTTGACAGTCGTTCACAGGTAGATTATTTGAATTCGGGACCGTCCTGTCAAGTGATGAGGTTGGATGCAAGCACGAGATTCGTTCGGCTATAGAAAGCATACCATTCATCGCTATGTCCCTTTATGTTGTTGGCTGATAACTATATTAACATTTGTGCATACACCTTACACTGGTACGTCAGTTTCCCAATGCAACATGTTCCAACGCAGTGTGTTCTAGCTTCCTGTTTGGAGTGGTTTGTGTTGCAATACACATATATGATAGCCCGACGGCGGCATTCCAGTTTGCAAACCATGACAGCCCATTTTCAATTTATTCAGGAAATGCTGTCTGGTCAGTAAGCACAGTTTGAAAAGCCACAGCAAATATTAACTGAAAAATTGACAAAACGAATGTCCTTACAGTCAGCATCTAGGGTATCAACGGTTTCCACTGCAGACAAACTGGAGCATATAATAGTAGAATTACGTTTCCACCTGGACGACGACCTCAGTTCATAAGTCAAATTTCGACGCTATGATAGTTGTTCAAATTTGTTGGGTGTGAGATAGTCGATGCAGCTCAGGTTATCCATCTTATGAATACTTTGAGTACACATGGGCAATAAAAGTACTCTATCTACAAATTAACCAGGAATAAACGCCATTTATCACTGACCGATACTGTAAAGCATTTGAGCTGGATTTTCGGCACTGAAACTCTATTTTCAACGAATCTTTCCCATATTTTCAGGTTGTTAAACACAGGTGAGTTGATTTTGTGAGTCATACTGCTATTGTTAGCAGTGAATGAGAACGGTTTCAGCAGAGTAAACACTCCGGTGCTCAATGTAATGCGTTCATTTTTAATTGTGTTGAAACTAACGCATGACATCAAATGATCTAATGCCTCAGTGAGTTTTGTATGGTGGATGTTCATAATATTTCTACACGTCTGCGAAACTTCGCAAATTTCATTAAGGAGTTTCCGACTTTGCATGGTGAAGCCACCTACTCACTTTATGTTTGCAAGATGGTAAGTGGCAGTTGGCTAGATTTTTGTATCATTACGATATATGTGCTATTGTTTGGGGAATATAGCATATAAGGAAAATGGATGACTGCATGGAGCCTCTAAAATGCCAGCAGGAACCTTCTTTAAAAGTAAGCCTTTACAAAGATGCGTTTAAATATTTGAGTTTGCAAACCTTATCCCGAGCTATCATTCATTTATTTAATACCTTACGATTAGGATAAACGTTGTTACTGTCCGGCGTTAAATGTAGAGGGCTGCCGATATTACAATAATGCTTGATTCGTCATAGGGCAAGCTCGGTGAAACCTCACATGTTGAAAACCCACACGTCCCGCAGGACACGTCCTTTTCGGCGTAACCTTATGATTGAAAAACAATTGTATGTTAGCACTTTACAATTAGACGCAAAGGTTGTTTGTTTCTTTCAACCTCATGGACGTTTCAACTTGTTAGACATTGATTGGATAAACAAACGTAATTTATGAACATACATCCGTACAGCAGTTTTGGTAACAAGGATAGAGTTCGGTTGTACAAGTAACATTTAAAAACAACGCAGAGGCTTTAGCAGATTTTCTTATAGGTAAACAAACTTTTTGCAGAGAGATTAGGAATTTGTTACGAGGTAAATCTGTGTTGTACCCAAGAACCAATTTATGTCCAGTATTTGTCCTAAAGGACCAGTATCATACGCTGTTGTTAAGGTTTTGGATGCCGAAATTTGTCGATTGGATTCCATGGACGCCTTCACTTCTCTGTCCTACTCAGCGTGGTCGACTTCTATTTTAATAATTTGAAAGGCTAATGACAGTTTGCGTACTTCACCTATTTATATACCTGACTGAATACCGCACAGAAAACACATAACTATTCATTAATTTTCGAAATGAGTCATCCAGAACACTTACTTAATGAAAGATCTATAGTGTGTTTGCGTTATTCGTTGCGTACTCACAAGTAATCGCCGAGGAGCACTCAAATGAACTGTTTATTATTAATATTTCTCATTTTCTGCGACGTTACAATACGGTACATTTTTGAGTAAATTTTACGTCACGGGATGCACGCTATGCCATCCAGCGTACAGTGCGCCATGGCCTAGTTTTATGAAATAACCATCACAGCTTTCTTTTATAAAGAAGAATACGCCCACTTGCACGAAGTATTCTACATGATTGAACCATATAAATTGTGTGTTCTTTCAGAAAATGTGGGAGCAAACGCAACACAAAATGGCCTACCTTGGCTTCGCTATCGACGATATTGGTCATCTGCCAGAACCGAAAACAATTAAACCAACTTAAGGGCATGTCCCTTAAAAGTGGCTGGTTTGCAGTATTTATTGCGTCAACTGTTATTACAATTTTTTTCGCAGATGCACTAACCCTGGTCCCAAAAATGCACTTTGGCAAACGAAACTGTGTGACATGGGTCCTTGCACTTCCAGAAGGCATTTAATGACATAAAACAATAATTAGCATTGGATTTATTTTTAACATATTACGAAGCACAGTTATCCATAGGTGTCGCTGCGAATGCACCTAAAACGGTACTCGTAGTATCTTCCAGTATTAGTTCCCAAATGGACAAAACTAAGATGTGCTCCATGTTCCCCGCGTTTCACAGCAGCAGAAACGATCTACTGTCAAAAAGAGAAGAAAGGATAACTTTCGATTTTGCGGTTAAGATAATTGAAAAGTTGGTACGTGGAAGTACATTCATTTGTACGCAGAAAGTAAACCATTTCTAGCCATTTTAGTACCAAACGAGGAATCCCGGTTCGCAAGCGAACATATTGCTTCAATGTGCGTCCGTTTTATTAGCATACCATTTCAATTTCCATTTTTAAACGTAGGCCTTCACATGGTCATGCGGACGCGTTACCCATACTGATGGCCGAATCCACGTCAAAGACTCCGGATGTTCTGAAAAGCAAATGATAGGACACAAACGTAGCACGCTATTTAATGCAATTTAATAAGAGTGATGCTAGGCGGCATTTCGCTTGAAGTTAGTTCACAGCTAGACGATTTGACGTTCGCGATGGTCTAGTCACGTGCATTTGTTGAACGCACACATTATATAGTTCGAATTTTGACCGCATATATTTTAACACTAGCTCCTTTTATCTGATTGATCCATGTGCATCCAAGCCGCTCATGTGTGTCAGTTTTTCAATGCAGCAGGACGCAGCGCGTCCGTTTTTCTTCCTGTTCCAAGTGGTTTCTTTTGTTGTCACACGTTTTTAAAAGTGACAACAGCATTTCAGATACTCTACTCTGTAGAGCATATTCCGGTAGTTAATTGCTGTAGCATTTTTGGCAGTTAAATCTACTTGAGACTGTTTATGCTAAATAAGTAGTTCCAGTAATTGATACCTAAAATCCTCACAACGTATATAAAACTCTAGAGTTTAACGCCCTGCGAAACTGAGAATTTTTAATTTCTATGTAAGTACGAATTATTTAATCCAGTAAATAAAGCCACCTTAAATGATTAGACATCTTATTTTTGTTTTGTCAAATGCTGAACTGCTGGGCTTAATCTTCTTAGCCGATTTGTTAGCAGGAACCCGCTTTATTACTTGTGGTCATTCTTATGTAGTGGTGTGCGGTGTTAATTAATCCTGTCATCTAGCAGACTTCGCCGAAGAAGGAATATTGAAAATTTAACTGGGAAAAAGCCTTTCACTGTGTGTATGTAGTCATTATATGTACACAGATCTAAATCTTGTTGTTCAAAAAGCAACATGACCACAATGTATTTCATGTATTTCGATGGGAATCAAGAACGCTTATACATTCATTGATAATCCACTACCTGGCTGTGATCACAACACGGTGCTTTGTGATATGACTATTGATTTACATAAACGATCAAGTAAAATGTTAAAACCCATTCGCAACCTCCATCGTGTGGACTGGAACGCATTTAATGTAGTTATCAGTACCATGAATTGGAATACGTCATTCCTAACTCACAACCGCACTGTGGCTACAAATGAGTTTATAAACAATATTGCTCTTGTTGTGGATCTGCAAGCACTTTCTGTAAGGAGGAATACCCATGAACATCGGGGTGAACTCAAGCTTCTGTCCAAAGCCAAAATCAAACTAAAGAAACTCAACTCGCCATATGGAAGGATCAAAGACTTCGCAGCATTGCTACAAATACATGGGAACTTACTATATTTACAAAGTCTAGCCCTAACGGTCAAAATCAAAGAAGAATGCCGGGAACTCAGCAATCCTGTGAAAGTATGTACATTGAAGTAACTACTCAAAAGAATTAACCCTAAACCACTACAGAAATTGAGACGTTCGCTCCAGACGATGGTACAATGACGCGCGACATCTCTTGTATCTGCGAGCAAATAAACTCTAGTTTTGCCCCCAGTTTTGTCCCCAACATTTAGCCACTTCTTCCTCCACTTCCAAAAAGAACGACCGGACTTTACTGCAATATCCCTGTGACGTTAAGAGAGGTGCAAGTTGCCATCGCAGCCATAAAACCATCAACTTATTCAGGTCCAGTTGACATCTCCCAACTCTTATAAAACTCGGGGTAAAACATCTCGCTCTATTGTTACTAAAACTTTTCACACCTTCAGTCACTACCGGCTGCTTTCCAGCTCAATGAAAGCAATCCATTATAATGCCTAAGCACAAGGGTGGACCGAGAAATCAAGTGTTAATTAACTGCCTAAGAAATCCCACCTCTGCTTCTTTCAAAGCCCTAGAGCGAATAGTCAAGAGAAGATTGTCCAATATCTTACAAGACTGGATCTGATCAACCCTTCGCAGCACGGCTTTCTTTCAAAACGCTCCTGCGTTACATGCCAGCTACAATTTCTTGATCATATCACGACTATGATTGTCAGAGGAATGGCAATTATTATAATTCTTTTGGACATGCAAAAGGCGTTCGACCGCGTGCCACACCAGCCACTGCTGTCTGCTCTAAAGTCATATGGAATTGGAAATCCGCTGCTTAACTGTTTCGACTCATACCTAAACCTTCGTACTCAGGTCGTTGAAATCCGTCAGCAACATTCTACACCGAAGCCAATAACTAACGGTGTCTTCTAGGGAAGTGTGCTCGGACCACTACTTTTCTTAATATACGTAAACAATATATGTGACCCGATCAAACACGGACACCCATATCTGTTTGCAGATGATGTCAAACGTTTTTACTCATTTCATCCAGACCAACTACATACCTGTTTGGGAACATCTATGAAGACCTATCCGCACTAACTATAGCTATTGAGCGTTTATTAATAAAGTTCTCCGCAGTGAAATCCCAAGTACTTGGGTACAGTTGCCGCATCCCTGAAGGCTCCATTATATTTGCCGGAAACGTGATCCGAACCTCTGATTCAGTTCGGGACTTAAGAATTAGATACTCTAAATCTTTTATTTTCTCTGAACATGTTCTTTATCAGATTGCGAAAGCCAGGCAATTATGCGGACATATCACCAGAACGTTCTCTCCTACCAGAAGCACGATTGAGTCATTCAAGACAATAGTACGACCGACTATGGAATATTGTACTATCATTCACAGCTAATTGGGAAAGTAAGACAGAACGGCTCTGGAAAATTTCCAACGCTCATTTACCAAGTTGCTCATGGTGCGCTGCTCAAAACTGACTTATTATGATCGCTATCGAAAACTCCAGCTGGCTTCAATTTGGCTGAGACGCTTAAAGAACAACATCGTTTTCTTCCACAATATTATAAACCTACGAATTTACGCAGAGAGCGCTGTTTTTGAACTCCTGAAGACTGCAGTCTAACTCACACGTAATGTCGGCTACCTGATATGTACGAACTTTTTAAGTCATAAAATTCGGTCGAATTTTTTCTTTATGAGATACACTTATCTGTGGAACAAACTACCCCTACAGATACTCATGTGTACATGCCATGTCATGTTTCGAAATCTCCCTCAGATCTTCCTCACTAAACCAAATGCTTTGAAGATATTTGACTCACAGGAAACACTAGAAACCTTGACAGAGGTTGGTATAAAAACATATGAGAAGAAAATCGCTTACAGCTAGCTTACCCATTACATATCATTATATACCATAACAAATCCTGTGTCTTTACAGCCTAGTAATCCCTTCCTTTGTTATCTACTCCTGACGATCCAAATTTCCGTAAATTTTACGTATGAGTTTCAAGGGTCTAGGACTTAAGGAAAATTAATCATAATCCGAAATGCTATCAATAAACGTTTCTTTAATGTTATGAAACGTATTCACAATACAAATGATCGCTCTCACGTATGGGGCCGTGTACCGTCTGTCGGTAAATATACGAATTTATTTTATTTATTTATTTATTTTGCAGTACGGTTAATAATGTATCTATTTAAATCTTATGAATCAGAAGGCATTGCAGATTAGCTAAATGTACAAGAAAATATCAGATACTGCGAATAAATTAAGCTACTGGCAAAACCTAGTTTGTCTGAATTTTTATGTTAAAATTTTAAATTTCAACCTGCGTCACTACTAAGGTAGATCAGTTACCGTACCTGAGCCTTATGCGATGAGATTTGTAACGTGTTTGTGGAAGGCATGTGGATTGTTCTTACATATACAACTATGACATTCCGAAGCGTGAAATACTAATTGTGTAACAGACAAATCGCAGCCTTTGAACGCCACCGATGCATGCTCCAAGTCCTCAAATATGGACTTGTTCTGACTGACTGAATTTATCAGCTGAAAGTTTACAGTGAATTGTTTGTACAAACGATCATTTTGCTTTAAATCGCATCTGACTGAATGCTTAGTCGTAAATGTGATTGATTGGATATCAGATACTTGTTTTGTCAATTGTTTCATTTGGACTTCCAGTTTAACTTGCGAAACTAATTATTTTACCCTTGTAGCGGACAAGGGCAAGGTCAGTATAAAAATTGATTCCTTAACCCTTTGTAAATTTGACCTCGCAGCACACTTCCGGAGGCTCAACCGTTGCTTAAATAAACCGCCAATTTGATGATAATAATTCTCTTGTTCTACCATTTATACACCTTGTAAAATGCTTCGAACGCCTTGTTGCAGTTTATTTAAAATCTTGCTAACTATCCTTTGAAAATGAATCGACAATAATTTTTGGTTTCCAACTTAGACGGTCAAATTAGTATATGCAACTGCGTCTACATTTTACTGGGTGTGTCCGCATCAATATTTTGTAAGGGCAGGTTTCCATGAACTTGCTCAATCTAAATGGTAGTCCGCTGATGCCAGGCTACAGTATAGTTTAATTAGCATCAGTCTTTGTGGTTGCTTGAAAGTAGGATAAAAATAAACAGTAGGTGACTAAGGCAGGTGAAATGCCACGAGCAACCGTCTATTAGTTATCAGTAAGGTTAAGCTTGTATCATTATAAAGGTAGGCACAAAAATCTTAGCTTTTTATAATAATACTGAATGTATATTAGCTATAAATCGTAAGCACTTTTAAGACATCCATTTAAACCAAACGCATGGGAACTTTTGATCTGATCCTGGTAGAAAATTTTTCAAAGCTCGGGGAATAAGCCGTGGTTACCCTGGATTTGCTTAGGCGCATGTTGTAAATGTTTTCGCTTTAACGCTTCATGCTATTTGTCTGAATGCTATAGTTAAAAGAAATTCACCGATTAATATTTCTACGTATTTCAATAGCAACTTGCCTCTTTGTAAGACGTAATGAAATATCTTGGTCTCTTAGCGATTCAGTGCATGAAATCCGTCTGACAGTATGTTGTCAAGCATTTATTCCATATAGCACTTTCGATGGAGTTGGAAGAATGGAATACACTTGTGAAAACAATACGTGTCCGGCGTTGGCGACCGATATTCTTATCCATATAACAAGGAATTTTTCTGTGTTACTATTAAAATGCGGTAAATCTTTCCATGTGTTATCAGGCGTCGCTGGTTGCCAACCCCGACACTTTTCCAATCCCTTTACCAGAGCACACGTAACAGAACTAAAAGAAGGACGTAATCTGGCATGAGAAATAAACGACGGAAACAACGCATGCAGCTACGGATGATAACATTATTATGCCTAGTCTGTTTGCCCCATGTACTTGCGATCTGACGTTCCGTTGTTTACGTGCGGCTACCACCGCCTGCAAGTATTTCTACACTGAAAACGATTGTCAAAAACTGACAATCACTTCATATCTTCTGCGCAAGTCGGCCAGATCTCAGATCCAACATGATAAGGGCAAGAACAGAGTTTTCATGTTCTTCCTTTGGTTTGAGACTGTCGTCGTGACGACGTCATACATATTTCAGTCCCTAAATAAAAGAAAAGCCCTTGCTATATGTTGTGAGACATCATTTCGAAAACTGCCGCAAGCTGCAATTGCAAGTCCTAGGCAACTGAACCAGAGCAATTCCCTGGGACGTTTCCCAGCAAAGTGTGGGCAGTCGCATGCATCTACCAACCGTAGAGTAGCACTTTACATATGCTGGTGGTGGAACACAAACCATACTTTGAAGTCTCATAAGCTTGGCCGTTCAAGCCCTACAAACCAGCTAATGGACTGTCC
>OX104059.1:24407643-24430712 GCA_944474145.2 Dicrocoelium dendriticum | reverse complement strand
TAGTGATTAGTTAGTTGGCATGAAATGATTCAGTCATATCTACGAAGAGGTATAATTTATCTGTTTGGATAAATAATGTCGCATGTTTTCGTTGCATGAATGCCTTCTATGGATATAGCCAGTGTTGATTCGAATAGCTTTTGATCACCTAACACAATGTTACTTGGGATGAGCAAGACCGGTTAAATTAGGCGTTCAGGTTTTCCAAAAATTTAAGAATACACAGCGTTGCTTTTTAATATCTGGATGCAGCGAAGTTTTGTTCTGTAGCTGTTTGAATGAAATATTTTACATTAGCGTATACATCATATATATATGTATGCAAACTTAGCCATAACTCCTTATTTACAACAGGGATAAACAATGAATGTTTGAAATATCAAGTCCGCATTTATTTGAATAATTACCAAATGTGATCTGCTACGGTGAAAAGCTAAACATGATCCAGGAAATGGATAATAAAAAACTAACTGATTGTAGTGTGAAAGATTGCTGTCACTATGTTCACATATACTAGATTCATTATATTAAGGCTAGATGCGTAGTGTTTGTGAAAAGAAATCTCCATGAAATCTAGTAGCTCTAATCGGCCGAAGTTAAGTAATGTAAACTTGAGGATTATGCAATAAAATAAGCGGGCATGAAAGCAGATGTCATTTGTGGAACTTGCATAAGCAAGAAAAGTATATATACATGGTAGCTCTACCCAGCCACGAGTTCTAATGGATAAATGTGGTTAAATAAAAAAAGAAAATTTATTGTTTTTTATGTATATAGTTCCACTATCATCATGGTTATACAATGTGCACGTGTTCCGTTTTCTGTTCACAAATAGAAATTGTAGGTTTTCCCTTCTAAAACGCGTAACAAAGATGTCCATATACAAGCCATCTATGTCTAGATATAAACCCCTCACTTCAGAATATTTGCGGTATGCTTTGCTGATTTTGATTGCAAACGCTAAGCGAATTGGGAAAGGAAATTTCGTATCAGCAGTTATCAGAGGAATGCGCGGGAAGTCACCATATGTAAAAGTAAATAGTCATTTTACTGCAAGGAAAGTGACGTTGATGAAACTTTGTTTGGTTGCTATTTAGCAACCTCAAAAAATAGTGTGCTGATTTCCAGTTCCAATAAGTACAGTGGAATCAATGACCGACCGAGTGAATTAAAAATGCTGTTAGATAAATTGTTTGACCTGCTTCTAACGCAATGTCGACTGAAAAATATGGGAATATCTAGTCTAGAATATCAAACTGGATAAACATTTTAGGTTCGTGATATTTTCCTTTACCGCAGGAAGAACTCATTCACTCAGTAAATTGTGATTTCGGTAATCTTCTTGAATGTTAGGAAATATTTCTTTCAAGCATTAGTTTTCATAAGGTCACAAAATAGCAGGAGGCAATGAACTCTTTATTATGTCTGACTAAATAATACAATTATATTTGCAATGCTCATAAAGTTAAGTGATAACATCTCAGATGGTTGATCGTGTTGATGTTAGTCACGTATATTTATAGTTAGTTATAACACATTTATGTACCGCCAGGAAGTAGAGCAATGCAGTCAAGTGGGTATTCCGTCTGCTGATGTAGATCCAGGAATTATAGGTAAGTTTTGCCCGAAATAACCTACAAGCCATGATAACGCGTTCTAAATGCCCATATTTCCACTTGATTCATCCCATGATCTACCGAATGCACCGATATACTTTGCAATTATCATACAATATTTCTGCAATGCGTTTTACGTGTCGGTATATTTAGAAATCTTGCATTGGGACTTTTAGTAACTTGCTAGTTTAATAAGATTTTCAAATGGGAATATTCAGTTTTCAACAACTGTCAGTGTCGCAAATATTCGGGACCACGCGAGGGCTATGGCTGTGATATTAAAGGTTGGAAGTCTTGAAAGAATTATTAAAAGTAAGTACAATTTAACAGTTTCTTTTGGTGCATCTAAGTAGAAGTTTGCTTTAACCGTCTTAATAGCAAGTTGCATTATTTGAGCTTAGATGCAAATTTTCTTATGAGATACCAAGTATATAAGCTTTTACACACGACGAACGCTCACACGTGTTAAAATTTGCTTTAGGACAAAATTACGCTCCGTAAAAATGTAACTGACTGATTTGGTGATGGCGTTCCTAATTAATTGAAAGCTTAGTTCTTGGATCACAAAGCGCAAATTTGCAATCAATAACAACTTTTCGCTGTATATTCCGTTTAGAAATCCAGTCCGATCTTTATTGTCCGTCCGTAAAACACGGAATACATATTAACCCTGTGCGGTTTATATTTCTCCCAAACGGTAAATATGATTGCAAACAGTGCGCAAATTTGATTTGCGTTTGGTATGTGGCAAGCGCTCTTAATATCTTTCTTGTCCACCGTTCTCTAGTATATTCAGATATTGCCATAACCTAAGAAAATGGGGCATGTATAAGGCGGTTGAAAATTACAAGTTGCTGCAGACACATTTACGTACAACATGCGTATGATAAGCCAGTAATTTGGATTTGGATACACGGTGAACAATCTATCGATATTTGCGTTTGTTAAGGTAGCATATTCTCAGTTTACGTGCTATATCTTTGGTGGTTTTAAATGATTTTCCAATTGCATTATATGTGTAATCATGAGCACCTCGGAATATGAAAGAATTTTGCAAACGCGTCATTTTGACAATAGGTAAAAAATGAGTTAACTTTGTAGCCTTTTCCTAGAAAATGTGCTGAAAAGTGACAATTGTGGAAAAACGCTTTTTCAGTTATCCAGATGAACAATAAGTTAACACCATCTGGAATTCGTTTAATGTGTGGAAATTGGAAGTTAAAAGTACACAATGTAAATGCTGTTTACCTGCCTTCCAGCTTAATACTGAGTGATTTTAAGGGCATTTATGCCCGTATTACAAATAATTCTACCTGTTATCAGAACAACATCTGCTATGTCGCTGCCTTATTTCAAGTATGTACAGATATATTTCACCGATTTAACAAAGCTCCGGTATTCCATGTATAAATGCGCTTTGCACATTTTTTTAATTGTGCAGGTGGATATTGATCAAACCGCTCGAAGTCTACTTATCTGTTACCTTTTCTTATTTGTATATTTTATAAGTGACCACAGCATTCTGCTGTTCTTGTTTTCTACACAGGTAGGTCATCATTTCTGTAAAATTCTTGGATAATTGCATCGATAATATAGCTTTGAGCACCTAAAATGTGTCGTACATTGTGAGTTGTGTTCAATAAAAAAAGTTTCATGTATCCTATATTGATTTAGAATTTCAAAGGCGTCCTTACAGACTTTGGAATCGTGTTATATTGTAGCGCAATACCTTTCCGGTTTCTTTTGATTTTAGTATATGTAGTGTCACCTAATTTTACATGCGTTTAGCAATTATTTGACGTATTACTACACCGATGGCTATCAACAGCCCAAGACCCAAACGACCAATATTTTGCCATATATTGCTACACGGATTTCCACTTCTCACTGTAAATATGTGCTGTTTTGTCGTTCTCTCCACCGGCGATTGCGCAATAGGTAGGGGCCTACGCACATCGTCTGAAGTTGCAATAGCGTTTAATATATTTAAATGGTCAGGACTCACGTAACCAACAACAAACGCACATGCGTGTTGATGGTAATCACACGTATGATTTCGAATATTTATATATATAAAGTTAACAATAATAATTATTCCGACCGCTCTTTAGCATTCTTGGGTGGATAGTTATTTGGGTACCATGAATCAAGATGAAAGGGTTTCAAATTGTCATCAGCTTGCTGAATGCAATATTTTATTAAGGCTAATGAAGACGTATTTAGCATTGACATTCCGGCGATGAGTGTTTGTCGTTGCTATAGTACAACCCAGAGGTCATTGGTTTTCAAATATCAACTTCGTATCCGTGTGAGATTGCGTGCGTGGGGAGTAAACTGACTTTGTTTTACTGGGAATATGCCGATATTTCATTCTTATTAGAGAGTAATGATTGAAAAGTATCTTAATTACGAATACATTAGATACTTTATATTTATCCTCAATCATTTGCGGATGATATTTTAGAAATAACTTTTTACCATTTCAATGACCTCAGGAAGACGGTACACATTTGTATGTTTAGGGCATTCATGGTTTGTATGGGAATGCAGGTGAAGTACGTGTGGGATAGAAAAATGACATTTTGAAGGGGATATATATCATCGTTTAAGCGCTGTCAGAGACTTTGTCTTGTAAAACATTAAAGACATTGGTTAAACATAGTATGAGGAATAAATCGAGAATATGGCTTTCCCAGGAAGGTGGGTAGATATGTTGTGCTTATCCATAGATATGTACAGAAGAATATATTGCCGAATATTTGGCTAGTGTGATGCACAATAGCCAGTCGTTATCAGATATGTTGAACTTTCCTAACACCACATTAAATTTTACTGGTAGTTTTTTTACGTGGCCAAGAACGGGTTCCCGGATTTAAAAGTCCTCTCTACTGGCCTTTTGAGGGGAGTAAATGCAATCCGAAATCATCAGTATTCCTCCTAGCGCAATAGCTAAAATAATGTTGAGAATATTATTGTCTTGAAGGGAAGCGCATAACAGTAATGCACTAAGGTAAACAGAGGCATATATGTTGCAACACCGCAAAGTGCCGATCCTCGACAAGCGAACAAAATGTGATAAATTTCAATATGGAAGCAAGACAGTGTCATTTGACAAGAAAACATGTCACAATCTATATGTTAAAGTCAGATTTAAATAGAGACACAAAAAGGAAATGTACACATCTTACTTCGAATAGGCTTGCATTGATAATGCTTGCTACTTTACGAAAACAACATAAAATCACGCCTGATACCGGACACACATCTAATTCACAGCTGATTAAACACTGAAATTCCAAACTCATGCTGGGAACTGATTAAGGATTTAATTTGCTATGGCATTTAGAAAATGTTTCAGGAATTTAGGCATTCCAAGTTATTAAGCTAATTTTTCAAATAGTTAATCTTTTGGCAGCATCAATTCGGAAGATCAGATCAAAGCACTAAATATTAGGGGACGGTAATATTTCACAGAATTTGATTCATTCTGCCAAACCAAGCGTGGAAAAAGGAATCCCGTCAACCCCATTAAAATGGCAATAATGTAACGGATGCACGTTTAACAATATTACACTGAGATTCAGTGTACAATTCTACCCACTGGATATCCGTTTTATTGCTGAAGGACATTCACATATACTTGTCCTTACCAGCCTGCACCCAGTCCAAATTCCATCTGTTTACTTATGTTTCCATCTAAATAGTAGCAAATATTGCAAAAAGTCACCGTGCGCTTAGAACGCGAGAAAAACTGTTGGTGATATTTAAATTTGGTTTAACCATCCGCTAGTCTTTTGTATACTATTTCGGAGATTGACACTTTTACTATGTCAACTTAATGTTACATATCACCTTATAGAATGATTCGGCAGCTGACCAGAACCTCAACTAGACTGACGTGATAGCCATATAAACTGCACTATATATTTTAGGCAATTCTGCCACGTCTAAGAAGAATTGTCTGACCCCAAAATTCTGCAATTTTTTTTTCTGGCCGAATGTTTGACGCTATACAGGATCCGCTGACACTTAAAGGGAACAATTTAGCGATCAATTCAACTAACACCTATATATTTTGAAACAGCTTGAAAGATAAAATTATTGCCATATTCTGTAATAAGTCCAAGCACTCACTAAAATTTGTGCTATTGAAACGTGGATTAAAATGCTGAATATATAATGGGCTGAAAATATATTTATTGATGCAAATTTAATCAATTTCTTGCAATGGATAAAAATGCTTTTTCCATTTGCGAGCGTTCATTTGATTTGTCGTGCTTACAATCTATGAACCAAGTTCCTTGCTTAATGAAAGTTGCTGTTGTTTGGAAGGAGTATACGTCATTTAAAGTTAACATGATATCACCGGTTGAAACAAGTTTAAATATTAAACATCCATATTAATCACGGAAGCAACATGCAATGCAAAATCAACGTATGCTGGATAATTTCTCATGAGTCCTTCATATAAGATATTTTTGGCTTATATATTTTTTCTAAAGTTCTGCTTTTATATCACCTGTGGATCCAATGGATGGATGGGTTCCTTGCATTTGCGTCACCTTTGTCAGTTGCTTTGATTGCAGAAGCGCAAGTGTCACACGAGATCAATTGTGCCTAGTTGAATGCGACACGGATTGATGCAAACAGACAGGGTAGATCCGCTGCAGCGTTAAGATCTGGATGATTACACTGTATGAACCTGTCAGAACCACTCTGACAAATACAAGTATGCAGCAATAGGATAGTTTGTAGAATAAATAAATAGGCCTAGGTAAATATTACAATTGTTCAGTTTTGTTGTTTAGTGTAAAACTGGTGCCACCGTATAAATAAAATTTGACATATTTACACAGTCGCTGAATGAAACTTGAGCACCTAGAAAAGAAAAGACCTACCAGATTATAAACGGACATTGCGCCTTTACAGCCAAGATACCAATGATTACTGTTTATATTGCTGTTAATCTGATGTCCAATATTTCATCGCCAAATGTATATTGCATTGCCAAATGTTTTTTCATGTGATTCGTTGCATTAGATGAAAAACATTTATGCTTTTGGTTATGTAATCACCAGAGCAAACCCGTTGGTTTCAAAGAAGTATATGTGAAGGACGACTGCCACGTTTTCATGGATGATATACGGTTAATGGTTGTTCATGCTGAACTTTAATGCATATATATTCTAAGGTGCTTTTGTTGACTAATTTGCCAAAATGTTTTTCATACGGATTCATGTTAGTCATAACAACACGCATGGCAAATAACTCTAAAAGCTTAAAGAAAACTATTGCTGCGTTGTGGCTAGTTATCTTGTTCTTTAGAGGTGTAAAGTGACAATGCTTTGACGTATTATTACACTAAGTATCACATCAGTATGCTTAATGGACACATAATTCCATCGATACAATCGTTAATTATCATACTGCTCTTCCTCGCGCGTTATTATATTTGATATAATTCTCCGATATCATAGATGTTCGGAATTTTTAGCGAAGATTAACACATATTGGCTAAAGCGCGATAAATATATGGATGTCATTGCTTGTGTCATACGACAGCCTTTGAAATGGGTACGCTGAGATTCAAGTTATTGTTAAACTGATAATAAAGAAACTTATTGACAATTGGAGCTTGTGAAAAATGTTCGCACCAAATGCAAAACAATTAAATTGTATGTCGTTTGTGTGTTCAATCATAAGAGCACTGTTTGAGTCGCACACAAAGCTGAAGGTTGCTTGAGCTTTTTGAACTCAGTACAGAAAATACATATTTCGTGATAAAGAGCTAGGACAATCTCATATATTAACATAGGATGCACAGCTCTATCGATTTGTAGATGTGATCACTGGGACTAATTCTTCAACTTCATAATGATTGCGATAATTACGACTACGCAATGCGGCAAAAACCCAGGAATAACAATTAGCTTGGATGTTCTGTGAGAATTATAAGGTCCGCATAATAAAAGTAAAATTAAGTGAACGCGCACATATCTGTATTTAACGTAATACCACGGCATAATATGTGTATATCTACCAGAATTCATGTATTAAATTTTATAACAAAATAGGATGCTTGCTATCCTCAATCAATTAAGGAAAATCACAGCAACAAATGCAGATGTCAGAATGTATCGTCCAGTTACACTTTAACTGAGTAAAGTGGATGCATGAATAATAAAATGCGGAAGCGTTTGACCGTTGAAAATTCTGAGCAAACATTGTTCCTTTGAAATACTAGCAGACTTAAGTAATGGCAAGATTTAGCTGGTGGCCCGTCGATTTCGTGTTGCGATGAACCTTTTTTATAGGTGACAGAAAACGTGACTAGGGTATTTTAAATTTCGATTTGACCGAACAAGCCACTTCCGTGTAAGCCAATAAATTCAGCTGTACATTTTTAGTCTCAGTTTACATTAGATATGGAACAAGTGCAGGAGGTTTGATTTACTATTTCCTGCGCGCCCTTCTTTGCAGCAAGATCGTGTTTTACCCGGGGTTGTCTATGTTGAATAGCTTAAAAATTAAGGCATTACATTAGGCTAAATATTTGTGGGATAAATAACTATTTGTCGAATTATAATTTTGATTAATGCAGTCAAATTTCTGCCTTAAGTGAGCAATCTGTTCGTTCCAGATTGTACACATTAACGACTGCTGCGATACGCTAACATCTAATTACATGGCCAAATTTAATTGACGCCCCGATGAGACCATATTCATTAGTTGGCAAACATACGTATTTTATGGTAAATGAGATGTAACTAAATAATTGTAATTGTAAATACCTGTGTCAAACAAATGCGATTTATATTTGACTATTAAAAATACGGATTACGTTTCTTTGTTGCACAACCTGTACGTGCATTATTTTGCGGTTATTTTGTAGACTAAGTTAGTTCAATATTCCTTTCCTATGGAACATGAGCACTTCATTCTCTAATAGTGAATATGTCGACCGTGGTTTAGTTTCTTGCTGTTGGTCTAGAAGGTTAGCTGAAATAGAAGATGCATAGAATGTTCTTAATATTCTACTGATATTCGGCCTTAAACTGCTTATAGGAAAATGAATGAACGTCAATGTCACAATCATTGAAATTGCCTAAGTTGGGTACATGGCAGCATCATAATTGCAAGACGCATCCATATAATAGCATAATGGTACTTCATTCTTGGAGCAGATATTAGAGGGAGGCATAGGACAGTATAAATGCTATCGTCGTCGCATCACCGTCGCATTCTGCACTAAGTCAATATACGCTACGCGTTAAGGATCGTATGAACCCTAACGCTTTAAGCCACTGCAGGACCATAGAAGAAACATTTCCCCCTATCATTTGCTGTTCATTTGTACACTTTTTGTACACTTTTTGGTTCAAATTCGCTTATCTCTTTGCTTGTAACCTTTGGACTATGGTTGCGTTTTCCATCAGCTAAATGATCGAAGACATCCAAACTTTTCGAAAAAATTCGCGATTACTTTACTTTGCTCCTGTGTTTGCCTTGGAAAAGCTGCCTTCTTCTGGGGCTGGGAAATTACGCCAGTGCTAACATATCCATCCTCCTCCCCCTTTGCAACCAAGTGTTCGCATTTTTCGTTACTTTGCGGTCTGTGGATTTCCGAAATATTTTGCCCCATAAACATTTACAAGCAGCGATCCTCAAGAATTTATTTTAAATATTCCTTCTCATGGGCGGATTTTTTGCTATCATCACGCCTTCCAGTATAGGGTACAAATTTATTTTGATCGTCCTACCATAAGATCCTTCTGGTATTCCTCACTTTCTTATTTCGCACTTTTAATCTGGATTCACCGATTAATTAAGGAAAAGCGGATGGAATGTGACGCAATCCGTAGAGATATTTTTGATGAGATTATTATTTTTGCCTCATTGTCGGAAGTCATTACAATTCGGTGAAACCTAAGTATTGATGTGATTGAAACTGACGGGTGACGCGTGTGAATTTGACGAAGCTAACTGTAAATCATTGAAAGCAAATACCTAATTTCGCTGGCATACATCGCTCAGTTGTTTTCCGTTTAAGTAATTGGACGTTTATTCCTAAACGTTGGTCAATATTGTCCATGGCACAATAAATTTAGCACTAGTTGTGTTTAACCGCGCTTCTGGACTGCATGTAAATATTGGAAGCTATGCAAGCACGAATCCCCTTCTTCTATTACAGTGGATGTAGCGGAAGCATTTAAATTTTTATGTTCAGTATATCATTGGTAACAACACAGTTCCAAATAAAAAGGGTTTCAACACCCCCTAACTTTTTGGAGCATATTGAGTTGTCAAAATGCGCTGAATTTAGTGTCTATTCTCGAATGAAATGTGACGTGTTTTTATTTAAGACACAGGGGAAATCGATATACTAACAGATACTTACATCTACCTACGACGACATTTTATTGCCCAGCACATCATCTTTTAAAAATTATAAATAGGGGCACATAGACAACGAATAAGTTCCACTAACTGTGAAAAAATATTAGTGTGCATCTTCTGTTTGAAACCACACATTAATTTTTCGAATTCCTGATTAATTATATGTTAACATTTCACCAATGTGTTGGCCATACATAATGCAAAGGCAATTTTACGTTGATATTTGATTGGTGTGCCGTGGCTAACTGAATAAAACCGTAAACCAGCTGCGTAATCATCAATGTATATTTGTTATAAATCAAGCTACCAGCGTAATGCTATTTGCGATATCCGTTTTTCAATATATAGCTTTGTCAATCCTTGTGTGACAACTAATCATTAGATCTACTTGTTTTTCGGATTACGAGCAACCTTCTGCTGAAGGTGAAAAAGGTTAAAAACAATCGGTCTATTAGGCGGTTTGGACCAAACCCATGATACTTTACACAAACGAGAAGGCCATCAATTACAGGGATGTTTCCTGCTAGTAAACATCATGATCAAATGGCGGTAGTAGTTCATAAACAAACAATTACCAACGACTGTTAGACGAGCTCGTGCTTGACAGTCATTCACAGCTAGATTGTTTGAATTGGAGACCGTCCTGTCAAGTGATGAGGTTGGATGCAAGCACGCTATTCGTTCGGCTATAGAAAGCATAACATTCATCGCTATGTCCCTTTATGTTGTTGGCTAATTAGTATATTAACAGTTGTGCATAAAAGTTGCACTAGTACGTCAGTTTCCAAATGCAACATGTTCCAACGCAGTGTGTTCTTGCTTCCTGTTCGGAGTGGTTTGTGTTGCAATACATATACATGATAGCCCTACGGCGGCATTCCAGTTTGCAAACCATGACTTTCCCTTTTCAATTCATTCAGAAAATGCTCTGGTCAGTAAACACAGTTTAAAAGCCACAGCAAATATTAACTGAAAAATTGACAACACGAATGTCCTTACATTCAGCAACTACGGAATCAACGGTTTCCACTGCAGACAAACTGGAGATTATAATTGTAGAATTACGTTTCCAACTGGACGACGACCTCAGTTCATAAGTCAAATTTCGACGCTATGAAAGTTGTTCAAAGTTGTTAGGTGACAGCTAGTCGCTGCAGCTCAGGTTATCCATCTTATGAATAGGTTGAGTACACAAGGGCAATAAAAGTACTTTATCTACAAACTAACCAGGAATAAACGCCATATATCACTGACCGATACTGTAAAGCATTTGAGCTGGATTTTCGGCACTAAAACTCTATTTTCAACGAACCTTTCCCATATTTTCAAGTTGTTAAGCACTGGTGAGATGATTTTGTGAGTTATACTGCTATTGTTAGCAGTGAATGTGAACATCAAATGATCTATTGACTCAGTGAGTTTTGTATGGTGGATGTTCATAATATTTCTACGCGTCCCCGAAACTTCGCAAATTTCGTTAAGGAGTTGCCGACTTTGCATGCCGAAGCCACCTGCTCAATTTATGTTTGCAAAATGGTAAATGGCAGTTGGCTAGATTTTTGTATCATTACGATATATGTGCTACCGTTGGGGGAATATGGCATATAAGGAAAATGGATGACTGCATGGAGCCTTTAAAATGCCAGTAGGAAACTTCTTCAAAAGTAAGCGTTTACAAATATTTGAGTTTGCAAACCTTATCCCGAGCTATCATTCATTTATTAAATACCTTACGATTAGGATAAACGATGTTACTGTCCGGCGTTAAATGTAGAGGGCTGCCGATATTACAATAATGTTTGATTCGACATAGGGCAAGCTCGGTGAAACCTCACATGTTGAAAACCCACACGTCCCGCAGGACACGCCTGTTTCGGCGTAACCTTATGATTGAAAAACAATTGTATGTTAGCACTTTACAATTAGACTCAAAGGTTGTTTGTTTCTTTCAACCTCATGGACGTTTCAACTTGTTAGACATTGATTGAATAAACAAACGTAATTTATGAACATACATCCCTACAGCAGTGTTGATAACAAGAATAGAGTTCGGTTGTACAAGTAACGTTTTAAAACAACGCAGATGCTTTAGCAGATTTTCCCATAGGTAAACAAACTTTTTGCAGAGAGATTTGGAATTTGTTCCGAGGTAAATCCGTGTTGTACCAAAGAACAAATTTATGTCCGGTATTTGTCCTAAAGTACCAGTATCATACGCTGTTGTTAAGGTTTTGGATGCCGAAATTTGTCAATTGGATTCCATGGACGACTTCACTTCTCTGTCCAACTCAGCGTGGTCGACTTCTATTTAAATCATTTGAAAGGCTAATGACAGTTTGCGTAGTTCACTTATTTATATACCTGACTGAATACCGCACAGGAAACACATAAATATTCATTAATTTTCACAATGAGTCCTCCACAACCCTTATTTAATCAATGATCAATAGTATGTTTGCGTTATTCGTTGCGTACTCACAAGTAGTCGCCGAGGAGCACTCAAAGGAACTGTTTGTATTTATTTTTCTCATTTCTTGCGACGTTACAATCCGGTACATTTTTGAGTAAAATTTTACGTCACGGGATGCACGCTATGCCATCCAGCGTACAGTTCGCCATGACCCAGTTTTATGAAATAAGCATCAGAGCTTTCTTTTATAAAGACAAATACGCCCACTTGCACGAAGTATTCTACATGATTGAACCATATAAATTTCGCGTACTTTCAGAAAATGTGGGAGCAAACGCAGCACAAAATGGCCTACCTTGGCTTCGCTATCGACGAAATTGGTCATCTGCCAGAACCGAAAACAATTAAACCAACTTAATGGCATGTTCCTTAAAAGTGGCTGGTTTGCAGTATTTATAGCGTCAAGTTAACTCTTATTACAAATTTTCTCGCGGATGCACTAACCCCGGTCCCAAATAAATGCACTTTGGCAAACGAAACTGTGTGACATGGGTCCTTGCACTTCCAGAAGGCATTTAATGACATAAAACAATAATTAGCATTGGATTTATTTTTAACATATTACGAACCACAGTAATCCATAGGTGTCGCTGCGAATGCACCGCAAAACGGTACTCGTAGTATCTTCTAGTATTAATTCCCAAATGGACAAAACTAAGACGTGCTCTATGTTCCCTGCTTTTCACAGCAGCAGAACGATCTACTGTCAAATAGAGAAGAAAGGATAACTTTCGATTTTGCGGTTAAGATAATTGAAAAGTTGGTACGTGGAAACACATTCAGTTGTAGCAGAAAGTAAACCATTTCTAGCCATTTTGGTACCAAACGAGGAATCCCGGTTCGCAAGCGAACATATTGCTTCAATGTGCATCCGTTTTATTAGTATACCATTTCAATTTCCATTTTTACAGTAGGCCTTCACATGGTCATGCGGACGCATTACGCATACTGATGGCCGAATCCACGTTAAAAACTCCGGATGTTCTGAGAAGCAAATGATAGGACACAAACGTAGCACGCTATTCAAGCAACTTAATAAGGGAGATGCTAGGCGGCATTTCGCTTGAAGTTAGTTCACAGCTAGGCGATTTGACTTTTGCGATTGTCTAGTCAGGTGCATTTGTTGGACGCACACATAAAATAGTTCGAAATTTGACCGCATATATTTTAACACTAGCTCCTTTTATCTGGTTGGCTGATTGATCCATGTGCATCCACGCCGCTCATGTGTCAGTTTTTCAATGCAGCACGACGCAGCGCGTCCGTTTTTGCTTCCTGTTCCATGTGGTTTCCTTTGTTGTCACACCTTTTTATAAGTGACAACCGCATTTCAGATCCTCTACTCTGTAGCTCATAGTCCGGCAGTTAATTGCTGTAGCATTTTTGGCAGTTGAACTACTGATTCTGTTTATGCTAAATAAGTAGTTCCAGTAAGTGATACCTAAAATCCTCACAACCTATATAAATCTCTAGGGTTTAACGCACCGCGAAACTGAACATTTTTAATTTTCATGTTGGTACGAATTATATATTCCAGTTAATAAAGCCACTTCAAATATTTAGACATCTTATTTTTGTTTTGGCAAATACTGAACTGCTGGTCTTAATCTTCTTAGCCGCTTTGTTAGCGGAAAAACACGTTATAACTTGTGGCCATTCTTATTTAGTGGTGTGCGGTTTTAATTAATCCTGTCATCTAGCAGACTTCGCCGACGAAGGAATATTTAGAACTTATCAAGGAAAAAGCCTTTCACTGTGTGTATGTAGTCATTATATGTATACATATCTAAATCTTGTTGTTCAAAAAGCAACATGACCTCAATGTATTTCATGTATTCCGATGGGAATCGCGAACGCTTTACATTCACTGATAATCCACTACCTGGCTGTGATAACAACACTGTGATTTGTGATATGACTATTGATTTACCTAAACGACCAATTAAAATTCTAAAACACATTCGCAACCTCCATCGTGTGGACTGGAACGCATTTAATGAAGTTATCAGTACCATGAATTGGAATACGTAATTCCTAACTCACAACCCTACTGTGGATACACAAATGAGTTTATAAACAATATTGCCCTCGTAGTGGATCTACCAGCACCTGCTGTAAGGAGGAATACCCATGAACGTTGGGGTGAACTCAAGCTTCTGTCTAAAGCCAAAATCAAACTAAAGAAACGCAAATTGCTATATCGCAGGAACAAAGGCTTCGCAACATTGCTACAAATACAGGAGAACTTATTATATTTACAAAGTCTAACCCTAACGGTCAAAATCAAACAAGAACGTCGGGAACTCAGATATCCTGAGAAAGTACGTGCATTGATGTAACTGCTCTAAAGTAGGAACCCTAACCCACTACTGGAATTGGGACCTTGGCTCTAGACGATGGTACAATAACACGCGACATCTCCTGTATATGCGAGACCATTAACTCTAGTTTTGCCTCCAGTCTTGTCCCCAACACTCAGCCACTATATCCTCCACTTCCAGAACGAACGACCGAACTGTACTGCAATATCCCTGTGACGTTAAGAGAGGTGCGAATTGCCATCGCAGCCATAAAACCATCAAATAATCCAGGTACAGTTGGCATCTCCCCAACTGTTAAAAAACTCGGAGTAACAAAAATCTCGTTCTATGGTTATTAAACATTTTCAAACCATCACTCACTACCGGCTGCTTTCCAGCTCAATGAAAGTAATCCATTATAATGCCTAAGCACAAGGGTGGACCGAGAAATCAAGTGTCAATCTACCGCCCAATAAATCACACCTCTGCTGCTTCCAAAGCCCTAGAGCGAATAGTCAAGGGAAGATTGTCCAATAGCTTACAAGACTGGATCTGATCAACCCTTCGCGGCACGGCTTTCTCTCAAAACGCTCCTGCGCTACATGCCAGCTACAATTTCCTGATCACATCACGGCTATGATTGTCAGCGAAATGGAAATGATTATAATTCTGTTGGACATGCAAAAGGCTTTCGACCGCGTGCCACACCAGCCACTGCTCTCTGCTCTAAAGTCATATGGAATTGGAAATCCGCTGCTTAACTGGTTCGACTCATACCTAAACGGCCGAACTCAGGTCGTTGAAATCGGTCAGCAACATTCTACACCGAAGCCAATAATTAGCGGTATCTTCCAGGGAAGTGTGCTCGGAACACTACTTTTCTTAATCTACGTAAACAATATAGTTGACCCGATCAAACACGGACACCCTTTTCTGTTTGCAAATGATGTCAAACTGGTTTACTCATTTTATCCAGACCAACTACATGCGTGTTTGTGGAACATCTGTGAAGACCTATCCGCACTAAATATAGCTATTAAGCGTTCATTAATAAAGTTCTCAGCAGTGAAATCCACAATACTGGGGTACAATTTCCGCATCCGTGAAGGCTCCATTGTATTTGCCGGAAACTTGATCCCAACATCTGACTCAGTTCGGGACTTAGGAATTGGATACTCTAACTCTTTCAATTTCTCCGAACATGTTCTTTATCAGGTTGCGAAATCAAGGCAGTTATGCGGATATATCACCAGAACTTTCTCCCTACCAGAAGCACGACTTGAGTAATTCAAGACAATAGTACGACCGACTATGGAATATTGTACTATCGTTCACAGCCAATTGGGAAATTAAGACAGAACGGCTTTGGAAAATTTCGAATGATCATTTACCTAGTTGGTCATGGTGCGCTGCTCAAAACTGACTTATTATGATTGCTGTCGAAAACACCAGCAGGATCCACATTGGCTGAGACGCCTAAAGAACAACATCGTTCTCTTCTACAATATTATAAACCTACGAATTTACGCAGACAGCGCTGCACTTAAACTACGGAAGACTGCGGTCTACCCCACACGTAATAGCGGCTAACTGATACGTACGAACATATCAAGTCATAAATTTCGGTCGAATTTCTTCTTAGTGAAATACACTTAACTGTGGATGAAACTACCCCTACAGATACGCATGTGTACAGGCCATGCCACGTTTTGAAATATCCTTCAGATCTTCCTCACTATACCAAATGCTTTGAAGATATTTGACTCACAGAAAGCACTAGAAACATTGACAGAAGTTGGTATAAAACATATGAGAAGAAAATCGCTTACAGCTAGCTTACCCACTACATGTCAATTCATACCACACGAAATCCTGTGTCTTTACAGCCTAGTAGTCCCTCCCTTTGTTATCTACTCCTGACGATCCAAACGTCCGTAAACTTTACATATGATTTGCACGGGTCCAGGGCTCAAGGATAAATAATCAGTTTCCGAAATGCTATCAATATACTTTTCTTTAATGTTATGAAACCTATTCACTATACAAATGATCGCTCCCACTTATGGGGCCGTGTACCGTCTGTCGGTAAATATACGAATGTATTTTATTTAGTTATTTATTTTGCAGTACGGTTAATAAGGTGTCTATTTAAATCTTATAAATCAGAAGGCAGTGCAGATTAGCTAAATGCACAAGGAAAGATCAGAGACAGCGAATAAATTAAGCTACTGGCAAAACAGGTTTTTTTGAATTATTGTTAGTATTTTAAATTTCAATCTGCGCCATTACTAAGGTTAGTCAGTTACCCTACCTGAGCCTTATGCGATGAGATTTGTAACGTGATTGTGGAATGCATGCAGTTTGTTCATTTATACACCCCTATGAATATTCGAAGGGTGAAATACTAATTGTGTAACAGACAAATCGCAGCCTTTGAATACCACCAATATATGCTTTAAGTCATTAACTTTTGCCTTGTTCTGACTGACTGAATCTTATCAGCTAAAAGTTTACAGTGGATTGTTTGTACAGACGGTTGTTTTGCTTTAAATCGCATCTGACTGAATGCTTAGTCGTAAATGTGACTGTTTGGACAGCAGATAATTATTCTCGTCATTTTGTTTGGTTTGGACTTTCGGTTTAATTTGCGAAACCAATTATTTTACCTTTGTAGTGGAAAATGGCAAGGTCAGTATAAAAATTGATTTCTTAACCCTTTGTAAAATTAGCCCCGCAGCAAACTTCTGGACTTAAAATATAATTTGATACCGGAGGCTCAACCATTGCTTTAATAAACCGCCGATCTGATGATAACGATTCGCTTGTCCTACCATTTATACACCTTATAAAACGCTCCGAAGGCCTTGTTGTAGTTTATTTAAAATATTACTAAATATCCTTTAACAATGTATCGACAACAAGTGTAGGTTTCGGACTTAGGGGGTTAACTTATTATGTGCACGTGCGTCTACATTTTCCTGGGTGTGTCCGCATCCATAATTTGTGAGGGCAGATTTCCACGAATTTGCTCAATCTGAATGATAGTCCGTTGATGCCAAGCTACATGATAGTTGAATCAGCATCAGACTTTGTGGTTGCTTGAAAGTAAGATAACGATAAACAGTAGGTGACTAAGGCAAGTGAAATGCCACGAGGAATCTCTGTTAGTTATGAACAACGTTAAGCTAATATCATTATAACGGTAGGCAAACGAACGTTAGCATTTTATAATAATACTGAATGTATATTAGCTATAAATCGTAAGCACTTTTAACACATCCATTTAAACCAAACACGTGGGAACTTTTTGCTTTGATGCCGGTAGATAATTTTTTCAACCTCGTGGAATACGTCGTAATTACCCTGGACTTGCTTAGGCGCATGTAGTAAATATTTTCGTTTTAACGTTTCATGCTATTTGTCTGAATGCTACAGTTAAAAATAAATTCACCGATTAATATTTCTACGTATTTTAATAGCAACGTGCCTCTTTGTAAGACGTAATGAAATATCTTGGTCTCTTAGCAATTAAGTGCATGAAATCCGTCTGACAGTATGTTGCCAAGCATTTATTCCATAAAGCACTTTCGATCTAGTAGGAAGAATGGAATACACTTGTGAAAACAAGACGTGTCTGGCGTTGGCGACCGATATTATTATCCATATAAAAATGAATTTTTGTGTTACTATTAAAATGCGGTAAATCTTTCCATATGTTATCAGGCGTCGCTGGTTTCCAACACCAACACTTTTCCAATCCCTTTACAAGAGCACACGTAACAGAACTAAAAGAAAGATAATATGGCATGAGAAATAAACGACGGAAACAAAGCATGCAGCTACGGATGATAACATTATTATGCCTAGTCTGTTTGCCCCATGTACTTGCGATCTGACGTTCCGTTTTTTACGTGCGGCTACCACCGCCTGCAAGTGTTTCTACACTGAAATCAGTGGTCCAAAACTGACAATCGCTTCATGCCTTCTGAGCATGTATGCCAGATCTCAGATCCAACAAGATAAGGGCAAGAACAAATTTTTCATGTTCTTCCTTTGGGTTTGAGACTGACGTCGTAACGACGTCATATGTGTTTCAGTCCCGTAAATATAAGGCAAGCATTTGCTATCTGTTGTGAGGCATCATTTTGAAAACTGCAGCCAGCTGCAATGAAAGTCCTAGGCAACTGAAGCAGAGAAATTTCCTGGGTCGTTTCCAGCAGTGTAGGCATTCGCGTGCATCTACCAATCCTGGAGTACCACTTTACATCTGCTGGTGGTTGAACACAAACAATACTTAGAAGTCTCATAAGCTTGGCCGTTCAAGCCCTAAAATAAGTTAATGGATTGTCCCCAAAGAAAACCGATGTTATAGATGTAGTCCTGTTCCGCGAACCTACAACTTTGTATAAGTCGAATACTGCAGTTTTGGCGACCTTCAATTGCTCATTAGATTACATATTTAATGGCTAAACTGCATAATAAATTTGAACTGTGATGACGTTGACGAACGCTGCTGGTGCCAGCAAAACTAGAGGAAAACCTGCTGGAAGCCCTGACGTTTCTAGACTTGTGAATGTAGTATCCCTTCTTAATTGTTGAATGATATCCAGCTCATTTATGTATAGTAGACCGTTCTATAAAGCAGTTCTAGCTACTGATTCAACTGTCGCTCGAGTGTCGAAGTACATTACAACTTTTAGCTTTCGTTGGACTTGAGGAATTTTAAAAAGTTATAGGTTTGTAAAAAAGTTGGGCAACGCAACTTCTGCCTGTACGCAATCTAGCTTGCTTGTGTTTTGATAAACGGCTTCTCTTATGACTGAGAGCCTGCGGCTTAGGAAGGACAGGAAAATATGTGGTGCATCATCAACCAACGCAATCCTGATGAAATAGGCGCAATCTATGCAATAGCCATTGTTTTAAACCATGCTTATGTCTGATTCACTAATGCAATTGTGACTGTTGCTTCAAACGAAACCTTGATGAACACTGACGGGTTTTCGGTGACAAGGGTAACCTCTGCTTCTTTGAATAACGCAGAGAACAGTATGTCAAGCACAGAAGAATAATGACTTCGTAAATATGGTTTGCGTTTTAGATCGCTGCGTCTTTAGATTGATCTGTGGGGACATAACCAGCATGGTCCAATTAGAAATATATGGTAGGAATGTGGGCTGCACTGGAAAGTTAAATAAGAAAAGATTGCTCGCGACAGCGGGCCATAGTTCATTTTAACGTAGTTGCTTATGTGCCGGCTGAATCACAAACGTTCTGACTGACAACTTCGTTTTGATGTAGAAAAATAAACTACAGTTGCTTCTGACCGATACAGCCGCTTTCTGCTCAGCAAACAGTTTTCACCGTTATGATGCAATGTCTTGACTAATAAGTGATTTCACCCTTTGTGAAGTAGACGGTCGGGGTTCGTTGTTCTCCCCAAAGGCGAAATGATATTTTGACGATTAAGCGGTTCCTAGGATCTTAACATAAACTTGCTTGTCGTTTAGCAATGTGAGATTTCGCAGCTGGACAAGCAGTGCATATCAGGGATTGTTGTACATCTGATCAGTGTTAATAAACATCTACTGCATAGGAGAGCGATATTTTTACCAACGCTCTGTTTACAGTGCGCATTCAAACTTTAGGACACTGCAATTGTTTGTTCAGACGGGATTGTTTTGCACAGAGTCAGACTCCAAGCTGCATGCAAATAATAGCACACACCAAATCGTGACCATTTTCAAAGCATTTGGAAGAGTGCGATCGACGATCTCGTAGCTGCCGCTCCACCTACGAGTTATATCTGTGTAATTCATTTGTGAAAATTTATGGGTTACGTTAGAGAACGTCAGGTGGAATAATTACGTGTATAGTGATGGAAGCTTTTACTGCTGAAGGAATTTGATTGGGCAGCACATAGACTAAGCAGAGCCTCCCTTTGTCAGAAAAAATCTATTATACCCATGCAGGCCACCAATGTGTTGTTAATATATGAAAACAGACTAGCGGAAGGGAAGTTGAGTTTTCCTGCGATAATAGTTAAATCCGTTTTAGGCGTTTTTCCGAGCGGCGCACTAATTTGTCTATAGGATTGATCATTTACAGTATGTGAGTAGCAGTCGGTAGTGGCTTAAGAGGAGATAACGAACAAAGTAAACCTCTCTGCTTTCATCTCTGAAAACCCTGTACTAGCAATTTGCCCCATAGCGCATAGGATATGTTGAGTAGAATCCATTCAATGAGGGCGGCCTCTGCTATAACACTGTGGACAATTGCAACATCAGATTATACGGATGCGGTAAACTCCGCGTCACGGAAAAGTAGAAGAAAATAGCTGGTGTTATAGACTGCTGATGTCAGTCGTCAGACTGTGTTGGGATCCTGCGGTTGAGTCGCACTAGGGAAGCAGAATTACATTTCAAAAGTTCCCAGCGTGCATGAAACACTAGCTTGCCGTTTGGTCTGAAATAATGTGCGCGTTTTGGGTTGACAGTATGAACTGCAACCCAGGTCGCAGTAGCGAAAATGTTATGCTTCGAGCCAGCCAGGTATGTGTGGACTCTGTAGGTGTGTAGGCGAGTGATGCGCCAACAAGTTGGTTAACAAAAGTATAGTTTTTCTCATTTGAAGAACCAGACAACAATGTAGATTTGCGATGCGAAAAGAGCATGTAAATTATCGGCGTGTGTTTGAAATCGGGCATAATGTTGGGACAGTGTATTATGAGAGTTCTAGAGAGGTAAAATTCATGTAGTTTTCACTGTTACATCAGTACGAGAGAAAATAATCAATTGCCTAGCCGATTAGGTTGGGTTGTCTAAGGGTACAACTGAACCCATGCTTTCAGCGATGGGCCTAACGTCCAATTCAGCAGGGCAAAGTAAACATATTGTAATTTTCTTGAGCAGGTGGATAAACATTAATTACACACGCCTTTCAGATGACGTAAATCATACCAGTTGCAATGCCGTCATATCCTCATGTGCATTCCTTGGGAGGGGTGCTAATATGCGTGCGTACAATATGGCTGGTAACCAACAGCATTATACTTTTCGTAAGGTATTTTTGCGTTCTCTTACGCCGTCACTTAAAGTCTGTCGATAACACGAAGAGACTGTAATCAAACGGACTACTCCTGCCTTGAGCTGTTAGACGCAATTACTGTTCCTCTTCCAAAGAGCTTATCACTCGCTTTTCTCTTCTAGGAGAAGACTAATGGTTGAGTAGGGCTCACACCCCTACTTCCAGATCAAAAAAGCTGAGGCTTAATTATTGGAATTGGTCCAGCATGTAGCCACCTGGATCATCTTCATTTTACGGGGTGTGTCGACGAGGACAGATGTAAGAGATTAACGCTTTATACCTTTTCATCTCGTCCGTTTTGAGTTGCTCTCATTACGACACACCGGATATTGCACTTGTGCGAATTTCCTATGTTAAGGACACTGCAGTAGGTTCGCGCGCCAAGCACCGCGGGCAGACACTGTTGCAAATTGGGGGTACCGGAATTTAAGCGTATTGATCACCCTCTATTTTTTGATTACCATATGGGGAAATATTAGAACAAGTTGCTGCAGTTAATGGGCAAGGCGAAATCAGCGGTGAAAGTTTAGCGTTTATTGTCGCTCACTTTGCCAAAAGCGGATATAAGGAGCGCATTGTATCTGAATAAATTGTAGTGCATCTAAAATAAACTGCCACCGAGTAGTAATAATCTACGTGATACCGCGCAAGTGTCCAATCCATTTACGACGGAGCAGCAGATATTTTCAACTTCACGCGTTCTCTTATATGCAATTAGTATTCAGTATTCCGAAATAAAACTTTGTTTTTAAAAAAATTAATAATTTATTCTGCGCAAATTATGTTGTCAACTATGCAAATGTATAAGTATTGAGAATTTACTAGATCGCACAGGCATACCCCGATTTATGAGATTTAGAAGAATCATTGTGGACATATTTCTCTCATGTCATTTCTTCGCGATATTCAGAAAAAGGCACTAGAAAATTTGGCTATAATATTGTGGATGCCATGAAATATATTTTGAAAGTAAGCTGATATGTTTGCTGTTGATGCCAGCTAACTGGGCGCAAAGAATGGTCAAAAAACATTAGACTTTTAACATGTTGCCTCGATCCCTTGTTTCCATATAACTCTAATACAATATCATTTGTTGTAAACTGATGGTTTAGTTCTAGGTCCCTTAATAGAAATAGATGAATTAATTCATTTTATGTTAAGTCCAATGAACTGTTTCATATATCGTTTGAATGAAATATCACG
>OX104059.1:24368064-24407148 GCA_944474145.2 Dicrocoelium dendriticum | reverse complement strand
ATGTATATATATATATTATCTTTGCATTGTGCCTTTATTCGATTCAGAGAACGACTGCACACTTACGATGACATTACATTTGTGAATCCTGAAATATCGTAAGTCGAATATTTTAAATATTACATGAGAACGACAATGATATTCAAGGTTGACAACTTTTATAACATCTTTCGCCATATCTCGAAAGAGTTGTACATAATCAATTTCTACTTGCTCTATAATACAGTATTCAGTATTCAGTATGTATATATATATATGTATACATATATATGTATATATATTTGGGCTATTAGTTGAACAACTGCAATCATTTAATGCTGCCTTATTCGCACCTGCCGTTACCCACATCAAATGAACAGCTTTTTTTGGGTCCTTACCCATCATACTTCGATCGCACCGAAAGTTTGATGACAACGTGCAAGAATATTTGCTTACTCGATATGATTACAACTGCACTGTCTAAAACTTACTGCGCAGTAACAAGTCAGCGACTGCTAAGCATGCACATTTATTTAGCAAATTTTAACTTCGACACAAACAATACCACGGTGAACATATTGGCATCCAGTGAATTACAAAATTGTATTCTATAGTTTTAATGCGTTTGGAATCCTCCGAACCACTAACAAACACCAACGTGAGGTTACATGCATAACTGTGACAGGGAAAACGGCGTAAACGTCCATTTATTCCTATAAACATCTGTTTTACTCTATCGATTGCGTATGTTTCAAGTCTGAGATTTTGATTATGTTTATTAATTTGACATATTTCTATGTTCTGCATTTTCGTACTATTCTGATCAGGGTTTAAATGCATTTAGAAACCTTGCACGTTATACTATGCAGGTTAGTGTCTTACATCAAATAAAAACACTTCAAACGAGCTTGCGGTATCTTGAGCAAGTGAGAATATCTCGTATAAACTCTTAACATAATCTCTGCTTCTGAATTGTAATTAGTCGACTGCATAGCACTCTGAAATGCTTGAAAATAATCGACAAGCATCTACTTTGCATCCTGAGATGGATCAGTTACTTACATCTAACGCGTTGTCCTAGTGCACCTAGTAGTTTCTGTCCTCACGCGGCAATATTTACCCTACGGCATTACGCGACTTAAAGATTTCCGCACTAATGTTTATTATAACGCTTAACAGAATGACACTTTCTTTTCCGAGCACGCTAACCCACTTGAAGATACCAAATGGGTACCGGCAACACACGACACTAATGTAGGTTGCAACACATTATCTCTCAGCCTTAGCAAACATGTAGTCCTTATTGCCAGGAATCATCCAGTTGCCTTATTGTCATCTTTAAACATTTAGCGCGGCAACCTATGATAATATCTGCAACGACACAGCCTGACCATCATCGTTTATACCTACTTGTCGAAACATCGCAGTGACAAACCATTTCATATTATTTGCATATTATATTGTAAATAAGAACACAGAACGACAAAGGACACAGGTGTAGTGTGTACTCACGATCAAGTCACTGGTTTGCTTAATAACGGACATTCATTCACACTCAGGATTCAAGTGCATGACCAGACAGAATATGGCTGTGATAACAGATCACAACATTCTTCCACTGCTTGATAAAGAGTATCCAGCTTGATGGTGTTAGATGCTGCGCTACTCACGAAGTGATCGCCATGGCTGTATAGGTTGCTTATCATTGTTCATCATTATTCTTCATTTGACAATGCTCCTGGTGATATTCCCAAGAGGTGCAGACGATGGGCACTTTGTTTGTTCCTCTGCAGAATTCACAGGCTATCATCGTACTTGGTCCAAGTTGCCTTGTGGTATTCGCCCATCTTCCTATTTCGCTTCCACTGCGCTAACTCTTTTCGATCGCTTTATCCCTCAGATTGAATTTCTGTACGTTGGTGTCAGTTTAACATACAATCTGTTGCCTACCTCAGCCCCACGATACTTCGTTTTCATGTCTCACAGTTGCTTCCTTACAGGTTGGCGTTGGCTGATTGTTCGATGCATAGTGTGTTGGTTTAATTATATCCAACCGAGTGCGCAGAGGTCGTCCCATCAAACGTTCACACTATGGATGATCCGCGGTAGTATGTGGCGTAATGTGACATTGTAATGTCAATTTTTTCAGGAGGGTTTGTTAAGTTCCTGACTTTAGTTTTGCCACATCTAGTTTGATTGTCGCAACCGCTATCTCTGCCAGTCAATTGGACGTAAATTTCTTTTCGGCAGCTATGCCCATGGTCAATATCCATCTGATACTTTTCTCTTAGTAGTCGCAGACTCATAACTCGACAGCTGTAAGAAAATTTCAACACCCCCGTTGTTTTTTGAGGTTGCCCGTGTCACTCTTAATCATACCGTCCTCTGTTCGGGTTCCTCGCATACGTTCACTTATGCCTCACCTTTGTGATTAGCTTGTATTTACACTGAATCATATACTTAATGGCTTTTTCCTTAATCGGTACATTTCACTCGTTCCTGAAAAATTATTTGGATCCTACGCCCCTGCAATGACTATCAGTGGATGGTCGATTGTCAGCCTTCTGCATAGTATGTGTACTCGCCCTAATTTGAATCATGTGATTGAATTGGCCGACAATACGCTTGATGGTTTGTTTGGCGTGCGGCGTGAACATTGTTTTCTACCGGTCGTTCTTGTTCTCACTTATGTCAGTGGATGGCAGTCGCTGGGCTCCAACAAAACAACAGCTGTAAGCAATATTGAGAAAAACATGACCCAGCAGCTTCGACTTTCAGCGTTTAGCAACCTTTTCTTTGCGAACACTTGCACTGCTTTCCCCTAAATATAAGCATGTACCTCGGCATTTCATCTTCGATGGTTTGAGGACGGACTACGAAAATCGGAGAAATGGTGCGCTAGCTTGAACAGGCTCAATATATATTCCATTTAAAATGACCACATATCAGGCCCATAATGCCTCACTGAGTGCGCTACAGCTTCGATCCGCCCCTTTTCCATTGCTCTGAAATCGGAAAACTCGCTAGATTCTTAGACGGAGCAGGTACGTGGTAAAATTATTCATGATGCAGCATTCAGTTTTTAAGCAACTGTGTACAGACAGATTGATCAAGCAGCCCAAATACACTCCGCAACACGCCAGCGTGTTGTTTCTACTTTTAACACCTTAAAAGAATTGTCTGATTAGCCGAGATTTGCCTGGATTAAGAGCCCATAGCCGCGCTGTAGGGTGCAACTTTTTTTGCAGCATGTATGTTAGTTTGAGCTGGTGGCAATTGTTAACATGCCTTAATTCCCCGAATTGTACTGAAGCATATGTGGAGTTACAAATTCATGGATAAATAAAGGTCGCGCAGAATGGCATCGAGATTTCCTTGGTCTGCGGCGATCTGCCACATCGTAACATCATCAGCAAATAGAAACAGACGCTCTCTAGTACTAAACCTTGTATAAATACGCACGAACTTGAATCGGACAAATAGCGCATTACAATGTTCGAGCTAAGGTTGCTTTCCCTGTATCTATCCTCCCAATGACATGATCACCAAATCCATATTTCGCGAGCCTTTGAAGCATGACACAGTTGTCCAGTCGTTCGAAGGCTTTTGTGAAGTAGAATTGAATGACGTCTTTATCACTACATTTATCGGACGCTTCTGTCCAATTATTGAATGCAATCAGTAAGTTGGTAGTGTGAGGTCGTTATTAGCTGAAACAGTGACGCTAGCATGTTATGTTGTTGTCGTTCTATATTATCTACTAAAGCCTCAGCGATGCTTGTCTCCATCAAGTTTGAGAGCAAAGGGAGTAAGACTACTAGGCGAGATTTGGATGGGGTAAAATATATTACCTTTTAAATGAGATTCGTTAATCCATGTTTCCACATGGTAGGTAATTTGTGCCGCTCCAAGCATGTTCGGAAGGAAATTGATAATGGCCCGGCCAGCGCTGTTAATGCTTCTTTCAGCGCCATCTGATGAATATCAGCGACTGCGAGATAACTCGAGGTGTGTAGTGATAGCACTTGCTTCAGCAATTCTGTGGCAGTATAAGATATGTTAATATGTTCCGGACTTTGTGGTGCGGATATAGGTGTGTAACATTGGTGGAGCTCTCTTTATAAGTTTGGGACGTTCAGTATCCATAGGCCGAAAGCTGCAAGTTTAGCATTCTGTGCCACTTCGATTTCTGTGTTAAGTAGAGGATAGCGCGTTTTACATGATTTAGCGATCTGACGAATTTCCTCACGCCATTCTTAAATAGTTTCTCTAATAATCTGGCCAATACATGCGTGTGATGATTTGGCCTGTTATTGTCATTTTGGTTTGTTGAACTTATGACAGATGATGATGAGCACGTTTCCACTGGTCTGTATATTAGCACGGTTTCAACGATAGGTCAAGCGTGCTTAACAATGACAACAGTATTTTAGGCCCTCGCATCTTTATGAAAGCAGGTATGATAGCATCCGAATACAGATGGGAAGACGGTTTCATGGAACTCACAACAGGTTGGATGGTGCTGATAGATGATTCAATTTTATACAACGCGTTGGTTGTTTTTACAACAATGCATTTATTTTAGGGGATGCCTTTCAAGAGTTATAGATGTAGCGGAAAGTCCTAAACGCTTCACAGATGGCAGCTAGTTCATTTAGGCATTGTTCGTCTGCATTAATGCTCCATTGATCAAGGGTTACATGTGGTTTTTTATTCGACGCTGCATATAAAAGGTTCCTCCATTATACGTGTCTTTCGAGGAGTTGACTATGTTATATTTATCCTATTTTATCAACTCTATGTGCATGGCATTGACGTTGTGTATCTCTAAGTGCGAAGTGAAATTCCTGGTCTTTCTGTATCGAGCAATTG
This sequence comes from Dicrocoelium dendriticum, assembly GCA_944474145.2. NCBI lineage: Eukaryota > Metazoa > Platyhelminthes > Trematoda > Plagiorchiida > Dicrocoeliidae > Dicrocoelium > Dicrocoelium dendriticum. The sequence goes on along the minus strand of OX104059.1, from coordinate 24,402,297 downwards.
CTCTCTGGTATTTTCAGGTTACTGAATGCAAAAATGAGTCTGTTTGTACAAAAGCAATCCCTTTGTCCTGGCGGTTAAGGAGGGCAATGGCCTAATAGCTCTGATGGTAGGAATAGTCCACGGCAGTGCAAACATTGTTAGGGAGAAGGAATGCATCGCAATCGCATGACCTGATTAATTATTGGAATTGCTTTCTGTTTATACTAATGGTTGTGAATTGTGGAATGATCCTGCTTTATTGTCAATTTAACTTAGTATGTGAATCGTACAATCGTGCAGTCGTTACCAGATAGTTTGTCTAATACCACTGATTGTGCATTTGTGACGCACGAAGTGAATATCAGCTGCAGTATACTGATATCCGTAGTTGCTTCACAAACGTAATGTACTTACCCAACTATTTTGATCAAAGAAAGTTAAGCAGATTTTGTAAGCGTGGATGGTGGGTAGGACCAGTTACTCTTGGATAGGTTCAAATCCCCAATAATTTGGAAAGGTTTAGTAACGATGTTATCACTCGTCTTAGACACATTTTGGTAGGTACTAATCCCATTCGGGTAGAATGTGGGAGCCGGTTCTTGAGTCGGACAACCAAATATATTTTGGTACGTGTGATGCCTATGATTGATCATCTGTTATAAGCAAAACGTGCATCCTCCTTATGTGAAGGGGCGCAATCTTTTCGGTAATGATTTTAATTGGATTCATTAAATATAGTCTAATGTATCAGAGCACCCTCAAATGTCGAAACATCATTGCTTCTGGGGCTTTCATATATGCGAGCAATTTTAGGAATTACAAGGTTTGCAAACGGTTCTGACCTTAAGTAGTAATAGAGAAAATTGACTATTGGGTGTGTGGTCAGCTTGTTGCGCTTCGTTATTTTGTTATTGTCAGGTACTATGGACGAGGGATATATGAGTGTGTGTAGTTAGGTTGCGCATATTCCTAGCTGTTGCGGAGATATGGGTATTTTTCCATTTGTAAATACCGATAAGCTGTGGACATGGAGTTGTTTAAGACAGCATATATAATTTGTGTTTGGCGGAGCATTTGGCAAGACGAGTCATTTTCAGAAATTGCAGGAACAGTGGGAACACATAGTTGGCGTCTGCCGTTAGGCAACTAGTATGAAGACCACGGCTCCATTGCCACCAATAATAAATGTGTCGTGTGGGACTGTACCTAGAGATTAGAAGGTAGGTGGCGTTCGCTTCATGAACTAGTACGCTCTGTCATCATTGCTGCGCGAATTGTCCTGGTATAGGATGAATTGTTGGGAGGAGTATCCAAATCTCATTTGCTTATGGTAATTGTCGGCTCAGGATGTCGATTTGTATAGTGTATTTGCGGTGCTGCTTGGTAGATCTTATCAAGTTGTTCCGTGTTCTTCATAATTATATAGCTTTTTTACCGATGGTTGTCTGTGGCTCTTCTACGATTTTAGACTTGCAACCTATAAATGGACCATGTATATTTTAGCTCTTCTTGCTTCACTACTGCGGAACCCTTGATAATCTGCTATTTCCAATATTGGGGACTTGCTCTATTACTTATCATTGGTGAAATGTTATCGTTTGCCTCATAGAAGTCAGGTTTGGGCGAGTAGATTTTCCCTTGTTTTTGCTTAGGTGAGATTGCCGAATATTTTTAAACGGTGCTGTTTGAGGTCCTCTCCATATGAGCTGCTCTATCGTGATCTAGTTCTTAGTGCACATTAACCGCAGTAAATAGTTTGTCGATTGTACTTTGGTCTAAATACATTTAACACAGATTACCGGTTGATCTAGTTGTGGAGAAGTAAATTGGTTTTTAGACATTTATGACGACGTGCGATCTAGTTTAAGCAAATGGTTTATGTACTCAGTCTGCTGATCTATGGTGAGCTGTTTAGTGAACAATCGGTTCGCGATTCCTCAGTTGGAAATTAAAGAAATACCATAAAGATGCAGTGCTTTGGAATTTTTTTCAGACCAAGCGATTTACATTCGCGTTCAGACATCTTGCTAAACCTCGGAAAAGTAACCATTAATTTGAATTTAGTAAATAGACCGGGCAATTTGAAAATCACCTACTTTTATTCGCTGCGTTTTTCTTACGCAATGGAGTGGATTAACTCTCCTGTCTTTTTGATTTGGACTGGATCAGGGCTCTTCCATTAGTTAGTATGAGAGCAAGATGCAGTCCGTGGATATTATATTAGTTCCTTGATTGTCATTTTTTCTTTATTTCGGAGGATCGGGATTCCATTTAATGGACTGCATCACTGAGTAATAAACATTGAATAACAAGTGAATCAAGACAGGCTCACTTTTAATGTATAGCCGCAGATTTCATTGGCTTCTCTCGGGCGGTTTAAGATATCCTAGGTAATGCTTGTCGCATACGTCTGTGCATCGCGGGAACCACAATACTTTGAAGTGTACTAATGCAAATGCTAGATAAAGCATTTGGGGTAGATGGATCCAAGATCATATGTGTTTGATCTATGGGTAATTTGTCAATACAAAATTAAACGAACGCTATTCTAACCAAACGGTTTTCGGCTTTGCAATATGAGATATCTAGATTTCGACACCAGCTGATGATATTTACTTAATTCCGGATAATTGCAAGTGTAGAGACCGGCTATTATCCGTTCGAACTAAATGCACCTGACTGTGTCCACATGTTCAGATAAGGTGGAAGCGAGGGAATGTGAATCACCGCGTGGACAGCGTTAAGCGAGGACGAAAGGCATGTCGATTACACACAAACTGGCAGCTAGTTGCTAGCGCCTTAGCGCTATAAAGGAGAATGGGAGAGCGTAAAGCGATCCCATGGAATCTTGGCTGCAACCAGATTGATTTGAAGCAATGCACATCGGCCTATGAATAGAAGTTTATATCAGTAGCTTAGTTTTTGTGCAACCGAATGCCGTGAATGATAGAAGTGTTTGAAAGCTCACAGATCAACCTTAATGTTTGCACCAAAATTTTGCGCTTAGTCATGGATATGAACAAAATGTCACTTGAATATATGAACACTGGTACTTCGCACTGTCGAAGATTAACGATCCGTTATGAGTAAATCCAAAATATTTACATCATTTGATGTCATCGGTAAGCTCGTCCAAGTGAGTATGCACAATTACTAGTTTACAGAATACTGGAGCCCCAGATCTGTGATAATTAGGAGCATGGAAACTACCCGACCACGCCAGTTTGACCTTGCCACTCATCGACATTCCGGTTTCTAAGAATTTCATAAGATATGTCGTCCTATGTTAGTCTAAGCTTCCAGAACTCCGTCTTCAACATAACGTATACTAACATCAATAAATATATACGAGGCATCCCGTGCTTGTTAAAGTCTACAAAAATGGCAATACATTCCTCTCGCTTTTTTGATATAGTATATTCATATGTTTTAGGATCCTCCGCTATACCCTTCATTTGGAGGATCCAAAACCGAGTTCAAAGCTGCTCGGTTATGATCATCGCTTATTGCTCTTGGTAGTTAAGAACGAAAGTTTTACCCTTAATTATAGGTAACCAAGGCAATCATTGTGCCATACATCTCAGCAGGTTCCTAGCTTTTGCTGAATTTAAGTGTAAGCTTCGCACTCCATTATGGATCCAACGTGTTTCTAGGGATATATATATCGTTTTCCTTCATCTACTGTTAAAATATGGCTTGAGAGTGGTCTTAAGAAATATAAAAGAATTCGAATGATTGTTTCACTAAAGCACACTGTTATTTTTGGTAATTGGGAACATAATTTGTAAGCTGCTACTAAATTCTTCAGGAGGCCTTCAACAGCCCTCAACACAGGAAAGAATAAGGAAGCGTGCGCGTGTGATACATAAATAATATATATATATATATATATATATATAAACGCGCATAATGACATCAAATGTTTACCTACGCATTCGCGTCGCGAATGTAAATGATCCAGCAGATATGTCTTGTTAAATTATACATTAATTTCGTACAGGTGGCCAAGGATAGTATGAAAAGGAGCGAATGTGTGGGCGTGATAATATATTTATTTGAGAATTTCGACCTAACGGGTTTATTATTACCCGTTGAATGTTGCTATACGTTTGACTTTTTCCGCGGGATTTAGTAGGTATTTCAGGTATTCAACAAGTCGATTGCAGTTTATCCACGATATTTTGCTTTAGGTTTGGTTATACGTGGCCTTAATTACTGACAATTACAATAAAGTCCAATCCGTATTAGAGCCACCAACGGGAAATTTCAACATTTAGTAAAACAACTGATTTTACACTTAAACTATGCAGCTAGCCTTTCAAAAGGAAACAACCATTTAAATATTGTGCATTACCTCACTTAAATAGGAAAAGTCTTAGAAGGATAAATACTTAAGTGAAACTAAAGAAAACAATAGACGTTCATTCAGAAGCGCATAGTATATTACTTAAACAATTATAAATCACCTTACCTGAAATCAAGAGAAACTTACCCTGCTGTATATTTTGCTGAGAAATCAATCCGTCACTTGTATATCATTTTGGTTTGCTACTCCAGTAACTTTGGCAATGATAAATTCAAATTATGGCAATAAATAATTGTGTATTTGATGCAAAAATCCATACCAATACAGATATTTCACTCAATTCCTTGCACATGAATGCTACAAGCACCTATTGCTGTTCCTCAAGAAGGCATCCAGCAAGTAATCCTCTGAGTCTTTGCCTTCTTTCTCTTCCAGTCGGAACTCCAAAATTTTACTGACGGTTTCATCTTCAACGGTTGTCAAACTTGAGGTACCTCGTTGTCAATGTCAACAAACTGTTCTGCATTGAGGACGGGATCGCACAAGCCTCGCTCTCTTCAACCATGACGACGTTAACAGAAAGTTCACTTAAGGCCAATCGACTGAATCCAGTTTGTCCAAAGCAAACTTTTCTAGACGCGCCAGTAACCAAGCCAACTTTCTACAATGAATCAAATTACATCAAGCACAGAAAACCTGGCGCTGATATCCACCGCCGACGATAAACTAGAAAACACATCCTTTTCGATGTCATAAAGAGTTCGCTTCAAGGTTTCTTTTCTGTAACGGGTTTTCATATTCTTAATCACGTGTCGCCTCGTGAGTTGATGATTTTTGTGTTTGTTAGCACGAAGCCAATTTGAATTATTAGCTGACCTTCCGCATGTGGGCTACGTTTGCAGTGATCTAAAATTAATAATTTTTCGGTGACTTTGGTCTATGAACTTGTCCAAATCAAGGACCAAATAAGCTTTTCTTTGTCCACGCGTTCTATTAGCTCTGTAAGATAAGCTAGGCGTGTCTACATTTTCACCATTAAAACATCGTGGTTTCCTACTTTTTCAAAGCAAAACCAGTTTTTTTCGTGCCTGACATATTCGTGCAGCACAGTGGGTATTTCTATCCACGGCTTTTTGATCTAACCGCTAAGGTATTCGCAGTAAAGCACAAAGAACCTTCTGGAGTTAGGGGGTAGAAATGATCTTTTCATCTGCTTTGTCCAAGTTGTCATTATCAAATGCTTTTATTCTTTAAGGCAGTCGAAACTTCAGCCAATTTTGCAGACTACTTTGTCCGCGAAATCCTTTGCGCCATTCGTAGTTTTATACACAAGTCGATTTCTATCCTCCCAGATTTTAAAACATCATTCTGTGGCAGCAAGTGTCTTTTCTAGTCTTTCCCCGAATTCCTCTGTTTTTTTCGAAAACTGGTCAGTAATTGTTTTGTTTTGCACACGAACCGAAAATATCCAGTATTACAAAACGGTTTCAAATTCTTCGTCTTTACCACATCGTTTCCTTTTCTGATTATTAGCAGTGTTATGCGACAAATTCTGCCACAGTTCATTATTGCTGGCTAAATTGTTAAAGGTATGACGAGAAATGTGTAATTCATGCGACACCTTAGTCTGCTACGTTCCTTTAGGATAAGCGTTAATTTTGTCCAAAATGTCCAACTTTTCTGTCTCGGAAAAAATACTTTCTTTTACTGGCCATACTTGTATGTAACAAATGGGGTACTGACCAATGTGGAGCGGAACGTTTACCAGAATTTTTTCAGACCTCGAGTTTTGATTAGGGTAGAGGGCTTGTGAACAGCAGTCTGTACATTTAGCTTGCCTGTGTAAGGAATGATGAAGGTAACCTTTTCTGCTTTGTCTATAATGCCGTTGACATCTTTGTTGTTCTTGACTCGATCGTAATAAAAGTTAGTCGGAGCAAGGGTGTAAAATTGACAAAGCAAACAAGAACACACGCAGCTGGGTAAAAAGGCGATGGGAGGACCTCGGCAATTGCTACCTAAACGCTGAATATGTGGCATATTTTGAGAAAAGTTGTGCTTTGTAAAACTGAGTAATAAAACAGGGTGGACTAAAAATTTGGTGAGCAATCAAGCGGATTCGACTGTATTTGGAAACACCAAAATAGCATACTGAAATTTTCTTTAGGTTATAGATTCAATTATTAATAAGCCTAAAAGTAACCATATTTGCGATAAAACTAATGGCCTGCAATGGCAAAAAAGCTAGACGAATCTCTGCTGACCAGCAGACACACAGGATTCGCCTAATCGTCATCATCAGCCACAAGCATATTAAGCGCCCGTTGTCAAGGTAAACCCTGGTATATAGATGAGGGCTCAGGAAAAACATAAAGCCACCTACGCTTTGGTTTACACGTATTTTTGTGCCCCCAGCTTTTTAAATATGTCATGAAATGTTATGTATGTTTAAACTGATAAAAAGGAAGCCAACATGCTAAGGTGTTACCAACTACCATTCACTTATTCTGACTGGTTGCGTCTAAAACGTACAATATGTCTATGTGTGAAACATTTTGCTACCTGAGGAAAGCAGAGTTAGAATGTTAGCAGCTAAATTATATAGATTAATCACGGCAAAACTGGTTGAGATTCTCTATATTTTCCTAACTTGTACAACTAAGATATCTATGTATTTGTTTATGTTTTTTTGCAATTCGACAAGACGCATTCCGTTATGGAAGATTAGAACAAATAATATTAGCGCATTTTCTTTAAATTGTGCGAAGCAATTATTTTATCTTTGAGCGATTTCTACTGAAAAGCCAGCATCGTAAAATGCAATGTCAGCCTGAATTTATATATGTAGGCACTAACTTTATAAAGTCGTAATTATCAAACCAACACCTATTATCTAGTCAAGGTGGTAGAAGCTTGCTTTTTTAATTTTAAATGGTTATTCATCGTTCATAAAATTGGGGGTTATAAAGCATACAATGTCATTTTATATATGATGCATATCTGGTTTCTCCACTACAATGTGAACAGAATGATGCAAAGACGCATGTTTACCATCGGTGTAGAAGTTGGCGTTGTTTGCGCACATTATTACAGAACGGCGTCAGAAGGCATCCTAGGAGATTTTAGTTATTATATTCAGACCGATTTTGAATTAGCTTAGCAGCAACTGCCAGTGGTTTAAGGATACCAGGTGTGTGTTTTTTACATGTGTAGTTAATTCTGTAGGTTTATTTATCGTCCACAATCAAATTAATCGGAACAATTTGACAGTGCGGCTTTAAACCAATCTATTCACATCGGTATCGACAGTTTGAAAAATCACTATAAAAATTATCACAACCAACTACCGATCAGCAGCCCAATAAAAATGAATAATTGTCCCCTATGTAAACAAAACCTTATTGTGATGTTTGTGCAGTGTTTACAACTAACCATGTAAAGTGGCTGTAAAACAAGCCACTAAAAATGAATCGTGCTCAAAAGTAATAACAAACCACAAGAGATGTTGTTTAGGATAACATAAATATTGCAAGTTGATTTAAGTATTCCATGGATCCGTAATTATTGTTAATTGCTTTAGCAATGATGGATTCAAATCTATCTATATAGCTAAATATGAGAGTATAATGCACACATTTACCAGTTGCGAAACCTTGCGTGGCGAGCGCAGTTTCATATTTTCTTGATGGCGTACGTATACAGAACAGATTTTCAACTTTAGTAGAATTTGCTCGCGACTAGTTCTGATTTGACAATATTTTTGACCGAAAACTTCCTGTTATCTGTGCAAAGTCGTAGTGCAATATTCAAATAACTTACATTTACCTCGAAGACACTGACCTGGTTTTAATGTAACTGCCGTGAAAAAATTGAATAAAACAACATATCCACTCCACGTATTTGACAGAAACGAACACTGACGAATTATAAATTGTTGCGAATAGTGGCAAAATATACTGACATTTGTGCTTTAGATACGTCATAACTTTTTGTAGCGCAATGTGAAGAATATGTCAATTGAGTGCTTAAGCCTGGTTGTAAGTAAATTACACACGCATTTGCAGTACCACCTGTCAGCGCTAAACATGCAGTGTACACATTATGTATTGCAAACCGAAATTTCCAGTAATTAATATGAATCAGCAAATGTAAATTGATGACACAACATTGTTGTGCTGTCCTTCCCAAGAATTTAAATTTTATATTAGTCCAACAGGTTTTATGAAAACAACACAAGAAAACTATGCTATTTCAATGCGCGACCGGAACCATTAAATTAAAGGTAGCGTACATTATACTAATGGACATAGAAAATTATATTATTACTGATCGGTAATAATTTAGTAGCAGTACTATCGATACTTAATGCAAACAAAATACAATTAAAAATTAAAAGGAGCACAAAATATTACTTATTGTAAGAGTTTACATATTAAATTCTGCATCTTTATAACATCCCTTAAAGTCAAGTCTTAATGTGTAAGTTTAAATGTTAGAATTTACAAAGTAAACATGTTGCTTTCTCAAATGCATAAAATTAATGATATTACAGGTAAGGTGGAGACTGCGAATAAATAGAAATAATATTTGGTACATTTTAAATATCTGGCGTTGTAGCAATAATTGTAAGAATTTATTGACTCAAGATACACATAGTTAAAGTTATCCGGTTTCTTTTCTTGTAACATGAACCTTTGCTTCAGTTACTTGTCAAACACCATGTAACATGCGTGTGATATCTGTTGTATCGCCTACATTTATCTATTCCAAAAAGAAAGCTTTAAATCTGCTGACTCGTGTCAAATTAAACGTGAAAATTTGTTGCCACTGGTAACCTGCTTATGTCCTAAAAAGGGCACAAAACGAAATAAAATAATTTAAATTAAAGCGTCCAAACAGCTCTCAGGAGAAAGTGAAAAATTTTAGCTTGTATAAATTATGATCAAACTGAATTTTTCTTTATAATACAAGCTCCATGCAGGATGGTGCAGATTCCTTAGTTAGGAGTTCAGCTTCGTTTCTAATTTCATTTTTATGCTACCGGCAGATTGTTGCTGCTGATAATATGGATGTAGCATTACGATACAGCTAATGAAACTAGGGAGGAGGAATGACCTAAAAGTAGTTCTCTTTAAACGAACAGATAATTGCAAAATTATGCCGCATCAATGACCTTGCAACCTTTGGATGTCACTGTGCAATAAAAGAATTATTTTCTCTAACAAAAATATTGAACACAGTAAATTATAGAGTAAATTCCACTGATAAGGAAATTTATTTCGAGGTCACCATGGAGTGAGGTTTCATTGGTATACATACATCCTGTTGAAATGCATGCTTGGCGTATTCCACAATAGAGGAGTTTAGGTAACAGATAGCTGGAAGCTAAGGGCAAAATCTAATCGGCTTTTGTAAACGACCAATGTACGAGAAGATAAAGCAGAGTCAGGGTTTGCTTTCCAGGGTTGGCAAAACCGAAGGGAAAAGTAATTGAATCGACACTCTAGACGGCTACATTGTTCCTTCGCTTTTCAGCAGTTACCCCTTAGCTGCGTGTTGTGGATATGTTTCAGCAAATGGCGGCATACGTGGTTAGGTTCACTCAATAACTAGCACACTAATATGAGATCGCCGCGCAGCATTCGATAGCGTCCGCTGCAACTTACCAGCAACTTCAGCCTTCGGTGGTAAGAGTGATAGTGCAGCCCATTTACGTTATTTGTTGCTCTTCGTTAAGGTGCCTCTAACGCCTCTAGGTCGCGCTTCAAATAGGGTTTCCAAGATTTGACTGCGTATTCAACATGCGGGTGCAATTAGGCATTGTTCGTCATTGGGAAGTCTGAAGGGTCAAATCTTCCGAAAGCCCTTCGCAACATGCCGAAATCCTGGTTGCCTCTGTTTGCAGCTACCTCAGCCTGTTTCGAACAGTTGAGGTCGTTATGCAAAATCACACCAAGGTCACGTGCCTTGGAGCTGGTCTGCTATCCGTTTGTCCCAAGCAAATAAGTGTAGTTATATCCATGGCGAAATTGTACAACGAAACCTTTATCTACGTTGAATGGTAGATCGTTTTAGAACTGACCAGTTTGACACTGCATTAACATCGCACTGGAGCTGTCTGTGGCATTCCGGCCCTCTTAATCTTTGCCATATCGTGCTATTATTGGCGAACAGTAGGAGACCGGAAGCAATTGATTTCGCCAAATTTTAATGAACACCAAAAATGGACAAAGGCTACGAATCGTTTCTTGTGGTACTCAACAGGCCACATCGATTGCATACTACACTGGTTCTCGGACTCTCACTACTAGCCGTCGTTAGTGTAGAAATTGGCTAATCCAACTCAAGATCGCGTCGGCAATGCCGTAATTCCGAAGCCTCTGAAGGTTTAGGCGATCAAACGCTTTTGTAAAGTCCAGGTAGATGACACTGATTCCTATTCTATCATTAACAGCTTCAATCCTGCTATTACGTACATTTAATAGGTTAGTATTGCACGAATGCTTTTGGCGAAAGCCATGTTGCTCTGGGGCTTTCCAGATACTGCATTAGCGCATCTGCGATGATTGATTGCAACACTTTGAATAGCACGGGAAGTAGTGTTATTGGACGGTAGCTGGCAGTATCAGTGTGGCTAACTGCTTTATGGATAGGAGTGATGAACCATCTCTTGCATACTAATGGAATATGGTTATCTTCTAGATATCGCTGATTGAAAACAGCCAGTGGTTCTGCTAGAGCACTAGCTACCGCCATCAGTGCTTTTGGTCGGACGTTGTCGACTCCATGAGAACTTTGGATAGGCAAGGATAACAACTTCTTCAACCCAGCTTCCATACTTATGGTAAAGTTTTCTGAACCTGACGGTGGAGTAATAGAAACGAGGAGAATGTTTGGGCTCGTTATATGCTGCACGGTTTGAGAGTAATGAAGCCGTAGGAGATCAGCCGCTTCCATTGCTGACCACGTGCCCTATCAGCCATGACTAGTGATGGAATCCTTTCGACGGCCGTTAACGTGACTGTACAGTAGTTTGTGCTTCTTGCAGGAGCGCTTCACTAACCCCTGCTGATGCGAGAGCTTGTCTTCGCGGATCAGTTTCAGACAGAAATTATGATGTGTCACTTATGCAGTCCAGGTCCCGACAGTTGAGAAATCCTTGTAATTAACCATTCCAGATCCTTCCGGGACGTACTTTTACGGTTTTTGCTCCTCATAAATGACTTATGTTTGTTTTTGGGTTAGAAGGACGTCTGTTCTGATGCGTGCGCAACCAGTGTGTTAAACATCCTTGTAAAGGTTTCCCAGGCAAAGTATAGGGGGAACTCGGTTAACAAAGTCCAAGATGTATCCTCAACAAATTTAGATAACACGTTGTAGTGCATGATAGTATGCACTTTAGCATTCTAATTTTCAGAGTACTCCACATAGCATACATAGTCAAAAGTAGAGTAACGTAATCTTTACGACCCAGTGGTGTGCTGGAAATACCCGTCAACCATGGGTTTTTCGTTTGTAAGCACAATATCCAGTATCGATGGATTGTTAGCAGTTCGAAATCTGGTGGGAGATGTTACATGGTTGTACAGAAGTTGGCTAGCAATTAGCTCTTGCAATCAGAATTTAAACTGCGAACCGACGGTTACCGGCGTTTCAAGTATTTACACGTTAAAATCTCCAGTGATAAAAAGGTAGATGTATAACTTGTTTAAGGCAAACTGAAAACGTGGTTCAGTATGGAGACCATTTCAAAGGTTGAGTTTGGTGGGTTGTTTCGCAACCATATGCGGCAATAAATTGAATAATGCGCTTAGCTTTTTGGGTGATCGAAACTTTATATCGGAGGTTTGTAATGTAGTATAGAATCAAACTGCCAACCCTTCAGGTTCTATCGGTCAGAAGCGTTGACATATCGGGCAAATTGATCGCAGAATCGGTTATCTCAAGATTTAACCATGTTACTTCAATCATGACGAGGTCCCGCGGATGTGAGGCACGCAGTTCTTTTAGTTCCGTCAAATTAAGTAGAAGGCCTTTGGCTTTTCTGTACATGCAATATAAGACTTTTGTTGTTAGGAGTGCGTTGATGGATGTCAACTTTGTGTTAGTTTTTAAGCCGGCCTTTAGCTGACGGGCTATTAATCGTTATTTTTGTTTATGAACTTCAGTCAGGTTGCATGCCATTATTGAGCGTTCCTTAACCGACGTTTCACTCGTGCAGTGCTCTGTCCTGTTGCCTGCCGTGGGCATCCATGTGTCGCTCTCTCCACAGGACTGTGCAGATAAAAAGTTTGCAACATTTGCAGGTTCCATCGAATTGCTTTCGACATTTGGCCGTTCGCTTGCTGCTTTTAGCCTGATCTCGGTTGGCATCCTAGCTGTAAACTGTAATCAGCTATCCAGCAGAAGTTGCGTCATTCCCTCGGAGTGTAATGTTACTTTCATTAGTATTGCACCGCAGCCCTTGTAGTTAGGTGATGAGAAAAAGCACTTGTCAGGGATTTGACAATAACATTGTAAACATACAGTGCTTCGCGTATGTAGCACCACTGCTCTCGGTCACGTGTTTGCGCGTCGTGATCAGAGGAATGCAGAAGCTCGGGAATACGATGAAGAAATATTATTTTCTTGTTATCTTTATTAAGAATGCCGCGTTGCTCAACTGATACTTTTGAGCGATCTTTCTAAGGTAGATCAGGTAATATGTGCACTCCGCTCGATGTGTAGCGAAGAAGAACTGCTGAGAGCAGGTCGGCTACTGTATTATCTGCTGGGTCTAGTGTTACACGAATAATTAGAGGTTTACCAGAGTGCACTAAGGTCGGGTGACGCGCTACGTGTTGCAGCATTGAGGCACAACCCACATATCAATCGCCTCGCAGATGGAACTCCACTGGTTGCGATGGTCTTGCAATGTGCCTTTTATTGTGCCAGATTATGATTCGGGAACATTGGTGCACACAAGAATTAACGTAGCGTAGTTTTGTCTATCGAGTTTTAGCTTTATAGATTTTCCGGCAACTAGGGTTGTTTAGAAGGCACCACGACAGTTGACGGTGAAAGCTGCTTTGCGTCAAGCGTGCTCGGTATAGAAGATGAGCCTATGTGTGTCGCCCCTGGTGTGTTTGTCGAAGCAATCGATGCGGACCTTACCGGTTCTGTTATCTGCCCCGGATTGCCTTCGGCTTTGCGCTGTCTGTGTTATGGCTGAATCTCCAAATGAAGCGTCCATGGTTGGAGAAGTGGAAGGAGGCATGTTTGAGGCTTGTTCACTTATGGGAATGAGGTTACCCCGTGGATTTAGAGTCACAGACGCTGCAGTACAGTTGGAGCTTCTAGCTCTCATATTCAACTAAAATTTTAGATATATGTTTGCTGGGTGAGGTATTATCGTAGCCATATGTACCTACGTGGGATCGATCTTAGTATTTACAAAATGCACGATTAGCTCAGTCATTCTTTAGCACTTTTCCATGAATAAAAATTTAAAGTTGACAACTGGAATAGCTTGACATATTGAACAAAACCAAATTGTGTTAGCAACTTGAATTTTCTGTCTCACTTCTAGGACGTACTAGCCTTAACATTGCGGACAATACGTTCTAATGCAGCTTGAACATGTTGCACAGACCTTAAGGACTTTGTTGCAATTGTCTGCGAAACAGAGGACATTGTGAACCAATAGAATGTTAGTCGTCTCCTTATTGTTTACAGTAAGGCCTATCTAAGCGCCCAACTTGATGAATGTTATTTGCGCAAAGCGTGACTCCCAAATAATTCAGAACACCCACACGAATTTAGAGTTGTTCAACCCCAACAAGATCAGGCGTTACAGGCAGATCGAATTCGTAAAGCAACGAGAATGCTGGGTTCAGCGATCAATCGACACGCAGTTGAACACACACAACTGCACAAAGCGGCATCGTGTGTTAATCGGCCTGCCATAAGCGACGAGGCAGGTGGAGCGCTGATAAGCGTCCCTAAAGCCTCTCGGTTGATGATCAACGCAAAAAGGCTGTAACGTTTTTTGCTGCAACTTGCACAGAAGTTGGCCACGTAATATGGGAGCCCTTAGCATGTTTCCGAATGAGAGCAAATAATTTCCGAAAAGCCCGTTTGATGCAATTACGCAGGTGGAACTCTGCAAAGAATATGCCGAAAAGTGGGAACTGGAGCACGACTATAACCCACACAGGTTAGATCCAAGAGTTGGAAAGCACTGAGTAGAGCTCGTCGAACTGGGTCAAATGATGGCACACACAAAATTGTGTGGGTTGAATCGGAGTGGCCAGAGTGGGCGAAGCCAGAGCCGAGTTAAAGTGCGACCGCACGGCGTGATGCCAAATAATAATTAAAGACTATGTTAAGCCAACTCCAAGACGTTAAACGTATTTAAGTCCCAATTTTTGCCGACCATTTTACTGCAGTAATGCTCTTTATACTGTCACTAATAAAATGCTTTGCATGTTGGCATTTAAATATATCTATGGTGCAATTCTCTATATTAGGCAAAACAAAATACCTAATATATTTCAATATAAAGACAAATATGAATATAACCACAAGGCGCTTTTTGCAACTATAATGCCTGATCAATGCGAAGGAAAATATGGTATATTAAAGAAACCTTGAAATAAAAATGATATTTTAAAGAACGTTGCATGCAATTAGGATTGTAGATATGTGTACAGATTGTATATATATATGTATATATTTGTGTATAGTCGCGTACACTTAAAATGTTTCTTAACTTAGCCTCCAGGAGCTGATTAATTTTGTGAATAGCCAACCAGCAAGCATCTCCCTTTCCGGAAGATTTTCTATGGATACTATCAAACAAACTGAGAGGTAGTTTTGTGTCAACTAACCACTAACAAATAGGATCTACCTGACTGCACCAAAATATTTTACAAAAGCTATATCAGCGTAACGCTATGCAATCAAAAGTTATCAGATCATGACATGCAAGGGCCATTTGATAAGTTAATTGTGACTGCTTCTATGAATGGACACCCGCGACAAAAGTCCATTTGCTAGGCGTTTTATCAAACTATATCATTATAGATCAAAATTAATTACATTATTTAAAACTGATCTATAAAGCCTCGGTTTGCAAGGCACGGCTTGAGGTTTTTGAATAACCTGAAAAAAGTCGTTAAACAATTCGAGCGTTTTACGAACATGTTAGGCATAAAATAGTAAATAGCAGAAATGCGGCTAAATTTGGAGGAATAACACTTACATATGTAGTTATTTAGGTTATCAGATATGTGGTCAATAGCAATGAGAATTAACAATGCCACTCGTCAAATCGCCTCCATTTAGCTGCTCCTGTGCAGCGAAATCATAGAGAATTTTACCCGCGCTTTCACGCTCATTATTGCAACGGAAGAAAAATGACATATCCCTGCGCCAAAACCAGTTAGCATGATTCCAAATGGCGCAGGCATGTTACATGCAAAAGACCGAGTAGTTTCGAATGAATTGTTTAATAATGCTACCTACGCAAAATACCAAAGGGACAACGAAATTAATCTGAAAACGGCGAAAGTGTTGACACTGGTATATTCGATCATATTTAGTTTAACTAGTATACATGAATATTATTATTAAAATGAAGGAAACATATTCATGAATATTTGGAAAATAGGTACTATAGTTAGAGCATCCCAAATAAAATCATATTTTATTGTCAGTTCCATTGCTGTTCCGAACATCTAAGTTATCATTATCTATCCCATGAGCTTGGGTTCTTGCTTTTGGAATTAGACAGAACACAGCGTTTTGTATGTTGTTGATAACTAATTTTTGTATAAATTCATATCATAAATAAAGGATTATGTGTTCTCAAAACCAAGCTGAGTAATAGTTTGAAGATTTATATTCGAACATAAGATCACATGATTTAAGTTTCTGTGTGTCCCTGTCCTTTTGTACACTACGAGGCACTGTGCTGAATGTGCCGTTAATTTGCGCAGAGAGCTCAGGATGAGTAACATCTTTTCATTCGGATATATGTAGCTAATGGTCTCTCAATTACTTTTTAACGAATTCATACCAGCAACCTGGTTACTGTCTCTATCAGCACGATGAAGCTTTGTTAAACATAATATAAAATGCCGCGTTAGAATCCAATTAATGCATAAAATGAAACTCAATGAGGCAGTAAGCTATCATATATTGGTAGAGTAGCCCTACTTATTTGAGTTAATGAAGGTCAGGCGAATATACCAAATTAAATGCAAATGTAGTTTAGAGCAGTACTATTAATTCCGATGATAGAAGTAAAACTACTCAGTGCAGGATTGAATTTCAGTTCTCACAAAATAAATTGAAACGCTAGTGGGTAATCGGTTACAATATAGCGATGTTTATATATTTAATAAAATAATATTTAAAAAGAACTTTGTTTGAGTAAACAAATGCATTGCACTTTCTTCAGTAAATCCGTTAAACCCAGAATTCAGGCGAGAAAACATCGCATTTATCTAGGTTTAGACACCAACACTTAACTGAATACACTCTAAAACGAGAGGCTGCTGTATATATTGCCTTTGTAGCGCATGCTACGAAACCACCGTGGTACCCATAACGCTGGTAAGAAATAACGAATACTTTTTCACTTTTTGTCACATACCAAATGGTATCATCCACCACTGTCAAACTAGGGCGATATATTGCTACCAATGGTACCACAGGGTTCTGCAGGGGCGTCTGTTTCGGACCAAAACAACATTTACACACTCCTTCAAAACAAAGAGAAGCAGACGTCGTCATTATTCTTAGACTGTCACATGAACCAAGGCACCTAAATATTAGGCGATTTAATCACAACACAATTTTATACGACCTAAAACGGTAGGTTCCATGTGCTAAATTATTAAAGTTTAACGTGAACCAATCATTTGAAATTATGGGTTTTAGTGTACAACAAGATTTCTAAGTAAGGCTTCATTCTGGGGATGAAAACATAGGGACTATCTTGTCAGCAACAAAACTCATATCTGCCAACAGCCGTTTTTCGATGTTTTCAGATGTTGCATAGGGCGAATACGGGGCTGGTGACGAAATCCGCATGACTAGGCTATACTAAACTTTATTAGAATTCAGACAATCATTAGCTCGGTTTGGGTCTTCAGCTTCCTTAATCTGTAGTATATAATTTGCCGCAAAATTGGATACGCCGTAAAAGGTCAAAAACAGGAAGATGTAAAACCAAACTTTCCCACAGTGTTTGAAGAGCCAAGTTCAAGGCATATGGCTGAAATAAATAATATTTCATCAGTGAATCGATTTATTTTAAAAATTTGACAAGCATTTCCACCTAATTTATCATTATTGCATAGATACAAATATTCGAAACATTAGTTTGACGGCTTCCAATATACCTAGATACCATGCAAGTTCCCACAGTTTGGAGAATTGAGGGCAAAACTAATTATCACTGCGGCAAATGCGCGCATTTTCAAAAATGGTCACTCATTATGCTCTATTCCCATATCATTCAAAGCAACAAAAGACATTATTTTGTTGACGCGCAAGAAAAACTTTGAGGGATAAATCATAATATAAGGTATTGCGGGTACTGCGAAACAGGTTAAACAACTCACAGATCCAGCTAGCCTAAGTGAGATGGAAAGGCCCTGTCAATTTCCTTGTCAAATTCGACGTCATATACCTTGATCGGTTAAAGGAATTGTATTGCATGGATCATCGAATTCTCCTTTACATCGTCATAACTATGGGACCGGATAACCAGTCCGGGTTTCGATAATTGCCTTCATTCAACTTCAGCTGTATGTAAAGGTGTGCAGCGTCAAATCAGAATAAATGAATTCAATTATGGGTCAATCAAATAATATGTACTGGACAAAGTTTAATAAAATTCTTCAACAAACTTCTGCTGGTGTACCACAGCAATAGTTCCTACTGCTTGCGCAAAGCATTAGGCCTTGTTATGGTATAAAGGATTTGAAAGATTACTCGGCACTGCAACAAGATTTATGCAGGGTTTCTACTGCTAATCCGTTGATTTTACATTTTAGTATTGCAAATAGGAAAACTTTGAACATATATCATCAACGGAACCAAGTAAATCGCTTACTGAATGACTGTAAAGTGTTGTCTTGGAGAACGTTGATGTAAAGTTAATTGAGTGAAATGAAAGTGTCCTAATGAAGGATGTCCAGGCTGCAAAATATTTGTAAACACATAAGACTGACACGGAAAAGCTTTTCTTATGTAAACTCACAAGGCCTACCAAGTGATTTATTTGTTCAATTTGTCAATAGTAGATAATAAGATAAAAGGCATATAAATAGAATAACCATAAGACAGCAAATGCGCAAGAAAAATAAAATCGTGTTTTTCAAATTGGAACTTAAATAATCAGAAGTCTGTACGTCGCACTGTTGTGTAGGTATTGGCACTAAGATGAATGTCTATAATTCTCTCGATTGTCGCGAGGTCTCATGCGTTCACAACATGTGTTCATATTGCAGTTCAGCGGGAGAAAATTCTAAGTGAATAAAACTAATTCGTACAATCCCAAAGGGTGTTGATTTATTGAATCTTGTTGATGGGCTTGACATTGCTTATAAGGGGCTAGGGACAGCAGTTATATACATGTGTGCTGTCGTTCATTTATTATCCCATAGGTAAGAACGAGATCTCCTCGAAGCCCTCGGTTTTCTGTGGAGAATACACGGAGTAAATGAAGGCGCAGTTCGTAACTGTGATCAGATATTCCAAGCATTACTTGATGACTATTCTTTGGGGTGGCTTCAAAATGTGCGATTCATAACTGGTGTCCTCAGTGTAGATGCAAAGTCGATAAGCTTACATCTGCACAAACTAGGTGACTAAAATCTTGAGGTAGCATGTTCACACACACAGAATGTAATCGCTTGGTTTCACAAAGGTTAATATTCCCGTCGCGATGCACGTTCATAATGGTGCTTATAGAATTGGTAAACTCCCTACATGCCTGTCGTGGTCCGCTGCACCTTAGCGCAATGCCGAAATGAAAGAGCAACAGATTTAACGTTTTCGCAAACTACAGCTGACTTGATTTGAACAAGCACACATTACATAGTTAAATATCAACTATATAACATTGGGTGAACCAGGGGTATTCTGCTTCAGTTCTCTGAACTCATCCGGATGAGGGTACAACCAATGGTCAAGAGCGTTAGTCCGCTAAGTGGCAAATGGAAACTGCTGCGCATACTCATGGCGATTATTGTAATTAAGTTATTTGGATGAATGTGTTGTTGTGAGTACAACAGTAAACAATTCTTTATCTTCCGGTTGATTGACGATAATAATGCGAACACTGAATTTTTTATCTCACTGACTGAATATATGCTGTATCCGTATTTGCTATCCTGGAATTTCACAGCAATATTCTGTACTAGCATGCACTAGGTTAGTTAACATCCGGATACGTGTTCGCATGTAATAATCTAACAAAGTTAAATTACTTGAAACATTGACACGATCTTCCCAGGCGTTATCAAATTCGTTAGCAAAACATTTTTTCGTAAATTAAGGTTTCCAAACTTGTCTGGATTGAGCCACGGGAAAGAAAACTAATCTCTACTTTCATTTGCATTTAAACTGTGATAACACGCGGCCCAAAGCTAAGCTTATCTCCGGGATCAACAAACAAGTGTGAACCTTGTTGTAGACTGCCGAGGCTCGAGGGTTGATGAAACAGACGGTTTTTTAACAAAAACCTCCTAAGTTACTGATCCCGTATACGGGGCAAATTCACTGAACTGAGTTAAAGCCTAGTCTAGCAGTTTTCTGTAGTATTTATTGGTTAATGTTCTGTATATCACTGACGCTAGTTTAAATTCTTTATCATTTTCTCCGTCTAATTTTACATAATAAACCGATTATTGAGTACGGTGAATTGAAATACCACAATTCCCACGTAACGTGTTTGCTTGGTTTTCATCCTCCTCAGGCGCGAACCATTTATCGGTTGTAATAGAAATATCGTAACCCCTTCGCCTCTGGTCTTTTCCCTAGCATCTTTGCTATATTTCGCACGAAAGACCATGTCATTTATTTTAAACTTGCAATTACTTGCTTGTATCTTTTTTCTTGCCAAGTCCTTAAAATGAAACTAACCAGCAAAGTTATTAATAAACTCACATCTACAATGCTCTAAGAAAAAGAGAAAGCCTCCGCAAGTGCATACATCAGAGTAGTTATATCTGCTCAGAATGCTTGGGATAACTCTCATCCCTTTTAGTATTTGTCACAATTACACGTTGGCCTATCTTGGAAGCGCATCTTTTGTATTGGTATCTAGAAACATTTTTTAAACTGTCAGTGTTGGAAGCGTATAAGAACCACATATGAAATCGCGAACTCGTTTAATTTACTTTGTTTTCCCAATGAACAAATGCACCAGATCTACATAAGTTTGCAAATTCTACTTGTATAGGGAAATCACTAGTTGACGGTTATCCGCATTTTATGTCGCAATTAAACCATCGTATACAATAAAGCTACCAGTACACATCATAAACATATGACATAAAAATCATGTTGACTTACCGTATTCGAGTATATGAAACATGCTAGAAAAACTAAGATAATGCTATGTCCTCAATTAATAAACACACGTAAATTCAAATACCAGCTGATCAGTGAAACATCGGTGTTCTTGTCTAGTAAGCATTTGTAGTTTCTTCATGGAAAGCAACCAATTCTCCCCGTTATATCTACGCTTATGTCAATAAACACATAATACAAGTTTATTGAACATATCGAAAAGGTAAAAAGTATCAAACTTTGCATCACTGATGTGATAAAACATTGGACGTATTTTGCGCAAATTACAAAAATTGCAAAATGTGTACGGTCAAAGTATAACACAGGTCGCAAGTTTGAAACTGACCAACAAAACTAACTTTTGCGCCGTCCTGCTAAATCCGGCTTAACTTATAATTATCAGGTAACTGTGCCTTTATGTTCAATGCAGCCAATGTGCTTATCCTAAACATTGCTGTCAAAGTTGTTCAATTTCCGTTACGTAACTTGCCACGTGTCACACCACAAGCTGGACATTGGCTCATTCTTCTCCGCAAGGCAACAACACACTCAAGCAACCTTTCTCTATTAACTAATGTCCAAATTCATGAAGCAAGGCTAGGAGCACAACAAACTTATGCCGTTATGAAATGTACGGAAAACCAATTATGTAGGTTCATGCGACCCCTTACAAGAGCCTTGGAATTCAGTTCCAGGCTTCTGGCTTTTAATATTTGGGGGAAAAGTCTCGAGTATATTGTCTAGCATTTTTCTATTGTATCCTTTAAATACCGGGTTGTTTCAGCTCATCGCGTGTTTGTTCACGTACATTTGTATAACATTTTGAGGCATATTTGAAAAGTACCTAATTAGTTTAAGGATTTAATATGGTTTCATTCAGAGTTTTCCAATGTTATTTAAGAAACTGCTAACTGCACGCATAACACTGAAGATCCAGCTGTTACACCAGTCAAGCATATATAAAATTAATTCGGCAATTCCACCTAGAGTAATAAGTGACAGCAGTATGGTTACAATGCAGTTTTTTAATCTTCCGGACAACTGAAGTCTGGTCGCATAGGAATGGTGTCTAATATGGAATAACGGATGATTTCTAAGCCCTTGTGGGGGCAAAAATGGATCTATAATTGCGTCTGTATTATTACGTTGCTGTACACTCAGATATTGCATCATGTTGGGTATGGCTGATATCAGTAAGCATTTGTGATGCACGCCAAATGCATGATTTAGTTTGAGCAAACACAAAAATGCCAACTACAGTCTGTCTGTGCACTTCGCTACATCGTGATAATTGCGCCCCTGTCCTACCTAGGATTTCAAGGTGCTTCCTTAGGAAAGCAAAATATTTCACAGTGGAGCACTAGGTCCAATGGGGTAAGACACATGCCTTTCAAAATCTCATAATTAAATAGTGAAAGAGAGAGGAAAGCCATAAAAGAAGGGGTTCGAACCTAATTCTTTGCACATTAGGAAAAACATCAATACCATGGAGTGAGCAAGAAAGTTATCAACGGATTTTTACATCTAGATATTTCACTGACCCTCTAGATTGCAATTGCTTATAATCTATATGGATTTCTGGGTTTTCTATTATACGTCGCCGATATTCACAGCCTTTATGCAAAGAGCAAATATCGTTATCGCATTTCGATTCATTGAACGATAAAAGTGATATCTGGACCATAATAAAAGGCAGTCCAGATAGGCATGCAATTTAGTTGCTTAGTCTACGATCGGTTATTCTATACACAAAACTAGCTCGTCTGCATCTTTAAGGAATACCGTATCGGCAGGATCAGCTAAGGTTGCAAAGTAAATGAAGAAGAATAATGGATGTTGTATGGCCAATTTAATAACTTCATCGTCTGTGGTGAGCGGTGAGGCGTTTAACCCCATGTCGAGTAAACTGGGTACGTTCATTTAAGTATTCTCTCAAAAAGTGGGCATAAGAGAGTGGAATACCGGTAACATACAGGTCTTTCCAAAGAAGCTCACATTTTAAACTGCCGAAAACAATACCGTAATAGAGAAAACAGATGCGTATGGATTTGACCTATTAGACTAGTGACAAAGGCACTGAATGTACAAGACAGTGTAATAGGTCTTGAGTAGGCCCTAAGCTACGATCCACATACTGAAACGGATAACTTGAATATGTCTGTTACAGTAAGCTTTCGAGAATTTTACTGGTACTGGCAATGATTCAGAATTCATGTGGGCCTTTCTTTGGCAGATTAGCAATTATATCACTTCTACATCAGTCCACAATGTTACATCGTTTCATGCACAACGTGTCTAGGTCAGAAATTTGCTGGGCCAATTATTCTTCATACCATTTGAGGACAAATGGTGATAGTCTGTCCGGATAACTTTCTTGGTTGTAGTGTAATTGAAGTAATTTATTGCTCACCGCATTTATGTTAATGGCGGGTAAAGAGGGTGTGTATCAATCATATTTACGGGAAGAAGCGTGAGCGGTGCAGTTAGCAAGAAAGCAAAATAAGTTTTGGTTCAATTCTACCAGGTCTGCATATTAATTTGACACTTGTTTGGAGACCAAACTCAGTAGTTTCAGCATACGGCAGGCATTTTGGCAACTCTTATTTCCTAGTATGTTGTGGACATATGTGGTTATTTTAGACTGCATAAATAGGTTTTGATAGAAATAGCAAAATGTTTCTCTGCGGCGTGGTCTTTAGTTCTGAACGCTCTTTCTTTGAGTCTACGCAAGCCTTTTAGGTTTAGGGATGAAGACCAATACGAACGGATAGAAGTGGTTCTCAGTAGAGAGCAGATATCAAAACAGAGTTTGATGAAGTTGTTAAGTGTCCGCGACATTTAGCTGCATTCATAAAAAGGATAGGAAATCTGAGGATAAAAGCATTTTCTCTAGTAAATATGTGATCTCATGTGAACACTATCATTTATAAGCTTGCGTTGCTTACCAGGGTTTATATCTTTATGATATACTTTGTTGTAGATGATAGGAATTATTTGGATATTTCAATGTTCTGCAGTACAAATGTTTGCCTGAATGCACTCGTAAAACTTATTCGCGTTTTTAATAAATATAAGGTCTATAGTTGCTTAAGTCTGATGGGAATTTACAAAACATTACAGCCTAACCTTTGTGTGAAAATTGTGGTATAACTTGTTGAAATCTACATAAATAATCAGAAGAGAAATATCAGTGTAATCGATAAAAACTGAAGTTAACTGATCGTAAATTATTTGGCCCGAGATACGGGAGAACTGGACGGAATGTCGACAATTATTGGTAGCCACTTAAACACCTTGGTTTACATTTGAAAATCAAGCAGTTAATTAGTGGGGTAGAAAAGCAAAGCCTGCGTTTTGCTTACGTGCACCAACACGATTGACACAAGTAATAACAACGCCGCTGCTCCGTTTTGTAGCGTACCGGTTGACGCGAGGTCATATAAATCTGTTTATGGATACAGCCTCATCGCCAAGATATAAAAGGACTCACGTCTCTTGAAGTCCAATTACGCCGAGCTTCGAATATTCACAACTGGGAAATTTGCTTTTAATCTCATCCAGTTTGCTGATAAATGATCGGAACTTTGAATTCATTAAAAAGTGTATGCGCACATTCAGCAATGTTTCCTCTCATACAGCAACCCTCCACCTAGCACGATGAATTCAGTATGTTTATTGACCTTCTTGCAGATTCCCATCGGTTTAATTTTTACAACACAATCGTGATAAACTAGAAAAATTCGTGGGGTAAAAACATATCGGGATTTTTAATTATTGTTAGTAGATGTCATGCAGGACTTGAAGATGGTACTGATTGGTTGTTTCAAGATAACATCTGCTACATATCCACCACTGTAACAAATTCAGTTCATCTAGCATTTGCAGGATACGGTACTCAGTTTAGTGCAGTCAAACACTCTCCTAGTGAGAATACACGATTTCTATCGGATAAAAGAACCATTGCGTCAAACTCGTCCATGAGGGTAAATATTAACTAAATGTGCAGCACTGGCTGTTTCATTTTTAGATAACATTTATTCGGAAGATCCGAAGTTTATCGTCAATGAACTTCCTTCTTATAAAAAGTAAAGCGTTTTCAATTGTTTATTTACTACCACGTATTTGATCTTACGGCTACTGATTGTGCGCGATTGCATATATACATTTACAGATATCCTTCATACAAAAGGTTCAATGATGGCTATTGTAAATGTGGCTGATCATTTGGGAACGAATTTTAACAAAATGGATGTGTTGCAGGTTAAAGTAAGTGAAAGTACAGCGGCTTCGCTTAAAGGCACAGCTGTTAGCTGTGAAATATAGACCAAGAAGATTAGGATGCGCGAACTTCTAGATCATGGGTACAATTATCATTGAATTTCTATGTGATATCTGAATGCTGTCAAATCCTTGCTAAGGTTGCGAGAAGCAGCACAGTTTCGAAACAACATCAAACTGCGCGTTCCTAATTCCATTTAAATATCACTTGTCAAATTGATTTGCGGACATTTCAACAGACACATGTCAACCAATATCACCCATGTCCATTAAATTGTGACATCAACATTGGACCTGTTTGCATTCCTGAAAGCATTTATTCCACCTATATTAGTATATAAGACTGGAGGCGTTCAGCAGCCATAGATTATAGAGGCCGTTATTTTCTCTTTAATTTCCACCACAGTAATCCGTTGCATCGTGCTGTAGAACTCTTATAACTGCTTGCGCAAAACGAGAATCAGTAAACACAGCGTTTGTACGACTATTGCTTTATATGTATAACCCTGGTTATACGGATGCGAAACACGCTTCATCAAATGCAATACAATAAAACAATCTCTGTCCAAGCAAACTGAATTTTCCTCAGAAGCGCCCAGTGATTCTGACGAAGTAGAGCAATGCTGTGTTTGGGTCGAGCATTAATATAATTAATACTTTTGTAATTACTAATTTGTGTATTATTTATAACACAATTAGTGGATAAACGGTTGGGCTTCATAAGATGATTGGCCAATCGTGTAAACTTACGAACCGCTAATTTTTAGTACTCACCATACCTTTATAAAGTACATGTAAACATTTTCCATTAATCTGCAATAGGACCCAAATGGCTGTTGGTGTTTGTCCGATGTCTGAATAACTACAAAGAGAATCCTGGCTTCTGTCTCAAATGGAAAGATTATTCCGTTGCTATTTATCGACTAAAATCTTACCGATTCACAGAATGGAGAATTTTGGCCTTATGGACAATAAGTTTGAAAAGCATATGTATGGTATCCTGGCACAAATTGTCGTCCCTCATTTAATACGTAATTTTCTAGCTTCCCGTTATATAGTAATTATCGGGAACCCGACGGCATTGCATACAGTACCGTCATGTGCATAACAATCCATGCGGTTATTATACACAGGCGGAAGAAATTATTTGTTAATATTTTGTCTGCATTATTTACAATTTTCTGAAATGCCTAGTACGTTCTCGGTCTAATCAATGGTTTACTTACAGCCTGATAGAAAAACCGTCCGAAATTATGTGAGTTGTTCCGAACAGTACTTATATATCACTAACTAGACGACACCGGTCGTGGAACACAGTGGTAGGTGAGAGCAGCACCAAGGTTATTCTTTTCTTTAGGAACTTCACATCATTTCACCAAACATTTCACCCCCGCGAAACGTGAACATAATTGTTCACTGTACCTGCCAGTTTTCATTTTCAAGGGTATACGATTCAAAGGTATTGAGGAAACAACACTGGTAGCCATTATGGCAACATGTAACTATCCATAAGCGCTTACTGCCGCTATTTAAGTTTCAATATTTCATCTAAATTGCATCTATGGGAGTCTTTGCTTCGTCTTATGCCTGTTTCCGCACCGGTAGGAATAAACATGGTTATTTTGAATTTCCATCCTAGGTTGTTGTGTGCTAGCATTGCAAACTACTTCCGGTAATGTTCCGAATGTAACGGCAACGATACCGGCTGATCTCAATCAAATTTTCTGATAATCCACTGTCATTGGTTTCCGCCTTGTTCCAATTGAAATCACTGGTGAGTTTGATATAGCGAACAGTGGCGACGTACAGAGCAAAGTGTGCTTCCTGCAGCAAAGTTAATATATTGAAATCGTTGTCTGACGTTCTAATTTATGATATGTGATGTTATAATTTGATTTTAGAGAAAAATAGGGTGCTGAGCATTCTGTTTACCTAGTGAAATCAAAAAGATGAATACTCCCTAGAATAAACATACAAATACAAACTAGCATACAAAGCTCTGTGGAAATGTATGCGCTAGAACGCTCGAAATCACAGGGTTGGATGCTTCATAAAAGAGAGATTTACTTATAACATATGTACGTAAATTCACCGTTATTATCCAAGCTATGCTACATAATGTCTTGAATAATAAAACCACTATATTCAAAAAATGTGTCTTGAGAACTAATTATTATTGTGTCTGATACAATTGTACAGTAAAGAAATGTCACGAAACACTTAGACACCTCACTCCGCTATGTTACCTAAATATATCTATTCACGTAAAAGGCATGGAACATAGGGCGTATACATTCTGCAATATTGCAATATATGTTAACACAAAATGCTCTGCAAATATGGTAAAACGTGTCAAGGGATTAATCCACACGGTATGATGGCTCCTCCGACGACAAACAATCTCACCGTAGTCTTCATGAATTAAATATTAACTAGAAATTAAGCGAACAAAAACAATGCCCCACTCAAGTATTAACAGATCCACTAATAAAAATTACGAAATGATTTAATTTTCTATGAAATCAGTAGCAAATGAACCTCACGGATTGAAGCTATCTAGTAGTATGATTCATTTATGCAAGACTTAATGTCTACCTGATTATGTAATAAAATATCTGGTTTACCCTCCAGCCACAGAAGTGTTAAGCATATTTGGACATGTCACATGTTTAAATGACAACCACTAATTAAGCATAAACGCTAGAAGAAGTCCAAAGGAGGAACAGGGAAATTGTGTTATGCAATGCGTAGCCACTGTAATTCGATCCTTGTTCACGCTTCATCCATTTTAATCGGTCAAACTCCCCTGTGCCAGATCATATCCCCCTTGTGCGAGCAAAATAATTTAAGGCGCCGCTTCCGGTAGTGGTTTGGCCGGTTCACTATGGACTTGGTCGTGCACCTGTCGGAACGGCTTGTGAAAATTTAATTTTGCCATTGTGGGCACGCTTTTGGAAAAATTGCAACGCATTATAATATAAGTATAATTGGACACCTCTCCCTACACTACGTGGGGGACAACCCACCTAAGGTGGAAACCTGCGTCATGTATTTGCTTTGATCCTGATTTAGCCAAATTTCTTCAACAAATCTTGGGCGGACGCACATAATCTTCTTGTTATACTACTATTTTTGGTGCCGTTAAACAGATTTACTAGGCACCCACACAGTTTGATATGTTTGTGGAATTGAGTCAAATAAGTGGCTGACATGCAGCATTACTGATGGTTGAAATTGCCGAGTCATGGCGAAGCGTAAATCCAAAGGCTACCGCGTCTCCTGTCCAGTCCAAATAAAGTAGGGTGTTTTTCTACTCGCGAAATGTACGGTAATTCATTAGGTCAGCAATAATGTCGGCGACATGTCGTCCAACTGAATAATATTCTGGTCTACAAAGGCAGCTAGAAGTGTTCAAGAGATAGGATATTTTTACATTGAACATTTCCTTGGGGTGATATGCAGTCGTCCTATTCCTGTCTGTCCAAAGGACCTAGAAAGCTTCTTGTACCAACGCACTTTAAAACGGGAATATCTGTCAGAATGTAACACTCCTGGTGCCCTCCTCATCGACAAACCCCGTGATTCATAAATGCTTAACGCCATTAATCGCATCGGTCTGTGCGTTATGCACAGCGTCGCACCAATTGGTAAGGTAATGTACCATGACCAAAATAAAGTGATGTAAATATAATGTTTCCGGCAACAGTCCCATAACTTGCACACCCGCCATCCGGCCGTCATGGTTTGCAACGGAACGCGGTTGAGGAATCGAAGATTTTTAAAGGAAACATATTTATCTAAAAGACTAACAAACGTAGATTACAGCATTCCGATTTTGTGGCTACCGGAAACGCCGTCGTGCTGCTGCATCCATTTTGTTAAACAAAGCGTGTCCCAAATCCTTTTGCAATTCACTTAACACGTATGTGTCCATGGATGGGGGGACTCCGATTAGTATAGATTAGATTGTGTCAGAATCATCAACTCGCCTTCATCCATACCTAGTTTGCCCCACATGGCCTACGGGCACCGCACCACATAACATATTCCTTCCATCGCTTTACTCATTGGCCTGTTGCCGCCATGAAGACACCTTTCGTAAATCAACCCAATATCTGGGTTGACCGCTTGCGCCAGCTACCAGCGTCCATAATCCGCAGTCCGGAAGTTAATCTTGGCTAAATGTTGCGTGTTGTACAAAGGACAATCCCTATGGTCCCTGAGCGGAATTCGAGACAATGCTTCCGCGTTAGCGTGCGGTCTACCTGGTGGATGTGTGCATATTAAAAATCGCATTCCTGCAGCAGGATTTGCAGGATCGCGAGTTGTCATTCAGGATCCTTGAAGTTGTGCAGCCAATGAATATATAGATGCCATGTCCGTACAGCAAATCTCCTGTCAAGTAGATTTTGCTTGACATGTTTTGTGAAATACAGAAAACATGCATTTCCTTTTAGACTGTGCAATAATTTTCCTTTCTATCGAGCTGAGCTTTCTACTGCTTTAGTACCCTAAACTTGCTATTCCTTCAGGACCTTTCTGGTATATCTCGAAAAGCTTGGTCAACCACATCGGATTTCAAAATGAGTTCTGGCATTCCGCTGACCACACAAACGTCCGCAATTTTTTTAGCAATACATTCAATGTAGTGGCAGTGGTGAAAACACATTTGATGAACTGCCTGTAGTACGAGGTGAACTAAAGAAGGCTGCGTAACTGCACAGTGCCTGTAAGGGTCCACCTCGACTTTATTTTTTCCGTTCTGTGGAGTCTGTTTTATATTGGATGGGTTAATGTGTCCGATGCACACAAATTGTTCTTGTGGTAAGTGGCACTTCGATGGCTTGAGTTTGAGACTTAAATTGATAAGATGTTTAAGTAATTCTGCCGTTTGTTTAAGTTTTTCTGCTTTGTTTTGCCAGGCGCAATAATAGCATCCAAGTACAAAAATTGCGCTTCTAAGGGATAAACCCAACAATACAGTCTATATCCGGCGCTGGAATGTCGCACTGGCATTGGTTAACCCAATCGGAAATGTCTGAAATTCCTACACTTCTAAATTCATGACAAAAGCAGTTCTCGCTTGTTTGCTGTCTAACACTTCCATTTACTAGTAGCCCGATGCAATGCCAAATGTGCTACAACACGTTGAACCAAAAAATGCATTAAACAAATCGTGGAATCTGGATAGGGTAAATGCGTCCTACAGTCTTACCGAATCAATACGTCCATAATTCACACACAGTCGGCAAACACTATCTATATAATACACTAGAACGTTGAGTGAGGTCGATGGGGAAGTGGAGAGTGGGAAGATATTTTTTCGAGATTTTCATTACTCGATTTCTGGACTACGCTCTGCCTGTGAGCTGCAATCCGTCTAGATGGACAGGTCTGACGTTTAGCATCCCCGGTGTCGACTGTGTGCTGCACAAAAGCGGTGCTCCCAATAATCGCTGTTCCGAATGGGAAAGGGTCTTGGAGTTTCTGCAAGTTTCCTCCAAACGCAAAAGGATAAGGTCGTCAGTATTCGACTTTAGTAGCTGCATCAACTCTCCCAACTACGACATTAGTTTCGAGGCCCCAAGATCCGAGGACTCATCAAAACCAACACATTCATGGCAGTAAAACCGAACATTGCAGGTACCGGTGATTAATTGCCATCTCACCAAGCCTAACAGACACCGCAGTCTAAATAATAACTCCATCGCAATAATGACGGCGAAGGGGATGTTGTCGAAAATAACAAACTTATACCGCAAGTAGTTGCTACACATGGCGACTGGAACCCATAAGGAATGTCGTGTGACAAGTGTTTCCTCATGAACAGCTGTCAGATTCATATAGATAGTTCAGAGTTTGATTCATGTATCAGCTTTGTATACAAATTTTATAAAGCTCTTGCATTGCCAGACATCGACTAAGCCGAAAAAGCAGAAACCAAGAGGCATCAATGTTTAGAATAAGCGAGAATTTATTTTTGACGTTGCTGGTCACTGAAGGTAACATGAAAGTAGCCTCATGTAATGGCATACGTGCAGATTAAAAAAATGCTTGTTTTGGTTTACCATTTGCGGACAATGTTTGGACGCCGTCTTCTATAAGCTAGCCCACCTGATGTTTGAAATTTGTGAGTATTAGCCTTTCCACCGAAAATTTTTTCCAGGCGGATTGGCATTCTGTTTCATGTAGCTTGAATGAATTTGCATGTAGCGGACCGGTTCAAGCAAGGCGTAATACCATTGCTTTTGGGCTTGTGAAAAGCAGAGCAACTAAATATCTCATCGGTATTGTGTGTATGGCAGACGCCTCATCGAAGCGTTCCATCTTTTGCCTTGCTTAAGCGAGTTATCCAATCGGTCAGAGGATGAAGTATTAACCGGTTACTCACAGAGCGTGTCTGATTTCCTTCAAGTAATTGTTCCAAAGCAAGTTGATCAATTTAATCTGTCCCTACTTCCTCATACGCACTGTCTGCTGGGAGTCTCAACTCACGGACAAATGTGCTGAAACCTTATCCCAGAAATCGGTATCATGTGTACAACTTTCGGCAGAATCCTGAACATGGCTGTGAGTGACATACTAAATGGCGCAAAATGCTAAATGTGCGAGCCAGATTTCCTAGTTCCAAAAAGCCGCGGTATGCAGCGACGTTAAATCCTCCATTGCCAATATAATCAAGAGGACACTGCTGCGTTGATGCAAGGAAATTGTTTCCTGAATTGCTGTGCTTGCTTCTCTCACCAGTAATATTGCATGTCGAGAGAGAAATTTTTAATACCTGGAACCGTAGGCCTACAACGGAAAATCGGTGTTTATAATGATACTTATTTGAATGCGCTGAAAATATCATCCGTTGCAGTATATCGGTTTAAGTTTTCGAGTCGTGTTTTGGCATTCATAGCAAGGGATTACCCGAACCCAACGAAACCTCCAACAAGAAATATAAACTAAGGGATGTCGTTTGTGAAATCAATACAGAGTGAGACGGTATGTCGTAGACACCTGCATGACGAAAAACAAATTGAGTTCCTATGGTTTATAAAATACAAACTAGTTCGCAGTATGTTTTTAGCATATATACTGTGCACCGCAACTATTATTCCCTGTCTGCTAGGATACACGCACTTTAATTCACAAGTGTCAACAGCGTCACCTGACAAGCAGACCCTTGCCGTGTATAATCATTAATAATATTCCAAGTTCTACTCATCACAAACTGAAAACCATGGGTTTATGGGGGTGAATATTGCCCTTCTAGTTGCCAATGCTTAGGTGATATTCGTATAGGTGTAGGCAATGGAAAATGTACATCTTCCAGACTCACAGTATGTTGTCGCACTTTGTTCAACTGAAGTCGAATTATTCTTCAGTATTGCAGTTCTGCATCCAACCCGTTTCATTTTCTCAGTTGGTACCACTGTGTATCTATGCTTTCTGTGCGCATCAGTCCGAATACGTTGCGTAAACTAGTTCAACCACAAGCATACGTTTTCTCATATCTTATCGCTGCGTCATAGACAAAAGAATTTTAATGATCGTTCTTTGCCTATCGGGTTTTATCTGTATACAACAATTTGCCAACCATCGTTTGTGCACATTTCATAAGATCCTTGCTAGTGTGTGGCGTACAGTAATAATTTCCTAGGCAAGTTTGTAAAGTATCAGAGCATTGTATGGTTACATAATGTTTAATTGTTACAATCGATCTCTACATCACATAATTGCTCGAAACTTGCTTAGATGCCGAGAGAAGTGATACCTTCAATTTTCGTATAAGAAATGCTCGATATGTTTTCTTATCCAACCGGAACAATTGTATGACTAAATGTGCATAACACACCAAGATGTTCACCACAGTCGACGCAGTCATGTATTGAGTGCTTAAGCTTGATCTGTTCGTAATCGGTTTAATAAAACGTACCACGTAGCTGTACGCAAAATGGAAAGTGCTACATAACTTTGAACATATTATGCTTATGGAAATTTATATGTCAGTTATAAACATTAGCATAGGAATAAGCCGTTTTGTGAGACCGTGTTGACATAATTCACCACCAAATTAATTAACCCAGAAAATAATTTTAGGTTTCTAACATTCGTTTTAAAACTGCTGACTTAGCATTTTCTTCACAAAAGAGATATTGGGGTTGAGAGCTATTTCGTGAGTAAGCCCGTTATTTTCCCCCTTATTGTGCATATGGAAAAGCGGATGGTTGAAGTCAGGGTAGCAACACAACAACCAAAGTTTATATGCCCCATCTTCGTCTATGTTAAAAAGTCTTGCCGGCAGATTCTTCAAGCGCTGTTCGTTGATAGCGGTTGACCATCATGGGCGTCGTGGATTTAATTTGTTTACCTATCGGAATATGGTTTATGCGCTGAATATGAAAGCTGTTGCGGTAAAGATGACAGCTACAACGTTAATTCTGCAAACACAAGAAATCGTATAGTTGCATTTTGCAAAAGAACACACGAGTATATATTTCAGAAAGAGAACAACACATCATGCATACGCTGCTAAATATATCCAGCTCATTCTTCTGAGTATTTAATTTCATCGTACTGCAAGCTGTTTTTAAGCATTTCAGTAAAATGGCATTTCCAGCAAACAGAAAAGAAGCAATACCAGATGCTTGTTCATTCTCAGTCTTCCATTGTTTCGACCACCTATGTCCGTCAGAAGAAAATTGTTGCACAACGGTGTCTTTCGTTATAAGTTAACTGCTTATATGTATCAGGCAAATGTTTTGTGGCAGACAGGTGAGAAAGCCAACGGCAACACACAATGGAAATCTAATTTTACTTTAAGGAGTCAAGCAATATGACAACAGCCACATACTTTAATATGTAGCAGTTTATTTCTTGGTAAATAAAACGTACACACAATTTTTGCTGTAAAAAGCAATAAATAGGACATATTGTGGTATATCAATTCTTGCTTACCGACAGTGCTTTTCTTTTTAATACAATATAATAGCCTTACCGCCTACGTTAGCATACGTATTTTCCCGATTAATTGACGAGTAAAATGAATGAGTTTTGTGATGGTATGACACTACATTTAGATGCCCGTTGCATAGCGATCGGTCGAGCTTAACGAT
>OX104059.1:24337486-24367766 GCA_944474145.2 Dicrocoelium dendriticum | reverse complement strand
AGGGATGGGCAGATTCTCTTGAACTGCCTTTAGCAAGTCGTTTTAAATAATGTCTCACTATTGTTGTCCTCCCGCTCATTTGAAGAAAGGCTTATTTATAACAACAATACTAAAAATGGATCTTAATGTTACCGCGCAATTATAAGTACGCTTTGCTTCTAATCTTTTTCGATAGACTATTAATTCCACGGAGTTGTTTGGCCGCTCCTGAAGATGATATCTGCCGGTTTGCGTATAGACCCAAGCGCTCTACATATCTTGCGCATTCTATAGCCTCCGCATTAGATCAAAATGTTAGTCTTTACGGATTCTCCTCCTGTATTTTTCCTGTGACTTTGGAAGCCTGGATAGATCAATATTGCCAAATGTAGAATTGTATTCTCCGGCATTACATTGTATCGTTCTACTTGTTTGCCTTCTTAACCTTTGCTCGTTGACACCGCGAGGCTAGCCTATACGCTGCGTGAGCGGAGTTTGCATTAACATATGCGCATCTTCCCATTTTTATACGTAAATAAATACATTTGTACTATTAAAAATATGTCCTCCGACGTGACCTAAATACATGTAAATATAAATAAAAAATAAATGTAGAACTAAAAATAAATGTTAAAGTAGAGTCAATCAGGTTTCAAATGTTTATTTGAATTTTGTTGGTTGGCTACATATACTGTCATCGTAAGCGTCACCGTTTAAATTTTGAAAGCGTTATACCTTTCCGCGCAAGTGACAGACGATTCTATTTAAGCAAATAAAGGGAGCAAATTTTTAAAGAACGATAAATTTACAGGCAATCATTGTGTTGGATAACAAGGGCTCTGCGAAAGCAAAATTTGTCGAGTATGAGCCCACATCTTTCTCGTAACCCTAACTTCTACACATTTTTAGGAAAAAATGGAAGACTTTAAATGAAACACCAGCTGTCCTGATATCGCGCAGCTAGGTGCAAGTACCCTAAAGGAAACTTGGCATCAAAAAGATTTTTCAGACGATAATGTAGCATTTAACAGTTCTATTTTTAACCACAGTGTTAGTGTTATCACCTTCCTGTTACTCATCAGTGAAGAAACTATTTTGACATTCTTCGCAACCTATCGATTGACTCTTTATAAAGTGCACGCCAAGATATCTGCGTGGATACATCTCAATGGTGCTAGCTTAAATTAATATATCAACCATGACTCCACGGTTGCTTTCAATGTACACGCTGACCATTGTCTATGCACATTTGCTGGTGATTTCCACCACATTATTCAAAGCCCCTGCATTACAGAACACCGTGATATATCCCACCTGGTTAGAAGAGACGCTGGAATTAGGACGTGTTAACAACCGAAATATAATTTCGTTTAGTTCGCGGTCAACACGGTAGCTCTGAAAATTCGATAGCAAAGTTATCTCCGATTATGTACAGTAAGACGAATCCCAAGGAATTCCATCGCTGCATGGAAGGTACAATTAATGGGAGACAAGCCAATCTCCCAAACATAGCCCAACTGAAAGAAATAGTCGTCTTTACTGTAGTTTATTTTTTGATGCAGATGTCTTAACATAACTTGAGTAGATAACAAATTAGCTAGAATACTTTTTAGATCTACGTTTTCCGATGAAATCTATTCTCATTCGTGCTGACCGGTTCTCCTCACCATTCTTCAAGCACCTGAGTTACATTAATCAGAGAGCCTCCAAAGTAAATATTCTTTCTCTAAGCATAGTGGAAGAAATTCACAAACCCAATTAAGCTTACGTCCAGACAATTCTGGGGAACAATAATTGCGGTGCGATTTGGCAGCTAATGAAAAAATTTAGTTATTTTGCTGTTCATAGTATGATCACTGTCACATACGTATAATAATGGAATTAAAACTTCTGATGCGCCAGCACTGACTCATTCCCCAAGTGGTTATCTGCCCAGATTCCCAGGCCTACAGACAGATCGCTATTTTTTGATGTTGCAGTTTTTTGCAGGAAGATTACCCAGCTAAACTCAAGCAAAGCAAGTGGGCCTAAACATTTGGCTGCCTTCGTCCTTAAGGTGTGTTCCGTTTCAATTGCCCGACAGCTAGCTTAGTTTTACACAATGTGTCTAAACAAAGCAAGCCCGCAGACTGTTGGAAAGCTGAAAGTAGAAAACAATACCGAAGGAAACGACAAGTAAATCTAAAATTATCGCGTGCGCCTCAGTTACTTTAATGGTCTTCGATAAATTTATTCTTGTAAATATGTTAACTCAATCCTGTTTACATAACGGGCATTAATCTGCATACCGAATTTATAGGTCAACACATGACGGAGCGGCTAGTATAGTGCACTCAGTGATATCGTCGCTAGACAGCAAAACCAATGCCACACTTGTTTGCTTCCTTTACAACAACAACGCCTTCGGGTTTTTTCAACGTTAAAACTTATTGCTATTTCTCCTGGGTTTCGGTATCAAACAATCCATAACCTGCTTGCTACAGGAATATCTTTCTACATCTACTCAGTTAACCATGTTTAACGGCAGGAGCTCATTGCCTCTTACCACTACAGTCGGTGTCCTTCATGAAGTCATTCTGTCGCACTCCTTATTCTCCCATTAAATAATTTTATTCCTGTTCCTGGCTAATCCATAATGCTGAATTACACCGACGACGGAATATTAGGTGCTATTCATCTAATGTCAGCTTATTCGACCATGCTAAAGTTGTTTGGAAAAAAGCAATCTTTGGTTAAACTTCCGCGTCTTAACGCTGAATGATTCATAGTGCATTGGTGAAGTGTTTCAATGTATAAGGCAGGTCGCTGCCAGAAACTTGTCACTGAATATCTACAACTTCACGTCAATGTGGTATCTGGGCATCACACCCACCCATGAGTTATCTTAGTTAATTCACGTGCATTAGGGCTTCACCCAATTCAGGCGACTGTCCTTTTTTATCTCACATATTCGCTGGTCCGCAGTCTCCCACCAGTTGATCCTGCGATTCATCAGTGATTGTGTTCTACCACAATGGACCTACTTTCCTCCTGTTATCTTTCTGGGCAAATTGAGCAAACATTTCAAACTACTTCATAAATCACTGTGACATAAGTATCGATACAGTGGCATTGCTAAAGCAAGCTTAGTTCAACAAATTTTATTAGTTCATGTTAATTCTTTCGCAAATATTGCTTCGAATATACTCAGTGATAAAGGTCTTGTTTACTTGGCGTTTCAGCAAACTGCAAATCTATTTCCACAACCTAGCAAAACTACACAACCATATATGCCGGCAGCGTTCCTGCTGCTCGTCTCTCATACATGATCTAGATTTTTGCTCGATCCGAAGGTCATTCTTCACAAACAAAGGGAAATTATGTTAACGTTCTTTTACCACTCAGAAAACATCGTTTTATTCTCCGATTTTTTGCACCTTTGAATGTATTATATTGCTTTTTATTGGTAAGATCGCGAATGTGTTACAGCAGAAAATGCATCATTTGTGGAGTGCATAAAAGCGGATTCTTGACTTGACTAAATTGATTTAACTGACATGTGGCTTACAATTTGCTTACCTAATTTTAATCCAAATATGTTTGCTGCTTCGTCTCCAACAGTTGGTATGGTGTGATATTTGTACTTTTACAACTTTTAAGCAGCTTATATGAACCCAGTTTACATTGACTTTCAAGTCATTCCATGCGTCGTTTGTCGCACAATCTGCTGACCGCAGTCAAGGGTTATCGCGAGGTTGTGAGGCATGGAATATTCAGTAAAAACTCGTTTGGTTTCGAGTTAATTCTGAACCATACTGTCACATGGCACCTAACTAAATATTAGGACTGAATAGTCACTACTAACTAAAGAGGAGTTGTTTTTGCGATTTCCTAAAGAAGAACTTTTTCATCTGTCAGGATTAGGTACAGTAATTATGGTTTGTTTTCACCACGGTGTCTGCTTGGTCGATGCACAAGGTTAAACAAAACTGTCGAATCCATGAATTCAATGAGTTTTGGATAAATGATGGAAAATTAGGGGGAATCTGAGATAAATAAAAGACATGTTGGAATCACAAATTTTAAGGTAATGAGAGCAACTTTTGACACAACATGGTGGAATACGCTTAACAGAATGTCAGCACTGTGACAAATTGCGTTGTCGCATATCATCAGACACATATCAGAAACAGCTATGCAGTTGGCATCAATTATTTCACGCAAAATGTACTAGCCTGTCCTGGTTGCAAGTCACCCTTACGACGGCATATTCGGAAAATCCATCAGCAGTCATTGCGTTTAAAAGGTGCACATGTTGTCCAAGAGCTTTGGCTAAAGGGCACTGCGTACGTATGCCATGTGCTTAAGGCACCTTTGTGGCAGCTTGAAAAATATTGCAATTTGTTTCATCAATTCAAATGTTAGATAAAGTTCAGCTTCTAAGATCATGATCTGAAAATTATACTTTTGATGGCTACTTCCTCTCATGCATATTCATCGACTCATGTGTAGCATGTAGCTTTTCTATCGAAATGCGCCGTATTCAAAGTACCCAGATACTGACTGATGTTCACCACAATTTTTATCTCAGATTTTCATCGGAAGTGAACACATACTAAATTAATCTCATGCTCTGCTTCCACGGATTCCACCAGGAAATCCATATGAATATCAGTTAATGAAATTGGACTTTTGGTTCCTTTGAAGCTAACGTTGGAACCCAACTTCGGAAAGATATCAGAATGATATCTGACAAAATTTAATCAGCCCGCAGTTATGGCCATATTTTTAAGTGCTCAGTACTTTGACCATAACATCCGCCGGATGGCGCATGTATGTGCCTTCTCTTGCCATTGTGCCTATAGCGAAATAAACGCTGTTATGTTACACCGCGTGATTGCCTATATGCTGTATTTTCGCTGCCCTCAGGTCTAAGATGTTACGCGGGAAGTTGGAGACAGGTTCAAACGGAGACTGGTTCGAACGGAGACGTAACAACAAGTCAACATTTTGAGTACCACCACAATGGGAAATGTATATATAGTGGGGGCTTTGGTAGACCAGATAAATTTGCATCAAAGGCGCACAGCGGTGATGATTGGGCTTTGGATGGAGAAGTGACGGCCTTCGTTGTAAAGTTACGGCATTCAGTGAGGCCGAAGCGGTACAACGGAGCATCCGGAATTAAAAACAAGATATTGGGTCGAACTCCACGCATGGCCTCCACTCCTTGTTGACATTGATTTTCATACTCAGCTGAGCACCGTAAATACCTGGTCGACTTGTACCGCATGTCATGATGCCCCAGTTTCGTCTGGATTAAGCAGTCAGAGGAATATGAACTGGGAAATGCCATTGAGGCCGAGCTGTTTAGCCAATGATATAACATTCGTCATGACACATTTGAGACGATGCCAATGAGTGTCAAGCTTAACATGCTCAGTCACCACTGATCAACGACGGTTCAGTTCGTAATGAGATCATCGAACTGCAGAACGCGAGTCAAACTTACGAATACGAGGTTTAGATTTTGGGCAATTCTTTGACTTGGGAAAATGGAATGCTAGAATTTCGCACACTAGACAATGGTCGGAATTCGTGCGTGCAATCCAAATTGACCGACAATCTTGTACTGAGGTGCGCCATCTGTGGTTTACGGAAATATGAATAAATCAATTAGTACGTAAGCAAGTGGGTTACGTTCCTTATTGTGGAACAATCATCTGTACAACCGGTTTCATCATCATTTAACTTAGTAGTTGCTTTCATTATGGAACAGTTGTGCAATGCCTTGTTACGAATGTTATAAGTAACTGAATTTGATAGTTACTATTTTCATATGGTTTTCGGGTCTGATACTTTGAGGGGGTTAAATTATTGACCACATTTTGCACGGAAAGAAAGTTTTGTTAAGTTGGTTTGGAAAGTCTGTTGGCTGGCTCAGGTCCTTAATTGTAACGGGAATTAATTTCACAGATAAGCGTACCTCACCAAGATAACTTTAGGCGGATAGGTTTCTTGGTCCTCTGTATAGATAGCAGACATTTCCCATTAGGGGTAAGATATGTTTAACCAATGTGTAGTACGACAGTCTTACTGGATGACCAAACTTGCCACCATATTTTGCTTTCGAGAAACCGCGATCGATTTTCATCCGTTGAAGTCAGAGATGATCGAGCTCTCGATGAGAACATCGCTTCTCATTGCTAAGTGGTCACGCGCGCAACAAATAATTTTGCTGCCTGAGTGCTGGACGATTTTCAAAAGAATCCTACTTGTTTTAATTACCTGACTATGTTAGACGTTCCAATAACCTAGAGTAGGTCGCTCAATGATTAATAATGTTTCAAGTCCTATTGGGATATTGAAATTATATATTGATGCATTTTGTATTTGTGTTCGCTTTCGCAGCTTGATGAAGGATGTGTTCGGATATGTTAAAGCTGCTGGAATATTGCATTTTTAGGAATAAACGAAATCCGCAGTTTGAATGTGGTGCCGGCGTATGTGATAAATCACTGTATTTTACTGTATTTTTAGCACTATGTCCGAGAAACTTTTTTTTCGTTGCGATCAACAATTTGCTTTTAATATTTTGCCGCCATGTAATTTGCTTTGTTTGTGCATCTATTTGATTCGTAATTATTGCTCATTGCGATTTAAAATTAGCACTCCGTGCCAGCCAGTAGAGAGACCGCGAATTTTATTGGTCTCATCGTTTGTCAGAGATGGAAACAGCCGCTGCCGTTGGCAAACATATTAAGTTATTGCGGTTGATACGGGTAGCGGGCAGCAGGAGACCTGATGTTAGTGAAACTATACGTGACGAGATTGGACAGCCTGTCCACAATTTGTCAAAATGTTTGGACGTTAGGCTGAGCATTTTGAAAAGCAATGTAATCGCTTAGAATTATTCAATTCTTCGCCGACCAGTGAACACCCTGCTCCGTGGGCTGTCCATTTGGATCCACCCTCTCGCTCAGAAGTCATACGTGAGATCGGATTGTTGAAGTTGAACAAAGCCGTTGAACCAGATGATCTCCATTCAGCCCTCTTAAAAATCGGAGGCTCTGCTCTTGTTGATGCCTTACATGAATTACTAGTGAACCTGTGGGAGAAAGAAACTGTCCCAACCGACTGGAGCCGCCCCGTTATTGTTCCCATTTTCAAAGGATGCTCGCGTTCGGAATAAGGTAACCATAGAGAAATCAGTATGATCTCCATGGCCTCCGCATTACTCGCCTTCATACTCCTTCAAAGAATGACGGGCGCTCGTGAAAGCCAGATTCGTTAGGAGCAATCCGGGTTTCGTTGGAGTGGTGGCTGCATCGATCCCATCATCACCTTGCGTCAGCTGTTGGAGCACCGTCACTCAAATTGGCGGCTCACCGTTGTCATGTTCCTCGACATCAAAGGTGCCTTCGATTCGGTTGATCGATGTGCTCTTTGGAATTGTATACTCAGGAAAGTGTGCCTGTGAAATATGTAAATATTATCCGAGCATTATACGCGCGCAGTAGGGGCAGAGTAAGGGCTTACGGCAAGCAGTCGCCACCCATCAATATCTCCAGCGGTGTGAGACAAGGATGCCCGACGTCACCTTTCCTCTTTAACTTCGCTATCGACTAAGTCATACAGGTTGCATTTACATGACATTAATTGGAAGGTGTGAAGCTACTCCCAAGAGAACGACTTCTTGACTTGGAGTATGCAGTCGACCTTTCCCTCATCTGTGACAGCTCCCAGACGTGCCAAGCCGCGCTGGACAGATTAGCACTGGCTGTCAGCCGCTTCGGGTCTTCTTTGTTCCATCGAAATTCAAAGCGTTCTTCCAATTTTGGCAGAGATCGCCTCCTGCGCTGACCCTTGGTAGAGATCAGATAGAAGTCCTTCCGAAATTCTGCTACCTGGGAAGTTGTATCAGCGCCCTTGGGGATCGAATACGAGAGCACAAACGGTATAGCAAAAGTCCGAAGTGCTTTTACTAACATTCGCCACTTATGGCGGCTGCGCGACATTACTCTCGCCCTGAAGGTTAGATTGTACAATGCAGCGGTACTTTCGACCTTAATTTACGTTTGCGAAACCTGTCACCTTAGACCAACAGACATAAAGAGCTTAGTTTCGTTCGATCATCGGTGCCTTCGCAATGTAGCTCACATCTGGAGGGAACTCTGCGTGAGCAACGAGCGTGTTCGGCGCCTTGTTTACAGCACAGAAAAAGGAACTGAGCCGTTGAGCACCGTCATTTCACGAACCATGTTCCCATGGATCGCCCAAGTGTTGGGCATGCCAGCCCATCGACTTCCACGGCGTGCTTGCTTGTGTGTCGGGGGTGTGGATGGAAAAACAGGAAGGGTGGCCA
This sequence comes from Dicrocoelium dendriticum, assembly GCA_944474145.2. Lineage (NCBI taxonomy): Eukaryota > Metazoa > Platyhelminthes > Trematoda > Plagiorchiida > Dicrocoeliidae > Dicrocoelium > Dicrocoelium dendriticum. Next base: position 24,359,443 of record OX104059.1, on the reverse strand, counting down.
AGCGATGACTTGGTCGATAGGAATAAAGGCCCCCACTTCGGAGCTGGTCTCGGTTGGAGAGTCATGGCACCCTAGTTGGGGTCCAAAGGACGATGAACACTTTTGGCTAGAAACACAAGCTGACAGGGGAAGGAGCCGACCTCAGTGACGTTCCTGCTGTGAGTATCTTTTATCCTCCCCTCCACCTATAATCTCAGTTCGCGGCGTAAATCATAATAATTTTACTTTTTGCCTAGTAGCTGGCTAATAGCTTACCGGAACGATGCACATCGGTTGCTGGTACTCAGCTGGCATGCAACTGTTGTATTTGTTTTCTTTTTGCCTTTATGTATTGCAGCACAGTAGCTGAGGTGTTTCCAACTTCTGGCTGACGTATATAACGATTGATGAATGTATATTGCTCATTGTATATTCGCTTTGTCACCGAGGTTCAGGTGGCTATTTAAAGTAGCTGCTTCAATTTACTTCCAGTAATCTTGAGTATTTTTCCTCTACATTGAATCAACATACGATTTTTCGTAACGGAGGACTTCATTTATTTAAGTAATTGTGACAAACTAGCAGCTGAGACCTTCTCGGTAAAACTAACTTCTAGTAATGCTTTTGCAATCTTCTTTTGTCTGATGCCTAGAATTCACTCTTAGCCCAATCAAGACTATGCACTCCTATATCTAGCTTCAGTAAAAATATGCATGATGTGTAATGCTTTGATTCTTTCTTAAAAACCAATGTGTTATGACGTCTGAATACATTAGCAACGTTCAAATCAGCCGGAATTACATATACGTTAGCCTCCGTTTTTTGATTAATCTTTGATGTCTTCACAAAGAGATTCTTGAAATAGTCAAGTACATTTGACTCTCAAAATACTTATAAGAAACGTCGGAACTTTGCATGAAATATTCAGTACCATTACTCAAAGGTTAATTTGTTTCGGTTAAGATTGTAATGCTATTTATCTGAATCACTTCCTTTTATTATTACACCTGCCATATATGTGATGAGCAAATACAGTATTTCTAGAACAAATTATAACGGTTAGCAAAAATTATTATCTTGATCAGCTGCTTAATTTCCCTTCTAACTACACCATGAGCTTTATAAACATCTACAACGTAAATGATGCATAATTACCTAACTCGCTATCCATATTGGTCCCATTAAATATTAATACTTCTTCTAGTAAATAGCTTTTACTTCGCAATATATTATTGTTATATGATTAACTGAACATTGCAATTAGCTTCCCGTTCCTGAGAGTACACCAACGCATATCTGTGCATAAATTATCATTTATGCAAATGAGGCAGCGTGTATACAAAGTGATTGAGAAGTGATTGCTCGGCCAAAGCGCGCCTGGTCTTTCTTGACTATTAACAAGTAACATGAGTAAATAGGTGGAATCTTTATTTGTTTCCCCCAACAAATTTCTGCTCATTACACGGGATGGTAATGTATTAGATACAATGCCATTCACATCATATTGAAAGCTATGTTATGCAAAGAGAAGTTGTACACTTAAGTATGATGGCTACAAATGAAACAAATTACACAAATAGTTCCGGTTGATATGCACGTTTCTATCATGGTATAACAGCATCCGCCCGCGAGGCACATAATAGTTTAACCTTCGTTGAACCAACGAACAATTCCTTGTCGATTCCAAACATACGCGCAATGTCAGCTTTTTATTCTGGTGCAGATAACGGATACCATGGAGGCGGCTGATGGCTGGAAAAGGAAAAATACGATAAGCGATAAAGCAATTGGAGCAACCAATGAAGATGGAAAGAGTAGTAAAACTCGTGTATAACGTCCTAAATGAATGCACCACAATTTAGCTTATCGGTGTAGTTTTACACATTAGAGAAAAATGAGATGGTTAGAATTAATCGTTAATGTAGTTGCACAAGGAACTTCATAATCATTTAGCCCTGTAATATAAGGCAGTAAGCGAATATGGCGAGTTGATTAATGGTGAGGTTTTTAGAGATTCCCAAATACATACAGAAATGACTTGATCAAAAAAGACCTACCGTGTGTTGCGGAGTTGTGGCGAAAATGAGTGTGCTTAGAAATTTTTATTTCAGCCATCGCTTATAGACGAAGATTTATGAATTACTTAGCCGTGAAACTTAAAAATGACTTTAAGGTGGAATAAGTGGATATATTGATAAAAATTAAGAAAAGTGTTTTCTGTGCAATTTTAGGCACGCTAAATATTTTATAATGAAAAAAGAACACAAGGTATGTTTCGGCAGTAATATATATATTTAAACGACTGTTAACGTAGTTATAAAAAGAAAAAGAAAAGTGTTGCAGTAAAATCAGGAATGTAGCTTAATTAAATAAATGATTGTTACCGATGAGACAATAGTAACGTATAGTTAAAATATCCAATAAACCAGAATTAAACAGATTTAAAACAAGTTTGGAAATATTGCAAGAATAATCAAGCGAATAAAGGTCATCTCTAAAATAGTCGACTTGGAACCTTCTTCCTTGCAAGGTAGTGGCCGAAGGCTTAACATTCACCTCCATATTCCATCTTTTAATGTTTCACTGCGGTTTAGATGGAGGCTACCAATCTTCGATTTTGGGTCTCATTTGTGACTCATCTTTTAAAGCTAGGGCTCATCTTCTTTACATTTTGTGTGTATACACACGACGACTCAAGTAACTGCAATCGTTGGCCCTTGCTACTAGAAGTGAATTCAACAGTGTATTATATTTTGTGTTCAGCACCCAGTTAGCTGTTCGCCTTTTGTGGATGAAAATTTTACATTGAAGCTCCTTTCCATCACGTAGAGAGAACGAGCTTATCTTGACCAGCAAAAAAGGAAAACAACATAGAAAATGCAGGAACGTGTGCTAAAGATAAAAGTACAGAAATGAAATGTACAATAATTAAAAAATTAGCGCACGGTCGAAACATATCATCTGGTGGGATAGAATTTGACACAACATAATAATCCAGCTTACGTTTTTTAATGGGTTAGATTTGTTATTCAAAATGACATAATGTGTGAATTGTCAGGTTCGCGTAGGCGACAGAATAGCGAAAGTATACCAGAGTTTAGAAGTAAGCGATCCGCGGGATGTTGTTTAACTCTAAGCTGGATAACAAGGTTGGCATTTCCGTTTATACCATAAGTTGGAATTAGCACGCTTCATTTATCAAATATTGATTGGGCCCAATGCGGTTAACACATATGTATGTACTTGACAAATAGCAGCCTTCATTATATTCGCATTGTAGGAAATGTACAAAAATTCGCTCTATATTTGGATGAGATCCCACATGCTGGTATTGTAATGGCATCTGATTCCATAAAATCGTAAGCTTCACCAGGAAAATGTTGGAAGGAATTTAAAATTCCTTATCTATAAGCGATGAGCGAACCCAGTTTGTTTTGGTATGCTGAGAATATTTTATGGCGTGCCCTATCTGTTATTGTACTTTTAGTTCCGTTTACATTTCTCTCAAAACGTACCTTTGCGGAAATGCCCTTAAACCTACATAGGAATGTCTGATTACACACCACGTGACATGAATCACTGGCATACAAGCTGACGTGAAAACTGCATTTGCCATATAAACAATATTCACGTGCAAATCTTAGGCGATTGAGAATGCAATGTATCTCACACCAAATCGAAGCGCATATATTTGTCACATCAACAACGCAACTGGAACAACCGAACAACGGACGTGAACGCTTGATCTCACGTGCCCAGGACCCGAAGAATTCATTGTCGGAACCGCACGGTAAGCTGCATTGGACACACAGCCATCAATAATGCACATTGGATAAGTCCCCTTAATTGTATCTCAATATTGTCTGCCCACAGTTATCGTTGAGACTAGTGTTTAACCCTGTTGCTTTTGTACCGCGATACGTTTTAAGCAACACGAATATGTATGTCCGGAATTGTGTAATATTGTATAATGCAACGACATTATTCCTAAGCCGGCATAGTCACGAATAGTTCAGTTGAATCTGATGACATCGGTATTCATGTATCATTGCAGTAAATCGTACATTGAGCAATTTTGTGAACGATCGTTGGACATTATCTATAGCTAACATGCCTGTCCTACACAGGTAACCGTAAATGATTACGCGGTATTTCAGCATACGTCTAACACTGATCATAAACATTTATTTTTGCGCAGGGTGGGACTGAGTTATCCACACTTTATTTGCCTTTATTTTACCTTCTGGAACGAAAGGTGCAATAACTAAAACGTAGCTTAGCATGTTTGTCCCGAAAATCATGATGAAACCTTTATATGTGCAGCATATATGCCCAAGCACCTGCGATTTTTCAGAGGAAAATAATAGTGAACCATGTTGTACTCCACGAATTCAGCGTAAATGTATACATACTATTCGATTAAAGGCTATTGGTTGGGAATGAGTAAATTAGTTTAATCTCATTTGCACAACGTTATACTTGTGTTTGCTTTTTTGAGCAAGATATAGTGTTTTATAGTTTATGAATATAGGCACTTCAAACGCAATTCATTGGACACCTTTTAAAATGCTTTTTGGAGTGGAGATGCGTTGAACAATTTTAACTGTTTGGATCGGGTCTTCCACGTGGGATTTGAACCAGGGTAGCAATAGACGCTGATTACGAATGAGTGTAAGATGGAGAGTATTGCCTTGTGTGGCACATGATCGAAGGCCTTTCGGATGTGTATTAAGTTCATGATGACTGTCATGTACTGTCAAATACGGATCTTATGTCGACAAAATTTGCTCTTGACTTGTAACGCTGGATAGCTTTGTAAGAAAGCTGTGTGGCCTACCGCCTTGCAGGTCTGTTTATTTGAGTAATTTAAGAAGAACATAATTAACATTCTCTCCATAGCCTTAGATGCGGCCGCATTGTGATATGGGAGATAACTGGACATGTTATACCATGGGCCCCGCTTGTGGCTTCATTCAATCGTCATAATTTGTCATCGTTGACGGAAGCAAAGAAAACAAACTCTACGTAGCAACAACTAAAGAACTTGTTATTACGCGAATTTAATCTTAGCGAGCGTAATGAGTGCAACGTCTCCTTGATGACAAACAGTCAGACGATCGCACCCATTGGCATCTAATGCGAGGCATGCAAGCTCTGGTAGGTGAAATCCTCCAGATAATTTCATGGTTAAGCAGCTATTTTTGCAACGGCTCCCTACCCATGTACAACAAATGTTGGTTAACGCTCATCAGGTTAGGTATTTAAAAGATTTAGACCTTATGGCTGATAAAATCATGGACATATAAGCGCCCACGGTCGAAAATTTATCGTGTAATGCATATAACGACTTAATCGTGAACGCCGCACAATAATTGCAAAAGCAAATGGCCTCAATCGCCATTGTCAAACGAAGGAGCAGCAACCGATCAAAACAACAACGTACTCGGAATGCTGGTCGTTCCAATGACATATGCTGGTACCACTGGAGATTAATTAACAGAGCCGAGAAATGCACAAAACCGCATGGATTTTCCAAAATTGGAAAATAACCCACCAAATCTTAATGACAATGACGCAATCTGGCATATGCGAACCAAGTCGCCTATTTTATGTGCGGGAAGTATGATATGGCCTGCAATTCCTCTTAGACGCTGTTGACCAAGTTAGTGTGTTTGCCACACGTCGGGAAGACCTGAAGCACTGCTTGGTACATAGCTCGCAGGCAGTAAACGTCACAACCATCCGAATATATGTAAAATGTACTATCACACTGAACGTTGGTTTCCGCATGAATTTTCCGTGGATTTTCATTGCAGTTAATGGGTTTACTGCAATCCTAGGCCGCCATTATTTCCAGCATCATGGCATCATCGTTGATCCCAAACGCCGCAATATAATGGATGGTCTGACGCAATTATCAAAGACTGGTTTTAAAAGCTACATTATATCTATGATTCCGCTACTTGTCTCACCTCAATCCAATTTAATCTATTTGGATCCGTTACGAAAGTCTAACAGCATAACAAGGCCTGGATACCAACCTGTTGATGTTAAACATGAGATTGCTCATAGGGTAACGACAACAGTTAATCAGGTTTTCTACTGACCACGGCGATTAGCACCTGATAAACGTACCGCAGCGTAGGCGGAATTCGACCATAATTTACAGTTGGGTATAATCCTTCAATCCAGCATTATGTAAGCAACGCCCTCACATATGGATCCGAAGAACAAATCAGGATATTGGAGACCTTGTGGGGATTACCGGGGAATGAACGCCATCATGGTCCCAGACAGGTATCCCATTCCGCATCTCCAGGATTTCTCTTCTTCGCGGTACGGAAAGCTAGTGTTTAGCAAGATAGATCTGATGCGGGCATATCATTCAATTCCCGTGCATTCTCAGGATGTTCCCAATATTATCGTCCCCACTCCCTTTGCCTTATATGAGTTCTTGCGAATGTCATTTGGTCGCCGAAACGCAGCTCAGACATTTCAATGTTTTATAGATCAGGTCATTCACTTGCTGGATTTCGGTTTCGTCTGTATTTAAGAGGTCTTGGTTGCCAGTCTTAACCATGACGAACATTTGCTCTATTTGCGAAATTTTTTAAACGATTTATGCATTATGTGATATTTATCCATGCCACCAAGAGTCAGTTTGTTGTTGATAAGGTAGGCTTTCTGGGTCACCGTGTTTCCTACGCCGGAATTACACCTTAACCGATAGAGCGAAAACCATCACTGAGTATCAAATCCCTGATACTCTCAAAAGTTACGCCGGCATTTTCTGGACATGCGTAAGTTTGACAGGAGATTCATTCCGCACTGTTCCGAATTAGCCGAGCCAATTACTGAGCTAAGCAAATTGGATGCTAAGTCATACAGTTTTACGGCATCAGATCAGCAGGAATTCAGTGATCTAAATCATCAGATAGTAAATGCAACTCTCCTCGTGCATCTAGATCCTAGGGCGTTGTTACAGTTAATGATGAATGCCTCAGATGCAGCAGTAGGCGATGTGCTACAACAACGACAGAGTAGCGAATAGTATCCGATTGCCATTTTTTAAAAGGAACTAAGGGCTGCCAAACGACGTTATAGCACCTTCAGCAGAGAAATCCAAGCCATTTACCTCATTGTGCGTCATTTCCTACATTACTTGGAAGGCCCTCAATTCACGGTATTCTATTATCATGAGCAGTTAACGTTCCGCTTTTGATCGACTTTCCCCACGAGATACATGACAATTACATTACATCTCCCAATATCCCTCAGACCATCTGCATTTGTCCGGTGCGAAGAACGTTGTAGCAGGTGCCGTATCACGGGCTGAAAACAACACTTTCTTTGGTCTTTCATGTTGGCTTCTAAGAACTAACCAATGCACAATATCAGGACAAGTACTTTCCTCAAAAACTGCGAGAAAGGAACATACAAATAAAAGGCATCCCGCTGCCTGGAAGTTCGGATGTTCTACTGTGTGACGTGTCGACAGAAAAGCCACGACTTGTAGTTCCACTGACCTATCGGCGAATCAACTTTGATTCACTACATAATCTGTCACATCCAGGCATCCTTGCAGCGCGCACACAAATTTCTGATCGTTTTGTGACCGGTACTGAACAAACACGTGCAAACCATGGTGAGAAAGTGCTTCCCGTGTCAATGTTCAAAAGCTTACCGGCATACAATAGCACCAGTTAGTAATTTCACCGTTCCTGGTGCTCGGTTCACTCACGTGCATATAGACTCTGTCGATCCGCTGCCGCCATCGGTTAGATACAAGTGCGTACTTGCATCGATCGTTTCACTCGTTGACCCGTGGCAGTAAATGTGGCGGACATTTCGGCAGAGAGAGTGGCACGCAATTTGTGGCTCATTGGATCTCACATTATGGTGTTCCACCTACCATAACAAACGATCCTAGTGCGCAATTCAAATCGAGGGATTTTAACGAGTTAAGCAACATTCTTGGAAGCAAGCTAATAAGAGCAATTGTGTACCATCCAACAGCTAACGGGTTGGTTGAACTTTTTCACCGCTACCTCAAAACATATTTGATGGCAACTTTTGATACTACCCTTTAAACTGAAAGCTTACCGTGGTTTTTATTAGGTCTTTAAACGACGCCTAAAGCTGATTTAGGTTGCTCTGCCCTGGATCTAGTATATGGTATCAAGCTAAAGCTTCCGGCTGACTTCGTGCAACCAATCGTCGCCACGGCTCTAGATACCTCAAGCTTCATTATTCGCATAAGTTTATTTATGCGGAAAATACATTTTACCGTCACTAGCGCACAAACTAACAAGTGTTACATACCAAAAGATATGGCAACTTGTTCACACGTGTGGCTACAATATGATGCAGTCCGCAGGCATTAACAGCTACCGTACGAGGAACCATACAAGGTGATCGCTGGAACAGCCAAACACCATATGATCAACATGACTGATAAATTCGATGTATTTTCAGTAGACCGACTCAAACCAGCATACATCGAAAGTCGTTGCGAAAAGCAATCAACAAGTCCTGAAAACACACCACTTACGCAGCAGTCATCAATGCTCGTATATAGTGACCCTATAAAACCAATATCTAACTCTAAGCCAAAAGAGAATAAAACGCGGCAAATATGGCCAGATGGAAAAAACTCATTTTCCTGAACGCTTAGTGTATTACGCACCTTAACATTAGCATATTGTTTTCCTGATCGCTTTCTGCACTTTCTGCTGCCAATTTGCCTAAGCTTATCGTCCACCAATTTCTGCGAGTACGAAACAGAACATCCCACGTAAAATATGCAAGATGAACATTATTGTGCTACACAAGGACAATGGAATTACCATCGCCATTCATTACTATCCTTATTTTGCTTCCAAAATATTATCTGTGCCTTAGACACAGATGCTTAGCCTGCATAACTCCCATAGCTCAGCCTCGGGTATTTCTTGCAACACCTTACCAAGTAGAGGTCAGCTTTACCGGCCATTCCTAACGATGTTCTTACTCCTGCTCGTTTGAACGTCGCGCGGCTAGTGCACTGTTGGAGACTTATGTAGGAACATCACAAACTGTAACCAACACAATTCACCAGTAGAATACCATCTTATCAGCTGGCATTTGCACTAGCCAAATCGACCAATATTCAAAACCTCCACTCAACACATCATCAATCATAGAAATTTGGAGCTGACTAGCTCAAGGAGCTTTAACATAATCTCGCTTATTTTCATGTTCTTCCCTGATTATTCGTGGGTGCATGAAAATACAAAAATGGGCATACATGCTTTTACTTCTGTATAGCTTTTACAGACGACGGGACATTAACTCTAAACTCTGCAAACAAACGAAAGCTCCTACAAGCTTTTGTTTTCGTATCTGCCGCATTCACGGTTATTACTGCATAATGAATTGCAGCGAGCGGAAGAGCGACACAAATACTCAAGAACAGTCGCGGAGGTAGTTTACTAGCATCTGGATTTTAAGCAAACTCACTTAAGTAATTAAGATCATTGCATCGAAATATAAATAAAGCGAATGGACGCAAAGGTTGACACTTTAATTTTAGTTACTTTACAGTTTGCAACACAAGCAAACTATCCCCTATCTGACTGCAAGAGAAATGCAAGGAGCTCAATTCGAAAGCTTTGCATCTCAAACCGTGCTTTGTATATACAAAAGGCCATAACAGACATCAATTCACATTGGATCCAGGTCAGCTTTATCTTTATGTGGAGTAAAATGCGAATCAGAGATAGACCATAGGCAAAGGTGGTAAAGTTTTAACCAAATCGCAACTTACCTCGCTGGAATACACGTATGAATACACCCTTATTGGAAATTGTAAGTGTCCACAGATTATCGCAAATTTTAGAAACACTTAAGTATGCAAGTCTCAGCTTTCGAGAAGCGAATGACTGAATGGCCATAACATGATTTGCAAAAGAAAAACATTATCAATTACACTATAGTATTTGCGCCGAGGAATATCTTAAACAACCTCGGTATTTTCAAGCTTGTATGTATTTATTATTCAATTCCAGTGATCCATTTTATTTTGATATCTTATTTGCAGATAACTCTTAATAGTAGGTGTTATTGTATAAAATATACACTTATATTCTATGGAATCATAAATGTGAATGTATTGCTCGGGATTGTTAAGATTTAACTCACTGCGCTGAGTGCAGTGTAGGCCTTCGGCATAGTGACAACTGTTGCTATTTTAGTAACAACATATACAGGGATTATTCAAAAATGAGATGTGTAATATATGATTTTTCCATCAGATATGATTCTTTTTCTCACATTTTAGGGACTAGCATATATTAGTAAACATTAAAACGTTTAGTCTAGTGGTTATCTTTGTGCTAACATGCAGTTGTGGGCTATCCGGATTGAATGCTATTCTTTCAGCGCTTTGAAGCATTCCTTCTCTACTTAGCTTGCTCAAACGCAATGGACCAAATATGAAATGCGAGAGCTTCATTGTGCTGCTTTTTCACTTTGTGTCAGGTTGGCATTACAATGTCGTATTGCAATGCTGAAACACCAAAACCAATTTACACACAAATCATTAAATTAAAGTCTGGCCTCAATGCTAATTAATCAGGGCACATAATATTGCCGGTATATGTTTTGCGGCGCTTGTTATGGTAATCCATTTATAGAACCATAAATAAATTTGATAAGCTTTTCATCCCATTAGTTCATAGTTCATAGCAGAGCCTAGTCCGGCAAAGCAGAAAACGTGTTTCGCCATACTGGGGCTGTTCAATGGTGTGCAATCTCTCGGTCCCCTAATGGGGATCGAACCCATGACTGCGAGGGGCAGATGCTAACTAGCCAGCAGCTTAGGACACTGAGCCATAGGAGACGATGTCTTGGTTACGCAAGTTAAAACTAACTAGGATATAGCACCACCTATTTTCACTGGTATTGACAGTGGTTAGCCTCCGAGGTGATGACGTCTTCTCACTAGACGCTACATCCATAGCTTTTTCAAAATTGGAGCGGCTGTTTATTTTATGGTGCTCATAAGTAGCTTGTAAAAATTGGGTTTAAAGACTCAACAAAATTACAAATAGAATCCCACTTCCTACGAGTAATACTACATATATATATATTTTATTATTATATTTTATATTATAATTTTATACTATTAAATTATATATTATGTATCCATATTAAACAATAATTATTATATTATATTTTTTATTGTTCTTTTATTATATTGTTATATATATATATAATAATGGAGTAATATAGATTAAACAGCCTTCCGTAGATTCAAAAAATATTTATATAGCGTCTAGAGAGCAGACGTCATCACATCGCACGATAAATACTATCATTAACGGTGGAAGAGTGAGAAGCGATTTCCCAGAGATATCCCATAAGAGATATCCCAGTTAGTATGTAAGTTGTGTAAGCCAGACAACGTCCCCCATGACTCAGTGGCTTATGTTGCTGGCTAGTTGGCACCTTCCTCTCGCGGTCGTGGGTTCGATGTCCATTAGGGGACCGAAGGAATGCACACCACTGACGAGCCCCTGTAGGACGAAACTCGTTTGTTGCTTTTCCGAACTGGGATCTGCTATTTAGCTTGCGAACAAAGGGGATGAAGCCTTATCAAAATTAAGAATAAAATCCTGCTACTTCCGATTATTATAAATAAATTTCTTGAGATGTCGGATTTTTCACAGCATTTAAAGCACGTAGGTGCGGCGAAGTTTAAAGATGACATTTGCCTTCAAAATTTGGCGCTAGCTTTAGAGATTGAACACCTTTTCCTTCAAAAGCGTGCGTGATAATTAAATAATTTATTCAGATATCTTGTCGTTTTGACGAGATATTTGCTCGTTTCTCCCAGGCTGATGGAAGAGTGCAAATATATTACGTTAACTGGTAAATTACAATGATGTGAAACGGAAAAATTATCACTTACATTTTGAGTAAGGCAAATTGCTCTTACACTTAGTTAACATTTGTGAGGTTGAATGATATTGCGCTCTTTATGTATTTAGCAAAATTTCGTTTTATATGTCTCAAAGTGTGTCAAACGGGTGCAAAATTTTTAGATGTGTGCTTATTTTCTGGGAAAACCGACAAGCCCTTACTATCATCTTTGTTTCTGTTATTTGTTCTAAAATTGTGGCCAATCAATGCTAGATATTTAACTGCGAGTATTATGATTTATAACCAGCTTTGCGATTTGGGCCTCTGTAGCACAGGTGCTTATATCACAGGGGTATGTATGCATGCGTGTATGTATGTTTTTAATGACCCATGCTGAGGCTGATGTTGCACTCATGATACTTCTTCACCGCAGTTGGGCTAAACCAACTTACAATTAAATTAAGTCTTTTTAATGTGGATAAAATTCATTACATTTTATTTTATTTTTGTTTTGCCTACTTGATAATCTTCTCCCAACTTACACACGCCGCTCATGCAAATTGTGGTAAACTTGCGTAATTATATCGCGTGGTATTTTTTAAATGTCTTTCGGACATTTTGTACTTATCGCGTATTCACATCTAACCAATTTCTTCAATATGCTCATTTAGCGAGCATTGATGTCGTCATTTGTGTTTACTTTATTCGACATTGGCATTTCGAATGATTGGCTGTTGTAAGACATCCCAGATATGGCTGCTCTTGATGTGGAAGTTGACAGGATGCCTACCTGTCTATTATCCACTACATCGTCCGTCTGGCTCCAGGAGACAGTTGGCCGTTGCTGGAGGGGACGGGGTTCCCGATCTTTGTGGAGGTGCTAGGCTGGAAGAGCGTTACCATGCACTCAGTGTGGAGCGGACTACGGTCCAGTCACCGCCTTGTGTGCGCTTGATTCCCAAATACAGCTTGCTTGCGTTTGCCTGTGAAGTAATGTGGGCCGGCTCCGTTGATGAAACGTGGCTCCCATCCGCATGCCTCCCGGTCTTATTCCCTCAGGTTTACACTTGATATGGGTGTGTGGATGGAGCTGTGGGTAGTGCAGCGCAAAACATCGATGGTCCCAATGTAGGCGAAGGCGTCCTGTGGTTGGCCACAGTGACAGGCAATTCCGAAACCGGATGCCGCCAACCATGTTTTAATGTCGTTTTAATGTGAATAAAATTTGTTACACATTAGGTGGTTTGTTCTGCGTACTTGATAACCTTCTCCTAACTTGCACCCGTCGCTCATGCAAATTGTGGTAAACCAGCGTAATCGTTTCGCGTGGGATTTTTAAAATAACTCGGATATTTTGTACTTAACACGGATACACTTATAACCAATTTATTCTATATGCTCATTTGGCGAGTATTTATGTCGTCAAATGAGTTTACGTTATTTGATATCGGCATTTGGAGTGATTGCCTGTTGTTAGACATCCCAGGTGTGACTGCGCTTGATGTGCATGTTGACTATATGTCTACCTGTCTATTACCCGCTCTTTCATCTGGCTCCAGGAGAGAGTTGGGCGTTTCTGGAGGGGGCGGGGTGCACGATCCTTTGATCGTGCTAGGCTCGAAGAATGGTTCCATGCAGTCAGTGTGGAGCGGGCTACGGTACAGCCACCGCCTTGTGTGTATTGCTTCCCCAAATGTAGCGTGCTTGTTTTACCTGTGAAGGATTGTGCGCAGGCTCTGTTGAAGAAATGTGGCTCCCATCCGCATGTCTCCTGGTCTTATTCCTTTGGGTTTACACTAGATATGGGGCTTGTGGATGGAGCTGTGGGTGATGCAGCGCAAGCCACCCTTAGTCCCTCTGTAGGTGCAGGTGTCCTGTGGCTAGCCACAGTGACAGACATATCCGAAACCAGATGCTGCCAACCATGTGAATTATATTATTTGAGCTCCCCAGTGTGGATGGGTTTTTGTGGATGTTGATAAAATGCCTACCTGTATATTACCCACTACCTCCTCCATACTGGCTCCAGTAGACAGTTGGTCGTCGCTGCAGGGGACGGAACGCACCGTCCTCTTGACGGTGCTAGGCTCAAAGAGTGGTTCCATCCTGCATGGAACGTGCTCCAGTCCAGCCACCGATAAGTATACGTCTGGTATGAATGATTTCCCAATTAGGCCGGATTGCTACTGCGGTCTCGTTCATGTGCCTAATAGTGACTTAATCGGTCCAGCGCAGTGTTAGGCGTGAGGTGCTCTAAATGGTCGAGAATGGTTCAGAAGTACTACGATGCGCATACTCAGTGTACCGTGCATCCTGACGGATATTTGGTGCGAATCAAATGCATGCCATCTTGCGTAGACCGAAAAGAAGGTTAGTAGTGAGTCCGCTGGGACGGAGGTAACGTTTGAGATTCCCGGTAAATCGGCGTCATGCAAATTATCGTAACATGCAAATGTTGGCTGTTATTCGTACCTACAAATGGAAGTGGTACACGTTATTTTAATAAGGTTCATGAGTATAAATGTTCTCCCCTTGGGATCGTGGTGTATAATGCACAAATGTGAGCACACCTGATTCCAGTGCATTAGTGTGAACCTTTCGCAGTTGTTAAGGCCCAGACTGACTAAAGCCTGAATAACCAGACGCATGAATACAGGTTATCTTGCGCTCCCTAGGTGTCAGTATCCACATAGTGACCGAAGCTCAAATGCATGGGAACACGTTCGTTTTTCTCGTACGACAGTGCTTTGCAATCTCACTCACCAGAACTTCACAATACACACAGAATTATTATGCGACCAGAGTGCCGCTCTACTGGGAGTGATCTGGAATAGTCTTCAAACGTTCATGTAAGTGTTGCTCATTTTGAACGTCCGTTCATTTAGCCCTCCTCTGTATACCTATGTTAAAGGTGTGTGTGTGCGTGTGTGCATGTGTGTGCTTGTTTGTGTGTGACAGATTCAAAGGAACACTCATAAATCCCTTAGATTGGTCGCCTATCCTCAAGAATTCCCATCTTAAAAGCCAGTGGTAATGGTGACGCAGCTAGTGTAAATGGATCGCGTTAACGCCTAGCTATCGAGCACTTGCTGCTCACATTATTCCACATTCGTTGATGCATTCGATTGGAAAAATGGGTGTAGTGATCCATAATTATCCCTGGAGCCCAAGTGGTCTACAACCCTTCCTAGCTTTGGAATGCAGCTTGGAAATTCGGTGTTCAAGACCCAACAAACTTTGTTGCAATTGTCCTAATCTTGGCTCTTCCGTGTGTAAATTATTAATCCCGGCGAGTCACTGAGTAGCAATTAACATGTTGATATTGATGCTACATGTTCTGTTTCATATATCAGTCACAAGAATGAGTGTAGCTTTATTTCCCGCTGTGCATCGTTCATACTGAAGTCAGGATAAGTCAGATATTATAAAAGGTGCGAAAAAGCAAACGTTCCTTCTATAAATTACTTAGAAATGACCAATCATCTAGATTGACATAACAGTAGATTACATCAAGTGTGGTTTTACGGTAGTGTTTAAATAAATATTTAATTAGAAAATAAATCCAGGATAGAAACGATTTATTTGTTTCGAAGAATAGCTGCAATCGAGATGCATGTTCGATTGTTAATACATTGTAAGCTGTAAAATTAAGATGAGAACACCAGGTCGACATCTGCCGATGCCGTTTATACCCATTATTTGTCTACCCTCATATGATTAAATATGAAATGCTCAATGTTTTAATTAAAATCACACCATGGGTACGGATATTTACTGGTTCATTTTCTCCTATGCCAAGTATAAGTGGTTCCATTCCAAACCCCGCTGTGAAGATACCATCGGGACCAGGTGTCCCACCACATAATCATTTGATAAATTAGATAATTAGTTGTTGTGCAAGGTATTTCTTGTAAATTTGCTAAAAACGTTTTTCCAACTGATTAGTCCCAACCAGGACGAAACCTCGGTCTTGGGTTGCCATTGTTGGGATGAGCAACTCTATAATGTTTCCATGTTACTTACGGTCTTTGTGATCGGAATGACCGAGGTCCACCTCAAGTGAAACGAGTTCTCAATAGAGGTTGCTTGTAGCAACCCAACCACCGGCGGATTCTCCAAGTCCAACTTTGAATTTAATTTGCACACCGTGTCGAACGCCGATGATAGAACAAGGAGCAGCGTAATTTACTACAGGTTTTGGTGGTGGGATAGCATCAAGGAGGCCATTAGGAAATGTATGATATTCTCGTCTAATAACGCTTGTAGCAAGACAGCATGTACATTGCACAGGAACCATAAATCATCTGTGTTTTACGATATATTTAGTTGTGCATCATTCTACCTGGTAACCATACTCACGGCATTTGCTTCTGTATTTCCATATCTGTCTCAATATATTGATGATACCCACACATTTAAGCGCACTTAATTCAGCGGTTCAGGTTAAAATCCAAAATCTAACTAACCACTGAGTGTCGTGGTGGTTACTTTTAAGTATACGTGCGATTTTGTAAAACTTATAGAATATGGCTGTTATTCTTTCATTCAATCCAAACTCAGGCAACTAGGTAGTGTTATAGTTCATGAGGGTTATTGTTTCTTCATCCTGTTTGTGGTAGTCCATACACAATTGTGAACAAATAACCGTTCGCAAAACTGCAGTACTGTAACTCGAAACAAGGACCTTTGGTAGGTCAACTGATTCTTCACATTGTATGACTAAGTGAAAGCCATTTAGAAACACTTATAAGCACCACACTTCAGCCTGACAGATTGATGGCATTTTCACTCGCGTAACACCATCATCTGCTGGGACTCGCCTATAGTAGAAATCCCGCCAACATCTGTTGGTGTCTCGCTAAATTCCTAGTTACAGAGGAGTAGTAGGGGAAGTTGAATGGTATAGGTAGAAGTTCGTCACATCTAGGCTCACTCAGACAGCCGCCACAATCCCGGAAAGGCACTGTACGCGCGTTTCATCCTTTCGGGAATCATCAGCAGTGCGCATTCCATCGGAACCTTGGTAGGACTCGAAACGGCAACTCGACTATTGCCAGTCCGTGATTGAGACCACTGAGCTACGGGGGACGGCAACGACCATCGTGAATAAGTTACTAGATGTGATATAGCGCCGCTCACTATCCAGTGACTTACACGTTACTGCCGTGCAGTGGACAGGGTACCCCCTCACCAAGCGACGAGCTTAACAAACTTAAGCCGCCAATTATCTTATGGCGTTATAAGCAGTTTGTTCTGTGTACTGATTACAGAAGAGTAGTAGGGGGAGTTGAATGGTATAGGTAGAATTTCGTCACATCTAGGCTCACTCAGACAGTTGCCACAATCCCGGAAAAGCACTCTACGCGCGTTTCATCCTTTCGGGAATCATCATTCCTAGTTGACGGATGGATGTTATTACATTTCTTCTCCTGTGACGCCATAACTTATTAGGGGTTGCAAGATGAGGTCAATTTATCCCATCTCAAGTGTCTCTATAAGCCCACTTGTATTGCTGCCGCCTTCAGGTAAACGCACTGCGATTCAGACAAGTCATCCAGATTGCTTCCGGAACAGCGGCAATAGTTGTGACATCCAAATCGAAATGCTTGGACATAGGTAGTATTCCAGACACTGGTGAATTGCTCGATATATGCTAGCGGTCAGAAAGAATGACCAGGGGGAAATAAATAGTAACAAATGATGGACTAATTGGTGGTTCGATATCCCTTTTGATTCTCGCTCACCTTGGACAAGAGACGAACATAACGTCCTCTGGTTTTGCCTTACGACACGGATAGTCTGCAGTGGACATAATCGCAATATTTCCCTGCTTAATTGAAATGTTGCTTAGTCCGTCTCCATCATTTTCTTTGTGTCATCTATATTATATATCTCACAAGTAATTTGCGTTTGGGAACATTTTCTTGCTAGAATGATTAACTACTGACTTGGTGCAATGTGTTCTCCTTATTGCACATGCCTAGAATGGATAAGCCACAGGTAACCTAAGTAGATTAGGCTTATTAAATTCGGTTTTAGTTCGCAATCACTTCACACTTAGCCCATTACGATAGTTTACTCATCATGACCTATGCTATGTTAATATTGCTACCTTCTCAAGCTTAGTCTAGTATGGTTACATACCGAGACAGTGAGCCGCGATTCACATCACTAATTAAGCTCCATGATATTACTCAAAATAAAAGTAGCTTTGCCAGCTGCTCAATGCTAACTAGCATGACGCTTAGAGAGCCGGTGCAACCCAGACTAATGATTCGGTCAATCAAAAGCTCAATCGTAACTGCAGTACGCACGGTGTTTTCGAGCGATTTGTGTGCTTGCTAAGCTCAATGCTAGGGTGGCAAATTAATGTTATGTTTCCAGTTTGATGGATACGTTTGAATTAAAAGGTTACCATCGCTTGGCCGCTTACATTATGCATAGTGCCAAGTTTGTCATTTGAAACACACTGCTCAACGATTATCCCTCGTGTGACCACATTGGATTATGCATTTGAAGAGACATTTCCCTGGAAATTCTGTGTCAAGTGAACAATCGCGACAATTACCCGAATAGCGATTATCACCATGTCGCAATTCCATGCTTCATTACGCAGGCTATTAATGCGAGTGAATATGTCTATAGTTTCAGCCATACTGAAACTAGCGGGGCTTATGAAAACCGGAAGTAAAGCAGACTTGCAGAAACTCCTACCAGAAGTTGCATTTAACATGACCAATCGTTTGGATAGATTAAGTAAAATGTAGAACTTGAAAGGATAGTACGTCAGTGTGTTAGTTTATTACATGGAAAATTAATGGGCTCATGGTGACAATGGATTTATGAGCACGGAATGGCTGCACCCAAAACCTACGATATTGTTCGTTAGCAAATAGCTTATGGCCCCAGTAGAGTACAGGCCCGTAGATACAAACGGTTGAGTACTAGGACATTTGCATAATAACTGCGAACACTCTTTGGAAAGTTGCATGTTTGACAGTGGGCAGCGGACTTCGTTGATGTCACCTGCCAATACCAGAGTTTGCGCATCAATCGTTTTTTGAGTAGGTGCACATACCTCAGGCAGCACGTGACCGAAACGGTCGGAGACAGAGAGCCAGAAGTGGACACTGCATCGCATTCGCATGCTGTGTGATCTCCCCCATCAGCTACTCAAACCAGACTGTACATATAGAGGTCAACACCTAAGTGCACACTATTTACTGTACCATTGGTTTATTCATCATTCTACCTAGCAGTTGCTTCCCTATTCCTAAATCGGTTCCTTCAAAAATGGATGCCCAAGAATTTAGGCTGTCACGTCTAATTGTTAAAGAAAACATCAACAGTTCGTACTGGGTAGTTATTCTCATGCCTGCGAAAGTGGTTGTTTGACTGACCTCCAAACGAAACCCACACAATTTTGTCGTACCATTGATAATGTCTAATGTATCTCTATCCAGTTTTTACAGCTCGCACTTAAGTTTAGATAAACGCATTTACACATGTTGTATTCTAACTGCTATTGAACGCGGATGACGCCAATCTATGTATAAATGCATACCGAATGAACTGGACGAGAATACCCATACCGCTTTTGAACGACTAACTTAGTGCACCGAAACAGCACTCGAGCAAACCGAAAATAGCATTACCGGAACATGAAGAACGTGCGTTTATGACAAACTCGTGTTGATTTCAGAGGTTGCTAATCCATGGCACTGATCATAAGGGCGGTTACTCAGGTGCGGGAGAAGGTACTATTGCTCGCAGAATCGAAACATTATGCGTACACTCCCATTATATTTACTAATCCAAGCTAATAAGGCTCCGTATGTGGTAGGTTAGCTTTCGTGCTGAGTAATCTTGCATTTCAGAAGTAGATGTTTTTTGAGCTCCCCGGTGTGGATGCGCTTGATTGGAATGTTCACAAGGTGCCTACCTGTCTATTACCCACTACCTCCTCCATACTGGCTCCAGGAGAGAGTTAGTCGCTGCTGGAGGTGACGGAGTGCACCGTCCTCGTGACGGTACAAGGCTCAAAGAGCGGTTTCCTTCTGTGTGGAACGGGCTACGGTCTAGCCACCGCCATGTGTATGGCTGATGTGCATGAATTCCCAATTAGGTCGGAATGCTTCTGTTCTGCTTTTTGAGGGAGTGTATGCCGTCTCCGTTGATGAATCGTGGCTCCCATCCAAATGCCTCCCGGTCTTATTGCTTCGGGTGTACACCGGATATGAGGTGCGTGTGGGTGAAACTGTTGGTGTTGCAGCGCAAGCCACCCATGGCCCTCTGTAGGCGCATTCGTCCTGTGTCTGTCCCCATAGAGGTCACGGTGACAGGCAGACTCCGGAATCGGACGCCGCCAAATCATATATGTTTGTGGCGGGAGAGCCTATGGTGCGTTGTGGCTGGTAGTGGCTAGATCCTGACAGATTTTACACCCTATGCCACTACTGTTGTGCCAATTGCTCATGTCCTGGCGCATCCTCATGGCGACCGCTGTGTGAGAGTTGTGTTTCCCGCTTCATGCTGCTAAGATCCTGATACCAAGATCCAGCTATTCCGCAGGTTTTAATGAACTGACCAAGCGCTAGATCCGCTGCCTTTAGTTTGTTAATTTATTGGAAGGCTCTGGCTGAGCACCTGAGTCGTTCTCCTGTCAGGTGTGGGCGCCCTGCCAATATCCTAGTCAACCCTCTTGAGAGGTCAGGAAGTGGTCGAAGGCCCTCATCCCGTAAAACCTAGCCACGGAGGCTAACAGGTCTACGGGTTATAAGCTCACAGCTCGTTTGGCGTAGAGCATGAGCGCAGCGCATTGTCTAAGACGGTGGGGGCAGCTCCGGATGTTCAGTGGTTTGCTACTGCCCGCCTCATACCAGGCAGCCCCTGGTCAAATAGGTACAAACCCGCCAAAACCCACCTTCGTCTGGCCGTGGTCACAGACGTTTACTAATACGGTCGCCAAACTTATAAACATCCTTCAAGCACCTCAAAGACCGCGTTTGACGGCGGTCAAGCAGATCCCAAGCTGGCTCTGCAATCACTTTCCCGAGCTGGATCTGCTACCCACTGCATTGCGGTTCAAGCTATTGTTTCAAAGACTCCGGGCAGTGTCCCTCAAGCAAACCTCCAAATCAACAAATGCCTCGTGGGTATCGCTATTGAACCAAAGGCTACGAGTGGAGACACTCAAGAAACCTCCGAAGCACAATGACCATCCCGCGTGCGGTTGCCCACCAATACAATCGTATGTCTGCGCGCCAAGCACTCTGTATCGGATGCTGGAAGGTGCGCACGCTACTGGACTGGAACTCCAGCGAGCGCCCGGAGCGACGAACAGCACTCGTCGCGATGGCACTGGCGCGCTTCCACATCGATATTGCGGCAAGCAGTCAAACCCAGCGTGCTGAAATAGCTAGGTTGCATGAAGCAGGTACTGGCTGCATATTCTACTGGGTGGACAACGCCGCCTTAATAACACATGATCACGGGATGGGGTTCACAGTATCCGGTTGCCTCCATGGACTGTTGGTGGGTGCACCAACGGGCATCAGTAATATGCTTGCTGTTTTTATAAGCAATTACGTTCCGACCATGTGTTATCCTGATGACACGCGTGATCAATTCTACACTCAGCTATCCCCCGTGATACGGTCTGTGCCGAGGAGCGACCGACTATTTCTGCTGGGTGATTTCAACGGGCGCGTTAGTCTATATGCATCAGTGTCCACAGATGTTATCGGTATATATAACATTAGTTCAGCAAACGCGAAAGGTGACAGGCTGCTGTCAATGTGTGCCACTCACGGCCTGACGACCACGGACACTTGGTTTGCACTGAGTGCGAGTGATAGAGCATTTTGGGCGCACACATGGAGGGGTCATGCTCACCTGCTCGACTATGTCATCGTACGTCAGCGTGATATGCGTGAAGTGCGCATGACACGTGTACTGCGTATAGCTAAGTGTGGCACTGATCACAAATTGGTGCGGACCGAACTGTACATAAATTTTCTTAAATCTATTTATTGCAATCCCGCCGTGAACCGGCGTACATTTAACATCCCCTCCCTC
>OX104059.1:24229796-24336989 GCA_944474145.2 Dicrocoelium dendriticum | reverse complement strand
ATATGGTGACAGTGGGAATTAGCCAAACGTAAGATAGTTAAAAATATATGTCAGACTGTTTGTAGGGACGGGCGTATTGGTTATCTGATTTCGACGTTTTTCTTCTGCCTGGATCAGCAAAATCATAATAAAGGAGTGAGAGCACATTACGTTAAAAACGTACCGCTGGTTTGTTGCACCCAAATTAAGTAGGAGGATGTACTCTGGTGTTATTTGAATAAAGATTTGCGTTTGTGCACTTTAAATGCAATGGGATTAATCTCATACAAGTGTCACCGTTGTGGTATAAACTAAGCCAAATGCTGGTCGGTAATTGCATGAATCCAAGCTTATCGCTGTGCTTACACAAATCAGAAATAGAAATCGGTCCAGAACGTTAGAATAACACCAATCTGGATAAATATCGTCAAGTTCTGATTAGCGAATGTCGTTGCAGGAATTAACTCCTTAAGCAGCTTAATTAACGGAAAGTTATTTTATTCTGGAAATGTAAAGACCCGGATGATTTGATAATCAAATATTGTCAATAAACCTGATTGTTCATGAAAACTGCTCCGTCAGGCTCGGAAAGCATAGCCCAACAAATTTTTGTGCAATAAATCTAAGACCGACAATCTACAAGGTCAATCTGATTAGCTCGATGAAGGGTAAACAATATTGACGAGAATAATGTTCCCAACGTCATGCGCTACTTATTCACGAACAACTAAGCATACGGCAAAATGTTTAAAAGTAAATACTTTCAATTTGTACGATATTATTTAGCTGTTTTAAGTTATGTAGAAAATATTCGAACTGTAAGCACCAACATTGCGGCTATTTGAAGAAACGTAGTGATACAACCGAGATGACGTCTACTCTATCCATCAGAAATACAGCGGTGATGGCTAGATGTGCGACAGACTGGTGCAGATGATAAGGCAGCGGTCCCCGTAAGCTTTGTCATATGTGTACAGGGCAAATCAACAGCTGCACGCATTGCTTAGAACTTTACTCCATTTCTGAACATAGAAACTAGTATAAATCTCAAAGTAACGTTGCCGAGTTCGACGTTCTGAGACGAGACGTCTATACGTATGATACATTAAAAGCACATGCATTGGTTAACCAATGTGATTTATATGAATTACTAGAAGATAAACAAAATAATGTTCCTAGTAAGATCCCTTATAAGAGAAGCATCTTGCAAGTTAATGCCAATCGTTACCAAAGCACTTGTGCTCCACTGCTACCGCTAGACCACGAATGGTATCCTTCATCCATATTCAGCGTGATTTGTCGAACGGCGTTTACTACACGTAAGACTTTAGCCAAAAACGTAATACCGATTAAGCCTTCCTATCAGCCATTTGCCTAAAAATTTAGATGACCGCTACATGTAAAAAAGACTAAAATGGATCATTTTCCAAATTGTCACCGAACTTCAAACATTCAACGAGCAGGAAGCCAAAGTGCATTACAGGTATGATTGATGTTTCCTCCAAGAATTGCTTTCAATGGAAAATATGTTGCCATTTCGGACATAAATACTACTGTTATTACCTTACCAAAAAGTAAATTGTCCTCTGTTTTTGGATTTAATAATCTATATATATAATAATAATATAATAATATGATAATAATAATATAATAATATAATCTGAACCAACCACAAAACCTATCAAAATATTCAACAAAATTGGTTTGGTGTTATCGAAAGAAATACATTTAAAGCAATAGACACCTGCCACAAATTGGTAATTTAGCATAGAACATGAAAATTACCTGTTTATTCCCGTCTTTGATGCGACAAACAACAGTGACGAAGTTATAACACGCTGCCAGCTACAAAGTTCAGTTTACGTCCTCTTGCTGACATTAAATATTCTGCACAACGGTCCATAATAAACCTAAGCTCTCAGTTGTTGATACAAGGAAGAAAACTGTCATCCGACCGCGCAATATCAACATAGATACCCACCTGAGATCCGCTATCACAAAAATGCCTCTAAACTACGACGCTTTCCCCTGCCTCAACTCCAGTGCACAGTGTCTTCTCAGAAATGGAAAAAAATTGTATTCCTAATAGGTATGTTCAGCAAAGCTTGACTGAATACGAATATAAGTAATGCTGACCTTCCTCTACGTGGCGTTATTCCCACTCGATCTAGAAGGATAAACAAATTTCCTGAATTAAAACTGACCTGCTTGTTTATACCACCGTCGATGTGGATACGCAAGATTTTCTTTTCGCTGATCCCGTCAGCACAATGGAAGTTTTAATATGTGTCTCTTAATTTGTTTGTCATGCCCACATGTCCGACTTAGTAACAGATAACCGCTAAACAAATGCGATTAAGTGAGCTTTGGAGCGTCCACATAGTCCCGTCCATCGGGTGGGGGACTACAGCCTGTGCGCAAACCTAGCCCTATCATTACCTAATGCACACTGCAAGGCTTATCAGTGATATATAATCGGCGATGTGTTGCAGCACATTCTTGTCTCATATCCATGGACTGGTGACTAACAATATGTTGTAGACTTTGCACTCCATAACGAGGGGCTATTGTTATACATCATTAATATACTTACATAAACTATCCGTAGCCTTCACGCGATATTGCTTTTCGTTGCACTATTTTTGCGAACATCAATCTGAAAAGCAAGCAAGGTAAGGTTGTAGCGTATCACGCAAACCGTTAAATATACTTCAGAGTGCCGACTGGTCATTCAACGCCGAGCATCCATCTGATATCATCTGGAGGTACTTTGTCATCCAATTCACCAGGCTAGCTTCGAAAGCGTTAAGAAACACAGTTCAGTGCTAGAAACAAACAAAGTTTAGCAAGCAATCGTCGGACAAGTAAATGATTGGTCTCATGTGATCCAGCCTGGCGCATATAGAAATGCTCCGAGTAATCATATGTTGGATATTTACAAACCCAAATCATCACGTAGAAATTTTATTTGTAAAGACAGTCTGAAACCAAAATAAGGGCGATGAAATTCATTATTAAATATAAAAAGCTTGACGCACAATAAACGAGCCCGAAAGGTCCAGGGTGAGATCTGGGTTATATATAATAAATGGTCCAGGACTAAATACTAAAGAATGGGCAAGCATGCTTTATAATAATATATCAGCATCTTCCAGAGCATATCATCAGCTTTTGCATACTTGCCGTGGCACTCACCGTTTTAAGGGTTATGTCACTTATTCATGGTTGCATTAAATGTTATGAAAGCTATTTTTCCTTTCATGAGCGATAAGACGGAACGCGTGGAAGACATGTGCCATGAAACTCGCCGAACCATTGCTCGGTTCTTGCAACTAGGTTTCGTTGAAATGCAGGTTAAAAGCATAGTGGAATTTAGAATAAACACTTTTAATTAGCATAAATTTTGTCGAGCGCAGCCCATTATCTAACTTAATATCACCCATCTATCCGTCTTGTCCAACGTAACTTCAGGTAGTGTCGCAGGCCCTTATGGGTTAACTTGAGTGCACATCATCGTGGCGTCACAGCAGCAGGGATTGCGACGAAGTCTGTCTTGCACTACACGTAGTGCACTTGCAAATTTAGTAGAACAGAATTGCTCTACCTCAGATAAGCATTCAAAGTGGAATACTTGGATATCTTTGAAGTGTTGCATTGTAAGTAACACTGCATTAGCCTTCAAAATTTGAAGCTTTGGGATCCCTGAACCTGACTTTGGCTACACAAACAACTTCCTCATTCAACATTTGCGGAATGTGAGGGTAGGCAATGCACATCCCGCGCTTCGTAACTAGCCCATGAATTCGGCTGATAGAAGATGACTGCAAGATCAAAATTATGTAGACGAATCCACACATAACGTCCTAACATCGTTCTCTTCATACAGTTTTGGAAAGTGTAAATAATATGCCGATTAGTTTTATCGCGTAATTTAAGAGAAAATAGATTGCTTTTATATGCAAGCGAGTCTAGCAGTGTTGAATTAAAAGGCATAAAGAACTGCAGTGAGGTAAAACCCTGTTTGACGTTCATTAATTCCACAACTATGGAAAATGTCAACATTTCCCTTTAGGAACAAGTGTAATTCGCACGATTTTTACCCTATAAGTGAAGTGATAGGTACATGTTTGAAGAGGAAATCTGACCGAAATTATATTAGCGAATGCAACGTGGATGTGTGAAAGCAATCGCGCAAATTTACATTCGTTTAACGTGTGTGTAAATCTTAACTTAAAAAGGAAGCAATATAATTCGCATCGAGTGTTTGGGTAGTGTTTATAAAGCCCGGCAACACCAAAACCTAGAATTATAAGTGACCCAGACATTGTTCCATTGTTTAGATAATAGCATAGATAAATGCAAATCCCTAATATACTGAATAGCTATTTCAACATAAGCTTACTTGCTATCCGCTTAAGTTCCCGTTTTAGCGGCTGCAATAGTTTGCAGATGTGAAGAAGCTGTTGTATTAACTGGATGAACGTTGGTTTATTTTTCTTCATACATTCAAAACTTGAAATAAAATATGCATGCATTAGGGGCGCTCTTTGGCTTACCGCATGCTCCTTCTGTTCCGCTTACTTAGCTACGCAGGTTCAGTCACATAGTTCTCCGTCCAGTTAGTTTTAGCGTCGCGTGCCTCAGTTGACTTGGCATTGTCGGGCAAAAATGCAGGCATAGTTAGCAATAAGGCAAGGCAATTTCTCTTATAATTTCCGTCACGTCTACAATTAGTAACTTTCCTTCGCTGCGCTGAATATTTTTAGCCTACTGGATGCACAGGGTTTTCGTTTTTCAAAGCAACGAATGTACTTACAATTAGTAAATCTCCTGAAAACTGTCTAAGTCATCACGACTTACGGATATGTGAAAAATTATTGACGCATTTTTACTTAATGTTCCAACTTTTGATAATTTGGTAATTTATGTGTGAAAACAGACGTAAAACCGTTGCATGTTAAAACTTTGGTTACACGGTTCAAAATATGCAACGGTATTAAGTGTTAGAAAATCAGTAATCGATGATAATTTGCTCATCTTTAAACTTACCTTGCTCAACAGGAAACAACACCAGGTCTGGCTCAAATAAATCGCCAAAGAACCCAAGTTTCCAGAGCTTCCTGTTTTAAAATTTGGCACCGTTTACTTATCGCAAAATATTTTGTTTCTGTGTAATTGCTTTGCGAGTGATACATACAATTATCTTTAAAAGTTGCCTATAGATACAGTTGTGTCAGACAGGGTCTAATAAATACATCAGCTATTAATTTAATTACTTTTTCAATAGCCCGCGACGGTTGACATATATGCTAAAATGTACACAGCCCGATCAAGCTCATGATGTGTATTTGCACACTGGTGCACGATACATTGCGAAAAGATCTCATTTGAATTACTCAAACAGCAATGCTTATTATGTTTTTAAAAATAATGGTTGTTAAATTTCATAGAGAAAAAACTGCATTTTTTTCAAAAACTGGCAGGAGTAATAGACCGAAATGTTTTTTTTTGAATTATATACTACAGGTTTTATTTTCTCCCTGTTCCTGCCATCCATGTGTACAGTAATAAGATGAGCAAGATTTTTCCTTCAATTTTGAAAAGAATTCGAAGCATTAGCGAGGAGCAGTTTGTTCATTTGAAGATTTATTATTAATTTTTTATGAGGTCTTAACCGGATTTGCTCTAGCAGCCTTGACAACGTCCCCTAATAAAGGAAAAATTTAAGGTGAAAATTCAGCTATAAATTAAAAAATGGACGTCATTGTTTGCAGTATATGAATCTCAAGGGATTAAAACGATATGTACATATGTAGACATTAGCATTATCTTGTCCGATTTGAAGATCTTGAGGTGGCAAATAAATATTGCAAACAAATCATTTTCATATTTCTATTAATCTTGATGACTTCCGTGTAAACCTGGGCTCACATTATTACTCTGACACTATGGTGAATAATTTGAATATTATGCAATTATTTATAAAAATATTCGATTAACATGAACTAGACTATAGTTATTTAAGGAAGTAGATTTCGGTTTCTTGAGCAAATATTTCAAAAGCAAAATGCACCTCAGTGAATAAACAGGGAGTTTAATGAAAGAATGAATGAAAAGCTTACTTCATAACCAGAATTGGTTTTTGAACCAAAATTACTTAGGAATTATTTTGCAGAATCTAATTGCTTCATATGGCGAAATAAGAAAGTTATTCTTTCCCATAAAGACCAGCAATTCACTGAAGCTGACACCAAATTATTCACGATAAACCTGCCGCGGCAACAGGAAGTAAAAGCAATAGAAATGCTAAAGCATTTTTTTCAACGAAATAAAAAGAAAACTGTTGCCCGTCATTTATTTTTAAAATTTATTTGACGGCCCCTCGTTTTATTCAAAAAATGAATAATTTCCCGTTTATAGCTAGCTTTGTAAATGCAAAGTGGGAAAAACCTAAGCAATTGATCCTTTTGTAAAGTTGAATTTCTTAATTTGCATGCCACCCTGCTGTCTTACAAATAAAATCCAGTAAAATATATCCTAATAAAATACACTTTCTTAAGTAGAATAGATACTGCTTTTTGGTTTCTACAAACATACCACAAATTTATTATTTAGTAGACATATATTTTTCCATGCAAATAATTTCGAAAGCCCTTCAGAATGTAAACTCTCTGTATCGACATTAATTTTTTGGAAAATTTGATACATAATTATTTTGCTGGAACATGTATGCGGTTTACCCAGCCCAACTCCTAATTGATCAATACTTTCTTATTATTTTTATTTAGTAAAAGTTGTCAAATATCTAAATCCAAAAATATAATTCTGATTTATTTAGGTAACTTCGAAAACTGAAATCGTGTTTATTTCTAATAAAATAAAATGTGCCGATAAACAAAACTGGGTGATATTTCTCTTTCTCACGTCTCCATTTAAATTGTTAGCAATACAAAACAAACTAGTATTTTCCTTTCCAGGATACCAAAACAAATGATTAATTCCCTAACATACATATAGCAAACAAGAAGTATTGATATTACATATTGGACATATAGTATTAATTTAAGAGGAACAACATTCACCTAATTCCTTTCTTCTTTATGTTATCCAGTTTGCACCACATCATATTTATAACTTTGGCGTCAAGAAGAGTAAACCTATTTCATAACGCCGGTTTTATTAGCTTGCTGGATTGTGTTGTTATAATCGGTTATTTTTAAGGTTCTAGATGCTTTCAGGATACATAGCTAACTAATTAGACCTTTTATTCGCATTACGCAGTAATAATACTTATCATTGCTCACTTCGTAAAAATGAATATTTTAGCAGTATTTTCCAAACGTTTAAAGAAAAATATTCTTCGATCTTTTTCAACAGCAGTACTGCAACATTTTTGGTTATATTTGGAAAAATGCTTAAACCCAATTGTTAAAAACATACTTGTATTTAATTTTTTTGGTACCGTTTTCATATTTTCGGCTTGGCCGTCAACTAACACCTTTACCTACATATTATTTTCCCCAGATTTATTTAAATACTATGCAAGATTTACGTGTATTTAGTTATAATTAGTGAGAGAATAAAAAACCGATATTAGCTGTGCAAAATCTTTTTTTCAGATTCCAATCAAAAATAATCTGACTAATCGCCGTTAACAATAGAAATGTGTTCACTAAAAGTTCGGTGTTTTCTTGATACACTACGCTAGCTTAGTACATAGTTTAACGAAGTATTTTTTTAATTTTATTAAAGCCTACGTAAAAACAGTAGTTACGTTCTTAGCACTAACAAGCATATAAAAAGAATTATTGTAACGTAGTTAAACACAGCAAATCTTTATTTTCCGCTTAGCTGGCCAGTCAGGCGTTGAATTATAATGTACCGCTGAGTGTGTAAGTATTTCTCTGAATCGAATGCTGCGATATATATATATATATATGCACAAGCCATACTTCAACCCAAACCAATGATATATGTTGTTAACTCGAAGGAAGTTGACCGAGAGGCAAGCAACTCGGAAACAAGTCTCATCAACGGAGCCAGCCCAAGCGACGCAACGCAGTGACTGCTCCGTATCTCGTTGTACACAGAATGGAACTACTCATTGAACCTACCACCGTTATTAGGAGGGTGCACCACGTCCTCTCCAGCAACGCTCAACTTTCTCATTGAGCCAGTACGAGTGAGTTGGAGGGAAGTACACAGGTAGTTAACTTGTCACCATTCATACTAGGCCAGTCACAGCTGGAAGCTCACTGAACTGTGATCGACGTACAGGAGATATATGAGTGTCCACGCAGAATTCATTTGGCAAACAAATATACAAGTGTTGGCATGTTGTGAACAACATAAGCAGAAGCGTTTGTCAAAACTTACTCTTTAACTGCTGCTAACTAAATTGAGACAAATTTAACCATTATAAACAAAATTGCATGGGTTTCTTGTAGGTAGATTTAACAGCCATTTCCGAAAATAATGAGAAATCGCACGTACATGAATAAATCCCAATACTAAGTGTATTTGTTTTCCTCAACTTTTAGGCGCAAACATAAATGAGAGCCTTATATATTGCGCAACAATTTTTAAAAGAGACATAGATAGAAATATGAAGAAACAATTGTCAGTACGGTTACCAGTTTGGACTATAAATAAGGGTATGGTTAAATCCTGTGATTTGAGGTGCAGCCTCCTAGATGCGAATTCAGGATACGAAGTTGGTGAATAGAGATCGCGCAGCGCGTGAATGCAATGTAGTGTTCAATTCAGGCTATCAGTGTCACCGACCGCCGCTAAAGCCTAAACCATTCCGCATATCTGCAACCAGAATAATGGGCGGATGATTATAGCAGGATTTTTGCGCAAATTTAAGCATTGCCAAGTGTTAATACCACATATTCCCTCTTTACAACACTGTTGGTTGAAAACAACCACAGAACTACATGAACAAATTTATGTTTACTGTCTGACATGCAGCTTTCAAAATAGTGTTGGCATTTTGTCAAACATCCAGTAAATATTTGACTGTAATTCAAGTACCCAACCATAAGTACATTCTGTGCTGTACTATACTTTGGCCAGAAGCTACCTGGCAACAATTTGCATGTTACTTCTTTCGTGCATCCATTTGTTGCTCCTAAAACATTGTCGCTACGCGCAGATTCTCTTCCGATTAAACGCACTGAATCATTGACGTACCTTTATCGTTGGTGTCAACTTATTAATCTTCCTTGAAGTTTGGCTATATCCAACTCAAATGCTAGTAAGCAACGCTGCGCTTTTGCCTTTAACCCGCATAGTATCTGTATGTAAATATGAGCAGAGAAATACTGTACAATATAGCTATGCCCGCTCTCAACAAGAACCTGTGGAGCAGAACATAGACCGTTGACAACATGATTATATTTAGTCTGTTAATTATCGGTATTGATTAATTGGCTCGGATTTTCCAGGGCGATTTATCTTCGGGTGCAAAGCCCAGCATGATTGTACAGAAAAATGCACAGAACATTGCGTTCTAATTTTAAACTTTGTCCTTTTAAGATACGGCAAGCAGCTAAGCGCTAGCAACATATGTTCCATGCGTATCCATTAAATGGGAAACGTACTCCATCTATTACATCCTAGCAGATGTTCATAATCACAAATCAATTCGCTCGTATACTCCGCAATCAAATCAAAATCAATTGAGCCGTTAGATGAAATAAGCCTCTATATTGCGAGGTACCGTCTCCATAAAGTCGTGCTAGTAACTTTTCCACAGCTAATCAAACTAGGTTTATATAATCTGCGATTGGATTGTAAGGTGGAGAATGCGGGTAGCAAAATTTAAAGTGATAGCTTAGCATTGTTTGGTGAGCACTATCATGGGGCTTACATAGTGAGGTGAATCGCGGAGTACTAATAAAACAAAGCTTAAGATGCCATGTTATGGCACTAGGATTCGGTTGAGAACGTAGCATCTTCTCATGTGTAAGAATTAGTACAACAGTTCAGTGTGCGATAAGGAAAATCAACGCAAAATACCGCCAAATAATGTAAGCCTAATAAACGGAGGTTAAATGTGGCTTATCCGTCTAAGACACGCGAATGATTTACTACATTGTACTAAAGTAGAAGTTAAATAATCTATAGGAAATTTTACGTTATCAAGATTTGCCTGTGCGCTCGATTAACGAGTAGCTCCAGAAACTTGTAACATATAGAATAAGCATTTATCAAATTCGGTATGTAATGGTTTGCTTATGCTTATCGTTTTTCATAAATTCATCTAACCGAAACATCATGTGAAAGCAACAGATATTATAGCTAAATTCATTTTAATGATTAATTAATAACATTACAACAACTGTTCCATTGTTGGTGGATGCAGTGAATGTTTTCTCCTATAATAAATGTTGGATATCCGTATTAGAATGTAGGCGAGATTGTCCGACCGGCTGTTATCTGAGATAAGAGAAAGTTAAAAGTTAGCTGGATCCACTAGACACTTAGTCGTTTGTATCTAATTTTTATCTACTTGGTCGCCCGTTTTGGGTGCTAATATGTCGCGACCAATTCATCAGTGCCAAGAATGCTACTTGTGTCCAAACAGTTAAAATTTTGTTTTACATAGATTGCCCCGATCCAAGGTCAGTGTGCTAGAATGCGATATAAATACAAGAGAGCGTACATGGACACTTGGAAGGGCTACAGTGACATCATATTTCAGCCAAAAATACTTCACGGACTCACTCGATTTGAGATATACCACGGTGCCTATACCTAGTGGGAAGATACTGCTACAGAAGAAGTGTTAACGCTGCCTTTAATTTGGACCGTCTACAGTTAGACATCTACCTATCAGTTAATGGTGTCACGCGTGTGACATTGTGAATAGTATTTCAACTGTAAATGTTTTGCATACAAGTAAATTTAAAGGGCTTCCAATTAGTCTTTTAACATGGTGACGAGAAACTTCCCCTGGATTAGACAACAAAATTCCGCACATTGAGCTGCATTTCCGCAATGATTTGAAGAGGCAATAACTAGTTGAACGCAGCATATCCACATGCGTTCACATACTATTTTTCATAATCATATATATGCGCTATCACAAACGAAAAGTAAAAACAATAATCCTAATGGACCATAACGCCATGAAATGCATGAGTTTGGGTTGATTTTATGGCTAACAGCCATATTTCACTGGATTAAAAAACGCAGGTAAAATATATGCAAACAAAACGACTGTCGGTGGTCATTTATAGTGTGGACAAGCACCGTAATTACAGCTTTATATTTGTTCAAATACATATAGGTACAAATATAGGAATAGGAAAGTCAATGCCATAAATGCGGTTGCCAGGGTGAATGACGCACGAATTCGAGGAAGGGTCAACCAGTGTTGACTTGTCGTTAGCATGTATTGTAGATGCTATCTACTATTTGTGAATTTTCACTGATGAGGATCGCACAGTGTGTGAATACGGTGGGGTGTGGGATGCAGTCTTTGCGAATCTTTGCCACATAAGACTGGTTCGATCCAATGGTTTCCTGTACGTAGTATGTGCAGTTTCCTAAGGAAAGTTCTTTGCTCCAACTTAGGTTTTGTATAGCAGTAATATCTCACATTCTCTAATGGTGACCACAGCAGCAGTACATCAAATAATTGCACTTGTCCCTGTCAAAAATTCGTTTATCGACAAAGCATACAAACTGTTGTGGCAAACTTACAAGAATTAGCCTGGTTTTCGTCCAACTTCTTAAGTGTAGGAAAAATATAACTCTTAACTCAACTGTGACAAAATGCTATTTAACAAGAGCTGTCATAATACATTTCGGATACAGAATTTCTGCTCTACAATTTACGATTGGCCATTACTAATAATAATTCTAACAGTTTACTTTGCACTTCCGTTGTTAACCTGTGTAGTAGCTGTTTTCTTCTAATGGCATCAAAGTTCAGTATGACAGGGGAACAATATGAATTACAACTGCACACCATATCATGAATGAAATGTGGAACTGAAGATGTAGTACCAACCTCATGATAATCGCTTGTCTGTTAACTACCGGGATTGTCCACTACAGGAAATAGCCAAGGTTGAGACTTGCATCAAAATTTGTCTAGACTTACACCGCGGAATTCCAAACTGCACTCAACAACGAGGAATCATTGTAGGGTCTTTGGGTACCAGCACATCATGCAAGGCAGAAGAGGATGAGCCGCGCTACATAGCAGTTAGATATCAGTCATGGCGGTCCGTGTCCGTTGCCCATGGTTCAGTGACATAAGTCGCTGACTCGCAAGAGTAAGTTCTTGGGATCGGATCCGGCAGGATTCTAAAGTGCGCGCTGCTGACAAGTCCCCTTAGGAAGAAAAACGCCGTCTAGCGCTTTGCTGGATACGTGGTGCCTGTCTGTCTGTGTCTAACTGCGACGAATCTACAGGAAAACTGGTTTTAATTATTAATGACTGCTTCCAATCGTTTACCCGCTTGAAAGGACGAATGTGAAGTAGTGTGAGCGGCAATAGCTTCTAAGCCTGAAGCTAACACGGCCCCAAAATTTGCCTGTGCTGGATAGTCGGTGTACCACAGTAGCGTTGATAGCAGCATAGCTGAGAATCCGCAACCATATATCGATATGCATATACATATATATATTTAGAATTTTGATTAGATATTTAGATTTCTATATATACAATTATGGATTGACAATAATTAAGCATTTTGCCATGCTACTAAATGTTCATTAGATGACTGACAAGCGTTAATTAATATCCGTACAATTCCATTGTCATTATATTTATGTCCTTGCTCAGTGTGCCAGAATAGGTACTAGGAAAATTTAATTATATACAGACCCGGCTATGTGGAAGCATTATAAGTCTACATCTAATGAGCTTGTCTAACAAGGTAGTAAAGAACCAAAACTATGTTGTACTTTATACACTGTGCTAGCTGATTTTGAACCCAAACTTGCATCAACCGTTACACAGCTTTCAAATTTCTATGGTTCTAACTTAGTCATAAATAATTGTATATAGCGTGCTTTGTAATAATCAGTAATTTAATGTATTACCATCAAATATGTTTGATGGCAAATAAAAGAATGCCACAAACATAAGGAACAAATTCAATCAAAGCTGGTTACTAAACTAATGCAGTTTTATGAAGTAAAATAATGTGAAATTGATATGCAAAATCCATGTTCTCTCATGGATTTTGGGCATACTTATTATCTGCTTTTATTTGATCGGTCAATTTTTGTAAATCATTTAACTCACCTGTCTTCTTTGGATTGCTTTTTAAGGTACGTGTGTTATTGAGCCTATTGTCTACAATACTTATTAATTTTCGCACCTAAATATTCGAGTTTATTGCTTAAAGTTATAAACTTGAATTTTAGTTATTCATATCAAGATATACTTCGGGTATGTGAGGCAAAATATTATTACACACTCAACGTATTGAGTAACATCTTAGATATTAAGGAATAATTATGCTGTATTATTTTTATTGAAAACAAATTGGTGATTTCTGGACAGCTAAATAAAACTTATAGACCAACTGCATTCTAGTTGTTGATGTGAGGAATGCACTTTGGTAACCATTAAACATGAAATTTATAATTAATATAAAGTTTCCGCGGGTAATTAAGATAAAGCATATAATCCTGTCAGATGAGCGCAAAAGCATAGGTTATACATGAGCAAAAAATATCAACGCAGTAGCTACATCAAACGGAGTGTAATGGCATTATTGCCGCACTACTTGTTGGGTTGAAATAACTACCAACTATCTCTGTGCTAAGATGGATTAGGCTCATGGCATTTGAATCAGCTACATCCATTCATATTCTTTGTTCCAGGGTATTAATTTTGGGTATAGCCTAGCGCAATTTTAAACAGTATGCACACATTCATGGCTGAAAATCACGCTTACAAATTTGTTTTATTTTGTCCAATAACGTTGCCAGTTGTTTTGGAATATCATTCGCACACCGTTTAAACTCCAACATCATCACTGATCACTGTTGCTCTATATTGAGCTAATTGTAAAACGGTCAGCCAGCTCCATCCGTCCGGTTCATTCTCGTCTGTTTTTTTCCAAATCACTGCTGTCACATTGGTCATTGCGACCAGAGCAGATAGGTTATGAAGCTACGACAGTTATCTGTCCACTATCGTGTCAGGACGCACGTACGCATTTCTCCGCAAACAAATGGTGACAAGCTTACATTTTACCTAGTCCTAGAGTTATGCCCACAGACAGAACGCGATTTATTGAAATACTGCACGGATTGCGTTTTGCTCAAACTAAACCAATTAGCACACCTCCACGAATACCAGTACACCGAACTCGCGAAGGTAGAAACGGTTGGTGTTTGTCGCGTTTATACTAAATTGACAAGCGAATTCTACTTGACGTGAGTTTAATTCTAAACTCGCTATAAATTTCCAACGCTAATGTCTCGATAAGCAATCAGTTTCTTTTTGTACATGGGCTGTGTCAACCGGTAACTCCACCAAAGGGCCAAACGCCTTGACTTAAAAATGAAAACGAAATGCCGTACCAGAATACAGCGAGATTTATTCCAAAAATTAAAGTGTCTTAGGCAAGACTAAGACACAATATTTACGGATGTATGCTCTGAGGATAGAAACTATTTTCTACTAGCTGATAAATGGTAATTTATCTTGCTGCAAGTTGACAAGCTACCAGTTATTAATGAAAAACAGGGTGCGAGTGTAGGAGATTAGACCCATTACACTTCGATAGCAAACTTTCATCTTTAAGCTCAAATGTAACATAACAAATACGACTAAGAATTAAGCCAAGTGATTTTGTTCAAGACTTATATGGATAAAAACTATAAACCTAACAATTTATATTTACAGGCGAGCTAACCTCACCTAGGCTGCCACCCAACAAAAATGTAAAGAGAATATTACTAGGCAGAGCAAATCAACCGGAAGTTATATCTTCCTTATATACTATGCACAATCGTGTGACATGAAAACATACTCACATATTGGGTATAGTCAGACAATTAATAAGAACGTAATATACACGAATAAATCTTGCGTATTTCCTTTTTTTCTCTAACGGAATCCCTTCCCAAGCTGATAGCCACCATAGTGCGTCTTCAGGTTACAACATTGTAAGCTATGCTTGCGTCGTGCGCTATCTGAGTATCATCAAAAGATGCCGCTGAATTAATTTGTCCATTGTGTATCTATATTCCCCATTGTATTGCAATTTTTGGTAGATGACAAAGCGAAATAACTCCTGAGATTTATGGTTGAGTTTAATTTAAAATTTTATTATTAGTTGGACGCATAATAATCATTGTAGCTACAGCTAGGCGTTAAGTACAAAATAACTATTTTACTGCCTTATTAATTAGTTTGAGAGACCTATGTCATGCCATGCAAAAACATTCTATATTTAACTAAAGGTCGGTTGAAATTGCTGCTCAATTACTATAATGTTTATTAAAACCACACCTTGCCTTCCTATTTAAAATATTTTTGATTAACGCAAGTTTAAGAAATATGTTCGTACATGAAGCTATAAATACTTTAGATTTTGCCAAGTAAAATTGCGTTTTATACGCAATAATTTCATTTTACTAACATTTTACTTTACGGATCGTTTTTAATCACATATGCAGCTGGCTAGCTGAACAACCTCTTCGTGTTGCCGCCTGGTTTCTCGGCCGGGTGGTTCGGGTGTATCCCGTTCGAAATAAGTTTTCGGAAAAAATGTTCAACTTATGTATGACAATTAATCTGATATCATGGGAATTATTGGCCCCTCTTTGGTGACCTACTAAGCGAAATACGCATTGACTGCTCAACCAAGCTGCGCCTCCTAATAGGGGCGATTACCTGAAATCGTCATGCAGCCTTGTGGGTAAGTTGTTTAGCCAAAGGCTCGGGGTGGGTTCCTCTAATTCAACCCTCCACATCGGATTGGGAAACCGGGTAGTATCACTCCCTCTCACTAAACCATAAAGGTACTAAAATGCGCGCATCAATTACCGTTTCTGCTTATGCCACACTCGACTTCACCAAACAAACATTTTTGATAGTTAACATCCATTATATTCCGTTAACCGATTCAGATGTTCAACAATCTGACTGCGATTCCGGTTGCGCTGCAAACCACGGAGTTCAATCTCGGGCTCTCTTTCGTTTTCGATTCTCCATCCGACTGGCGTGATTCGACGTTCGGACAGTCATGCAAATTGGACAGCAAGCCGGTCTGGCGCGCACAATGTAATCACTAGACTTTAATACCAGTTGCGTTTCAGAAATTCGACTGTAAGATCCCCACAATGTGCTTACATTGACATTCCCACTGACCACGAAGTCAGATATCAGCTACATCATTCTGGTGATCCAGAAGCAGCCTCAGCGGGTTTGGCTGGTGT
This sequence comes from Dicrocoelium dendriticum, assembly GCA_944474145.2. Lineage (NCBI taxonomy): Eukaryota > Metazoa > Platyhelminthes > Trematoda > Plagiorchiida > Dicrocoeliidae > Dicrocoelium > Dicrocoelium dendriticum. Next base: position 24,320,591 of record OX104059.1, on the reverse strand, counting down.
AATTATAGTACTAAGTGACAAAGCCGAGGCGGCACTGCTGGACTGTTTCCCGATTAGCAATCAACTATATGCAGTTCGGCTTCGAGGTTCATGTACAATCAATAAACACCGCGAAGCGAGACGCAATTTGTTTGTGATCTCCGTTTGCGTTCTAAATGACTGCAGTTGCAGCTCAGTCAAGGCCGAATTGTACCTGGATCTACATAAAATATTGACCAATGATAAAATGTCGAATATCATTGTCCTTGCTAAGGATTATAAAGCACGTTGGTCACCACGCGCTCTATGAGAACCGCTCTGCCAACGGAGAAATTCATCTAACAGTATGCGAAGAAAATCACCTGTTTCTATCGAACATTAACTTCACGCTTACGTAGAAGCGCTCCGCAACTTGGCATCTCCCTTCGCCAACAAAACAACACAAATTTCTCACAAAGCCATTAGTTTGAGATGGCGTGAATGTGTACCGGACTTCAGGTCATTTTAGTCTACATTCGTTGACTCAGATCATGCACTGGTCTGTGCAAAATTATGTAGTGTGTTTTGGCGGGTCCCGAACACGAGCACCGCAAGATTGATGTACAAATATGAACTAGTTACTCCCTCTACTCGAGCTCTTATTATACACAGGAATACGCCTTCAATTGTAATCCACCGCAAGGCGTGAATCAACCTTGGACTTTTATACAGGGAGAGAGGACCATTTCCGTACATTAAAGTTGGGTCATTGATCGACGCCCCATAAGCCATGCAACCCTGCTCTTTCTCCGGACACATTTGAAAGCTACTAAATATCCCGGTGGAATCAGACTGCAACCAGCGTCGCCGTTCTGCGAAACGTCCACTTGAGCAAAGTCTACGGAATGTTGGCATGGTGGTCTGAGCGTGATATAGAAAAAGAGATCGCTGCACTGGCAAATTCGGAAGCTTTACCAACGCCTTCGGTCCACTTGCCTATGGAAGCTGGGTGTCAGTGAGTTCGTTCGCGAAGTTGATGAGCCATCAAACACCAACAAACGGAGGCGTATTGACAGTAGGGTAGGGTTTTTCAACTCGCTTTTAAACTGGCCTTCACCAACCATATATGCATACAATACACCTTATTGTCCACGCTTGTTTTGTCACAATGATTCTAACAGCAAAGCAGAATTCTGCCTCAAAATTCAACGTTTGAAACTGTTTAAGGCTTCCAGCACAGACGGTCTTCTTCTGGAGCTATCAAATACGGCAGTGTGGCGATCTGTAACCAGCTGGTCACGCTTTTCGTAAAAGTCTGGCATGAAGTGGTAGTGGTTTCCCTTTTGAGGCGATGAAATATTGTTCCAAGTTGAAGAAAGGCGCCCGTGATTCATGTGTAAATCATTGCAGGATTAGTCTTATTTCGGTTGCCTCCAAATGCTTGTCCTCTTTTCTGTTCCATAGGCTATCTTCAGTTCATGAATCATCCTACCATGCAGGACAAGCTGGATTCCCTCCTGGCCGCCGATGCGTGGATCAAATATTCACGCTCCGCCAGGTCCTCGAGCATCCCTATATTTACTACAGGCCCATTTCGTCGCACTCGTTAACATACATGCCGATTTATCCTTCGTCAATCGATCTGCGATTTACCTTCATACATCCGGCGGAGTGAGTGTATATGACAAGCTTTCCTTGCAATTCGCAGTCAGTAGCGGTGTGCGGCAGGGCTACCCTTTAATCCCATTCCTCTTCAACTTCGCAATCCAAGATGTTCTGTCGAGTGGATTAGAGAAGGTTTTCACCATTTTAGCCAAGGGATTCTATCGGATGAGTGCGTGTCAGTCTTAGAGTTTGCTGCTAATATCGCCTTAGTTTTGATGATAAACGTGTATGCAAGTTATTCTGGGTCTTTTGGAGCTTGAAGCTTCTAAGTATGACATGAAGGTCGTCGTTGCTCTAATCTGCTCCCGTTCTCAAACTCGACGGTGTAAACCTTGAGTGGGTTGGTAGTTTCATCTAACTTGGAAGCTGTGTTTTTGCTGACGGCAATATCGGCAAAGCAGTTTCTATTCGCATCGCTAAAGGCCGCTAACATTTGCCAATCTGAGGTACTTGTGGTGTCGTCGCGACGTCTCCTTCTCGCTAATTGCCTGCGTTTACAGCGCATCTGTTTCTCATTATAGTTGTACTGGAACGAATCCTTACTGATTTTCCTGAATGACTTTCGTTGTATTTCTGCTTCCATTAAGAGTTGCTTGAGAATGATTGCCATTAATGAATTATGCCGTCGCATCTTGGGGAATGCGAGTATTCCCTTCAACAATCTGATTTTGCTGCGTCAGTTCGGATGGCTCGGTCTCCTCCTACGCATTCCACCTGAGCGTCAATTAAGTGGCACTCTATTCGTTCTTCAATGAACTGGATTGGAGGCAACCGCACGATGGTCAGCCTTCTGATTGTCGACAGCACATAAAATCGCTGATATCATGTTTTGCCGTTGTTGGATCCATTCATCTTCCATGATAGGGACCCCAAGATTAGGAGCTCCAATGGCTTAACAATCTTGTAGATATGGTCCGCTACCGGAATCAGGGGATTAATTGTGTACATAATTGCAATGATTCACATGGTTACTACTTCAAACATTGAAAATGACATAAAAGGACACAATCGACGTGAAAAAGTAAACCAATATGTTTTGTCCTGCTTTTGTCAGATATTTATTTCTTCCTTCGGCATCGTATTTGAAGATTATTGCGCACCATCAACTATTATGCCACGATGACTATGACGCGATGAGTTTCCCTTACCCCTAATCTCTATGGCATTTTGTTAGCTCTATGTCTAGTTGCTAGACAGTTGGGTTTGTTTGGCGGCATCCGGGTTTGGAATTGTCTGTCACTGTGGCCAACCACAGGACGTCTGCGCCTAAAGAGGGACCATACGTGGCTTTCGCTGCACCACACACTGCTCTAACCGCACACCTTATGTCCACTGTAAATCCGAAGTAATAAGACCGGGATGCATGTATATGGGAGCCACGTTTCTTCAATGGAGCCGGCCAACAGTCCTTCACAGGCAAACACAAGCACCCTCTATTTGAGGAATCAAGTGCACACAAGGAGATGGCTAGACGGTAGTGCGCTCCACAATGATTACATGGAACCACCGTTTGAGCTTAGCACGGCTACAATGTCCTGGCACCCTATCCCCTCTTTCAACGACCAACTGTCTCCTAGAGCCATTATGGACGCGGTAGTGGGTAATAGACAGGTATGCACCTTGTCAACATGTACATCAAGCGCAGCCACAACGGGGATGTTAAGCAAAAGCCAATCGTTTGAGAGAAACATAAATAAAATAAATCAAGTAATGCATAATAAAACGGTGACAAATCTTAAATTAGTGAGCATGTGAAAAAAGTTGTTTACAAACGAATACGAGATCGGTTCACGAGGTCGGAAATTAGATTTTACGTAGATGCCACAAACACGAAAATGTTATCGAAATTAAATACAACTGACTTAACCAACGTGTGCAAGTTTATAGAAGAGAGTACAGGTAGATATTTATATAGAAAATAAAAGCATTATTACAAAATTGAGAATACACTACCTGAAATAAATAGTTAGCATGCAAGCACGCGGTTTGTAAAACAAATGCAGCGTACCTACAAACGCTGCACTGTTTCTGCCTACGCTCTCGGCAGGACCATTCGTTGCTTCGGTAGTTAATCCAAGTGGCATCGCTCGTGGCCCACTAGGACTACCTGACTCAGGCACTCGCGTCCGCATGTGCTACCTTAACATGCGCTCGATGTTGATGGAGTACAACCCATCGTTTCTTGCCGCTTCCGCACTTACCGGTTCTTCGCTGCATATATGAGGTCAACCTCCCGCACTTTGGCAACTGCCTTCGAGAGTAGATCGCGCCATGCACACCGAGCAACGGCCTTCAAATCCCAAGGTCTGCAATCAAGATTAGAAGGTAAGGGGCTCATTTTATCATGTCCTGGTAATGTTACTTTGGTTTCCCCACATGCGCCTTTCCAATAATCAGTTGAACATACTAAAGTTTATTTAGGTATCCGCGTCGAATCCATACGGCTGACATGACCGAGCCACCTCAGTTGTCTCAGCAAAAGTATGCAGTCCACTGCATACACTCCACTTTGTCGCAACAGTTCCGTGTCCGCAACTCTGTCACCCAAACCGATGCACAAAATCCGTCGCAAAAACTGCTAATGCAACCGCTCGAGATATCGCACATCCTCCGGTCCATCGTCCACGTTTCACTGCCTTATAGAAGAACGGACAGCACCATGGATTTGTACACCATCAGATTCGTGTCAATGTTAAGCTGATGGTTTTTCCCAACTGGGAACTTAGGCTTTTCAAATGTCGCTTTGACTTCGACATGCAGATACGAAGCTCACTGTGTAACTGCTGGACAGTCGACATCACACTCCGAAGGTAGCAGAAGTGGGAGGTGGTTTCCAATACTTCAGCATAAATGCTAATTCACGGCAAGCTTGCATAGTGCACCCCTAGTGAAGGCGGAAAGAGACAGACAGTTCCTTTTGTGTATATAGTGAGCCTGAATTTGCGCGCTGTCGTAGCCAGAGCACTAGTCGCATGCTGCAACTCATCCGCGCTGGGTGAAAGCTACGCACAGTCAGCAGTAAACAGCAACATACGGATAGTTGTCCCACATGCCACAGTTCTCGCACCGGAACGAAGGTTGTTAAGCAACTCACCCTCAATACGGTGCTCCACACGAACAACGTAAACACAAGCGGCACCAAAAGCACAAAACATCATTGCATGAAGATATATATTAATCAGGGCAGGAGCTGAAGCACAGCCATGTTTCACACCAGAGACAACTGCAAACACATCCGAGGTTTCTCCACTCAGCTGCGCTTTCGCTCGCATACCACTGTGCAGACATTCAATCAAACTTACAAGAATTACGCAAGCGACTAACTTACCCAAAATCATTCACAATGCCTTGCGGTTCACCATATCAAATGCCTTGGTGAAATCAACAAAAACGAGTACAATAGCTGGTGTCGTTCTCTGCACTTATCCTGCAACTGACGAACCGGAAACACCATATATATAGTGTTGCGACCCGAACAGAATCCACATTGCTTTTCCGGCACGTTAGTCACTACTACCTGACTGACGAGGCGGTTGAGCAGGATTGGGCAAGCACCTTGCCCACACAACGCAGCAAGTTGATGTCACATAAGTCGTGCAATATTGTTTGCTCCCTTTACCCTTTTGCAGTGGTAGGACAAGGGCATCCTTCAGCTCAGGAGGCACCTCCTCCTCAAAAACTACACATTACAACAAGTGGTGCATCGCAGTCAACTTTGCAAATCCATCATGTTTAAACACTTCAGGCGGGATACCGTCGGCTTCGGCACACTAACCGTTTCGCGGCTGAGCAAGTGCTAGCTACGTCGCAGCCAGTGTCGGCGTGTCCGCAAGACTCGTCTTCACGTCGTGCTGCTTCAGGCAGTTCCATGTTGGCCAGTCGATCTCTGAACGGTTGTTCAAGTGACAGTCAAAGTTTTTTCGCCAGATCTGAATTGTGTCTGCAGTCTGTGTACATGCAGCACATGAACTTTCATCGATCAGCGTCCTCAGCGGCTCCAATATCGGTCCGTACACCACCTTCATGGAGCCAAAAAATTCCTTGTGTTGGCGGCGTTCCGCCTAGCATTACATATGTTTCGCCTTCTCCGTCCATCCTGCATTTTTCATGCGGCAGAGCCCTCGGGTCAGTCGCCGTCGAAGCTTGCGAAACTGACGCTTCTTCCCCAAGTCACTGGGGTCTGCCACATTTGCAGCAATGGCTGCATCCTTCTCCGACATAAATGCGCTAATGGTCGCATTGTTCTCATCAAAACAATCGGACAGCTTACCGTTTGCACGCCTGATGGTCTCCTCGGCAGCAGCTATCACCTAGTCGCGAATGTGGTTTCAAAGGTCTTCCACTGTGGATATGCAGTCCACATCACACAGGCATGCAGCTGATCGCCTTCTCCAGCCCGATCCGTTTCGCCAGAGTACCAAGGGAGGGGATGTTAACTTTACGCCGATTCACGGCGGGAGTGCAATAAAATGATTTAAGAATATTTATGTACAGTTTGGTCGGCACCAATTTGTGATCAGTGCCACACTTAGCTATACGCAGTACACGTGTCATGCGCAATTCCCGCACATCACGCTGACGTACGATGACATAGTCGAGCAGGTGAGCGTGACCCCTCCATTTGTGCGTCCAAGACGCTATATCACTCGCACTCAGTGCAAACCAAGTGTTCGTGGTCGTCAGGCCGTGAGTGGCACACAGTGACAGCAGCTTGTCACCGTTCGCGTTCGCTGAACCAATGTTATGTAGACCGATAACATCTGTCCACACTTATGCATATAGCCTAACACGCGCGTTGAAATCACCCAGCAGAAATAGTCAGTCGCTCCTCGGCACAGGCCGTATCACGGGGAATAGCTAAGTGTAGAATTTATCACGCGTGTCATCAGGATAACACATGGTCGGAACGTAATTGCTTATAAAAGCAGCAAGCTTATCACTGATGCCCGTTGTTTCACCCACCAACATGCCATGGAGGCGATCGTATATTGTAAGTCGCATTCCGTAATCATGTGGTATTAAGGCGGCGTTGTCCACCCAGTAGAATGTGTAGCCAACACCTGCTTCATGCAAATTATCTTTTTCAGCATGCCGGGTTTCACTGCTTGCCGCAATATCGATGTGGAAGCCCACCAATTCCATCGCGATGAGTGCTGTTCGTCGCTCCGGGCGCTAGCTGGAGTTCCAGTCCAGTAGCGTACGCACCTTCCAGCATCCGATACAGAGAGCTTGGTGCGCAGGCATACGATTGTATTGGTGGGCAATCGCACGCGAGATGGTCATTGTGCTTCGGAGGTTTCTTGAGGGTCTCCACTCGTAGCCTTTGGTTCAATAGCGATACCCACAAGGCAGTTGTTGATTTGGAGGTTTGCTTGAGGGACACTGCCCGGAGCCTTTGGCCCAATAGCTTGAACCCAAAGGCAGTGGGTAGGAGATCCAGCTCGGGAATGTGATTGCAGAGACAGCTTGGGATCTGCTTGACCGCCGTCAAACGCAGTCTTGGAGGTACTTGAAGGATGTATATATGTTTTGCGACCGTATTGGTAAACGCCTGTGACCACGGCCAGACGCAGGTGGGTTTTGGCGGGTTTGTACCTATTTGACCAGGGGTTGCCTGGCATGAGGCGGGTAGTAGCAAACCACTGAACAACCGGAGCTGCTCCCCCACCGTCATAGACAATGCGGTGCGCTCACACTCTACGCCAAACTAGCTGTCAGCTTATAAGCCGTAGACCTGTTATCTTCCATGGCTAGGTTTTACGGGATAAGGGCCTTCGACCACTTCCTAACCTCCCAAGAGGGTGGACTAGGATATTGGCAGGGCGCCCACACCTAACAAGAGAACGACTCAGGTGCTCAGCCAGAGCCTTCCAATAAATGAACAAACGAAAGGCAGCGGATCTAGCACTTGGTCAGTTCACTCATACATGCGGATTAGCTGGATCTTAGTAGCAGGATCTTAGCAGCGAGAAGCGGGAAACACAACTCTCACACAGCGGTCGCCATGAGGATGTGCCAGGACATGAGTCATTGGAACAGCAGTAGTACCAGTGGGTGTAACATCTGTCAGGATCTAGCCACTACAAGTCACAACGCACCATAGGCTCTCCCGCCACATACATACATGATTTGGCGGAGTCCGATTCCGGAGTCTGCCTGTCACTATGACCTCCATGGGGACAGACACAGGACAAATGCGCCTACAGAGGGCCATCGGTGGCTTGCGCTGCAACACCCACAGTTCCACCCACACACCTGATATTCGGTGTGTACCCGAAGCAATAAGACCGGGAGGCATGTGGATGGGAGCCACGTTTCATCAACGGAGCCGGCATACACTCCCTCAAAAAGCAGAACAGAAGCATTCCGACCTAATTGGGAAATCATGCACATCAGCCGTACACATGGCGGTGGCTGGACTGTAGCCCATTCCACAAAGAATGGAACCGCTCTTTGAGCCTTGTACCGTCACGAGGACGGTGCATTCCGTCACCTCCAGCGGCGACTAACTCTCGCCTGGGGCCAGTATGGAGGGGGTAGTGGGTAATAGTCAGGTAGGCACCTTGTAAACATTCAAATCAAGCGCATCCACACCGGGAAGCTCAAAAACATCTACTTCTGAAATGCAAGATTACTCAGCCCGCAAGCAAACCTACCACATACGGAGCCTTATTGGCTTGGATTAGTAAATATAATGGGAGCGTGCGCATCATGTTTCGATTCTGCGTGCAATAGTACCTTCTCCTGCACCTGAGCAACCGCCCATGTGATCAGTGCCATGGGTTAGCAACATCTAAAATCAACATTAGTTTGTCATAAACTCACGTTCTTCATGTTTCGGTAACGTTATTTTCGGTTTGCTCGAGTGCTGTTTCGGTGCACTAAGTTAGCCGTACAAAAGCGGTATGAGTATTCTCTTCCAATTCATTCGGTATGCATATATACATAGATTGGCGTCATCCGTGTTCAATAGCAGTTAGAATACAACACGTATAAATGCCTTTATCCAAACTTAAATGTGAGCTGTCAAAACTGGATAGAGACACATTATACATCATGAATGGTACGACAAATTTTTGTGGGTTTCGTTTGGAGGTCAGTCTAACAACCACTTTCGCAGGCATGAGAATAACTACCCAATACGAACTGTTGATGTTTTCTTTAACATTTAGACGTGACAGCCTAAATTCTTGGGCATCCATATTTAAACGAACCCGATGTAGCAATAGTAAAGCAACTGCTAGGTAGAATGATGACTAAACCACTGGTACAGTGAATAGTGTGCACTTAGGTGTTGACCTCTACATGTATAGTCTGGTTCGAGTAGCTAATGGGGGAGATCACACAGCATGCGAATGCGATGCAGTGTCCACTTCTGGCTTTCTGTGTCTCCGACCGTTTCGGTCATGTGCTGCCTGAGGTATGTGCACCTACTCAAAGAACGATTGATGCGCAAACTTTGGTATTGACAGGTGACATCAACGAAGTCCCGCTGCCCACTGTCAAACATGCGACTTTCCAAACAGTGTTCGCAATTATTATACAAATGTCCAAGTACTCAACCGTTGTACCTACGGGCCTGTACTCTACTGTGGCCAAAAGCTATTTGCTAACGAACAATATCGTAGGTTTTGGGTGCAGCCATTCGTTGCTCATAAATCCATTGTCGCCATGCACCCATTCATTTTCCATGTAATAAAATAACACACCTATGTACTATTCCTTTTAGATTCTACATTATACTTAATCTATCCAAACGATTGGTCATGTGCAATGCAACATCTGGTAAGCGTTTCTGCAAATCTGCTTTACTTCCGGTTTCCATAAGCCCCGGTAGTTTCAGTATGGCTGGAACTATAGACGTACTCACTCGCATCAATAGCCTGCGTAGTGAAGCATGGAATTGCGACATGGCGATAATCGCTATTCGGTTAATTGTCGGGATTGTTCACTTGACACAGAATTTAGAGGGAAATGTCTCTTCAAATGCATAATCCAATGTGGTCACACGAGGGACAATCGTTGAGCATTGTGTTTCAAATATCAAACTTGACACTATGCATAATGTAAGCGACCAAGAGATGATAACCTTTTGATTCAAACGTATCCATCAAACTGGAAACATACACATTAATTTGCCACCCTAGCATTGATCTTAGCAAGCACACAAATCTCTCGAAAACAACGTGCGTACTGCAGTTACGAATGCGCTTTTGATTGACTGAATGATTAGTCTGCATTGCGCCGGCTCTCTAAGCGTCATGCTAGTTAGCATTGAGCAGCTGGTCAAGCTACTTTTATGTTGAGTAATATCATGGAGCTTACATAGTGATGTGAATCGCGGCCTAGCAACAATGCGAAGAGGAAGATGTCGTAGCTCACTGTCTCGGTATATAACCATACTAGACTACGCTTGAGAAGGTAGCAATATTAACATAGCATAGGTAATGATGAGTAAACTATCGTAATGGGCAAAGTGTGAAGTGATCACGAATTACAACCGAATTAAATAAGCCTAATCTACTTAGGTTACCTGTGACTTATCCATTCTAGGCATGTGCAATAAGGAGACCACATTGCACCAAGTCAGTAGTTAATCATTTTAGCAAGAAAATGTTCCCAAAAGCAACTTACTTGTGAGATATATAATATAGATGACACAAAGAAAATTTACAAGAAGTACCTAGCACAACAAATAATTATCTAATTTCTCAAATGAGTGTGTGGTGGGACACCTGGTCCCGATGGTATCTCACAGCGGGGTTTGGAATGGAACCATTTAGACTTGGCATAGGAAAAAATGACCAGAAAATTTCCGTACCCATGGTGTGATTTGCAATGAAAACATTGAGGCATTTCATAGTTAATCATTTGCGGGTAGACAAATAATGGGTATTAAGGGCATCGGCAAATGGCGAAGATAAGGTGGTTAACTGAACGTATGAACTTCCCATGCGACCTAGTTTTCTCATCGTAATTTTATAGCTCACTGTAATAATCAGTAAGTTAATGTATTAACAGCAAATTTTTTGATAGCCAATAAAAGCATGCCACAAACATAACGAAAGAATGCAAACAAAGCTGGTTACAAAATAATGCAGTTTTATGAAGTAAAATAATGTGAAATTGATATGCAAAATCCATATTATGTCATGGATTTTGGGCATATTTATTATCTGCTTTTATTTGATCAGTGAGTATTTGTAAAGCATTTAACTCACCTGTCATCTTTGGATTGCTTTTTAAGGTACGTGTGTTATTGAGCCTATTGTCTACAATACATGTTAATTTTCGCACCTAAATATTCGAGTTTATTTCTTAAGATATAAACTTGAATTTTAGTTATTCATATCAAGATATACTTCGGGTATATGAGGCAAAATATTAATACACACGCAACGTATGGAGTAACATCTTAGATATTCAGGAATACTTATGCTGTATTATTTTTATTGAAAACAAATTGGTTATTTCTGAACAGCTAAAGAAAAATTATAGACCAACTGCATTCTAGTTGTTGATGTGAGGAATGCACTTTGGTAACCATTAAACATGGAAGTTATAATTAATGTAAAGTTTCCGCGGGTAATAAGGATAAAGCATATAATCCTGTCAGATGAGCGCAAATGCGTATGTTATACATGGGCAAAAAATATCAACGTAGTAGCTATAGCAAACGGAGTGTAATGGCATTAATGCCGCGCTATTGTTGGGTTGAAATAAGATTAAGATGGATTAGACTTATGGTATTTGAATCAGCTACATCCACTCATATTCTTTGTTCCCGGGTATTAATTTTGGGTATAGCCCAGAGCAATTTTCAACAGTCTGCACACATACATGGCTGAAAATCACGCTTACAAATTTGTTTTATTTTGTCCAATAACGTTGCCAGTTGTTTTGGAATATCATTCGCACACCGTTTAAACTCCAACATCATCACTGATCACTGTTGCTTTATATTGAGCTAATTGCACAACGGTCAGGCAGCTCCATCCGTTCGATCCATTCTCGTCTGTATTTTTTCCAAACCACTGCTGTCACGTTGGTCCTTGCGACCTGAGCAGATAGGTTATGAAGCTATGACAGTTATCTGCCCACTATCGTGTCAGGACGCACGTACGCAATTCTCCGCAAACAACTGGTGACAAGCTTACATTTTACCTAGTCCTAGAGTTATGCCCGCAGACAGAACGCGATTTATTGATATACTACACGGATTGCGTTTTGCTCAAACAGAACTAATTAGCACACATCCAAGAATACCAGTACACAGAACTCGCGAAGGTGGAAACGGATGGTGTTTGTCGCGTTTATACTAAATTGACAAGGGAATTCTACTTGACGTGAGTTTAATTCTAACCTCGCTTTAAATTTCCAACGCTAATGTCTCGATAAGCAATCAGTTTCTTTTTGTATATGGGCTGTGCCAACCGGTAACTCCACCAAAGTGCCAAATGCCTTGACTTGAAAATGAAAACGAAATGCCTTACCAGAATACAGCGAGATTTATTCCAAAAATTAAAGTGTCTTAGGCAAGACGAAGACATAATATTTACGGATATATGCTTTGAGGATAGAAACTATTTTCTACTAGCTGATAAATTGTAATTTAACTCACTGCAAGTTGACAAGCTACCAGTTATTAATGAAAAACAGGGTGCGAGTGTAGGAGATTAGACCCATTACACTTCGATAGCAAACTTTCATCCTTAAGCTCAAATGTAACTTAATAAATACGATTGAGAAACAAGCCGAGTGATTTGTTCAAGACTTATATGGATAAAGCTATAAACCTAACAATTTATATTTACAGGCGAGCTTATCTCACCTAGGTTGTCGCCCAACAAAAAGTGAAGAGAAAATTACTAGGCAAAGCAAATCAACCGGAAGTTATAACTTCCTTATATTCTATGCACAATCGTGTGACATGAAAACCAACTCACATATTGGGTATAGGCAGACAATTAATAAGAACATAACATATACAAATAAATCTTGCGTCTTTCTCTTTCTCTTTTCTAACTGAATGCCTTCCTAAGCTGATAGCCAGCATAGTGCTTCTTCAGGTTAAAAAATTTTATGCTATGCTTGCGTTGTGCGCTATTTGAGTATCATCAAAAGTTGCCGCTGGATTTATTTGTCCATTGTATATCTATATTCTTATTTCTGTTGCAATTTTTGTTAGGTGGCAAATGGAAATAACTCCTGAGAATTATGGTTGAATTTAATTTGAATTTTCATTATTAGTTGAACGCATAATAATCATTGTAAACTACAGCTAGGCGGTAAGTACGGAATAACTATTTTAATGCCTATTAATTATTACTGTGAGACCTATGTCAATCCATGCAAATAATTTCTCTGTTTAACTAAAGGTCTGTTGAAAATTCTTCTTATTTACTCTAATGTTTATTAAAACCATTCCTAGCCTTCCTATTTAAAATATTTTTGATTAACGCACGTTTATCAAATATTTTCTTACATGAAGCTATAAATACTTTAGAGTTTGCTAAGCAAAATTACGTTATATACGCAATAATTTCATTTTGATAGCATTTTATTGTACGGATCCTTTTCAATAACATATGTAGCTGGCTAGTTGAACAATCTCTTCGCGTTGCCGCCTTGTATCTCGGCCGGGTGGTTCGGGTGCATCCAGTTCCAAATACGTATTCGGCAAACAAGTTCAACTTATGTATGACAATTGTGCTGATTTTATGGGAATTATTGGCCCCTCTTTGGTGATCTACTAAGCGAAATACGCATGAACTTATCAACCAAGCTGCGCTCCCAATAGGTGCGATTCCCCGAAATCGCCCTGCCGCATTGCAAGTAAGTTGTTTAGCCAAAGGCTCTAGGAGGGGTTCTCTAATTCTACCCTCCACATCGGATTGGGAAACCAGGTCGTATCACGCCCTCTCACTAAACCATAAAGGTACTACAATGCGCTCATCAATTACCGTTTCTGCTTATCCCACACTCGACTTCACCAAACAAACATTTTTGATTGTTAACATCCATTCTATTCCGTTAACCGATTCAGATGTTCAACAATCTGACTGCGATTTCGATTGCGCTGCAAACCACGGAGTTCAATCACTGGCTCTCTTTCGTTTTCGATTCTCCTTCCGACTGGCGTAATTCGACGTTCGGACAGTCATACAAATTGGACAGCAAGCCGGTCTAGCGCGCACCATAAAATCACTAGACTTTAATACCTGTTGCATTTCAGAAATTCGACTGCAAGATCACCGCAATGTGCTTACATTGACATTCCCACTGACCACGAAGCCAGATATCAGCTACGTCATTCTGGAGATTCAGAAGCAGCCACAGCGGGTTTGGCTGGAGAGGTATAGTACTAAGTGACAAAGCCGAGGCGGCACTGCTGGACTGTTTCCCGATTAACAATCAACTATATGCAGTTCGGCTTCGAGGTTCATGTAAAATCAACAAACACCGCGAAGCGAGACGCGACTGGTTTGTGATCTCCGTTTACTTTTTAAATGTCTGCTCTGTCAAGGCGTAATTGTACCTAAATTTACAGAAAATCTTGCCCAATGATAAAATGTCGAATGTCATTGTCCTTGCTAAGGATTTTAAATCACGGTGGTCACCACGCGCTCTATGAGAACCGCTCTGTCAACGGAGAAATGCTTCTAACAATATGCGAAGAAAATAACCTGTTTCTATCGAAAATTAACTTCACGCTTACGTAGAAACCCTCCGCAATTTGGCAACTCTATTCGCCAACACACAACACAAATTTCTCACAAAGCCATTAGCTTGAGATGGCGTGAATGTGTACCGGACTGCCGGTCATTCTGCTCTACATTCGTTGGCTTAGATCATGCACTGGTCTGTGCAAATTTCTGTGGTGTGTTTTGGCGGGTCCCGAACACGAGCGCCTCAAGATTGATGTACAAATATGAACTGGTTACTCCCTCTACTCGAGCTCTTATTATACACAGGCATACGCATTCAATTGTAATCCACCGCAAGACGTGAATCAACCTTGGACTTACATACAGGGAGCGAGGACCATTTCCGTACATTAAACTTGTGTCCTTGATCGACGCCCCATAAGGCTTGCAACCCTGCTCTTTCTCCGGACACTTTCGAAAGCTACAAAATATCCCGGCGGAATCAGATTGCAACCAGCGTCACTTTTCTGCGAAACGTCTACTTGAGCAAAGTCTACGGAATGTTGGCATGGTGGTCTGAGCGTGAGTTAGAAAAGGAGATCGCTGCACTGGCAAATTCGCAAGCCTTTCCAACGCATTCGGTCCACTTGCCTCAGGTAGCTGGGTGTCAGTGAGTTCGTTCGCGAATTTGCTGAGCCTCCGAACACCAACCAGCGGAGGCGTGTTGACGGTAGGGTAGGGTATTTCAACTCCCTTTCAACTGGCTTTCACCAATAAGATGTGCATAGAATACACCTTATTGTCCACGCTTGTTTTTTCACAATGATTCTAACAGCAAAGCGATATTCTATCTCAAAATTCAACGTTTGAAACTGTTTAAGGCTTTCAGCACAAACGGTCTTCTTCTGGAGCTTATCAAATAAGGCAGTGCGGCGATCTTTAACCAGCTGAGCACGCTATTCGTAAAAGTCTGGCATGAAGTGGTAGTGCTTTCCTCTTGAGGCGATGAAATGTTGTTCCAAATTGAAGAAAGGCGCCGGCGATTCATGTGTAAATCATTGCGGGATTAGTCTTATTTCGGTTGCCTCCAAATGCTTGTCCTCTATTCTGTTCCGTAGATTATCTTCAGTTCGTGAATCATCCTACCAAGCTGGATTCCCTCCTGGCCGCCGATGCGTGGAACAAATCTTCACGCTCCGCCAGGTACTCGAACATCGCTATATTTACCACAGGCACATTTCGTCGCCCAACTTAACATACGTGCCGATTTAGCCTTCGTCAATCGATCTGCGATTTACTTTCATGCATCCGGCGGAGTGAGTGTATATGAAAAGCGTTCCTTGCAATTCGCAGTCAGTAGCGGTGTGCGGCAGGGCTACCCTATAACCCCATTCCTCTTCAACTTCACAATCCAAGATTTGCTGTCGAGTGGACTAGAGAAGGCTTTTACTATTTTAGCAAAGGGATTCTACTAGATGAGTGCGTGCCAGACTTAGAGTTCGCTGATGATATCGCCTTACTTTTGATGATAAAATGTGTATGCAAGTTATTCCTTGTCTTTTGAAGCTTGAAGCTTCCATGTATGGCATGAACGTCGCCACATCGGTGTGTAAAGTACTGCTCAAATATTCGCTCTAATCTGCTCCCGTTCTCAAACTCGAAGGTGGAAAACTTGTGTAGGTAGGTAGTTTCATCTAACTTGGGAGCTGTGTTTTTGCTGACGGCAATATCGGCAAAGCAGTTTCTCCTCGCATCGCTGAAGACCGCTAAGAATTTGCCAATCTGAGGTACTTGTGGTGTAGTCGCGACGTCTCCTTCTCGCTAATGAGCTGCGTTTGCAGCGCATCTGTTTGCTCATTATAGTTGTATTGGAGCGAGTCCTCACTGATTTTCCTGAATGACATTCGTTGTCTTTCTGCTTCCGTTAAGAGTTGCTTGTGAAGGATTGCCAGTAATGAATTATGCCGTCGCACCTTGGGGAATGCGAGTATTCCCTTCAACAATCTGCTTTTCCTGCGTCAGTTCGGATGGCTCGGTCTCCTCCTACGCATTCCACCTGAGCGTCAAACAAGTCGCACTCTATTCGTTCGTTAATGATCTGGATTGGAGGCAATCGCACGATGGTCAGCCTTCCGATTATCGACAGCACATTAAATCAATGATATCATGTTTTGCCGCTGTTGGATCCATTCATCTTCCATGATAGGGACCCCAAGATTAAGAGCTCCAGTGGCTTAACAATCTTGTAGATATGGTCCGCAACCGGAATCAGTGGATGAATTGCGTACATAATTGCAATGCTTCATATGGTTACTACTTCAAACGTTGAAAATGACAGAAAAGGAAACAATCGACGTGAAAGAATAAACCAATATGTTTTGTCCTGCTTTTGTCAGATATTCATTTCTTCCTTCGGCATCGTATTTGAAGATTATTTTGCACCTTCAACTATTACGCCATGATGACTATGACGCGATGTGTTTCCCTTATCCGCTAATCTCTATGGCATTTTGTTGGCTCTAGTTGCTAGAAAGTTGGGTTTGTTTGGCGGCATCCGGGTATGGATTTGTCTGTCACTGTGGCCAACCACAGGACGCCGGCGCCTAAAGAGGGACCATGTGTGGCTTTCGCTGCACCACACACTGCTTCAACCACACACCTTATGTCCAGTGTAAATCCGCTGTTTGGCTCACATCTGGTGGGAACATCGCGGGAGTAACGAGCGTGTTCGACGCCTTGTTTACGGCACAGGAAAAGGAACTGAACCGCTCAGCACAGTCATTTTACTCACCAGGCTCCGATGGCTCGTACATTTTGACGCATGTCAGCCCACCGACTTCCTCGACGTGTGGTATTGCTTGCCGCGGGTGTGTATGGAAAAAGAGGAGGGCTGGCCAATCGACGAATTGGTCTAGCGGAATGAAGTCCCTCACTTCGGAGCTGGCCTCGGTTGGAGGTTCACTGCTACCTGGTTGGGGTCCAAAAGACGATGAACACGTTTGGCTAGATACACTTGCTTGCATATCAAGGAGCCGACAAATGTGACGTTCCTGCTATGAGTTTCTATATTCCTGCCCTTCCCTTTTAGCCTCCCACTCCACCTACGATCACATTTCCTAGCGTAAAACACACTAATTTTTAATTTGCCTAGTAGCCGACTGGTAGCTTACCGGAGCGATGCCTAGCCGATACAGATAGCTCAACCGAAATACGTATGTTTTATTTATTTTACTATTATTTATATATTGCGGCACAGTAGCTAAGGTGTTTCCCACATCCAGCTAACGTGCGCATGATGGAGCATCTGAAAGTGCGTCAGGAAACTTCGGCAAAACTAACCGGTTTCTAAATTTAACTTTTGCAACCTCAGCACTTCCTAATAATCGTAGCCTAATTATGTTACTTTTATGATATCCGATGTTTCTGTCCGGCATAAATTATACAGGGATGCTGATATTACATTAATGTGTAAGCCGACATAGGGCACGTTTCGTAAACCCGCAAGTTTTGCGAAAGCACACGTCCCTCGCGAGTTGTCCGGTGCTGTGGTACATTTTATGGAGGGATAGTATTGTGTTAACACTGCAATTTTATGCTAATGATCTTTGTTACATTACACGTTATGGACTATGAAGTGGTTAGGCATTAATTGGATAAACAAAGTTAATTTATTAAACATAATAATGTACAGCAGTTGTGCTAACACAGATTTTCATCGTGTCCGCCTGATATTCAGTGTTCACTTGTACATGAAACGTTTAAAAACAGCGCAGTAGATTTATCATTTTCCTCAATAAATACCCCAATATTTTTGTGCGTTTTGGATTTAGTTCCAAGGTACAAGCTGCGTTGCATCCAAGTACCGCATTATGTCTAGTAATTTATCCCGAAAGACCAGTATCGTACGCTGCTATTTAGCCACTGTATGTCGAAATTATTCGACTGGATTACATGGACGTCTTCAGTACCGTGGCTTAGTGTGGGTAATTCATATTTTAGCCACAATAATGGTCAGTAGCCTTCAGCAAGATTATACTGATTTTCTACTGGATTAATTAACATATCAGGAAACATATCAATAGTCAATACTTGTTCACAACGATTAATCCACAACGGTTACTGGATGAAAGATGTTTAATACAATAGAGCATTTTAATGCGGACTTGCATGATGTATTCGAGGGGGGATCAAATGAACTGCTCACTATTAATATTCCTCGTAGCTTGCGTCGTTATGATCGGGTAATTTTCGGAGTAAATTTTGCTGCAGTGATATTATAACAGGTGGTTGACGTAAGATTATCCCCAGTACAATGTGCCATATCTCAGATTTATGCTATATTCATCGTAATCTTTACCAAAGAAGGAATTTGCAGGACGGATTAATTTGTATTTCGGTATTTTCAAAGAAGTGGGAACTCAAACAGCTCAATGCCGCATATCTCGGTTATATTATTTACAAATTCATCATCGTCCAGTTCCGAAGAAAATAAGGCAATCCTAGAGACCTTCCACCACAAAATAACCAGTTTGCAGTCTATCTCGGGTTTCTTGACCATTATTACAAATTTTTACTGCAGATTCACTAATTTCAGTCTTAAATAAATTCACTTATAGCTAGCAAAACTTTGTGACATTATTCATCACATTGCGCTAAAACGTTTGATGACATAAAATCATAACTTTCCTCGAATCTACCTTTAACAAAATACGACAAGTAGTTCTCAATAATTGTCGCCGCGGATGTCTTGCAACCTCAGTTCCCAAATGAGCAAAATGGAGCAGTGCTTCATGCTTCCCGCGCTCAGACAGCATTGGGAAAATCTACTGGCAAATTGAGAAAGAAAGATAACTCTGTATATTGCAGTTAAAAAACCTAATAATTTAGAACATAAAAACAGTTACATTTACACAGACCTTAAACCATTTCTAGCTACTTGTGGTACCAACAAAGAAACCCCCCTTACTCGACGAACAGATTACTTCATCGGGCATTAAATTTTGAATTACACTTTTAATTTCCGCTTTAAACGTATGTATTTGCTTTGGTATCCTTACGCATTATCCATAACAATTGCAGGTTGCAAGTCCAAGTCGCCGGATGAGGTATGAATTTAAGTATATAGATCAAACTAGACTTTAGATGGTTGCGCAGCCTGAGAAATAATCTACTTTGCATTTATAACATTATATATTGCCGGATTTAACTATCGGATTAGATATAAATTTGCAAAATTCCCCAAATATCTCACAGAAATAGGGTTTAATTACTTTCCTTAAATAATAAGAAGCTTAGCATCCTATCCAAAGTCTTTATGGCAATGTAGGCACACATATAGAAAACGTAAGGGTAAGTGGAAAGCTAAAACATTTAAATCACATTGGGAGCTTTTCTCACCAAGCAGAACATAATAAAGACTTTTGGCCTACAAGTGTCGACAGATGTGCAAATTTCATCAGGACCAAACAATATTTGACCTATAACACAGGTGCACACACTCAAACCTACATTGATCTTATGCTTGAAAACATCGCTCTTGAACTCACACTTGTAGATAGAGAATCAAAACATGTTTACATCTTACTTCATCTCTCCTTTGTATATTGTAAATGATCTAGTTGCCTACGGCATCTAGATAATTTGCATCGCGTAGTGATCATTGAAAAGAGAAGCCAACGCATTAATAAAGCCACCTGTTTTTCTAAACTCCTGCATTATTTTATCACATCTATATTTGTAGTATGACATAATTCGCGTGACATGCTACCTGGCTACTTATTTATTTGTAAATTATAACCAAGCCAAAAGACCCACGCATGAACATAAATGATGTGCAGAAATTAAATAGCCATGCCATCTGAAGTGCTGAAGTAACACTTAATGGCATATGACTCCAACGTTGATCGAAGTCATCATGCACGCAACAAAACTTAGAATGACTTAAGGGCTCTCTGGCTTGTGTAACTAGCTCACAAAAAGCAATTGCTCAAATGATGTATAAAATGGTTAATGTCCAGTGTGCTTTTAAACCACACAGATACATGACAATATGAAGAGTGGAGGTTTGGGTGATAACTCTCGAAATAATGCGCTGCATGGAAACAGCTCCTCAGGAGACGGTTCCATACTTGCTCGTACCACTTTAATTGTTCTTTCTTACCATAATTCATTTTGTAATAAATCTCTTGTGCTTCAGGTTCCTACTTAATTCATATTTACCGCCTTGTTTTATTACCGAAATTTTTCATAACCTTATAACTTAGACTATAGCTTAACTCTTAGTTGTGGTGCGTTTCCTCTAAATCTCTAAATCAAAACGGCATAAATTGTGTGGGTTTTCCCAATCACCTGGTCGTTGGCATCCTCTAGAAAAATAGAAAGTGCGGAATGTGTCCTGACACTGCACTGAATAGGCGGTTATTTCTTTGTTTATTTATCTGTCTCATTCTCCCTTTTCAAGCTTTATTCCGTGCATAGTCACGCACGCCATAAATATAAACCTACAAGTTCTGGCTGAAAGTCATGTAACTGACCTCACCCAGCATCTTAACAATCTGGCCACCCAAAAGGCAACTTGATTAGTTTAACATGATCATTAAACCAATTAATCCTAGACAATACACCGTGCCTTGAAACCGTATGATGTGAATACGACCTAAATTAATCTGAGAGCAACTTGACATTTGATCTACTGGAGTTACCGCAATGTAATCATTTTTACGTTTTCGCAACTTAAAATTGCTACTCGCAAATGGCCTCAACTCTATTACTACCGTCTATTTAGTATGCATGGGTATTACTTATCTGATTTTGATTAGTGCAACATTCATTTTCATAAGCTTACCTCCCCCCATCATACTGCATACATCAAAAAAACAACAAGCTCCACCTAATGTAACCAAATATGAATGAGCGCGAATCGGTAGCATAGGGCGACCAAATTACAAACTGAAAGGATTCGCAAAATATTATATCATATCTTTATATAACCGAAAAATATTGACAGCCGTGCATGCATGAGCATGATTCAGCATAACTCTGATCCGTCTCTACGTGAGCTCCGTGTTTTTGGAATGACGGGAAAATAACCTCTATTGCTTTACTTATTCGTAGTACTCGTAGTAGTGGTCGTTGTCTTTGTTGTAATAGTAGTAGCAGTCGTGTAATATTCCTACTTTTGCAGATTACGAAAGTACTTTCGAACCGATAAAAGGCATTCAGGATGTTTGCAATTTTGAAGGAAGTGGGACAGACGGTTAGATGCAGTTCTGACACTAAGCTGCGCTGCGCTAATTGTTTGTTCACCGACTTATTCGTCTATTTATCTTGCTGCAGACGCTAAGAGGCTTTTGCTTATCTGAAAGAATTTGGTGTTTATCAGAAATGCGATCTTTTGCTGGATATGCACACATTGCGCCATGTCGCTTTTTGAAGTTGATACAGTGTGTTCAAATCATTAATGCCATCGGGAGCACTAACAAACATGTTGACATTTTATCACATGCTAGTGGAAGTAATTCTGTTCCTTTTCTTTCATGTGGCATGTTTGTCAAGTTACGCAGCAAATGCTACATAGACGTGCATTTATATTCTCATAGAAATAAGCGGCTGCTATTTCCTTGCTGCAGGTATGTCAAATTTCATCCAATAATATCATCTCAGCGGTTATGCAAATAATTTTCAGTTTTTTCTGCGATAGTGCCATGTGGGTGTATGACAACACTAGGCCATAATCACTGCATTACTTGACATTATGTTAAGGGCATAACATTTTGATCACCCACCTGCTACCTATTCCTAAAGTTATTATTATCCAGTATTCTTAGTGTATCACACGCAAAGTTCGTAGCTGACGAGCATCCGTAAGTAATAGAAGGCAACCAAGTGTTGGGAAGATGCGACATTGAGGAATTCAATTGCAACCAGTGTACAGAATATAGAAATCATATAGACAGTGAAGTCGAATACACGGCAGTTTAGCGGCATATTCAGTTGAAGTATTGGGTACCAACAGGCACTCAGTAACACCCAGACAATTTCAGTACTCACACAATCACGCTTTGCATGGCTGCTCCAATAACGAACAAGCAAATTGCCTCAGCTCTGACCGGGTAAGCATCTGCCCAGAATTCCAGAAAAGCCTCTCACTTACTCACTGCCGCTGCACGAAGAATGTGAGTGTCTATAGTATTTAAGCCCATGATAACGTAACAGATTGATTATGCCGGATCAATTATGTTGGTGCACACGTAATGTATTATGCTGGTCTATTTGTTGATGACCGCCATGCCTGGTTCAGACCGTCACAACCTTCAAACTTTCGGTCTTGGCTGCCCGCTTATGTTTTCCTCTGGGTAAGGTGAAACAGATTTCATCAAAATGGTGTCACCCACCCTACTATGTGATCTGGGCTAAGTTAGGAAAAATATTGTTTTATGCAGAGGCTGAGCGTAGTGGTTCTAAACTAGGTACAGTAATTTCACTCTTCCACGCAAATAGCGCACATAGATCCATTACGGTTGTTCTGCCACAAGTTGGGATACAGCGCATACAACATCATAAGTGATTGCGCAAGTCAAAGTTCAACCACAACTATGAGCAAATAAATAATGACTTTGAAACAATGCAGATTGCTTCACAAAACAAGGTACATGGTAAAATACACTTTAACAGATTAATCTCGGTAATGTTACTTAGTTTAAATAAACATGAATGTTGATATTCCCCTTTTAGTTCCGATTATCCGTGGTTTTGTTTGTGGATATTCCGTAGCGCTCCTTAACCTCCAGATGTTCTCTGTCAGATATTTCCGACATCACGTTTGTTTCCCTTAACTTACCCTCTACAATACAAAATACATCATCTGTGTCATTCAGTGACAACCTCGCCTTTTTGCCTATCTCGTCGGTCCTTTTGCATGTGGAGCGAGTGGTTGACAGTCTCGAAAACTATTTGATATTTCTAGAAGGGTAGGCTGAACTACACAACTAACAACTGCCAGTATTGAAATAACAAGCGAGGACAACTCTATTCAGCTCTTCGGCGTATTTTTATCAAAATTTTAAGTATACTGAGTGGATTGGATAGATTCAATACAGAGGTCATCCGAGTGTAAAATATACTATATGCATTCATATAGCGGCTACCTGAATGACGCCATTGTTGTTGTACAAACTGCTGAGCAAGCAGAACAAATGTTCTGCAAATGTTCTTTAACAATCAAAGTTACAGTTGAGGAAAACTCTTACAGCGCCTTCCAATTTTTGATCCGGGTGAAAAACCTAAATGGTACCCTACCCCATGTTCCAGCTTAGTGTCCCGTGAAACACAAACGAGCTCCGGTTCGTACTATCTCTGCAATAGATTGCCAGCTATGCTCAGAGGCTGCGCTTACATTTAAGCTGCAACGCGTCCCCTCTACAATATGCAAAATTGACGTGCGGATAAGTTCATTGCAAAGCAATTAAACAAGAACGCGGGAACACGAAAAGAAAGATTGCCCGACATCCTTAAGAAAAAGGTGCTCTTATCCATAAAACTAAAGAGGATTGGAATGTAAGCATATTTAGCTGTCGTCTCCGTCGATCTATAACACAGGTAGTACGCTGCTGAACAAGTGGTTTGGTACCAAGTTAATAAGTTGCTGTTCAAATAACCGTGATATAACAGACACTTGTGCTTCTCTATAGACGTTGCCTGCATACTGTGTTGTTGCAAGTGCTGGTAGTGCATTGTAAGCATGCGTTGTGAAGCCAATATAATCGTCCAACAGGCTTCAGGATTCCGATGATTTCTGACGACGACATGTATCGGCATATCTTGCACGTCGGCTGCAATATATGTCACTACGTGCAAAAATAGGGCTGCTTGATTGGCTGAATGTAATAGATGTTTATTTCAGGGTTATCGAGCGCGGATCCTGCTGTAAATTATTCACAAAAATCTGCAAAGACCTCTGTAAATGTGATAAAAGCGTTTGGCTGGTTGCTGTATTTAACTGAATTAACTGGGTGAACTTCGCGTTCCGCCATTAATTATTGGTCATGTAATAGTACTTCGGCAATCTGATGGCAATTAGAAATGCGGCAGTCATTGCAACAAACTGGTGTTTCGTTTTCGCGTCATGCGATTTATGAAGCTTTGAGGCTAGGAGTCAATTCACTGGATGTAATAGAGATGTTACACACTGCATGCATAAGAATTTAAATGGTTGAATTTTGTGAGCCACTTCTGACTTCCAGACTGGTGTGGATCATATGCCTAGGGTACACGTGTCCAATTCACACGCTATTATTTGTATTCGATTAGGGGACAACTAGGCTCAGCTACGCCAGAATTCCCTTCGAACATTTATTTTTTTATTACGAACCTTAGTGCTTGGATGTAATAAGTTTTGCAAGCTGTCCAGACTGTTAAAACATTCCGTCGCAATCGCAGAGTCCATAAACTTAAGGAGTACGCTACAACTGCGGTGCTAGCCATTTGAGCGTAAGAAGTTACTTTATTTTTCTTTGCTGCTGCTCATCCGGAATGAAAAGAAAATGATCGGGTACATAGGGTATAGGGTAAGCAAGCTTATCGGAGCACAGTTTATATGTCTTAGGTTTCACAATTTATTTAAACGGGCACAGTTCTCTTATCAGACATCTTGTTTAACGCTATAATGTGGTTGAAATTTGGGTTTATGTCAGCAGATAGTGCAGTAAAAATAAGTATGATGTATATATGTATATATGTACCTATATATATGAATGAAAACGCAGCCATTTAAACTCCTTACATAGGCGGCAGCTGCCAAATGTTTGCACAAATTATTCCCGTAATTGTTTCACATTACCAGCTAAGTTCAAAACCAAGTCAACCTCAATGCATTGTTGATAAATCAACCCTTTCCTTTTCCAACATATACTGGCGATTGCGAAAAGCGCACTACATTTACCCGAAAGTTAATTGGCAATGTACTCGTTTCGAAGGCTTCCACACATATTTACCCTCACATAATCAGCGATTACATGGTTTCACTCAGCTCTGACGCGAACGCTGCTTCCGTTATTTATGATTTACTTTCCTTAGTCCTGATTAAACTTAGATGGATAAGTAACAAACCGTATTTCCTAAGCTTACTTTCACATGTAAACTAGCTGCAAGCAATTATTATTAACGAAACGTGGTACCACGCTGATATGTTAGACGCTTATGGAATCCTGCCTTTTAACACCTTTTGTGTAAAGACCGCTGTAAAAGAAAAGGTGGATTATGTCTCATGCAACTTCAGCACATATGTACAGATGAGCGCATTGGACACCGAATGCTGGCAAATTCTCAGATGCTTTAGGTTATGTGTTTCATGATCCTAGGTGTATTGGCAAGTATCCGTAATCCGCCAAATTCACAAACCATGAATGTTGTCCGTGTTACCTCAGCATTCCATTCTGTATCGGTAAAGACGCACAAGCGAAGAATAATTGTACGTGATTTCAACATACCGAAGATACCCTGATCATCCCACTCCTTCTTGTCTATACACAGATCCTTCATTTATTCTCTCAGGGTTAATTTTACAACCTGGGTTATTATACCAACTAGATTGAAGAACACCTTAGGCTGATGTTTATATTGCGGACGACCTACTTACAGAGAGACGTTTTAGAGAACATGACTGGTATCAACGGCAAAATGATGCTCTTAAACTTCACCGTTAAAATGGCCAACAAACAATTGCCTCTTTCCATTTAAACCAGCTGCAGTTTTCTATACCCTTTAGACGAATAATCCGTTAATACGCTTGAGATGGTTATTATTTCTAAAAACAATTCAGACACAGTGTAGAGCTCTTCAATGATTAGTTTTAATAATTCATAACCTTCCTTGCTGCACAAAATAAAGGAAACAATGTGGTTTAGAAAGTAGTACCTGAAGGTTTGATGATTCAGAAATAGAGCATACTAACCATGCGCTAACAAATGATAGCATTCTTTATAATAATTTCACAAATGCACTGACTTAGCTTTGAAATCAAGCACTCACGGTTTATCGGGAGAACACATGAAATTCAAGCAACCATACGAATGATATGTTAAGTCAAAAACGTATCCGACTTCTATTTCTAATAAGCAAAAAGGCTTTTCCTTGATCAGTGAAGTAGTAGACGACATCGAGGAGCATTTAGCTCTTCCTTCTCCACCCATAACGCTAACATTACAATAACACTAAGGCTCCATCCAAATGCTATTGTTCAGCGCAATATCCATCAAACAATGCATTCTGTTCCACTGCGCTCAATTATCGAAGCTGATGGCATCCCGTATCCGAAAGGATACACGCAACACCTGATATATTAAGGATTCTTTTGTATCTCTTTGCCGTTTCACAGGAATCCAATGAATTCGCATATCAATGGAATATCTCATTTATCAGCTCTTGCCACAAGGGCTGAGCAAAACATAGAACGGATAATAATATGTCAAGCCAAACCACTTATATTAGCCGGATAATTCGTTCAATTAGTCAAAATGTGTGAGGAATTTCATCAACTCACTATAGCTGATAAGCAGGTATTACAATTGTTTGCGTAACTGACGATCGCACGCATTATGTTAGCCACATTCCCAAAAAGACATAACACACTTAAATGACTCAAAGGATGAGATATAAAACCTTGGTTTGCACATGCAGAAAAAATTACGTTGGATGCCTCACAAAGTGTTAGTTAATCAGCGAGCTTTCTTAGATGTCCGCAACACATTATTGGGGTGGCAATTATTATACATTTACTGTCTTCCTAAAATAGTCGCCCTAGTCGTCTAATGCTTTTTATTGCGTCCAATGCCAGCAAATTTAAAAGGAGGTTCGCTCGATATATTAAATGTCCCATCTTTTTTGAATGATAGCATTTCGGTTAACAAACACGGCGTGTCAAGGTTATTTTTAATGATATAATATTTGTCCACGATTACCGAGGAGTTGAGCTTCGGAATATACTACCGCACGTGTAAGAATACATTCATTAGCTTAAGAAGGGTACGAAAGATAGATTATGACGTTTCAATCCTAACAGTCAAGTATCATATGTTGCGGTCGCTTGACGCCCGAGGTATCCAAAACACGTAACAGCAAACACAAATGCGTACAACGGTCTATCCGTGACCTTGGAAACATATATTATTGTGCCTTCAACTACCCTGAAACGTTTGAGTACAGCCAGAGGGTCCTTCTCTAACACCTCTTATAACATGTATACAATACGGCTGAATAATTTAAAATCCCTAAGCGTCTCATCATGGATTATCGCAGCCTAACCTGAGGCAGTATGAGAAAATCAGACAGCGTCGATAGAAATCTCTCAACGGTCGTTTATTAGCATGTATTAGGAAAACATTCTTTCACAACCTCTTGGAAGCGATGCAAGCAGCTCCACCTTTATCCGCTTTGGTTGCGAAGAAGAAACGCTAACGAGACCATTGCACAATAAGATTCATGTTAACACTCATTGCAATCGATTCCACCTTAAGATTGCAGCCCAATTACATGCGAGCACTTGCTATCAAATACTTTCTTCTGATTATACCACAAGCAAAACAAAGTTGCGGTCTAACTTTCGTCTCACTGGTTGCCATTAAACATCAGGTCGTGTGAGACTGTGCAATCCCTAGCAGTGAGTTGGGAAGCTGCTTCTACCGGGACAACATTATGTCGCTTTTTTCGATAGGAAGGTTAATTGAACATACATTCAAACAATGTCCAGACAATGTCTGATGGGTGTAATATCACCAGTTCACGCAAAGTAATTTGTCCTCAATGTATACAGCATGCTCAGACTGCACATGTGCCTCCTGTCATCGCAGAATACAAGCATAAAGGGCAAATTACTTGACAGAAATGAAGACAAATATTAGACGATAACGTGATATTGCTCTTGCAAGAGCATGACATCACCTGTGCGCGTGGGTTCTGTGCCAATTATGGCCACAGCTTTTCAATTGAGGAGGAACATGCCCATTATTCTTTTATTATTAATATTAACCACGCTTGAGATTGGTCCAAATAGCCATTATATTAACCTGGAGCCTAAATGTGCCACAGTTACTGTGAACCTTAGATCGGTAACATATTGTGCGTTCGACACTTTAAGGACTGCCCGGACCAGCGCTAAAAATTTACCACAAAACGACGGCTATCTGCCTAGTCGCAATATGAACAAATAGTTTATTTTTCTGACTATAGATCTGTTCAACTGGTACTGACAAAGAACGTGCAATCACAGCTTACTAGGTTGACCAACTAGAAGCAGGAGTACTGTTGGTGACCCCTAGCAATGGCACTTAAATCCCAGTCTGTCTTACGTTCACAGTAATGTGTCAGCATACTCGGGTGCGTACCAGTCCTCCATAGACGCATAAATCTAGCCATGCGCATGTATCCAGGGATTCCCATTGATTGATTCCCATGACCAATGAGAGTGTCACTGATAGTGCTTGCATGTAACCCCTCCGGTAGAGAATGAATTGATGGTCACGTAAATATGAATGTACAACAAGTTATTTGGATTTTAAGAACACGCTAACTTATTGGCAGTTTGTGCGCAGCTGCCTGTAAAATGTTATAGCTATTCCAGTAGTATCCTAGCCCATGTACAACTTGACTGTTGTCTCAAAATCAAACAACGGTCCTAATTTACCTTCGCGTAGCCTTGGAAGCGTTCTTCACACTTGAGTGCAGAAGATCGGATAAAAGAAAACATATTGTCACATCTGCTCGTTTAATTTTCCACACGTCTTACTTCCACTGAATCCTTAATACTAATCGTCTATCTATTATTTTCAGGTTTATAGACAGCATCCTCAGTGCGGAATCGCACAGCGGATTTGGGATACTATGAGCGAAAAATTACACTACCGTTATATTTCATAGAAACGTAAAAGCCACGATTAAACTGCACAATAGTCTGCATCGTCGGGGAAACGAACCACGGACACACGCATTACCGGCTGATCTATAAAACTTACACTATTCACAAAAGCCACCAATGCATCACTGTTATAATTGCTTTTCTACGCATCCTTTCTGTACTGCTGAGTTTGCTTTCCATAACCGTGGTGTACAACAATTTCCCGTGACCGGAACATGTTTAGCTTTTGTGCACAACGCTATAAAGCAGTTTTGTGTATTACGCACATGTATTGGAATACGTACGTTTCATTATGCAATCGGATTTGTTTTCCTAAAGATAGAACGAGTATAACAAGTTTACAGGCGTCTGTTCTTATACAAAGTTTAATGAAGGCCAGCTGTCTCATGCAAAATTAGTCGCAATCTGGGGACCAGTCCTTGGTTTTACATTACCGAGATGTTCAAAATTTTGCAGCGTTATGTTAAAGCACGATTACTGCTTTTGCTGGGTAGGTTTCAATCACATATGGAAACTGCAACCGGTATGTGAAAACAGTTGTTCGCTATCCAAGCTCTGCTCATCCAACATGACGATGGTTCACAATTTATGGGCAATATTGTTTTACTTTTCAAACCATGCATCAGCACGAAATGCTAATAGTTTCAAAGTTTATCCATTTGGCATATTTATGCAAACTGATAATTAAATATAATTGATTTACACTACTGTAAAATTTCATAGATTAACACTACACCTGTGTAGGCGAAGACTTAAACAAACATATTGCCTTAGCTTTTTGCTTTTAAACCATATTCCAGTGAAATAAAAAACACTCACCCGGTGTCAAATGTGTCTAGATTCCAATAGCTCAAATGCCATGCCATGCCACAGGAAGGAAATTTATATGATTAAGTGCGCAAGAAATGGGAAGGCTGTGTTGCACTAAAAGACAAGATTGGAGTAACTAGATGCAACCCACCTTGATAACTTGAGACCATATGTTGTGAGGTGCGTGCAAACGTGGAAATAATAAATGGGAAATTTTTAAACTCTGTGGAACTTATATCCGTCATCTACATTAACATGTAGTACTGGCCAAATATTAGAATTATTTCAAGCAGCAAATTATTTCATCTTTCAGCACATATCGCATAAGAAACAAAGGATGTAAATGAAAAAGGGTTTTATTTACCTAGAATATCATATATCGGATAGAATATTATACAGGTTAGTATTTGTAAATAATCCTTTGGCAATTTTCAAAGGGTTAACACGCAAATGCAAAAAGTGTTGGAGTTTTGACCAAATTATTCATGCTTTCACATCAAACCCAGGTGACTACAGTTTGTTCAATGAGCAGTTGCTTGTACGCAATAATATTTTTCTAATTTTCTAAATTTAAAATTGTCCATAAAATTTCTATTCCGTACGTCAGGGCTATTACCAGGCCATGGTAACACTTCCATACCACAACCCTCAAGAAATCTTATGACTTCACACCCCTTGTGACATGGAGCACTATCATGCATGAAAATGAAGTCTTCTGTCCCTGTGAATACTTTTTCATTTGTCTATTCACACAGCTGAGGGGTGCTCCAGTTGTTCTTCGTACTGCTGCTGGTCAATTTTACCCTGGACGAAGGAGAGCCGCCCGGTTCTGTAGATGCTCATAGAGCTACATTTCATATCCTGAGTGGGATGTTTGACTCGTTGAATAATGCAGTCTTCCCTCATATTTCTGCCAGGTAATCGGCGGACATAGTGTGATTGCTGGTCAGAGCACCGGATGACATACCCTTTACTGAAACGTACTCTTTACTGAAAACCACCTAAAATGAAATATAGAAAAACGCAGCAAACACAACAACGTAATGTAGACAATTTTTTGGCAAATATTTATGAGAATAAAACGTCCTCTTCTTGTCCATCTCTTTATTTTGCACAACATTTGAAGACTTTAGGCTCATTACTGTCGTCTTTCTTTCATTTGTTTGATCAACTTTTGCTTCCTCAGAGGCCTGCGAGCTCTAAGTCCAGAATCCAAATGTCATCTTCTTGCAGTTCCCGGACTAATTTAACACCATGCTGTTCTGCCAACACTTGCAGCTATCTGCTAGATGCCTTGTTTTTCATCAGGCATTTCCTTAGTAGAATTGAGTCATTGCGAGCTGCTCTTCTCTTATGCGACCACATTTACCGGGACGTTCATGGGACAGGATGAATTATTTTGCAATATTATTCGAAGTCGACGTAGAGACGCTGGGCTGACATCGAACTCTGTTTCGATTTCTGCTCCTTTAACATCTTCCTTCAACACAATTTTAATTTGTGCAGGCTTTCGAAGGTTTAGATCACGCAATCTACCCAGCAATATGCCAACACTATCTAACTGGCGATCAATAAGGTTGTGTCATTTCTTAAGAAGACACCTTAAAAATAAAAATAAAGTATTTAAACGTACATATAAATTGATCCAAAACCAACCAAAGGTGATCCTGAAATGTCGACTACAGCTGTAAATAACGACGTATGATAAAAATATAAACATCCGTTTAATTAATACCGTACAAGTCACATCAACCAATTCGTAGGCATTTAAAAATCTCACATCTTATACATTTTGTGTTAACTCCTCGGAAATTGCCAAAGGAACGTTTACGCAATACTAAATATATTAATTTTACTATACTAACTATAGTATACGAATTATATACTAACTGTATATTTTTATTGGTAAATATAACCATTTAAAATTAGATCATTTGATTCTTACGTGATATATGGTGAAAGATGAACAACGTTGCTGATTGAAGAAATTTTTCAAATAATTTGGCCAATACTGTATGTATTGGCACACGGTATATTTTGCGCATTGTTGAACAAACTTTAGCTACGGAGATTTCACTGGTTTACAGACAAATTGGTGTAGACCAGTTACACTGCAGACGCAGTTTCAATGCCTTTCATATGAAGCTTGCGAGCAGCTGCTTCCGATTTACTTTTACAAAAATATCCTGCTTCAACTTTCCCATTTTCAAAAATGCAGGAACAAACCTTCATAGATTCGTAATAAACTAGTCCCAATAATCATCAACAAATTAAAACCGAATCTTTTCTTAAGTAATTATATAGCATCTGAATACGTTAAGTAGTAATTGAATGATCCGATAATGTTGGCAAGTCAAAGGTGTAAAAAGTTTGCTAATATTCATATTTTTAGCGAGAATTCGAATTAGCTGACACGGTAACTCATACCGAATTTACTATTGTGATCTTGAGTTGGCTGTTGTAAGGATTTGTGCTAAAAGGAAAATGAAATACAACCTGCTGCAATGACTTAGACACAAAAGATGTTCAATTACAACGTCATAATTCTTCAGGTTGGCTGAACTTACTGAATGTTTTAAAGCAACGATAATTGTGACAGCTAAAGTTGGAAACACACGCACATGACATATAAGTGGTTTACACCGTAAAAAAATTTATTCCGTATTAAGAAAAATCGATGCGGACAAGGCAGATGCATGACGTAAGTAAGAACTGTCTGTTTAGGTCAATCCTCGCTGATATATCACTAGGACACTAGCGGAAATATTTACCTTGAGTCGCCATAAAATATTTACCGGTTTGCGGTACGTAAGTTGCCTAGGCAATTTTGTGGTAGATGCCAATCATCAGGCAGAGTAAGCCGATATAGCGAGATACAATGGAATGACTTCGGGAATACGGCCCGGAAACCGCCGGTACGTATTAAATCTGCTGTAGTTCGATAACACTGGAAGTATTTTCAACGCCAGAATTACAGGACGGCCTCGCACTACAATTGATTAGAGTTCAGCTTGTGCTGTTATCCGCAAAGTGACCTAAAGCGCCGACATCAGCATTCTTACAAATGCTCAGAATTGTGACCAACCGTTTCACAGTCCAGCGGATTTTCAAAACAAGAAAAGTTCGTCGGGAAGGTGCATGTCAAATGCAAGAGCTGAACTATTGCAATCCGTGGAAGCTGCTTACATTTTGCAGCAGGACAATTGAAAGCACTTGGATATACACTCTATTACTTTTACCAAAGAGGAAATATTCCAGTTGAATGGATATATATGGGTGTTGCTGCTCCCAAATATTCGGGTTTCATAGAATACAGAAGCTGTACATTTGGGCGACATAAAATCATTGAAACTGCCGAGCTTCCCGTATGCAACATATTCCCAAGCTAATGGTTTGGATTGGACTAACTGGTCAAAAGATTGTCGGACAATTTATCTTTTAAACTCGTGTAAACAGTAGTTTATATCTTAATATAATATTGCCATAACATTCCCAGCATTTTCGTAAAAGGAAGTGCTACAAATCTGCGTATTTCTACCGCTGAATATTGAGGGTGTTTCCAGCAGCATTTGGTGTTGATAGATGGCGCACCTGCCCGTTATGCAAAATCGGTGCGGGAATATCTGAACGAGATGTGCGGTCATCGAGGGTCGGTCACGGATGTCTAATGGAGTGGCCAGTCTTTTCAGCAGATTTGTTCGCTTGAAATTTATTAATGAGGTGTTATTCGAAACAAAAATTTGCATAGAACGCCTATTTCGCTGGAACAACTTAAGTACAGTATAGTCACCAATGTCGCGACATCAACACGAATCTTAGAAAAACGTTTTGGGTGACCGCCTCAGGCGATTTTTGCACTATAAGCTGCAAGCTGGCAAGCAGGTTAAACATCTTATTTGCTGACGCATATCTCTCCGTTTTTATTGTGCACGTAAGCTACGTAATCACCGTTATTAGTGATTTCTATACCAACTTGTTGCACGCGTGAATGGTGCCATAGTGGCAACGAGCCCGAATGAATTCAAAGGACAAAGCTAATGCGACTGTGCTTAAACTGACCACTTCTATAACCTAGTTCACTATGCCAGCATTTGCATTCCATGATCATGCCCAAGGAATACGGTGAGAATATGAAAGAGATAGCGATTTGAGAATAGCCTACTCGGTTTCGTATTTCAATCGTGTTCATCAGCATATAGTCTCTGGCATTGGTTAAGTGCTTGTGACGCAGAATTCTCCAAGAGTTGGATTGTTCACCCATTAAATGGAACGTGAGCTGGGTTTTGACCATCGTGAAACAAGTATGTTTTACACTGGAAAGGGGTACATTGACACAAGGTGAAGTGAAACTGGCGGTTTCTATGGAAATCCGGAGTAGTAGAAGAGGAACCGCATGTTCAGACATTTGGTATATATACCTGGTCGAAAAGCAAACGGTGCGAATCTACCATCTGGGTAATTAGCACTGAATGTCTCTAAGTCTGAATCCCGTACAGAGTTAAAATGGTGCACTCTGTTAAGCTTGCGTATTTCTACCAGCATTTGGAATGGCCTAGGTGACTGTCATGGCTGGTATGTCTGGTTAACTTCCAGAGCGTTATGACCCAAACTGTACTTCGGAAATCGAGGTATGGAGGTTGAGATAATATCAAAGTTTGGAATGAGCCTAAAGGCAAGAAATCGTTTGTAGCCGACTTGCTCATTTGCCTGGGTGATATAGGTGTTCTAGCAGATATCACCTTGCGAGAATTTGAGTCTTATCCATGCATGGCGCAATGATTTGAGAATATGCCACTGAATCATTTCCTCATTTCCAGCAACGTCGTATAGTATGCGTCACAAATCATGTGTACGCTGTTATCCCACGAATTGTCACTTAGCTTTTGTGCCGAAGAGCTTCGTGCTTAGTGGAATACGTGAATCACAGTATGGATAGGGATTAGATATAGCTAGAAATGCAGATAAATGTCGCTAATTAGCGATATAAATATAATTGCCTATTTGCACAAAATAGTATATAAAAGCTGGTAGTTACAAATACTCAATATGCAAACCGTCTTCACCGAATGCTATGGCGGCTTAGCAGAACAAATTCCTTTGAGCTCAGGTTTAGAACCAATTGTTTTTTATAAATATTTAGTTGAATCTATTAACTATGTTATTAAACATACCAATACTTCGCCTTATTTGCACTCTACACTTTTATTTATTCAATTGTATCTTTGTCAGAGCAGTTGATTCGCAGGTTGCAATGGTAAAATATGTCAATTGACATTGTGTTGAAACTGTGCTCTGTCGCTAACTACAGAGTTCACATAATAGGTGTTGTTTAGCTGTTTATTTCTTCAATGTTTTCGTTTGATTTTTATTTGCTATTCTTAGTATAAGTAAAAAGTGGTAGAATTACGCTTTACTGTTTGAACTAAGTTCGAATGAATTGTCGGTTTTGTTTTTTAGTTCACAATTTCCAATTTCATGTTTCTTAAGTGTAAATTTTCTTGTTGTAACATATTTTCGTTTGCATTTTAGTCGATCTAATTAGTTCAGCTGACAAATGTCTCGCAAAACGCACGCTTAGGCACTGTTCTCACGCAGCTGAAGAAACCAATCAGTATGGAAAATAAACTGGGGCAGGACAGAAATCTGCGAACGACGAATAATGACGGTGAATGGTTCATATCGGTGCGGAACAACATGCAGCCAGACTCGAGGATTTAAATCCACGAACAAGATTGCATTCTGTAAATTCGAAAGAGCTTCGTTCTCAACAGAATGAACCCTGTCTGCAGAGCATGGATGAATGTTCTCAAAGGGAAACAGGATATCCATATCAACCACGTCAACATGTTCAGTTATCGGGCGTATAAATTTTCATTGAATCCTGGTAGAACACCGCTGATTAATACCAATTGAATCTGCATACATTCATCCGGAGTATGGCTGATGTGTATCCATATTGTTAATTTTAGTAATTTAAGCAAGGAAAGACGATAATTTGTAGCGCAGCCAGTAAACTTATGCTGCCACATGGTGAAGATGGGTTAAAGCCATTAAAATATTTGCTTGATGGAGGTGCTGCGGAATAATAGCATTTCTTACCTTACATCAGGAAATAAAACTCTTGCTTCTAGATAACCTCATTTAGCACCAAAGTCGTCAAGGATACACCCACGCCCAATTCCAAAGAGTAATGATATAACGACTAATATCATTGATCCCTGCTTCTTTTGCTGATGGTATAAATTCATAAAATGTAACTTATATTGATGACGATGATACAGTAAATATACGCTGCTTGTTTCCTATCGACATATAGAGTTGCACCGAATTTGCATTGCAAGTGCTACTTTTCCAAATAAACATGCTAATTCTTTGGCTCAAAAGCGCTAAGGACATTGCGATATTTGATAACCGAAAGTTTGTTATTCTTGCTCACAAATCCCCCGCTGGAAATCATTTGCGAAGATCCAATGCTCTAAGCTTGGACGAAGTGGCACATGTTATGGTCGAATATCAATTCCAATAATAAACAATCGTTCTGTACCCTGGATTGGTTCAGTTGACAAAATCTGTGGAAATTCAAAGCTAGGATGTTCTGCGATATCCAATAAATTTTAAGATAATACTGCTGGATATCACTTCAAATTAAGACGAGAAACCTATTTAGAGAAGATAAAAGTATTATACAATGCAGTGAAATTACATATTATCCCTACCAAGTAACCATTTTAGAGAGTAAAGAAAACCATTATTTTAATATTTATTGGTTCATCAACACGTTTTCCCTCTGTGTGCGTTATTTAAAACAGAATATTTGTCATTCATCTGCATGAATCCGACAAGTCTTCGTACTGAAGGTTCCGTTCATTTTAGAGATGTTATATGTATAAAGTAAAGCCAGCTAAATTTAGAAGACTAATATTTCTGTTAACTTTATATATATAAATATTCGAAATCATACGTGTGATTACCATCAACACGCATTTGCGTTTGTTGTTGGTTACGTGAGTCCTGACCATTGAAATATATTAAACGTTATTGCAACTTCAGACGATGTGCGTAGGCCCCTACCTATTGCGCAATCGCCGGTGGAGAGAAAGACAAAACAGCACATATTTACAGTGAGAAGTGGAAATCCGTGTAGCAATATATGGCAAAATATTGGTCGTTTGGGTCTTGGGCTGTTGATAGCCATCGGTGTAGTAATACGTCAAATATTTGCTAAACGCATGCAAAATTAGGTGACACTACATATACTAAAATCAGACGAAAGCGGTAAGGTATTGCGCCACGAATTACCCGATTCCAAAGTCTGTAAGGACGCCCTTGAAATTCTAAAGCAATACAGGATACATGAAACATGTTTTTTATTGAAAACAACTCACAACGTACAACACATTTTAGGTGCTCAAAGCTATATTATCGATGCAATTATCCAAGAATTTTACAGAAATGATGGCCTACCCGTGTAGAAAACAAGAACAGCAGAATGCTGTGGTCACTTATAAAATATACAAATAAGAAAAGGTAACAGATAAGTAGACTTCGAGCGGTTTGATCAATATCCACCTGTACAATCAAAAAACGTGCAAAGCGCATTTATACATGGAATACCGCAGCTTTGTTAAATCGGTGAAATATATTTGTAGGTACTTGAAATAAGGCAGCGACATAGCAGATGTTGTTCTGATAACAGGTAGAATTATTTGTAATACGGGCATAAATGCCCATAAAATCACTCAGTATTAAGCTGGAAGGCAGGTAAACGGCATTTACATTGCGTACTTTGAACTTCCAATTTCCACACATTAAACGAATTCCAGATGGTGTTAACTTATTGTTCATCTGGATAACTGAAAAAGCGTTTTTCCACAATTGTCACTTTTCAGCACATTTTCTAGGAAAATGCTACAAAGTTAACTCATTTTTTACCTTTTGTCAAAATGATGCGTTTGCAAAATTCTTCCATATTCCGAGGTGCTCATGATTACACATATAATGCGATTGGAAAATCATTTAAAACCACCAAAGATATAGCACGTAAACTGAGAATATGCTACCTTAACAAAAGCAAATATAGATAGATTGTTCACCGTGTATCCAAATCCAAATTATTGGCTTATCGTACGCATGTTGTACGTAAATGTGTCTGCAGCAACTTGGAATTTTCAACCGCCTTATACGTGCCCCATTTTCTCAGGTTATGTCAATATCTGAATTTATTAGAGAACGGTGGACAATAAAGATATTAAGGGCGCTTGCCACATACCAAACGCAAATCAAATTCGCGCACTGTTTGCAATCATATTTACCGTTTGGGAGAAATATAAACCGCACAGGGTAAATATGTATTCCGTGTTTTACGGACGGACAATAAAGATCGGACTAGATTTCTAAACGGAATATACAGCGAAAAGTTGTTAATGATTGCAAATTTGCGCTTTGTGATCCAAGAACTAAGCTTTCAATTAATTAGGAACGCCATCACCAAATCAGTCAGTTACATTTTTACGGAGCCTAATTTTGTCCTAAAGCAAATTTTAACACGTGTGTGCGTTCGTCGTGTGTAAAAGCTTATATACTTGGCATCTCATAAGAAAATATGCATCTAAGCTCAAATAATGCAACTTGCTATAAAGACGGTTAAAGCAAACTTCTACTTAGATGCACCAAAAGAAACTATTAAATTGTACTTACTTTTAATAATTCTTTCAAGAGTTCCACCCTTAAATATCGCAACCATAGCCCTCGCGTGGTCCCGAATATTTGCGACACTGACAGTTGTTGAAAACTGAATATTCCTATTTGAAAATCTTATTAAACTAGCAAGTTACTAAAAGTCCCAATGCAAGATTTCTAAATATACCGACACGTAAAACGCATTGCAGAAATATTGTATGATAATTGCAAAGTATATCGGTGCACTCGGTAGATCATGGGATGAATCAAGTGGAAATATGGGCATTTAGAACGCGTTATCATGGCTTGTAGGTTATTTCGGGCAAACCTTACCTGTAATTCCTGGATCTACACCAGCAGACGGAATACCCACTTGCCTGCATTGCTCTACTTCCTGGCGGTACATAAATGTGTTATAACTAACTATAAATATACGTGACTAACATCAACACGATCAACCATCTGAGATGTTCTCACTTAACTTTATGAGCATTGCAAATATAATTGTATTATTTATTTAGACATAATAAAGAGTTCATTGCCTCCTGCTATTTGGTGACCTTATGAAAACTAATGCTTGAAAGAAATATTTCCTAACATTCAAGAAGATTACCGAAATCACAATTTACTGAGTGAATGAGTTCTTCCTGCGGTAAAGGAAAATATCACGAACCTAAAATGTTTATCCAGTTTCATATTCTAGACTAGGTATTCCCATATTTTTCAGTCGACATTGCGTTAGAAGCAGGTCAAACAATTTATCTAACAGCCTTTTTAATTCACTCGGTCGGGCATTGATTCCACTGTACTTATTGGAACTGGAAATCAGCACACTATTTTTTGAGGTTGCTAAATAGCAACCAAACAAAGTTTCATCAACGACACTTTCCTTGCAGTAAAATGACAATTTACTTTTACATATGGTGACTTCCCGCGCATTCCTCTGATAACTGCTGATACGAAATTTCCTTTCCCAATTCGCTTGGCGTTTGCAGTCAAAATCAGCAAAGCATACCGCAGATATTCTGAAGTGAGGGGTTTATATCTAGACATAGATGGCTTGTATATGGACATCTTTGTTACGCGTTTTAGAAGGGAAAACCTACAACTTCTATTTGTGAACAGAAAACGGAACACGAGCACATTGTATAACCATGATGATGGTGGAACTATATATGTAAAAAACAATAAATTTTCTTTTTTTATTTAACCACATTTATCCATTAGAACTCGTGGCTGGGTAGAGCTACCATGTATATAGACTTTTGTTGCTTATGCAAGTTCCACAAATAACATCTGCTTTCATGCCTGCTTATTTTATTGCATAATCCTCAAGTTTACATTATTTAACTTCGGCCGATTAGAGCTACTGGTTTCCATAGAGCTTTATTTTCACAAACACTACTCATCTAGCCTTAATATAATGAATCTAGTATATGTGAACATAGTGACAGCAATCTTTCACACTACAATCAGTTAGTTTTTTATTATCCATTTCTTGGATCATGCTTAGCTTTTCACCGTAGCAGATCACATTTGGTAATTATTCAACTAAATGCGGACTTGATTTTTCAAACATTCATTGTTTATCCCTGTTGTAAATAAGGAGTTATGGCTAATTTTGCATACATATATATATATGATGTATACGCTAATGTAAAATATTTCATTCAAACAGCTACAGATCAAAGCTTCGCTGCATCCAGATATTAAAAAGCAACGCTGAGTATTCTTAAATTTTTCAAAAACCTGAACGCCTAATTTAACCGGTCTTGCTCATCCCAAGTAACATTGTGTTAGGTGATCAAAAGCTATTCGAATCAACACTGGCTATATCCACAGAAGGCATTCATGCAACGAAAACATGCAACATTATTTATCCAAACAGATAAATTATACCTCTTCGTAGATATGACTGAATCATTTCATGCTAACTAACTAATCACTACAAATCAGTATACAAATATCACCGAGGATTTAAGCTTCTGGTTCTATCGGTGCTGATTGTTTGTTTGCAAAAAGGCTGCAAACAGCAACAATGTACAGACGCCGTCTGCGGTTTGATTCACTAAATCTGTCAAACCAGTGAATTTTGCTTCTCTTTCGACTCGGATAACCCTAGCTCCGCCCATTGGAATTGCAGATGGCTGTGCAGCTTCCTGATGTTATCGTGGCTTATTCTCGATAAGTTGTAATCACAAAATTGCCTCAGTTGCTTAAACATCAAGTAGCATGAATGCAACTCCACAGGTAAAGCAGAAAGTGCTGCGAAATCATCGGGCCTGAAGTAGGCGACATAAATGTTAGCGGTTGCAATCCTTTGCGGCGGTTGGAAACGCCTGCGCAAAATTGTGCATTACATTGCCAAACCATTTACTAGAGTCCAGTATTAAGCAACTTTGGAGAGCTTATTTATCTTTATCACAACAGCGCACCATCATGTAAGAAAGCCTGATAGTTGAATCATAATTTGTTCTGAAAACTTTAGCTTCGAAGCGTTCACTACCGCCGTGGTCTTTCAATAACCAGTTCTTTCAACTCAAATTCAGATTCGTACTAATCGTTGGTGTCAAGCATCTTCGCCTGCAGCATGCGCATGTACGTTATAGCCGACTTCAGCATACGAACACGGGATTCAGCTCTTTGAATCCTCTCAGCATCAGCAACATCAACACATCAAGATAGTCACCAGAAACATGCATGCCTGCACTATACTACTTATATACCACTGACACGAAAGCAGAAGAAGTACGTCGTACGAAACCTAAACTAAACGCTAAGAACCTGTAAACCTAAACTTAAGGTAATTTCTGAGAAGGTTATTAAAAAAGCAAATTGTGTCCGTGCCTCAATAAAGCAAATAAATACAATACATGACTCTTGAATAGGTTTT
Source organism: Dicrocoelium dendriticum (assembly GCA_944474145.2). Classification (NCBI taxonomy): domain Eukaryota; kingdom Metazoa; phylum Platyhelminthes; class Trematoda; order Plagiorchiida; family Dicrocoeliidae; genus Dicrocoelium; species Dicrocoelium dendriticum. The sequence continues at coordinate 24,279,031 of OX104059.1, read as the reverse complement.
ATAATCAGTGCGAGTTAAGAAAGTGTAAAGCATGCGACAGCGTGCGTAATCACTTACACAAAAAATAAAAAAGATGGAAGACCTTGAAACGACAAAGATGGGCCAGTGATTGAGAATGAAAGGAAAAATGTTCAATTTGGTAACCGCTATACTTTGCTAAAACATTTTGCCTACATTACATGACTGTGCCTACCTATTGCAGAATACAAGTTCATGTTCATCGTTTAGATTTCATCTAGGGTTTTTGCTACATGTTATCATTTGAAAGATTGTCAGGTCGAAATATGCTCAGCACTTACGTGCATACAGGGTAAACCAGACATTTTACTGTATACTCAGGCATTCAATAACTACTGCATATTTGGCGCAAATGGATAGCCGGTTTTAATTTATTAGATCCAATTGCTGAGTGTTACCCATAGGGTATTAAAATATTTCGCGATTTTTAATAATGGATATTTTAATGCATGTGTGGAGCGGTGTTTCTGTTTGCGTACGCCATAGTTAATATTTGATGGATAACGACTACTAGGGGATTGTTTGTCGTCAGAGGCGCTAGTATGAACTGTGGATTAATCCCTGTACACGTTTTGCTATATTTACACACGCATATGTATTAACACTTTTTTAAGATTACAAAGTTAAACGCCCCGGTTTCCGTGTCTTTTTCTGGGTCTTATTATTTTGGTGGATCACATTTTTTAGATTATGTCGCGTAGTGAGGTGTCCAAGAGTATTGTGACAGCCATTTACTTAAAATTTTATCAGGTTAACTAATAGTTGCTTCCTCAAAACGCATAGTTTGAATGCAGTGGTAATACTATGTATTATTTATGTAGCTAATAACTGTGCAGTTCCGTACAATTTAACATAAATTAATCTCTCAGTTATGAAGCATTTAACCATGTGACCGGAAGCGTTCTAGCTCATAAACTTCCACAGTTTGTTGCGTGTGATTACGGTACTTGCAAATCTATTGCAGGGACTATTCAAGCACTTTGATTTCAGCAAGATAAAAGATTGCTCAGCAGTTTAATTTACGCTAAAGCTAACATAACAACATATATATAGGGACGACGCACGAAGAGTGTTGCGCAATATATCGGCCACAGGAAGCATACTGTTGCTCTGCACGTCGTCATTGTTCGCTATATCGAACTTGTAGGAGCGCTGACTTGGTGCGGAGTCCGAAAATAGCCATGTCCGTCCACCTTACTGGATGTGGGAAAGAAAATCTTGTCGGTATCCCAATGATATATTTTGGGGGGCTCCCGAAAATACACTACGACAGTGAGGCAGAAAGATTGCACGTGGAAAACACTGGTGGTAGTTGGCTAGATGGTATGAGCCAGAGTTCAAACCAAGTTGCCTATTGATTGTATGCACATCAATAGCTTTTTAATGATGAGGTTCGAGAGTCACATGATCATGGCTAGTATCTTCCCTGCGCGAAGAGAAATAAGCTAAAATAGCAGAATAAGTTAAATCTCCTACAAACTCACCAATAGTTTAAATTAATTCAAGTCGAAAGACGATGACAGCGGATTATCTGATAATTTGTCTGAGATTAGCTGGTATTGTAGCTGTTAATTTCGTCAACGTACCGGAAGTAGTTTGCGAAGTTAGCGCACAACGTAAAATGGAACTCCAAAATCATCGTGTTCATTCCAGCTGGATCGCAAGTAAGCACAAGACATATCAAAACCCACATTTGTAAGTTTAGTTGAAATACTAAAAAATACCTAGTTGCAGTAAGCGGAAACGAATAGCTGCAAAATGATATATTGGCTACAGATGTTGTTCTCCCGGATACTTTTGAGACATATACTTCTGCAGGTAAATTCTGGCAGGTACAATGAACAACTCTGTTCAATGTTTGTGGATTTAAATGCTTGATGAAGTGATGTAAAGCCCAAAAAGTAGCGCATAACTTTTGTAATAATGTCGCCTCACACTGTGTTCCATGATTAGTGTCGTCCAGGTCGAGATACTGTGAGCTGTGTGGAACAATTTACATTACCTCTGACGGCAAACTCTTAGCAAATCTGAAGTCAGACAGTAACTAAACCATTGCTTCGAGCGAGGTTTCCTTTATGAATATAGGCACTTGTAGTTACTGCAAAAATCAAATAGGAACAAAGAATTGATCCTGCCCGTGTATAATAATAATATAATATATATATAATATATATATAATAATAATATAATAATAATATCTATGCCAATGACCGCACTGTAGGTAATGCCGTTGGATTCCCCGTTAATCACCATATATTAATAATCTAGAAAATTACGTATTAATTGCGTGATGATAAATTGTGCCAGAATGCCAAACATAAGAACTTCAAGCTTTTTGACCTTAAGGCTGAAATTAGTCATTATGTGGATTTTTGGCTGATAATGGAAAAGGAAATGGTATTCCATTTCAAAGCCAGAACCCAGGATTATATTTGAAGTTGATTGGACAATCGTATCTTGTATATCAAACGAAAAGCAGCATCAGCCTTTCGGTTCCTATTGCGGAACAATGGCACATTTTTCAACACTATGCTTTATAAAGATATTGTAAGTTCTGAATAATTGTAGTTCATAAATTAGTATGAATGACAAATCGCCGCGTAAAAAATTACGTATGGTAAATGGTATATGGCGGGTAAACGAAGCTAAATTTTGACGTGTCCCGCCAGATGATCGGTTAGGGGTGTGCAAAAAATAAAGACAAATTGGCTTTAGGAAATAACGAGAACTGCATTCTGCGAACCTGCCGATTACAGCGTTCCCACCGGTTTTATGTAATATCCAAGTTTATCGTATGTGCTTCCGGACATAAATAAATATGGGATCGTTTGAGTAATTTCCGGTTGTTTTTATTGAATCCGTGATGCGGTTTAGCGTGGCCAGTGCACCGTTTACAGGTAAATTGAACATGGATAACTAAAGACTCAAATAACAGCCTCTGAGAGGGTATTCTAAGTGTCGCAAACACGCAGCGATAAGACGTTTCTTCGACACTCCAATCTGATGTATTGTTTTGCCAATTTAATATGATGACCTCTAAGTTGGCTGCTGTGACTCATCTGCAATTGAGATGGTCGCGTTGATGAGTGTTGTTTGATATTTGCTTAACCATAATTTGGTCATCTCACAAGCGGCGATGACGTCCACTGAAATTGCTAGGCACTCTGAGACGCTGTTCGTATGACAATTGGTGCAGCCGCTTGACATTTGTGGTGACTCAAGTTCTGCAAGATCCAAGAACGTGAGACCATGCTTTTGCCATTTGTGCGATGCTTGAGTTTCACGTCCAAAAGTGGACGTATATAAAAGGTAAAGAATTTGGCGGAAATCTACTGATTAAATTGCCAGAAAGCTCACCGTAGTAGCCCCAAGATTTGGACCCCCTCTTGTACAAACACACCATGGTCGTTTTCGTGAGAACAGCGTTGAAGAGCCTGGTCCCCCAGCTTATATGTGTGAACCACTCGGTTTCTTAAATGGAGCACACAACAATAATCAACATTGAAGAATTGGAGATTTTGGACAAACTATCCACATATATTGTCAAGCTCTATTTGAAGCCAGATACTTACTTCTGGAACCCTGATCACCTTAAAGCTTTTATGTTATTATCGTAGAGTAAACGGTTTGACCAAAGTTGATTCAACAGACCGTATACGAAAAAGAATAGACGGGGCCCCATTAAGGAACCTTGTAGCACCTCTCATACGACGTGATTTGGTCTGATATGGATTCACCTAATCTCATCTTCAGGCGCATTTGCGGAAGAAAATTGCAGACTCCTCGAAGGATAGCGTACCCAATGCCATATCTTTAGAATTTGATGAGAAGGGTACGATGTCCAATCGGTCCAACGCCTTATAGAAAACAAGATAATCCATATCAACTCCTGCACCAGCGTCTGCAGTTTCGGTCCAGCTGTCTCGTGCCAATGATGGGTTGGTTGTGCACGACGGATTCTGGTGGATGCCCGGTTGCTGCTGGGCAATGTAACCAAAGCCGTCTAGATAAGGGACGAGTGCATCGGCAAAAGTGGACTCCGTCTCATTGGAATGTACTGACAGTAGCGCCACTAGTCGACCATTAGCTTTGTCGGCACGACTACCCAATTTTAAATGGAATTTTGCATTCCATTTTTTCACATTGCAGGAACGTGCTGCTAGTGAAGCCAGTGTTGAAGCAGCCGCTCCCAACGTTCAGTCAACACATTATTTGCCACAGCAAGCTTCTCTGGGCGGATGTTACCAATTCCTGGGGTGACGTGCAGGCGCAAGGATAGCAGCATTCTCACCATAATGCCGGCGATATGTTTACAGGTGTGAACCTTGGTGCCAGCACCATAGGTCCCAAAGATTCTGGAGACCAAGTGGTACAATGAAATGTGGGTGCGTATTGTAGTCGCAGAACATTTTACTGTATTTTATTAGTCTGACTTGGATCATCCGCTGTTTGAAGTGTGGGAAAACTAATTTTCAACTTACGGAGGCCTTTCTTATGATTTTACTGAAGATTAGGATAGGCAGATAACGCTGGGCTAAGGCTTGTTGATAAGGTATGTGTTCTTGCGGACAAATTGGATAGAGTGTTTACGGTGGACAACGTATGCTTTCTAGGTACTCGGAATCTGATGGGTTTTGTGTGTATACCACGTCGCGTTGTGCATCACCATGATTTTGCGTGTAATATGCCGTGTAAACCACGTCATGTTTCTCAAGCTAATAAGCTGGGTTTCCGATGATTCACTAACCAGGAGGTTAGCCTAAAAAATGAAAAGTACTCTGGCAATATTTGGTTCATCCTCTGTTACGAAACTCCAATCGTCGCTTCAACGAGTCAGTTTAAGGTGTCGGAACGGGTTAGTGTTCCGTTGTTTGAGTTATCTCCTCGGGATATTCAGCATTGCAAGTGTAACTGAAATGTAAAATCGCATGATCACTGCAGCTTAGAAGCTTATCGAATCATACTATCTTGACCATAAGTTATTCATTATTTAATATACGGTCCAAAATGAAAAGCCTGTTATTTCCCACGAATATGTTGGGCGAAATTCCGTGGTCATAACTTGGAAAATCTGATACAATATTTCGCAGGTTTGCTATGCATTGCTCTCCTGGTGTGCCCTGGGATACTCGTGTATGCAAGTTGAAATCTCCCGTGAATAGAATGTGACTGTACTTTCTGTTTAACACTTGCTTCGATGCAGCCACCAAGTAGCAGTTCATCTCATTTCTGTACACTTTTTATCAGCAAACTACAACCCCTACGCTAAGATCGTTTTTTCTCATCCAGAATCTAGACAAATTGATCATGTACATCTGTTTCCGAACCACATATAGGTTTGCATTGCAGGTTGATAAAACAGTAGATAACTACTCGACCACGTTTGTTAGCTCGATCTTTCTTTACCACAAGCATAGATATTAGCGTGATTTCGGCCTTTGTTAGCTAAAAGCGCGACCAAGTTTTCGTGCAAGCGGTGAGATCCCAAGTTGCTAACATGTGTCGAAGTTTTAATTCAGCTAATTTGCTGAATAGACCAAAGTCATTTGTGTACATGCATGAGTAAATTTTCGGAGAGCGAAAGTGTGTTGGGTAAATTGATGAAGACAGTTAGTTTACGCCGAAGGACTAAAGGTCGGCCATTAATCTTCTTTCGGATGGGTTGTAGACTCTCGAGACGATCTTGCTCTATACTCAAGCAGCAGATTTTCCGGATCACGGTGCCCGATCTTGCTCTGCTGTATTCCTTCGGATGTCAAATTTACTGTCAAAGTCTCACCTTTTCAGGCTATACAGTTGATGTTTTCACTGAGATTTGCGACTCCAATGAGTTGTTTTTTGGTGGTGGTGTACCTGCTTCTTTCAGACTAATTTCTGTTGGTAACTTGCTACGAAATTTTGTTTCGTGCTCTAGAAGAGTTGGTCCGTTAGTTCGGATTACAACACCCGTTTCAACAGCATTGGGCCGCACCCCTTTAGTTCGATGATAAGAGGATCCTCATCAACCATGCCGCTATGATATTTTCGAAAGAGTCATATGGATGTAATGCTATTTCTTCCAGTCGTCTAACAACGCATGATCGGAATAGGGATCATTGTGCTCAAGAACATCGCAAACAATCACAATTTTCGATATTGTATTTTTCTGTCCCTCTTTCTGTTGGTTGGATCCGTTGCACGTTATTTCCACGGGATTTCACGTAGTATGCCCACTCCACTTAAGTCATTGCCAGGTCGATCCGCAAACAGCAGAATGGCACCTGTCTCATCCACCTATTTTAATGTTACCCTAAGTAACTGGTGTTCACCGTAGTAAAATGTGTTTAGGTGACGCGAGATGTGTTTAATGTCGTGGGATCAGCATATAAGTCGATTGCCGTACAGACGGAACTCCATTGATTTCAATCATCTGTCAGCCTACCCTTAATTGCATTACATTTGGATTCGGGGACAATAGGGCACACAGGATTTAAGGCTTCATGGTTGCGCCTTGGGATCTTAGTTTCCGGTGATTTTGCTGAATTTATCAACGGCACTGTTAGGACCATCTGCGCTGCGACATTTTGGTTTGCCCTAGTCAGGCCACTAAAGTTACCTGTGCTATTTCTGGTGTTTGCTTGGCGGCAACCGATGCTGATTTCTTACTATGGATTTTTGACTGCATCTTAGGGTATCTTCTATATGGAATAAAATACTAGTTGCAACATACTGTACACAAGTTAAAGTAGGCAAGCTGCAGACAGAGTTTTGGATTTTTGAATAGAGTAAATGATATGGGATTTGGTACTGATTAAGACTGAGGCGTCGAGGTAATGTTGATACGTCTAACTCTCTTATTCGGCGTGAATGGAGGGGTTCGAGTGTTATTTTCAAATAAATTGCAGGTCGTTTCCTCCCATAGGCCTAACTCGGGCGCACATCAGTTGCTCGACTGATTCTGTTAGTAATTCACACTTCTACATTAACACAGTTAGACAGCTAACAACTGGGGTAGCACTACATACTGGGTAGAACGGAAACTTATCTGTCTGTTTTTGTACCGTCTCGTTTTTATCGGCTAAGTTCCAAGGAATTTGGGTGCTATTTTTTAAGCAGCTGCTGCAAACTTGCCCACTCCTTACCAATTTAACACATATCTCTCACTACATTTTCACTTGAGTCATGTTCGCCGACGTTGTGAGGTTTTAAGATCACGCGTTTGTCGGATGTTCAGTTAGGGCAGATCCCCGCGTCAATAATAAGCTTGAGTCAGCGTGGCGCGCATTCTGTCAGCCGTGATGCCTTCTAAACACACGTTGCAGTGTTGATCGGTTAATCGATTGATCGATCGATGTCAGGCCTAGCTGGTTTGAGACATAGTAAATGAATCTGAACACAACGCTGAACACAGATCCAGAGATAACATATAACTTCACAGACGACTTAAGAAACGCCCGATTAAAATAAGCTTAGGCTTTGCGGACTGCCTCGAGAATTCGGGACCAAATAGGGTTACGAAGAAGGACAATGGACAAAAGGTGAAGGAGTTATTTGGTTGTGTGTAATCACGTATAGCACCCAAATTTCTCAGCAAAAGTTAGGACTTAAGGTAGTAAAATATGATTCCACGATTGATGGACCAATGTGTACAGCTGTTCAGTCGGGTTCGAATGAGTGCAAGTTGAATACCCTGCGAGAAAACAGAGAGAAGATATAAAGGACTATTCCGAATGAAACGTGGAAAATCTGGATAGCAATTAACCGCAGTGCATTCTAGTACTGAACATATCCATGAAATTTCAGCATGGTAATTATATATAGAGCACGTAACCCGTCAGTTGGACAACGAATACATTTGCAATTTTATTGACAATTATCTGAATGTTAATAATTCGTTTACGTATGTATTTACAATAGCATATTTAAACAAAATATAAGCTAATAATTTTAGAACCATAACCGCCTTAGGTATGCACCGGAGCTTCTATTTGCCTACTAACACGTTAACACTCTACATTATTTGTGGCCTCTCTCCTCCAGATGTGTTCATTGAACTGGAGCAAGTCACGACTGGTTCACTTAACCTAGTGCAATTGACAGTCACCTATCTATGGTGTACTTGCTCTACTCGGTAACTAGTTAGAAGATGAGACTCGGTTTCAGATTACAGGTGAAATAAATTGTTTTCGGAGTTCGTAGAAATAGGCTAATTCTGTTAGCTCACGTCGAATTTGTCTACGTCATAAGAATAAAGCGAAGAGGCAATTTTATTGTATTCACACAAATCGGCCTTCCCTACAAGGTGATTTAATACGTCGCCAAGGTAACAATACTATTTAGCCTAATCACACGGGTCATTCTCTTCTAGGCGAAACTTGTGAGTGTATGGTGTTACCATATTTCAGCATTCCGTATGCCCTTGTTTATCATGACGCACAATCTAAATCTAGATCTGCGTCAGCACTTACTGGTTGCTTGATCATGAAAAATATGAGAAGTTTCGTGTAGTTGAACAAGCTATACTTTGTCATATTAAGAAATTACCGCCCTTTCATTGAAAGTTTTCCTCTCTGAGTTACACGTCGGCTTGTTATTACCCTAACGCACGTATCTTCCATGGAAAGATTTGGAAATTACATAGCTAGATTTAGGTTATACCATCATTATAATAAACTGGGGTATCTTTGCTCGGCTAATGAAATCGGCAGCGACAACGGTTATCAGAACATTGTGCTGCGTACCATATTTGTCTTACAGCAATCCTGTGGAGTACCTCCTTGAGTAACCCTTATTTAAGATGCAAGGAAGCAATTGCAAAGTCATTTGATACTTGTCAAGTATTTAAGCATGGAGCCTTCCGGGCGTATTTTGCGTTTTAGATGATTTACAGGGTCCACGACGTTGGTTAATTAAGTACTTCTTCCTCTACAAAACCTCGGAAAAGGAGAAAACTTGTGTGCAGCCAAATGTGAAACAGCATGCTTTACAGCTGGCTGGTCTGTAGCAAAATTGTTTTACCTAAACTTTGCCGGTTCGTAAATAATTTATTGCTTTTAGTGATGCAACGTGTATATAGACCGAGGATTACACTGCGAAAAGCTGGAAGATTTAAAGTTCCTTTCACATCAAGGTTGCGAAATTATCGCCGTGGAACCCAAATGAGAGGATAAACAACAGAATTATAGCTAACTGGAACTTATTCTCGATTGTTGTTTTAATAGTTTATAAAGACAGCATTTAGGTGCAGGATTTTCTTATTTATGGTTTATCTTCCGACTAGAGGTGCTGAACTAATTTGGGGAACATAATTTAGCTTATAAATAAGGCAATACGTCCAACAGTATATTTACTCTAAAAAGTAAATATTCACTGCTCAATGTTTGTTGTCTTAGAAGGCTCTATGTTCACCCTGTGTATAATTCGTCATGCGTGGGTTAATATTGGGCTGTTCCAAGACGGTCAACCAGCATTTCACTGAACCTGATTAAACTAACCGCTTCTAACTCACATCGAAAACCATATGTGCATCCAATAGATATACGGATGACAACCTTAAAATTTTTAATATCCTAGACAGCACTAGTTTGCGACGATCTTTCTGGTCGGTATTGCGCTGAGATGCAGAGGATCACAACAGGCAAGTACGTAGTTCAAAAATGTTATAAGCACCCAGATAATGTTCGTCGCAAATCTAATATTAACTTATGTAAAAGCAAGCGCTAACTTTCCGTGTGTGATCATGTTCCTTCAAGAATTTAGTCGCCATAGCTTGAGCAGATGTAAGCTTATCGCTTTCGTATTTACACTGAGGGCACCAGTTATGTATTACATAATCTACATTTTAAAGCAACCCAAAAGAAGAGCCAACAAGGACACAGGTTGACAATTTGGTGTTAGTTACTAACTGAGCCTACGTTTAATCCATTTATTTTCCTCACCTAACCGATACTATATGAAAATCAGCACCCACGTACATAACTGCTGATCCTAGCCCCTTAAATCAATGTCGGAACCATCACAATAAAATAAAAAAGCAAAATTCCTTTTAGATTGCACGAATTATTTTTACTCTCTTAGAATTAGTTCCCGCTAAACTGCACTATCAACACATGTAATGAATGTGCTAAACATCATAAAAATCGCAAGAATCCTGGACATTCGTTTATTGCTAAAGCCTGCACAGCATGGCGATGTCCTTGTTGCTGATAATTTAACTTCTAGGTTGAAACATTAAAATCTGTTATTTTTTGCGCACTTTATTTCCTATGGGATTTTTAATGTCATGGTTTGTCCAATTAAATACTAAGGCAATTTCGAACGAATACAGCAGTTCATAAGCGTCGTGATTTTTCAAAGGAAACGCGTTTCCATGTTAGTCTAATATTTTCACTAAAAATTTGCAGCCTCGACATCCTTCACGAGGACACGTCCATTGCACACACTTAACATTACATCAACTTTCTCCAAGGCAACTCGCAAAATTCTCCTTGTTGCGACACCCCAACGAACAAAGATTTTCAGATCATCAGTTAGAAAACCTGCAGAAATCTTGTTACATTTCCGAATAACGATTCACACTCTTCATAACAAATCAGAACATGACGCTTTCCGCAAACATTAGGGAATAAGGCTGCGGTACACTAACATATGTTTGATGAAGAATTTCTATTAAATAAATGTTGGTAATTTTCTCACTAAGCTTGATCTATCTGATGCCTACATTAAACTGAATGTTGGCGAAGAGTAAAGGGAGTTTAACTATCAACACCCATCATGCGCTATTCAAATACAACCGATCATCCTTTGTGTGAAAATAGCGCCAGCCATTTTTCAACAGTTAAATGATAACAAGCTAGTGTAAACGTTTGGAGCCGCTACAAATCTGGATAGTATCACCTAGTAAGTGGTGGAACACTGGAAGAGAAATTTAACTGGCTGGATAATGTGCATTGTGGCATAAACTCGTACCGTTTTTGGATACGTGAGGACAAATGCATGTTATTCACGCAGCTCATCAAATACTTCGGTTTTCTCCATGGAAAGAATGGACCTCGATCAGATTCCGCAAATGCAGAAGTAACATGGTATACGCCTACACAAACATAAATGAAGTATTTGCGTTCCGTTTTGGGCTCATAAGCCACTACAGCTCATTTTGTTTGAGATGCACTGCCTACGTGTCCCGCTAATCATGTTACCAGTCAAAGGCCAAATTTAGAAATTGACATAAGAATGTCTTCTAACGGATCAAGTCATTGCTGTCCTCAACTTTGCTTTTGAATCTTTTTCATCCCTTCAAAGAATTATTTTTTTCGGAATTGGCGCTGCAGACCAAAGCATATAGCTACAGTTGAATGAAGTCACTTATCAAACCCAGGAAGTGGCATCCAGTCCCATAGGTGTGACGATGGGAAGCAGAATGCCTTGGTTCATGTAGTAAAATGCCTTTAATCGATCCAGGTAAAATATATCAAATTTGGCTCTGAATTTGACAGCGTCTGACCAGCTAACTCAGGCTAGGCGGAGCAGTGTGGTGCATAACAAGTTTCTGAAGAATCAACGCAAATTTACGCTGTATGTATATCATGTTTGTATAATCGATTCAATCTATCCTTAATTTATTGGCACATTGAACCCATCGTTCAGTTTTTTCAATTATTATATTTTATTGTATTGGTGTGGTCGAAGACGCCTTACCATAAGGTGCCTTTTTTCATACAGCATCTAGCAAATAAATGGTGCATGGATGTTTATGTTGGGAACAGTGTTTGTAAACTAACTCCTTTAGCTGTTAAAACCTGAATAATCCAATGGGTAGTGGCTGGTAGGAATGAGAAATGTATTGGAGTAAGCACGCAGTGTATCCGCTCGATAAAAGACAAACGTTATGAATTAAGACCGGATGTTAAACTGCTTGTGTGAGTAAAATTCAGCAAAAGCCCTTCAGAGGGGGGCGAATCTTATGAGTGTATGAAGAAAGTTATTTATTCCTTTGCTTACTACTTCACTGTGTGAAAGAAAGATTCATAGGGATGCAATGCTATTGTTTTCGGTCGTGTAACGGCGCTTGGTCAGAAGAGGAATCATTAGGCTCAAGAACACTATGAATAATCACAATTGTCTATGCTATATTTGTCTGTTCCTCTTCCTTTCGTTTGGATCCGCTGCACATTATTTCCACGGGATTTCATGAAGTATGCCCACTCCACTTTAATTGTTGCAAGGTCGATCGGCAGACAGCTGAACGACATCTGTCTCATCCACCTAGTTTACTGTTATCCCAAGTAACTGGTGTTCACCATAGTAAAAGTGTTTAGGTGTCGCGAGATATGTTTTTAAATTCGTGGGTTCAGCATGGACATCGATTGCCATACATACGGAACTCCATTGATTTCAATTGACTGTCAGCCTACCCTTAATTGTATTGCATTTGGATTCGGGGACAATAGTGCACACAGGATTTAAGGCACCATGGTTGCGTCTTGGAGTCTTAGTTTCCGGTGATTTTGCTGAACTTATCAACGGCACTGTTGGGGCCATCTGCGCTGCGACATCTTAGTTTGCCCTTATCAGGCCACTAAAGTTGCCGGTGCTATTTCTGTTGTTTGCTTGGCGGCAACCGATGCTAATTTCTTACTATGGATGTTTGACTGCAGCTTAAGGAATCTGGTATGTGGGATAAAATACTAGTTGCAACATGCTGTACCGAAGTTAAAGTAGACAAGCTGCTGACAATGTTTTGGCTTATGAAATAGGGTAAATTATATGGGATTTGGTACTGATTGAGACTGAGGCGTTGGTACGTCTAACTCTATTCTTCGGCCTGAATGGAGGATTTGGAGTGTTATCTCACATAAATTGCAGGTCTGTTCCCTCGCATGGGTCTAAACCTATCGCACACCAGTTTCTCGACAGATTCTGTTAGTGATTCACACTTCTACATTAACACGGTTATAAAGCTAACAACTGGGGTAGCACTACCTACTGGGTATAACCGAGACCTATCTGTCTGCTATTGTACCGTGTCGTTTTTGTCGGCTAAGTGCCAAAGTATTTTGTGTGATATGTTTCAAAGCAGCTGCTGCAAACTTGCCCAATCCGTACCAATTCAACACACATCTCTGACTACCTTGTAACGTGAGACATGTTTGCCGAGATTATGTGGTTTTAATATCACGCGTTGGTCGGACGTTCAGTTAGGGCAGATTCCCGTGTCAAAAATAAGCGTGAGTCAGCGTGGCGCGTCTTCTGTCTGCGGTGATGCCTTCTAAGCACACGTTTCAGTGTTGATCGGTTGACAGATCGATGTTAGGCTTCGCTTTTTTGGAATTACTAAATGAATCGAAACACAACGCGGAACACAGATTGCGAGATCACATATAACGTCATAGATGACTTAAGATACACCCGATTAAAATAAGCTTAGACTTTTTGGACTGCCTCGAGAATTCAGGAGCAAATAGCGGTAGAATAAGGACAAAGGACACAAGTGTAATGAGTTATACGGTTTTGTTTAATCCCGTAGAGCACTCAAATTTCTCAACGATAGTTAGGACTTAAGGTAGTAAAATATGCTTCCACGAATGATGGACCAATGTGTACAGCTGATAAATTGGGTTCGAATAGGTGCACGGTGAATACGCTGCGGGAAAACAGAGAGGATATAAAGGATTATTCCAAATGTAACGTGGAATATATGGATATTAAATAACCGCAGTGCATTCTAGTAATGAATATATCTATGAAATTTCAGCATGGTAATTATGTGTAAATCACGTACTCCGTCAGTTGGATAACGAACACATTTGCAATTTTATTGACAATTAGCTGAATTAAAATAAATATTTTACTTATGTATTTACAATGGTATATTGAAACAAAATTTAAAAAATAATTTGAGCACAATAACCGCCTCAGGTATGCACCGGAGCTTCTATTTCCCTCCTAACAAGTTAACACTCTAAAATATCGGTGGCTATTCTCCTCCAGTCTTATTCAGTGAACTAGAGCAAGTCACGACTGGTTCACTTAACCTAGTGCAATTGACAGTCACCTATCTATGGTATATTTGCTCTAATCGGTAACTAGTGAGAAGATGAGAATCGGTTTCAGATTAACGGCGAAATAAATTTCTTTTGGATTTCGTAGAAATACTCTAATTCTTTTAGCTCAGTTCAAATTTGTCTACGTCATACGAATAAAGCGAAGTGGCAATAGCACTGTATGCACATAAACCGGCCTTCACTACAAAGGGATTTGCTGTGTCGCCAACTAAACAATAGTAGTTAGCCTAATCATACGGGTCATTCTCTTCTAGGCGAAACTTGTGAGTGTATGGTGTTACCATATTTCAGCATTCCCTACGAGCTTGTTTATCATGATGAACAATCTAAATCTAGATCTGCGTCAGTTCTTGCTGGTTGCTGGGTCATGAAAAATATGAGCAACTGCGTGTGGTTGAGCAAGCTATACATTGTCATATTAAAAGATTACCGCCCTTTCATTGAAATTTCTCCTCACTGAGTTACAGGCCGGCTTGTTATTATCCTAACGCACGTTTCTTTCGTGGAAAGAATTGAAGATTACATCGCTAGGTTAAGGTTATACCACCATTATAATAAACTGAGGTGACTTTGCTCGGCTAATGAAATCGTCAGCGACAACGGTTAAGGAAACATGGTGCTGCGTATCATGTTTGTCTTACAGCCATCCTGTGGAAGACCTCATTGATTGACCCTTGTTTACGATGTAAGAAAGCAATTGCAAAAATTGTCTGATCCTCGTTCAAGCAATTAAGCATGGAGCCTACCGTGCGTATTTAGCGTTTTAAATGATATATGGGGCCCACGAAGTGGGTTAATTAAGTTCTACTTCCTTGGCAAAGCCTCGGAAAAGAAGAAAACTTGTGTGCAGACAACTGTGAAACAGCAGACTTTAGAGCTTGCTGGTACGTAGAAAAATCGTTTTACCTAAGCGTTGCCTGTTAATGGATAATTCATTGCTTTTATTGATGCAGCGTGTATATAGACCGAAGGTCATACTGCGAAAAGCTGAAAGAGTTAAAATTACTTCACCTCAATGTTGTGAATTTATCCGCGTGGTAGCCAAATGAGAGGATAAACAGTAGAATTATAGCTAACTGGAACTTCCTCTCAATTACTGTTTTAATAGTAATTTTATTAAAAGACAAAATTTAAGTGCAGGATTTTCTTATGTTTGGTTTATATTTCGACTAGAGGAGATGAAAGCATTGAGGAACCTAATTTAGATTATAAATAAGGCAATAAATCCCCAGTATATTTTACTCTAAGAAATACACAATCGTAGCTCAAATTCTGCTTTCTTAGAAGGCTCTATGCTCACCCTGTAATGCGTGTGTTAATATGGGGCTATTCCAAGACGGTTAACCAGCATTTCACAGAAGCTAATTACACTAACCCGTTCTAATTCACATTGACAACCATAAGTGCATCCTATTGATATATGGCTTACAACCTTAAAATTTTCCCTATTCTAGACAGCACTAGTTTGCGATGATCTTTCTGGTCGGTATTGCGCTGAGACGCAAAGGATCACGACAGGCAAGTTAGTAGTTTGCCAGTGCTATAAGCACTCAGATGAATGTTCATCGCAAAGCTAATATTGACTTCTGTAAAAGCAAGCACTTAAATTATGTGTGTGAACATGTTCCATCAAGAATTTAGTCGCCATAGGTTGAGCAGATGCAAGCTTATCGATTTCGCATTTGCAACGAGGACACCAGCTATGTATTACATAGTCTAAATTTTAAAGTAACCCAAAAGAAGGGCCAACAAGGACACACATTGATGATTTGGTGTTAGTTACTAACTGCGCCTTCCTTTAATCGATTTTTCCCCTAACCTAACGGATACTATATGAAAACCAGTACCCACGTACATAACTGCTGACCCTAGCCCCTTAAAACAATGTCGGAACCATTACCAGAAAATAATAAAGCAACATTTCGTTTGCATGCAGGAATTATTTTTACTCTCTTAGAATTTGTTTCCGTAAAATGCACTATCAGCACATGTAATGAACGTGCTAGACGCCACAGGAATCTCCCGAATTCTAAACATTTATTTATTGCTAAAGCCTACACAGCATGGCGTTGTCCTTATTGCTGATAATTCAACTTTAGGTTGAAACATTTACATGTGTTATTTTTTGCGCATTTTAAGTCCTATGAGTTTTATAATGTCATGGTTTTATCCTGCAAATACTAATGCAATTTCGATCGAAAACAGCACTTCATAAGCGTCGCGATTTTGGCTAGGAAATGCTTTTCCATGTTAGCCTAATATTTTCACTAAACATTTGCAGCCTCGACATACTTCACGAACACACGTCCATCGCACACACTTAAAACTACATCAACTTTCTCCAAGCAAACTCTCAAAATTCCCCTTGTTGCAACATCACAACGAACAACGATTTTCGGACCATCAAGTAGAAAACCTGCAGAAATATTGTTGCAATGCCGAATAATCGTACAACTTTCCATATCAAATCAGGATACGACGCTTTTCGCAAACAGTAGAAAATATGGCTGCGGTACATCAACATATGTTTGATGAAGCATTTGTATTAACTGAACGGTGGTAATTGTTTCACTAGGTTTGATCTGTCTGATGCCTACAATGGATGTTGACGGATAATAAAGGGTTTCATTCGTCAACACCCATCATGTGCTATTCAAACAAAACCGATCATCATTTGTGTGAAAACAGCGCCAGTCGTTTTTCAACAGTTCATTGATAACAGCTATTGAAAATTTCTGGAACCGCTGCAAATCTGGATGGTATCACCTAGACATTGGTCGAACACCGGAAGAGGTATTCAATTGGCTGGATGAAAGCATTGTCGCATAAACCCGTACCGTTTTCGAATCCGTGAGGACAAATGCATGTTATTCACGCCGATCATGGATACTTCGGTTTTCTCCATGAAAAGAATGGACCTCGATCAGATTCCGCAAATGCAGAAGTAATATGTTATACGCCTACCTAAACACATATAATGTCTTTGCGTTCCTTTTGTGGGCTCATAAGCCATTCCAGCTCATTTTGTTTGAGATGCACCGAATACTTATCCCGCTAATTATGCTACTAGCCAAAGGCCAAATTTAGAAATTAACATCCGAATGTCTTCTAACGGATCAATTCATCATTGTCCTCAAATTTGCTTTGTACTCTTATTCATCCCTCCGAAGAGATTATTTTATCGGAATTGGCGCTGCAGACCAAAGCACATAGCTAAAGTTGAATGTAGTCTATTATCAAACCCAGGGAGGGGCATCCAATCCCATAGGTATGAAGATGGGAAGCAGAATACCATGAATCACGTAGTAAAATGATTTAAATCGATCCAGGTGAAATATGTCAAATTTGACTCTGAATTTGACAGCGACTGTCCACCTAAATCAGGCTAGGCGGAGAAGTGAGGTGCATAACACGTTTCTGAAGAATCGACGCTAATTTACGCTATATATATATACGTATATTTATATTTGTTTTTATAACCGGTTCAAGCTAACCTCAATCAATTGACACATGGAACCCATCGTTTAAGTATTTATAAGTATTGCACTTTACTGTATGGGTTGTCGAAATCGCCCTAGATTTAGGTGCCTTGTTTCATATAGCAGCTAGCCGATAAACGGTGCTTCGATGTTTATGTTGGGAACAGTTTTTGTAAACTAACTCCGTTATCAGTTAAAAACCTGAATAAAAAGAATCGGCAGGGTCTGGTAGGAATGATAAATGTATTGAATGAGCACACAATGTATCCTCTCGATAAAGGACAAACGTTATGAATTAAGACCGGATATTCAACTGCTTGTGTGAGTAAAATTGAGCGAAAGCCGTTCATAGAGGGGCAAAGCTTATGAGTATATGAAGAAAGTTATTTATTTATTTGCTTATATGTTGTTAACTAGTGTTTGTAATTTCAAGTAAAATTGGCCTACATTATTAAGCATGCTGTAGTATGATGATAAATAACTCCAGTAACATTACAGCGAAGTAACTGTGCAACAGTGACAATGCTTATTACGTATGGAAGTGATAAATGTACTATTCTGACTGGCCACTTAAAAGTAACAGTGACATGAACAAATGCAGAAACCAAAGTTACTGTTATAGCTTCGATTGTTCTTTTGTTAGATGGTGTTCAAAAAACTTTGCAATTAGTTTGCATTTTAGTCACCAGTCAGGATAACACCATCAGTGCGTTAGTGCGTATTGCAGTGTATGATAGCGATGCGTAGGTAAATGTGAAGTAGGTAGTCACGCACATTCCATTTTTAACATCGTCATTGACATTTCGGGCATGTGAGCTTTGAGAACGATCTCCTCAAACCGTACCTCTTGACACCGGCTCCTTTGTCTCAGCTGCGGAGAATGCCGCCTGGGCTCTTTGTAGGCGACTAATTTCAGTCAGCTTTCCCCACCACGGTGGTATTCATTTGCTCCTTAATTCGGATGAATGTCTTCCAACACCATGTGCCGATTGACCGTATTCTTCCTGGAGCGCCATGTTTATAAGTGTATCGAAATTGCAAGCTTATACACATTTATGATACCGGATTTGCCTGATGAACTCAACCACATTCCGGTTACAATATAGGATTTAATAAGCAGGTTGTAATATGTAAACACTCGTATTAAAATAGCTTGTTAAACAGCTTGAGAAAATATGCATAATTTAAAGTTTTCCATAGCGGTGGGATAAAGCCTAAATTTATTGAAACAAAGAATTAACAGGTTTGTTATTTAAACGTAATCCCTAGATGGTGGTATACATCATAATTATTGGTACCAAAAAATTATCTGATGAAACTCTATTGTTAACCATTTTATATTTGTTTTGTTAATGCGGCATAGATATTCAACATGCTGCTATGGTTGGTTTCCCAGTAATTAACTGCATTTGACATGAATCTAAGTTATATATAAATTATTTACTTCTGAATATCTAATGGAAATAAAGGTAAACGTTTACTTCCTTTCAATACTGAATACACAAGGTTGCAAAAAATAGCTGCCATATACGTAAATATAATTTATTTTTTCAACAGCAGAATAAAATAACATGAAATCTGAGACAACGGTTCCAGAATTTGAAGTTATTTATTTGCATCATAATACAAAACACAAAGGTGACCCGGATAATTTCGACTTTTGATAATATACCCATCAAGTCTTTCAGCCGGCTATGAATTTCATAAGTTAAATTGTTAAAAAACACTTGCTTTCATTTTTCTCGAAATGGCGATAGACTAGGAGTTTCGACTATATTCATTTGTAACCAGACTTATATGTGTTGTCCTTTACTAAATATAAATTATCCTAATGCAAATATATCCATCCAAAATCTACCATGGTAATGTCGGAATTTGATTTAGCATAATACCTCTTTTGGCTACGTCAAAACCCTTCTTTTGCATGGTCTTACTTAAGTTATATTTCTCAATATACCCTAAGTAATTGTTTTTCCAGTTACAAGAATGTAAGCACATCCGACCAAACATGATGTGGGATTATTTAAATTACGCAAATGCTAATAAATAGTGGTTGCATTATACTGGATTAGTCAGACATATTTACGTTAATGGTAACCCTGTTTACGAAAATACCTGGTACGTATTTCTACCATTTACCTTAACTGCAGTATTGCATTCAGTTTCGTCAGCACATTATTGGTGCACGGTACTTAAGGCTACGAAATAAATGTATTACTAGGTAATGCAACATAAAACCTGGGGGTTTCTATTGGACTCAAATATGCTTTTACTTTTTAAATAGGAATAAGCAGATTTCGAGAAATTACAGTGAGCAGATTAGTACACACATAATTATTTCTTCAAACTTCTGTACCATACCACCGCAGCAAAGATAATTACTGATAATTTATTAAGGAATCTTTATGCTAAACCATTAGTACTTCAAAATATTGACCCACATCTGATTGTAACATCGAATAAATAGAGTTTAACTGAATGTCTCTCAAACTGATTGTTTTCATCTACCATCTTCCCGTTTTACACGTTCGCGTGTCAACATATTTTAGAGATTCTAATATAAATAAATTGAAATATCCCACCACACCTTGGGTTAGGAAAATCTATATATATAAGTAAGTTTTTCACAAAACGTTGACCAACTGAAGGGATAGAAAATGAAGCTTGCCGCAGTCATCAACGAATGGGAATTCCAAAACTTTGTGCTCACAAATTCGTTCAAACGAAAATTCCTGGTTTGTTCTAAAGAGGTGGATTGATTATTGGTCACCGTGCCGCGAGTACCCTTGAATCTATTTCCACAAATATTCTTAATGGGCTTATGCTATTATAGAGGTTCTGTTAAATGTTGGCACTTAAAATCGCTGTTTATTAAAAAAGACGATGGAGTGAGCAAGTTTACACGTCCGCATATATGTAAACATTCAGATATATTGGTAGGTATTAACAAAATCTTCCTTAGATATTTATATTTTGTTGAGTCCACGCGGAGACAATCGCAACATTAGGTGGCAGTTATCAGCAGCGATCTTTGTATTTAACTGACCGCTTGTTTGCGGATGTATCCAGATACTAGCGGCATATCTAATATTGCAGTTTGCGCGTATACCGGTTGATTAAATCAATCATTTGGTTAAACCCGTTTGGATTGAACGCGCATAATTTTAGCCGTAAATATGCTTGACTGCCACAACTTTGCTTAGATTACATACTGCTCTAAGTAGCTGCATGAACGAGCATACTGTTTAAATTATCTAATGTGATATTTAGATGCAACATCACGCATGGTTTGGGTGTTCTCATATTTTAAAAACAAAAAGCAAAATGACTTCTTTTTATAATTCGTCTAACTTCTTCAGCATCAATATATAAGTTCTGTCTCAAAAGTATTTGCAAGAAACAGTAAAAGCCACTTCAAGTTAGGTTTGCATTTTGACCTGTTTGAACATTAGTTATTTGAACATGCTTTGAAAATATTTTACAATTACTCGGAGCTCATTAATCTTACCAAACGAACGCTGTACCCCTTTAAAGCATTCTAGTTAAAATCGTGTCAGCAAAAAAGTACCTAGCATTTGAAGCAGAAAACCTTACCTCTAAAGTTGGAAAGTATTTATGTTGTTACGAAAATAAAAATGCTTAGTCCTTATTACAGGAACAAAAATAACAAAAAGCAATGCAAGTGATTAAGAACACTATATTTTATTTACTATATTGATATTAATTATGTCATTGTAAGAATTGGTTGAAATAGCTGATTAATCAGCCGAATAAAGAGTGCTATCTGTATGCGTCATCTTGCCAAACTGATATTATGCCGCATGTACTATGCCGAATACCCACATTAATGTTTACCTACATGTACGAATTCATTCACAATAGCGGAACTCTTTAAAGAGACAACGGGAGTGTTCCAGATGACGGTTACTTTGACACAACTTGGTAGATAATTAATAGCAAGTTCACCGAAAGCGCCTCATCGTCGTCAGAAACCAGGAAGCTAGTATACAGCAAAAGTACCTTCATTTATAGTAAAAATTAAAAGTACAGGGCAATGAAGGAAGCTGCGTGGCTTACGTATATATTGCTCTAAGCCTAACAAACAGGCAAACAATTGATGAAACTAATGACTGCAGTACGCTTTTCCCTGAACATTAATTAGCAAACCAGTTGCTGGCGTCGGTATTATTGAGTTAGATTCATACAAGTGGTACTTGCATTTATGAACAAAGAGCTGCTGTATTGGCATAATATGATTCGTCTGAGCAGTTAAAAGCGTTTCTGTTTTTATCGTCGTATCGAGGTTTGGCACCAGTTGTTCAGTATGTATATCTTCAAGCTCACTAAATGAAACTTTGATCTTATTTTTCTGTGATCGTTCTTTGCAATTTACCTAATAAAGCTGGCTCTATTTTGCGGGTTAAAGGTACTTTGGACGAAGTCAACAGGGGCAGATATTAAAATCTTTGAACCACCCCAAGAATTAGGTTAATAAATAAAATTAATATTTTTCACCATAGGAGCCGAAATCCTGTTCGTTCGATGAGAATATCGTTTCCAAAGAACTTTGGAGTGCTTAATAAAATTACTTTCGTCCAACCAAAGATTTCTTCGATTAAGATTGCTCATATTTTGTCATGCCGTCTTTGTTCCGATAAAACCATCCACACAACCCAGTTACATTTTACATACATTAGATAATTTACGACAAAAAATGTAGCGTAACACACAACGTTTTGTTTGGAACTATTCAGCCTTAACATTGAGCATGAACTTGGCATGTGTTTGTTCAACTCAAACTGGTAAATCCAACTATATCTGAGTTATTGATTGGTTAGGCTTTGTGCGGTAAGCTAGATTTGCTTTGGGATACCTCTGAGATTGTTATGACTGTTTTAACCTCAGTTGATTAACATTTTGTTTTCAAAGATTACTGCGTTTTGCTTCCTAGATGAATCTGGGCGACAGAACTGGACGAATATTACGGTAATTTATGTGAAGCCATATATGATTATTTTCATAATACGGTATTTAAATACAGATGTTTGCCGGTTACATCACTGAACATATTGTCAACCGAGCAATAAGGCAATTGTGAGAAATGGATATTATAATTTTATGCAGGGTCCACTATTGCTTAAATCCAGATGTCTAAAGAGCAAAATTCTTAATGAAAATAATTCGCATATATCAATTTTGAAGGGAGAAGTTGCGCACATGCTTGAACCCAAAAATATTACTGAAACAAAATAGCTTATTTGTTACTGTGTTAAACATATATATAGCATCTACGTAGGCAAGTGCGTAAATTGTCGAAATAAAATAATACTTTTAAGAAATTGTATTTTTATATTAGAGTTGTAATTTTTTTCATGTTTTATTAGCATACTCTATGTTACCTGAATTATTGTGTTAAAAAATAAAAAGCAGTTCTTAAGTCGATATATTTCTATTATTTTATACACCTGCATTCATTACATTTGGAGTGTATGACAACGAGCATCCGGATTTGAGTGGCCTTATTATAGCACGCATTGCATACATGATTTGAAAGCATGTTTTACGTAGTCCGGTTGAAGGAGACAAGCCTTAGTTTCACTAAAAACCTGCACAACACTCACAATGGAATCTTTAAACATGAAAACGCAATTATTTAAATATGAAAAACGCCATGAGCCTACGACTAATATATATCACTCATCATTCATTAATATATCATTGAATTTTGACTAAAAGAAAGGGTCGAAGTGGACTGCTTAAGATCGTTTGACCGTATGCAAGTTTCACTGTTGGCCTTACGCTCTGAGTAACTGCAAGGGAGGAAATGCAGCTGAGCTAAGTTGCGAGAGCTTTTTGGTTGCACAACCAGCGTCGGAACAGCTTGGAGCGAATACTTCAAGCGACCATTTCTGAGGGATTTACGGTAATTTGGTGGGATGTAGCAAAATCGCTGAAAACTTCTACAATGAGCATTTACATTTCCCCTATGAGAAATGCTCCGTAACAACCCTGTAGATGCTTCGAGGCAATCTTCATCTGTCTTTCTGCAATAACACACGCACACCCACTTAACCATATAATACGCCTGAAAAACTTTAAATGAGCACTATTATATTAGGTTGCTAATGCAGTTTTTCGTTTTCGAATCCCTAGTTTGATTTCACCTATCTTGCGTAAACATAAACTATAGCCAAATTAATAACCATTATAATTTATACAATTGTACTAACGGGAACCAAGTTTCAATATCCGAAATGAATGGAGCTGAAATTGTCAAAGGCAGTCTCAACATCACCTTTGATTTTAAAACTTTTATCTATAAGAAACTTTCTAGGTCCTTGATGGACAGATCAAGGGATAGATCAAGGGATAACGGAATCGTCGGTTCTTCCGTTTGCATATTTAAATGCCCGGCCGTATAAAGGGAGTTTGAAATTAGAATGTGGGCGCGTTAGCATAATAGTGAGTCGTTATCGAACACGTAATTAGCGAGAAAAAATGGCCAGGATAGCGCATACTTGTGTGCAACCATCACGGGTCGACCGGACACAGAAGTTTAATTTCTAAAATAGTAGTGTTTATCAAATTGTTGGCAAGGGATTTGGAGTGTCCCATTCTCGAGTAGGGTTATGGCACTGTCCACTTTCTGTTGTGCATTATTACCGACATCTCTTTGGCATGGGTTCTAGCACCTAGTACAAATATGACAGAGAATGGTCAAGACGTTTTATGAAAGGGCATAGGATGGGAGCATTAATTACATATCCCAGGAGGGTCTCCCAATGCTATAACATTCGAACGGAGAATGTGTTTCGCCGAAAATCACTTACTAACCGAAGTTGATAACAGTTACCCAACTCTATCTAGTAATTAATATGCTCGAAGTTCCGTGGGCAGTGTTGCGTATAAATTTCCGGGGAAAGAAGACACAGTCCAGTCAACTGAGTCCTATGGTGACTGCTGGAAGAAAAAGCAGTAAATTACGTTCATTAAGTGGTTATGGTTTAGGCGAAGTTTCGTCCGAGATCTTGCACCTTCCCTAGGTTGTTTTGTGCGACTTGAGCCTGAGCTTATCATAGAGAAGAATTGACCCCTTTCTGTTGACTAGGGCCGGGCCCCTGTTTGAGATTTCGTTGCATTTCGACAGCTTGTTGACAGTACATCTCTGATGTAATGTTTCCCCTGGATTCAGAAAGCTGTTTTGGATTAGACCAGATGCTAAATACCCAGTGGTCACCTTAACCATTTTGGGTGCTCTTTCGACATTTTAAATAGCTGTGTTGTCAAATCTAGGTCCATGTATTAAGCGATTCGTCGTGGATTGCCGAAAAGGGCCGACTTTAACTCTAATCCCTGCTTGGTCGATAAAAGAGTTGTTTTATGCGCAGACGTAGGTAGACGACGTCAGTGAATGCGGAATTTGTTGATTCTTATTATATTGTGCGGCACCTATGTAGCAAGCATTTGGGGCATTCCGATCTCCGCTAAATATTTTAGTACGCACACGGGCGAACCTGTTAAAGTAGCAAAAATCTAGCATAGTTTTACGCAGATAAGCTTTAACTAATACCCTTAACTTTTTGTTGTTCACTTCAAATGACCGTCCGCAACGCTCATAATATTTTCTCTGATAAAAGTTTCGAAATTTGTGTTACAAACCCTTTGCAGTGATGTGATTACTGTTCATAGCACCAAATGCGCTGTTGATATTATAGGCATTTTATGCTGCATTTTAACATAACTTGATATGGTATAAGCAATTATTACGAATTTTTCTTCTGTGCATTGTGTATTAAATGTTCTGTTAAAGTGTAAAACGGTGCAGCTGAATATAGTGTGGCAACCGTTAGAAAGAGCGCCCAAATGGTCACAAACTGATGGACAAAGTGAAAGCATATTTTTAAACTTTTTTTTCAGAAACACAGCTGTTAATGCAACATATAGAAAAACCACAAAAACTTCATAACCAACCTAATAGTCACTAGGCGGTACATGTCTCCGAAAGCTGTAGATGTGTTATGTAATCAACCTAAACAATTAACTCAAATTTAACTACATGGGAATCTGATGCATTCTTTTATCCATGTGATCGATTTGTGGCCCAACTTTAATTGAAGTCAGCCCATTTTATCAACAGACTATTTGAATATTCTGAGAAACGTAATATGCATGAGTTTACTATTATGAGATGCAAGTGCACCCTTCCAAAGCCACGACCTTGCCATACAGAATATTCTAGCGAACAATGTTGGATATAATAAACAATTTATGTTTAGTCTTTACTCAGATATAAGAAACATATGTTTCCGCATATTTCACATATAACAACAATTGAACTCTGCATTTTTTTACTTGCCTTTCATAAGCAGAATGGTTTTCAATTTAGTGATAAGCCTGAAGCTTATTCAGCAGTATTAATATTGAAACGACTTGCAGCAGATCAACTTGGCTGATTTGATAGCGCCTACACTATCTAATATATTAGCTATACCCTACGATCTCATTGTGCCTGTGTAGTATCTTGAGCCGATACACCCTATGGTATATAATTATGCATTGTAGTAATTTTAAGTGCCCCACAAAACACTCTTTTCTGCGTGCTCGATGTTTAATGCAGGTGGAACAGTTGATATCTAACTACATGTCCAATTTACACTCCGACCAATAATAAGTTTCATTCAATCACTTAGCTTTAAGCACAAGCTAAATTAGGATTGCCATATATATTCTTAAATACGCAGTTGGAAGACTGTCTAAGAAACTTGTAAAAATATCCCTGAAAAATTTTGTTTCTTAAAACACATTTATTGGTCTACAAATACAAACTAAAGATGTTTGCCAATAATTTCACCAGCATAGTTCTCCTCTCTATTCATGAGCACGATATTGGAAACCAAACGAATTGAAGTATTTATGCATCTAAGTTCATTCCAGAAATGGTAGCAGCTGCTTTAGCAGCCAAATTTAAATTGCACAAATGTTGGCGGACCCAAACTACGCACAGTTAGTGAATAGATAGAGAAAGTTGATAAAGTTAAACTTTTCCTTATTTCTAACACCAGGCCACACACATAGTCTTTGTAGAAGGGATTATATATGCAGTTCACAGGTATAAACACCATTCTATCGGTTAATGTTTAGCAATTAAACCTAGCAAGGCAATAAAGTTTCATTCAATTCCACAATAGTCAAAATAAATATTCGATAATATGGATATCAGTATTGAAAGCCATATCATTAATCACGCTCTGCATTTTAAAAATTGTTATTTCAAAAGCACAATTGGGTGAATACAGCATGGTTATTCCAAAAATTTATCGCGTGGTTCCGTTTCACATAAATCAAAGCGCTTACTCAAGTTTAAAAGTACATATACATCATCTTTATCAACTATAACAGCCGCATCCCTGCTTAAGGTAGCAAAGTATATCCGAAGATACCAAGTTTTTCGTTTATGTGCAGAATAAGCCCAATTTTAAAGCAGAAATTTGTATAAATATGTATAGAGCAGCAACATTGCATTTACATATATACGGCTCAATCAGGAAGCTTTATGCATCTTACACAGTATTGCTTAATTGAGCACATAAATCGGAACATTAAGTTTGCTGACGAAGATGTGCGGTTCTAGTTTCCAGCGCAACACTAGGATATTTTATTAGAAAAAAATGGGAGTACAATTATATTTAACCGTACATTTATAGAGAAAAGAAAATGCTACCCGGAATGTTTTCGTCTTGCTTAAGGGATTGCTTTTAATTTAGCCTTTCAGAAAAGAAATCTATTCGCATAGCATATATTTAGATATGATATGGTTCCTCGTAATACGCTGTACCACATCATTTTGTAACACAAATGGGATGTATCTATTAGTAACAAGCAAGCAGATTTTATACGAAAAAAGGTTCTTATTATGGCTTGTATTTTTCTTTTAATTTTTTATTTCAGCTGATCATTGCGTTCCATGCGTTCCATATATTACCTGTAACCGTTGAAAAGATGTCCTCATGTTCATAGTATCAATAAGATAATCCAAATCCCTTGAGAGCTGTGTTAAGTTAATTGATATATATATCATGAGAGAAAGCGGATGCTTTGTCAATTAAAAAATCATTTATGTTACGTATGCAGAGAGATTATAACAGGGTAGCAGTGCAGCCTAATTTCTTCAGTAGGAAGTCTGCCAATCCCACATATTTTGGAATGAAAATTTGAGACCCGGATAGGAAATGGTCGCCGCATATTGTTTGTGTGTCGCGTAAACTTCATTTTACACTTTGGCTCAAATGCAAAGGCAAGATATTCTTCCTCATCTTCATACGGCACACCGCTACTTCCGTATAACCAGTTTCGTTGAAATCTCTAATCAAAAGAAATGGCAAAATTCAATGCACTTCTATTCCATCAGCTTTTCTACCTGTTAATCCTGATTGCGTCATACCCAATAGATTGCCTCGAATTAACATGTCAACGAGGTTATGTAGTGCATACTGAACTTCAAGGTCCCGTGAAACTGATATCTGTGAAGCATTTTAAAATAAAATTGTCAAGTCGAATTTTATTATCAAGCGGTACTGATTTGTTTGGTACGTAAGTTGGGCTTTGCTTAACAAAGGGCCGAGTTGATGGCATCTCCGCTGCATAAGTGACAATTATATGCTTCAAATCTAAGGTCAGTATATACAGCCAGCAGTGTTAAATTGTCCGCTTTCTATTACACGAGAAAATGATTTGCTTGATGTTCCCACTTGGAAGTACTGATGAAAGACCTGGGCTTGAGCCATGTCAGTGATGAATTTTGTTTATTCATGTACTCGTCCAAGAGTAGTCTAACGACCATACGGCTCCACAATGGAAATAGGTTCACAGTGTTCCTCAGTTTTACGCCACCAAAATAAATGAAGGTATGTAACAGATACACGCTGAACCAAGTATAGATGAAATATTTGTGCTGAATTCAAACTCACAGGAAACGTAAGGTGAAGACAAGGAGGCTTCACAATATATATATATATATAGGTGTAATATGTCTATGGGAAAACAACATAAAACAACAGCCATATATAACCGAAAATTGGACAGAGAGGACGGCGTATGCAGCGGGGAAAATGGGTGTAACGGGTACATTTCTTCTTCAACTTGATCATATATATCTTCCAGCAAAGTAAATAAATATGTTTTAAATATAGACTTCGTCAAGTCCCCCAAAGGGAAACTTATAGGTTCCGGTAACAAACAAATGTTTCCAAAGATCAATGATGCTAAGCTCACAGAAGGTATACATATTGGACCTGATCTCCGCGGGGTAATGGCAGACAGTGAGCTCCAATGGAACTTAACTATATTTAAGATAGGAGCGTGGTGATCATTCAAGTCAACGTTACAGGAGTTTTTGACACAAGGAAAGGCAGAGAAGTAAAATTCATCACAAATATCTCATTGGTTTTTCAATGTCACCTCAGATGCAATTTTCGCTAATCATCATATTTTTCTCTTAGAACTTGGGATGCGTTAGCGATGAACATGGTGAGCATTTTCAGCAAGATAATTAATTTATGCATCATCGCTACAGTGTCAGGTACACGCCGTTGCAACTGCGCGAAGTATACTCGTTTCTGCATAGTGGAAGCGAAAAAACATACAAGAGACAGTCTTGAAGAACTGATCATTTTCAAGTTATTAACTATCGACATGCGTTGCAGTAATGTTTTAAACTTATTTGCCACATAAAGGTATTATGTATATGTTGTGAATCAGCACATTTACACATACTCGTAGGCCATGGTCTTGACAGGAATGATAATTATGTGCGTATAACAATGAAACCTTACTTGCGTGGTGACATCGGAATAAATTTCTTCTATCAGTGGAATTTACTTTACAAATTATCACAATGTTGGATATATCCGTTAGAAAAATTAATTGTTTTATTGCGCAGTGACATCCAAATGTTGCAAAGTCATTGATACTGCATAATTTTCAATTATCTGCACATTTTAGAACTACAATAAGTAATTCCTTTTTCCTTAATTCATCAGCTTTTTCTTCATGCTACACCCAAATTATCCGCAGCGAATTCTGCCGGTAGAATAAAAAGAGAACTAGAAACGAAGCTGAACTTCTAATTTAGGAATATGCACCATCCTGCATGGGAGCTTGTATTACAAAGAAAAATTCATTTTGCTCATAATTTAGACAAGAGAAAATAATTTACGTTTTCCTGAGAGCTGTTTGGACGCTTCCATTTAAATTATTTCATTAAGTTTTTATGTCAATTTTAGGCAGATTAGCCATAGCAACAAAGTTTCACTTTGAATTTGACACGAGTCAGCTGATTTAAAGCGTTCTTTTGGGTTCAATATAATGTACGCGATACAGCAAGCCACAAGCATGTTACATGGTGTTTGACAAGTAACGAAAGAAGAGATTCGTGTCACAAGAAAAGAAACCGGAAAACTTGAAATATGTGTACTTGAGTCAATAACTTCTTACAATAAATGCTACCACGCCAAATATTTAAAATCGCACGAAAAATTATTTCCATTTCTTCGCAGCATCTGCCTTACCTACAACATCATAAATTTTAGACATTTGAGAAAGCAAACATTTTATTGCGTAAATTCTGACACTTAAACGTACACATTAGGACGTGACTTTAATGGATATTATAAAGACGTAAACATTAATATGTGAACTCTTTCAAAAAATAATAATTTATGCTCCGTTTCTAATGTTAATCTCTTATTTTGCATTATGTATCCATGGAATTGCTACTAGACTTATTACGCGTCAGTAATAATATATTTTCTCTATTCCTATTGATATAGTATATTAATTTTAGTTTAATTGTTCCGGTGGCGCATTGAAATAGCGTAGTTTCTTTATATTGTTTTTTAAAACCAGTTGTACTATTATAAAATTTGGATTATTACAAAGGACAATACGAAATTGTTGCGTCATCCATTTATATAAGCTGCTTCATTTAATTACCGAAAATTTCGGTTTGCCCGACCTTATATCTACACTGGATGTTCAGTGTTTGCAGGTTGTATTTCAAATACGTGTGAAGATTACTTGCAACTATGTTTAGGCACTCAACTGATATATTCTTCACATTGCAGCCACAGAAAATTTATGTGGTATTAAAAGCACAAATGTCAGTATGTTTTGTCACTATTATCAAAAAATTATAATGCATCAGTCAAATGTGTCTGTCAAATATTTGGAGCGGATATGTTGATTTTTTTAAATTTTCTCGCCAGTTACATAATAATCTGTTCCGTGCATTCGAGGTGATTGTAAGTCATTTGAAGATTGCACTACGGCTTTGCACAGATGACAGGAGCCTTTCTGTCACAAATATTGAGTAAGGTGCACGTGGTGATTACTTTTTTAGGAATGTTCTTTTTTGTTAATAATAAAATCTTGTCTTGACAAATCAGAAATGCTTGCGAGTTAATTCTACTAAAGTTGAATATCTGTTCTGTATACATATGCCAACAATAAAATCCGAAACTGCGCTCGCAACACAAATTATCGCGGCTGGTAAAAGTACCCATTATACTCTCATATTTAGCTATATAGATAGCTGTTAATCCACCATTGCTCAAGAAAATAATAACAATTGCGGATTCTTGGAATGCTTAATTCGGCTTGCAATATATATTATCCTAGACAAAATAATTTGTGGTTGTTAGTATTTGAGCACGATTACTTTTTAGTGGCTAATTTTACAGCCACTTTACATGTTTAGTTGGAAACACTGCACAAACATCATAAGAATACTTTGTTTACATAGGGGACAATTATTCATTTTTATTGGGCTGCTGATCGGTATTTTATTATGGTAATTTTTATAGTGATTTTTCAAATTGTGGATACCGATGTGAATAGACGGATTTAAAGCCGCACTGTCAAATTGTTCCGATTAATAAGATTGCGGGTGATAAATAAACCTGCAGAATTATCTACACATGCGGGAAAACACACACCGTTATCCTTAAACCAATGACAAATGCTGCTAAGCTAATACAATAATCGAACTAAATTATCATAATTAAACCTCGTAGGATGCCTTCTGACGTCGTTTCGTAACAATGTGCGCAATCAAATGAAACTTCTACACTGCATCATTTTGTTCACATCGTAGTGGAGAAACCAGAAATGCATCATAGAAATCCCAATGTGTAAGAACGAAGAATAAACATTTAAAATTAAAAGCAAGCTTCTAGCACGAGGAATCTAAAGTTATTGCCTACATTTATATATTCAGGCTTGTACTGCATTTTACGATTCTAGCTTTTCAGTAGAAAGCGCTGAAAGATAAAATTATTGCTTCTCACAATTTCAAGAAAATGCACCAATATTATTTGTACGATTCTTCCACAACAGAAGGCGTTTCGTCTAATTGCAAACAATATAAACAAATACATCGAAATCATAGCTGGACAATTTAGCAAAATATAGAGGAAATCAACCAGTTTTGCCGTGATTAATCTATATATTTTAGCTGCTAACTTTCTAAATCTGTTTTCTCAGGTAGCAAAATATTTCACACATAGATATGTTGTAGCTTTAGTCATGACCAGCCAGAATAAGTGAATGGTAGTTGCTAACAACTTATCATGTTGGCTTCCTTTTTGTCAGTAGAAAAATACATAACATTTAGCGAAATTTTTAAACATCTGGGGGCACAAAATTATATGTAAACTAAAACGCAGGTGGCTTTATATTTCTCCTGAGTCCTCAAATATATACTCAGGTTTATCATGACAAGGGTAGCTTCATATGCTTGTGGGTGATGATGATGATTCGACGAATACTGTGTGTCTGCTGGTCAGCAGGGATTCGTCTAGCTTTTTTGCCATTGCAGGTCATAAGTTTTATCAGAAATATGGTTACTTTTGGGTTCCTTAATAATTTGAATTCAGAACCTAGAGGAAATTTCAGTATGCATGTTTTGGAGTTTCCAAATGCAGTCGAACCCGCTTGATCGCATACCAAATTCATAATCCACTCTGTTTTATTGCTCAGTATTTTAAAGCACAATTTTTCTAAAAATATGCTACGTATTCAGCGTCTAAGTAGCAATTGCCGAGGTCGTCCCATCGCATATTTTACCCAGCTGCGTGTGTTCTTGTTGCTTTGTCAATTTTACACCCTTGCCGAGTCAAGAACAACAAATATGTCAGCGGCATTATAGACAAAACAGAAAAGGTTACCAAAGCATTCATTACACATGCAAGCTAAATGTACAGACTGCTGTTCTCAAGCCCACTACCCTAATCAAAACTCCAGGTCTAATCAATATCTGGTAAACTTTCCTCTCCACATTGGTCGGTAGCCTATTTGTTACGCACATGTATGGCCAGTAAACGAAAGTATTTTGTTCTTGACAGAAAAGTTGGACATTTTGGACAAAATTAACGCTCATCCTCCAGGAACGCCGCAGGTTAAGTTGTCACATAAAGTACACAGCTCTCGTCGTACCGTTAACAATTTTGCCATCGATAATGAACTGTGACATAATTTGTCGCATAAAACTACTACCTATCAGAAAAGGAAACAAGGAGGTACGGACGAAGAATTTGAAAACGTTTCGTAAGACTGGCTACTATCGGTTCGTGTGCAGAACCAAATATTTACTGACAAGCTTCCGA
This sequence comes from Dicrocoelium dendriticum, assembly GCA_944474145.2. Taxonomy (NCBI): domain Eukaryota; kingdom Metazoa; phylum Platyhelminthes; class Trematoda; order Plagiorchiida; family Dicrocoeliidae; genus Dicrocoelium; species Dicrocoelium dendriticum. Next base: position 24,245,833 of record OX104059.1, on the reverse strand, counting down.
AGGAAAAAGCAGAAGAATTCGGAGAAAGACTAGAAAAGACATTTACTGCCACAGAATGATGTTGGAAAATCTGGAAGGATAGAAATTGACTTGTGTATATACTACGAATGGCGCAAAGGATTTCGCGGACAAAGCAGTCTGCAACAGTGGCGGAAAGTTAGACTGCCTGAAATATTAAAATCATTATTAATGACAATTAGGACAATGTAGATGAAAAATTGTTTCTACCCCGCAACTCCAGAGGGTTCTATGTGCTTCACTGCCAAAAACCTCAGCGGTTAGATCAAGAAACTATGGATAGAAGTAATCACCTGTGCTGCGCGAATATGTTAGGTACAACAAAAACAGGTTTTGCTTTGAAAAAGTAGGAAACCACGATGTTCTAATGGCGAAAACGTAGACACGCCTAGCGTAACTTACAGAGTTAATATAATGCGTGGACAAAGAAAAAGCTTTTCAGGTCCTCGATTTGGACAAGGTCATAGAAAAAAGTGGCCGAAAAATCATAAACTTTGGATCAAAGCAAACCTCGCCCACGTGTGGAAAGTCAGCTAATAATTCAAATTGGCTTCGTGCCTTCAACTCATAAGGCAACGTGTGATTAAGAATATGGAAGCCCGTTACAGAAAAGAAACCGTGGATATAATTCTTTCTGATATCGAAAAGAATGTGTTATCTAGTTTATCGTCGGCAATGTATGTCAATGCCAAGTTTTCTGTGCTTGATGTAATACGATTCGTTGTAGAAAGTTGGTTAGGTTACTGGTGCGTCGAGAAAGGTTGTTTTGATCAGATGGATTCAGTCGATTGACGTTAAGTGAACTTTCTGTTAACGTCGTCATGGTTGAATAGAGCGAGGCTTGTGCGATCCCAGTCCTCAGTGCAGAACAGTATGTCGCCAATGACAACGAGGTACCTCAAGTTTGACAACCGTTGAAGATGAAACCGTCAGTAAAATTTTGGAGTTCCGACTGGAAGAGAAAGAAGGCAACGACTCAGAGGATTACTTGCTGGATGCCTTCTTGGGGAACAGCAATAGGTGCTTGTAGCATTCATGTGCAAGGAATTGAGTGAAATATCTGTATCGGTATGGATTTTTGCATCAAATACACAATTATTTATTGCCATAATTTGACTTTATCATTGCCAAAGTTACTGGAGTAGCAAACCAAAATGATATACAAGTGACGGATTGATTTCTCAGCAAAATATACAGTAGGGCAAGTTTCTCTTGATTTCAGGTAAGGTGATTTACAATTGTTTAAGTAATATACTATGCGCTTCTGAATGAACGTCTATTGTTTTCTTTAGTTTCACTTAGGTATTTATCCTTCTAAGACTTTTCCTATTTAAGTGAGGTAATGCACAATACTTAAATGGTTGTTTCCTTTGGAAAGGCTAGCTGCATAGGTTAAGTGCAAAATCAGTTGTTTTACTAAATGTTGAAATTTCCCGTTGGTGGCTCTAATACGGATGGGACTTTATTGTGATTGTCAGTAATTAAGACCACGTAGAACCAATCCTAAAGCAAAATATCGTGGATAAACTGCAGTCGACTTTTTGAAGTACCTGAAATATCTACTAAATCCCGCGGAAAAAGTCAAACGTATAGCAACTTTCAACGGGTAAAAATAAAACCCGTTAGGTCAAAGTTCTCAAATAAATATAGTATCACGCCCACATATGCGCTCCTTTTCATACTATCCTTGGCCACCTGTACGCAATTAATGTATAATTTAAAAAGACATATCTGCTGGATCATTTACATTCGCGACGCGAATGCGTAGGCAAACATATGATGTCATTATGCGCGTTTAGATATATATATATATATAAATATAAATATATATATAATATTTATGTATCACACGCGCACACATCCTTAATCTTTCCTGCGTTGAGGGCTGTTGAAGGCCTCCTGAAGAATTTAGTAGCAGCTTGCTAATTATGTTCCCAATTACCAAAAATAACAGTGTGCTTATAGTGAAACAATCATTCAAAATCTTTTATTTCCTTAAGACAAACTCAAGCAAAGTTTTAACAGCAGGTAAATGCAAAGGATATATTTATCCGTAGAAACACGTTGGATTCATATTGGAGTGCGAAGCTTACACTTAAATTCAGCAAAAGGTAGGAACCTGTTATGATGTATGGTACATGCTTGCCTTGGTTACCTATAATTGAGGGTAAAACGTTTGTTTTTAACTACCAAGAGCAATAAGCGATGATCATTACCGAGCAGCTTTGAACTCGATTTTGCATCTTCCAACTGAAGAGTGAGGCGGAGGAGCCTAAAAGCTATGAATATGATAAATCAAACAAAGCAAGAGGAATGTTTTGCTATTTTTGTAGACTTTACCAGGCACGGGATGCCCCGTATATATTTATTGATGCTAGAATACGTTATGTTAAAAATGGAGTTCTGGAAGTTTGGGCTAACATAGCACGAAATATTTCTTGTGAAATTCTTAGAAACCGGAATGTCGATGAGCGGCCAGGTCAAACTGGCGCGTGGTCGGGTAGTTTATATGCACCTAATTATCGTAGATCTGGGGCACCAGTATTATTTGCACGAGTAATTGTGCATACTCACTTGGTCGAGCTTAACGATGGCATCAAATGATGTAAATATTTTGTATTTACTCAAAACGAATGGTTTTTCATCGACAATGCGAGGTACCAACGTTCAGATACCCAAGTGACATTTTGTTCATATGCATGACGAAGCGCAAAATGTTGGTGCCAACATTAAGGTTGATCTGCGAGCTTTCAAAAGTTTCTATCATTCACGAGTTCGGTTGCACAAAAACTAAGCTACTGACATGAACTTCTCTTAATAGACCAATGTGCATTGCTTCCAATCAATCTGGTTGCAGCCTAGTATCCATGGAATCTCTTTACCGTTCTCCCCTTCTCGTTTACAGCGCTAAGGCGCTAGCAACTAGCTACCAGTTTGTGTTTAATCTACATGCTTTTCATCAACGATTCGCGCTGTCTATGCGGTTATTCACATATCCTCGCATTCATCTTACGGCACATGTGGACGCAGTCAGTCGCCATTTGTTCGAACTGCAAATATTGGCAGGATGCTGCAATTGCAAATATCCGGATTTAAGTAAATATCATCAGCTGGTGTCGAAACATAGAACTCTTATCTTGAAAGCCAAGAACCGTTTGGTTAGAACAGCATTCGCTTAATTTTGTATTGACAAATTACCCGTAGATCAAACACATAAGATCTCGGATCCATCTACCCCAAAGGATTTATCTAGCATTTTCACCTGTACACTTCACATTATTGTGGTTCCCGCGATGCACAGACGTATTCGACAAGTATTACCTAGATGTTCTTAAACCGCCCCAGCGAAACCAATGAAATCTGAGGCTATACATTGCCAGTGAGCCTGTTCTGATCCACTTGTTACTCACTTTTCGTTACTAAGTGATGCGGTCCATTAAATGGAATCCCTAATCTCCGGAATGATAAACATGGCGACAATCAAGGAATTACTAAAACATCCAATGACTATAGCTTGCTATCATACTAACTAACGGAAGAGCCCTTATCCAGTTAAAATGAAAAAGACAGGAGAGGTAATCTGCTCTATTGCGTCAGAAAAATTCATTGGATAAAAATAGGTGATATTCAACATGCCCGGTATATTTAATTAATTCAAATTAATGATTGCTTTTTCGAGGTTTAGCAAGATGTCTGAACGCGCACGTAAATTGCTTGGTCTGAACAACATTCCAAAGCACTGCTTCTTGATTGGATTTCTTTAATATCCAACTGAGGAATCCGTGCACCGATTGTTGACTAAACAGCTCACCATAGATAAGCAGACCGAGTTCCTAAGCCAGTTGCTTAAACCAGATCGCACGCCGTCACAAATGTCTATAAACCATTTTATTTCTCCATCATTTGATCAACCGGCAATATGTGTTAAATGTATTTAGTCCAAAGTGCCATCGACAAATTATTTACTGCGTTTACTGGGCACTTGGGACTGGATCACGATAGATCAGCTCCTATGAAAATGACCTCCGACACCACCGTTTTAAAAAGATTCGGCAATCTCAGCTTAGCAAAAACAAGGGAAAAACTACTGGCACAAACTTGACATATATGATGCAACCGATAACATTTCACCAATTATAAATGACAGAGCAAGTCCCTAACATTGGAAACAGCCGATTATCAAGGGTTCTGCACCAGTGAAGCAAGATGAGTTAAAAGATCCATGGTGCATTTAGAGGTTATAAGTCCAAAATCGTAGAATAGCCACAGACAACTGTCGATAAAAAAGCTATAAAAGTATGAAGAGCACGGTACGAATTGATAAGATGTACCAAACTTCACCATAAGAACGCTATATAAAGCGACATCCTTAGCCGACAAATACCATAAGCATATGACTTTTGGATACCCCCCGTAACAATTCATCCTATACCAGGAAAGTTCGCGCAGCAATGATGACAGGGCGTACTAGTTCATGATGAGAACGCCACCTACCTTCTAATCTCTAGGTGCAGTCCCACACGACACATTTTAGTACTGGTGGTAATGGAGCCGCGTCCTTCACTCTTATTACCTAACGGCAGATGCCAACTGTGTGTTCCCGCTCTTCCTGCAATTTCTGAAAATGACTCATTTGGCCAACTGCTGAGCCAATCACAAATTAGACTTGCTGTCTCAAACACATCCCTGTCCACAGCAATATCGGTATTTACAAATGACACAATAACCCTATCTCCGCACCAGCTAAGAATAGACGCAACCTAACTACTCCCACTCATATATCCCTGGTCCATAGTATCTGACGATAACATAACAACAAAGCTCAACACGCTGACCACACACCAAATAGTCCGTTCTCTCTAATCCTGCTTTTGGTCAGAGCCGTTTGCAAACATTTTACTTCTTAAAATTGCTCGCATATATCAAAGCCCAGAAGCAATGCTGGATTCCAGATTTGAGGGTGCTCTGGTATATTAGACTATTTAATGAATCCCAATTACAATCATTACTGAAAAAATTGCGCTCCAAGAATTGAGGAGCATGCATTTTATGCCCAAAACATATGTTCTTTCATAGATATCCAAGGTCCCCGAATCCCATTGGATGTCCATCTAGGAAATCGGTTCTCACATTCTGCACGAATGTGTTTTCTACCAGCCAACCGCGTCGAATACTAGTGATAACATAATAACTGCACCTTTCCAAATTATAGGGGATTTGAACATATCCAAGAGTAACTGGCCCTACGAACCATCCTCGCTTACACATACAGCTTAACTTTCCTCGATCAAAATAGTTGTGTAAGTACATTATGTTACTGAAGCAACTAGGGAGACCAGTATACTGCAGTTGACATTTACCTCGTGGGTCAAAAATGCATAAGCAGTGGTATTAGACAAACTATCCGGTAACGAGTCCAGGATGGTACGAATCACATACTAATTTAAATTGACAATAAAGCAGGACCATTCCACAATACGCAACCCTTAGTATTAACTGAAACCAATTCCAATGATTAATCCGGTCATGCGATTGCGATGCATTCCTATTCACTAGCATTGTTTGCACTGCCGTGGACTATTAAGGCTATCAGAGCTATTAGGCCATTGCCCTCATTAATTGCAAAAAGAAAGGGATTCTTTTTGTCCAAAGAGACACAATCTTGCATTCAGTCAGCTGGAAATACTGAAGAGCAATTGCTCCATACAGAAAGACTTGGAATTTCACTTCGTAATTAGGGATGCACAATGTCAACGCTCTGCACATAGATTTGACAAAAAGGATAGATAAAATACCGTCAATTTCACGAACGAAAGTATAAAGTAGGAACCTCTTAATATGCAGCGTCGAATAAGAAACCACGTGTACCCCTTGATCAATGAAGTATTAATGCAGACGGACAATTCCAAAATTATCCAGCTGCCATCGGTGAAGCGTTTAGGACATTTCCGCTATATCTATAACTCTTGAGAGGCATCCCCTAAAATAATTGCATTGTTGTAAAAACAACCAGCGCGTTGTATAAAATTGAATCATCTATCAACATCATCCAACATGTTGTGAGTTCGGTGAAACCGTCTTCCCATCTGTATTCGGATGCTATTACACCTGCTTTCATAAAAAGGCGAAGGACTGAAATACTGTTGTCATTTTTAAACACATTTGACCTATCCTTGAAACTGTGCTACTTTCCAGACCAGTGGAAACGTGCTCATCATCATCTGCACAAGTGCAACCACAAACCAAAATGACCATAACAGGTCAACCCACCACGCGCATGTATTGTACAGATAGTAGAGGAACTATATTAGAATAGCTATGGAAATTCGTCAGATCGCTAAATCATATAAAACGCGCTATACTCTACTTAACACGGAAATCGGAGTGGCACAGAATGCCGAAGTTGCAGCTTTCGACTTATGCATTCTAAACGCAACAAAATTCTAAAGAGAGCTCCACCACTGATACACACCGTTATCAGCACCACAATGTCCGGAACATATTAACATATATTATACTGCCAGAGGAGTGCTGAAGCAAGTGTTAACACTACACACCTCGAGTTCTCTCGCAGTCGGTGATATTCATTAGAAGGTGCTGAAAGAAGCATTAACTGCGCTGGCCGGACCATTATCAAATCTCTTCTAAACGTGCTTGAAGCGGCACAATTTGCCTACCATGTGGAAATCTGTCTTAACGAATCCCATTTCAAACACGGTAATATATTGTACCCCGTCCAAATTTTGCCTTGTAGTGTTACTCCCTTAGCTCTCAAACTTGATGAAGACAAGCATCGCTGAGGCTTTAGTAAATGATATAGAACGACAACAACATAAACTCCGAGCGTCACTGCTTCAGCTAATAACGATCCTACACTACCAACTTACTGATTGCATGCAATAATTGGACGGAAGCGTCCGATAAATGTAATACTAAAGACGTCATTTAATTCTAATTCACAGAAGCCTTCGAACGACTGCACAACTGCATCATGTTTCAAAGTCTCGCAAACTATGCATTTGGTGATCGTGTCATTGGGAGGATAGATGCAGGAAAAACAACTGTAGCTTAGGCGTTGTAATGCGCTTTTTGTCCGATTCGAGTTCGTGCGTAGTTCAACAAGATGTAGCACTGAGACAGCGTCTGTTTCTCTTTGCTGATGTCGTTACCATTCCGCGGATCGTCGCAGACCAAGGGAACCTAGATACAATCCCGCGCGACATTTATTGATACATGAATTGTATCTCCACATTATGCTTCAGTTCAATTCGGGGAATTGAAGGTTGTTAAACTTTGCCACCAGCTAAACCTAACATACATGCTGCAAAACCATGTCGCACCCAGCAGCGCCTACTTGGGCTTTTAATCCAGGCAAATCTCGGCTAATCAGCAAATTCTGTTAAGTTGTCAAAACTGGAAAACAATACATTAGCGTGTTGCTAAGTGTAGTTTGGCCCCTTGGTCCATATGGCTGTACACAGTTGCTCAAAATCTGAATGCTGCATCATGAATAAAGTTACCACGTGTCTGCTCCGTCTAAGAATTCAGCGGGTTTTCCGGTTTCAGAGCAATGGAAAAGGGGTGGATCGAAGCTGTAGCGCACTCAGTGAGGCATAATGTGCCTGATATGTGGTCATTTTATATGGAATATATACTGCACCTGCTAAAGCTAGCGCACCCATCTCTCATATTTTCGTCATTCGTTTTCAAAGACTCGAACATGAAATGCTGAGGTACATGCTTTTATTTAGGAGAGAAGCACTGCAAGTGCTCGCAGTGAAATTGTTGCTATACGCTGAAAGTCGAGGCTGTTGGGTCACGCTTTTCCCAATATTGCTTATGGCTGTTGTTTCGTTGCAGCCCAGCGACTGCCATCCAGTGGCATTACTGAGAACAAGAACGACCGGTAGAAAATAATGTTCACTATTGCGCCAAACAGATCACCAAGCTTATTAGCGTCCAAATGAATCACATGATTCAAGTTAGGGCAAATACAGAGTCCATGCATAGGGCTGCCAATCAACCAATCAAAGCTAGTCATTGCAGAGGCGAATGATCGATATAGTGTCTCAGGAACGAGCGAAATGTACAGAGTAGGGAAAAAACCATTAAGCACAAGATTCAGTGTAAATACAAGTTAATCACAAAGATGAGGCATAAGTGAACGTATGCAAGGAACTTGAACGGAGGACGATATGTTTATGATTGAAAAGGGCAACATCACAAAATGACGGGGGTGGTGAATTTTTCTTACAGCTGTCGAAGTATGAGTCTGCGACTACTAAGTCAGATATATCAGATGAATATTGACCATGGGGCATATCATTCGAAGTGAAACTTTAATAAGGACTACAACCTTTAAGATTGATTGCAATCATAGCGCAATTTATTTGCATTAGAATGCGCTGAATTGCATCTGCAAGCCCGATAAGCATAGTCCTTAACAGCGTTAATTACATCCATTATCAGTTCTGCGCATCAAGCGCTCTCCATTACAATGAAAGTAATTCAGTCCTAAGTAGAGAGTGAAGGAAGATTTAATAACCCTTCTTTATAGCAGGCCTCGCTGACCGTATTGGTCGATGTACTACACCAACATGATGGTCCCCAAATCAAATGACATATTATGACCGGGCTGTCGGTACTTTGCATCGACTGATCCGTACACACATGCATTGGCAGACTCGTCCTGATCCAACGTAGGGGGAACTGACAAGCAAGTCCGTGCGTGTCAAATCAATTCGTATCTCTTATCCAGTTGGGTTGTATTGTCGCATATGGGGGTAACTCAACCGAGATTGCCAGGTTTGGCTGGCCAATTCACTGCCTCTTCACTTGGCCCACACATATTATAGCCAGAAAATATTGTGTGCCTTCCTACGGCAGTTGTACTTGCATAGCCCACAGTTCTGCGAGGTCGATGACACACAAATTCCCTAACTAACGGCCTGTGAATACGTAGTCCACAATGGCAGATGGTAGTCCAATGGTATATAGCGGGTCAAATAGGTAACGCTTGGTATGTCCATATGAAGGCCATATTGAAGACACAACGGTTAAATAATAAACATAGGAATAAAATAATATGTCACAAATTAATTTCACAGATATATTTCAATTATTAGTGTTATACGTTCATTTAGTTGCAACTAATCTATCGCCATAATTTACATTTTGACACGAAGAGGAAATTCAGGTACATGGTTTTATAAGTGAAATCCAATTTATACTTCAAAAGAAGAACCTTGGTAGACGAATATTGCTCGAAGACGCTGTTAGGGTGACCTATCAGCGCTCGGAATGTTCCGTGGTTCCGGATAGCAAGACAGGCAAAGGTGCAGTACTTAAAATGATCGGAATCTGAATTGTCAAGTTGTTATGGTGTGCTTGTGGATAGTGCAACAAAAGGGGACTGCACAACATGCCCTTGATTTTGGGTTGACGGCTAGTCCCTTTGTGTAAAAGCCAGCTACCTTGAGCGGCGCTTCACTGAGAGTGCTTATACCGAAATAGAAATACGGCAACTTTGTAACAATATGAGAAATTCCTGATTTGTTACTGCTAGCGTCACTAGCTGTTAATTTATTAATGAAACAATGTAAATATAACGCGAAAATATTGAACGTGAAAAATAACCTCCCTAAAGAAATCCTGAGTAGTAGGTTGTGGCATTTGTCAATGAATCTTGTAATATGGGTACGCCCAGCAAAAAAATCACTTAACAAATGGATGATGGAGGGTATTATTTTTGGAATGAGTTGATCTTTCATCGGCATTTATTGATATACTCTAGAAAACGCGAATAATTCTACACATTTCTGCTGTTAATTGAAGAATCGTAAGATCGTACTAGGTAGCTCAATTCATCTACAATAATTTTCTAGCGGGTCTGCGTCAGCATCATTTCAAGCATGCTTTGAAGCTTCCAGTCAAAAGAAGAGCAAACACCGTTGAACGTTTTTCTGGACACTTTTCTTTGTACCGGTGTGATTATGCCGTTCCGAAGAATAAACTTGATATACACATTTTGGAGACAGTGCAGCTCCTCCTTGATTCATAGAGTGGGAGACCTCAAGGATTTTGCGGTATTTTTCTTTAAACGACTTTACTTCAGATGGGAGAGAGAAACCTGACTGCGCGGACTTTGCTTGAATTCCAATGACCGCAGAGATTTGGATAGCTACGCAATATTTCAAAATATATGGATACGTCAGTTTCAAAGCATAAATAGACGTATGCAAACAAACTACTCCACGAGGTTGATCGATAATTTGTGAACTATCCTGCCTTCACATGAACGTACTTACACTAACAACACCTACAGAAGCCATCCATAAAATAAACTGATGAAATCTTCCTTGGTTTAAATCGTCGATACGCTGATTTCTCTGCCAGAATGCAAAATCATCTGAAGATCTAAATGTTGGTCCAAATATGGTCATGTGTCTCTTAACATTCCGACTGCCATATTGTTCTTTATTTGCTAGTGGAGCCCTGTATGAGCGGCTCCATACATATTGTCGTAAGCAGCTTATTGAGGGTGATGAACTTAGCTCTGCTACATCAATGAAGTACCTAGCTATGGTACTTGAAGTTCTGCTGGGTGACCGAATGAAAAAGCTGGAGAAAGCGACCGACATATCCCCTATAGGTCTGCCTAGATGGCTACGTAAGAAAACGGAATTCGAATAACATGCAGCGCTTCACGCATCGGGATGTGATTTGTACATTCGAAGTGTAAAGTATTGTGCGATCATTTGTCAGAGTTGCCACTTGTGCTCTCTGTTCATATACAGGGGTAAATTCAGAGGTATTCGTAAGGTATTGAACACAAATGAATAAGGGTATTTTGCCCGTAGGTTCAAACCGTCTTCTCGACACTCGTGTCTATGGATGACTTACTTCCCGAAGGTAGAATGACATGAGACATGAAATCGATTTGCATAATATGGATATATTTAGGAAGAGTTTGCGATCCACACTCAAAATATCGACCGCTGAGGCATCGGAAATTGCAAAAGCCAACGGTTGCCTGGATATAGCAGAACGCATGTAGTTTCGAGTGCGTAGCGCTCTGTCTTAGGCCAGTCAGTCTTACTGGCTTTGGTGGACTGATCTGAGGCAGATCGCCAAAATCGTACTACCAACTCACATAGCAGAGAGAGACTTAGTTTGCCGACCTCGTACAATGAACCAACTGATGTCTAGCCATATCTACCTAACAGTGTGACCTGAAAAGTGATTTATATGCTGCCAGCATCACGGTTCCAGAAATTATTGTCCCCTTCGTTCGCATGGCCTGAAGAAGTTTTTATGTCGAACACAAAACATTGGTTTCTGAATACACTATTGACACATTTGTTTTGTCTGGTCTCGTTTTAACGAAAAATTTATCTGCATCTGTTCTCCAATTTTTGGGCATTTCTGACACAACATATTTGCGGAAGATTATGGTGGTGGGAAATATAGCCAAAGCCACTAGAGATGTACGATGATCCAGTTCTTCAGTGGTACTTATTTTGTACAACCTAAGCTCAAACACACTAAGCGGTCATACTATATGCCGTAAGCACATTAACGAGTTCAGCCTGTTTGTTCCATTAATTCATATCAATCCGCATAGTACTCGCGTGTGCCAAGGGGCTGCACAAGTCCGCCGTTTGCAAGCAGCCTATTCAAATAATTTACCGACCCATAGCATACCATACAGACCAGTAAATAAGAACCGATCATCCAATATTAGGCAGCTCCATATTGGGTGTAGTGCCGTACTGCACGTAGTATGACGACCATTATACTGCATATAATGCTTGTGGCGTTAAACGCAGGCGGCCACCTTCCAATTCCTATTTCACTCGCATTTTGTGCAGAAATCAGAAGTCACCGCAGTTTCACTGGTATACTTAATTTGGTTAAGTCGTGATGTGTTTCAGTAACACTGGTTCAGTCTGGCAGAGCACACGTTGTAATGTTTCATCAAGTTAAGTTTCAAATGCAGTCAATGCAGAAGCGGCAAATAACCGAAACAGGGAGAGCGTTCCACCACTGACACACAGAATGTGTGAAGCAAAACCAGTGTCCTTCCTGGGGTTGCATATGTGGCTAAATCATGGGATGGATTTAAATGAATAGTTGTGCCTTCAATACAGTAATTGTCGACATACGTGTTTTGGATCCTTCAGGATCCAAAACACCACAAGTAGACAACCGCGCAGGCAGCAGTTTTGATCACGGAAACTCTCTAGTTTTTCTATTATGTGCTAATAAGTGAGATGAGTCAGGCCATTAACCTTCGTCTTTGCTCTTCATTGTTGGGTCGCAAGATCAACAAATTCTTGCTTTTGCCAGATTCGCCAGAACTGGAGGGTGTATTCAACATGTGACATTCCGTTAGCAGTAAGAATTCGTGGACATATGATGTGACAATACCAGCCATATGCCCTCCACAAGAGACCCAAGTGCTCTTTGGCTTTGCTTGCTGCATTTCTCGCCTTGTTAAGCAACGGAGGTCGGCCTATATGAGCACTGTAAGATCCCCTCTATTAAAGACACGTCGTAAAATTTTCTCCAAAGCAGTATGCGCAATTTATCTGGTGCCGTACGCCAACACCCGCGATTTAGCAGCGACGACGTCTAGCGTGCTCTTAACGGATCAATCATGCGCCCTTACAATATCACCTTGTGGTGTCATGTTGTCTTTTAGCGTCTTGATAATCTGTTACATTTTGAGCTCGTCCAATTAGAGTAAAACGCTTGAATGCATCACTCCCACGTGGCCGGTAATGAAGACGAGGCTAACCCTTGTTCCTTGAAATGGGCCTTTTGGTGCACAAGTCTGCAACTCTATCGGGTTAGATAAGGTGCTGTGGACACTCACATTTAGGTGACGTTGCAGCAGGAAAGCACCTATCCAACCCATGATTGGATAGTCAATCCCTCAGCTCTGAATCTTGCGAAAGAGGATGTTGCGATGAAGACGTGCAAATAAATTCGAGAAAGCAAAGTACACAGCGTCAACTCCGTCGTCATTGTCGACCATATTCCTCCAGCTCACACGGGCCACAAGGTCCGTGGTACATGAGTAGATTTGGCGGAGACCGTGATGCTCTTGTACGTGTATTTTGCCTTTTTCCTAGTATTCCTTGATAGCCTCTGCAACAGCGGATTCCATTAACTTGAAAAGAAATGGGAGCAGTGGTATCGGGCGGTAGTTGGCCGATTTAGCGCGGTCCTAAATTACGAAGCTTGCGCAAGCAGTTATACAAGTAAATAAGTAAGTGGCTTCAAACTTGCTGTAATTTGAATTGCATAATATCCACCCATACATGTGCCTATTGGGCATCGATGCACATACAATGAAATAAGATGTCCTATACCCGGGAATAATGACACCGATACGAATTTCTAACCGAACATGGATAAACCATTAAGTGACCAAACAATACTGCTGACAAATCGTGATTAATTTTTTTGATTGTTCGTAATTAGATAGAGATGTACGGAAATCTTGCTACTTGCTTTTAATACAGTTTCAGCCTCAGCCAGTGGCTGAGATAAATGGTAACATATTTTCACCTCGTCTGATCGTCAGTGGAGCGCTAAAGGACAGTGTTTTAGGTCCGTTACTCTTCTTACTCTATACAAATGACCTTATATATGTTATACAGTTTGGCAAACGTTATTTGTTTGCTGAGGATTTAAACGTTGTTTTCACGTTCTCAAGTTCTCTGCATAGTGTTAAACTTAACAATATCCAAAGCGAATCGAAAGCCACTGAGAGATGGGCTGACATGTGACAGATGACGTTTGCAACATTGAAGAGTAGTATTCTGGAGTATGCATGCCATGTAAAAGCAGAATTGTTCAGGCTTCATGACGAACTCATTCCCATCAGCCAATCTATCCGCGAGTTAGGTTTGAGATACACTAGTTCGTTAAACTTTAGCGAACATACAAATCATACCGTTAAAATGGCTAAGCAGTCGGTCGGGCTCATATGCCACCTGCTAACCATGAAAGAAACCAGACGAATTGCTTTCAAAATCAGTGTCATACCTTTGCTTGAGTATTGTTGTGTTACCTTCAGTAACCTAAGAAATTGTGATTTGTGAGCCATTGAGAATCTTCAACACCCCTTCACGAAGAGTATAGTTGGTTATTCAACCGCTCTTTGCATACAGATATAGGGGCAAATAGCTGAATCTTGAACCCCTGTGGTTACGAAGAATGCATTGAAATCTGTGCTTGCTCCACAAACTCGCGTGGCCGAAAGCATATGTTGAAACCTAAAAATTGCACTTTCGAGAAAATACCATATATGAACTGTGAGATAGTGAATGTATATTCTCCTTACCTAGGTTCAAGACCCGCCTAAGGAGAAATTGCTACCTTCTTAGGTATGGCTTCATATGGAATGAGCTGCCAAAGGAGACAAGATTTAATGAACATGTTGCATGTTCAAGAAAATGACGAAGATTTATCTGTCAACTGACAGAGTGAAATGGTTCTTAAGAATTCAATTTGTTGATAAAAAGCTGTATGAAGACGGGCCGGATCATGTATGATCCCTGTAAAACATGGACTGGGAACATGTTCAACAAATCTACCGGCTCAAACATGATCATCTCGTTTGAGCTGCTGCAACCGCTTCATATGCTATAATTTAACGAAACATTTTATGCGGTATTATTCCATTCAAACTTAATTCCTACCGACTGTCTTCTGATCTAAAACCAAGAGCAAAATTATTTACTGGTATGGAGCCAGGAACTATCTGTAATCATCCCCTTAAATTGACTAATTCGTAATCTTTGTTCTGCAGTTCAATTCGCTACATTTGTCCTGTAATGCTAACCATTTATCCTTCTTTTCCGGTGGTTGGCGATATTGCATTCCCTATTTGACTGTTTAACTATGAACACTCATGTAGTTATCTGTCTCCGGGTTTCACGCTGCACAATTCAATCTTATGATTGGCTCGATCTATTTTAAGCAGTTATAACAAATGTTATCAGCTTATTTTCGGCAGTAACGATATTATACTTAGTTCACTCAACTTTATTATTTTACTTCCATCCTTAGTTCATTTCTGCCCACAATTGGGCTGCTCTCTTTTGGTGACAGATTGAAGCTTCCAGGTTATAAAAGACTCTACCTATGTAAGGCACATTGCCACCACTGACTGGCATAAAACAAGTTCCATGATTGAATGATCCGCATGACGGACCGGGCTGAGGATTCGTCGCCCACAATTTATACATGAAAGCAACTGTAAAAAGAACACAACATATGTTAATCAGGTGAGCAACACCCAAATATTTCCAAGTGATGATTTACTTGCTAATTTGCTACACCAACACGCGGCTAGGTTTAACAATGAAGTGCCGGCGAAAACTTTCGAGGAAATACACTGCATGGAATTAGGTCCCTTGGGGACGGTTCCACAACTGAACTTATTATTTTACCTGAACTTATGTGTAAAGTTGTACCTGTTATTTTTCCCGGCTTTTCAATTTGTTAATGACCTTAAACCTGCTGATTACTTTACTATCCGTTTGGATCCATTGTAAAAAGCGTGAACAAAGTGATTATGTTTTGCGATCCTGTTGTACACATTGATCAGACCACATAGTTGGACTGTGTCTCGCATCACCGAGGAATATACGATTTATATATTTATGTTCCAAGTTGGAAAACAAGGTTTTTTTTTATTTTCTTTTGTGTATCCATCCTGTGGGTCTTGTAAGTTTATGTTTTATATCTCATCATACACTGTTGAACTATTGAACCATGCGAATCATGCGAAACAATGCGAATCATTGGATGATCGGGAGACTTGAGTCACTTATTCGCTATCATGCCGTTTGCGTCCCAGACGCAAAAACAACTGCGTCCTGGCAGTCCGTTATCGACCCCTATCGTCCACTCCAAAGATGGATTCCTACCTAATATCATCACTGACCAAATGTTTACTCTGAAGTTACAGCCGAGTTCTTATCTTAGGCGATTTTAACGTACAT
>OX104059.1:24184337-24229649 GCA_944474145.2 Dicrocoelium dendriticum | reverse complement strand
GTGCAGCACTCGCATACCTTAAAGTACACATGAGCTTATTCACTGAAGGATGCAGTGCGGAAAACGCGCTACATCCAACCGCTCACATTTGCGGCATCAAGACCCAGAACACAGTGCTGGGCGTCCGGAGATTTTCCATCCGCTTTCATAGTGCTCACTGTCGCGCACAGACGACCGGAAGTGACATGTGTTCCACAGTGAGGCAGTATTGATTGCCTTCCCTGAAGGTAGATACATGCAAACTAGAAGACATTTCAGTCAACCTCGCGTGCTTTTCGGTGACCCCATGTAATCGGATGTGGATAATAGTGCCTAGGAGAAATAAATAATTGGTGATGTGCCTCCCTACGGCGCTATCATGGAACAAGACTTTATTTATATTTGCATTTGGCCGAATTACCGGATAAATGCACCTGATCGACCTTAAGGATGAGGTTCGCACCTGCGTCTGCAGAGCAATGCATGATGTACGTTAGTTAGCTTTGTAGAAAGGTATCGCGTTAAGTGAAAAATGTTACCGGGTTGGCAACAGCTTGCATTTACTGGTCCATATGTATTTGTTACTGAATTTCAGCCGTTGACAGGTTGAACGAATACGTTTGTAAAGAACAGTTATGAGTTCGGATGAAACGAAAATGAAGCGATAATCTGCGTGAACTAAGTGCCCTACACACCTAGTTTTCAAAATGCGACGCACGGGATATGGTGAAACGCTGTTTGACTGAAGAGATTAACCTAAGGATTGACCAAAACTTAACTTGGTTGAAACATTAGCGAGTATGACAATACTCCGCATATCGTTGTAGCTAGGGTTTCATTCTGAAGTAGAGAATCAAGAACATGGTGATTTCATTAGCTCGTCAACTGCCACTAGTTTGCACATAGTACTTGCTAACTTCATTAAATGGATAAAAGTTGTTGGTATCAATAAATGTCATGTTTTGAAAGTAAATTTGGATAAGCAAATATAATTTGAGAGAAATCTGAAATCCCTTACCATGGAGTGGCACATCCTTATTCCTTGAATTATCTGTTTTAAAGAACCGTTAGGTTCTTAACAGATATTTCGTCAAAGACGGACACAGATTGGACACAGCACTTCAATTTTGTTCTCTGTATTTCATATAGTTAAAGCCATTTGCACAGAAAAGGAAGTTGGGAAAACCGCCTGCAAGTATAGAGTAATGTAATTGCTGAATACTAGACACTCTAAACCGTTGGTGAAATAAATGGTTTCAGGAAAATATAAAACGAACTTGAAAATATACAGCAAAGTCGATTAGAACGATAAGGATATTATATGCAAAAAATTCCTTTTCCTTACTGACGGCACTAACGAAGGAATAACATTCAGGATCCCTTTAAATGTGGTGTATCTTGAAGGCACCTCTCACATTTAATATGTTTTACTGCATACACAAAGGTATTCACAACTACTGTGAATAAGTGTTTAGTAAATACCGCGTGCAAACTGCATATCAAGCTTCTAGAACACCTGAGTGACTTGTCATGGTTAACACTAAGTATAATGCTCTAGTTTGAGTTTCAGCTGTGGCCACTCATATGTTTGTTACATTGCATGTAATTTGGTCAGGTAATAATAAGCCAAAGTGAACAGATTTATCCAGATTTATCTCGAACCAAACCAGGAAAATTTGTCTGCAGCCGTTTGTTTCTGCATACGCTGATTGTACAAGGAAATTAAAATAGAAATAGCTACATTCGTAGTTTTAGTTTAATAACTAAACTTACTTACGTTATTAGTCAGTACAACGGATGCGTACTGGTTATAATAAATTAATAAACCTTAAATCTGTGATTTTAGGACACACACAAGTAAAGGGATGATCACGTATACCTAAAAACAAAGGTACTTTATAACAGCAAAATTTCTTCTTTAAAAATAGAAACCCAAACTTGAGAAGCGCTTCTGATAATATTGGTATCCGGATACATTTAGGAGTTCATTGCAAAAATAGCAAGGTTATTACAAGATTGGCAATAGTCTAAATTCCGCATGAATTCGCCTTGTTGTACTCCATGGTGTCGTGAGCACAGGAGCCAAAACAAAGAGTCGGCACAATTGATTCCAATAAAAGGTTTACGTACTGATTGACAACATATTAGCTAGAACCAGTTTTCGAGCAACATGTTTATAAATAGAAGAAAATGATATTTCATTCTCAACACCGCAAGACACGCCTGCACAGGCATGATCAGGCTGATACAAGAAGGACTGATTATTGTAAAAGCGACGCAAGTTTTTAAGTAACCTAGGCATCAATGGGTTGTGTGCATGTATGGTTGTATATAAGAACAAGTGTAGTTGTGTTGCTTGGAGTTTTGAACGTGACGCCGTATTTGTGATTGCCTTCGGTCAGGCCGAATTAAAAGAAAAATGAAATATTCGTATTCAATGCCCTGCTCCGAGGATTGGGTTAGATTATTTAGATACGTAAGCAGCAGTGACGTTACTTACCAGCGAGTCACATCCTCCAAGTCGCAGTGTTGTTAAACGGATATTTATTGCTTATTATAGAAGGAACGCTCGCAAGGCGAAAACTAACTATGTCCTGAAACACTATCGCCGAACTATGTGCTGGATTTTTAAACGGGTACTGACCAACTGACACCACGAAGATGTTGTCCGCCTAGCCAGCTTAATTAATTTTTTGTGATTGATCTGAGCACTGCATCAGTAGTTCTTGAAGTCCTTCGCAAGGATAGGCGGCCCCCGTTTCTTCAGAATTGTATTTCACTACAGGCATTGCTGTGAGTGTCAAAACGCTAAGCTGCGTTTTCCAGAATCTACATCGATTCAATTTGGACAAATTTAGATTTCTGCAAGTGTGGCACAATTTGGCCCGTTCCTACAAACTCGGCAACCTGGAATTTTTAAAAGTATTCTGGCGAGAAGGCGGTAGGAGTTCTGGCAAGGTTGACCTTGTATATTCTAATCGGACTGAAACGGCGTCAAGGAGCAATATCCAACACGTGCGCCTACTGAACGATGCACTCGGACGATACGACCCTTCAATTTTCCACAACTTCTCGGGCGATACATACGGTTGTATGTGGAATACGCAGTACAAGTTTGGCATTCATGACTGACGAGAGATCTCTTCACATTGGATTTAACCAAACGCCGGGCAACCAGATACGACAAGGTTCTGCATAATTTGCCGTATGAACGAAGGCTTCTAGTGCTCGGGGTCTTAAGAGACAATATCGGCGATTGCGCGGAAAATCCATGTTGGCTTACTATGTTTTGAGAGATCCTAACCACACATGCCACTAATTGCTAGAGCTCATTCACTAGACGCAATTTGAGAGGTCACTATTTCAAGCTGGCATAGCAGCACGGTCGTTTAGAATTCCGTCCGAAGTTCTTTTCCATACGATTTTGCAGAACGTGGTATGCCCTACCTGGATCTGCCATATGTGCTCCCAAACTAGCAGATTTCAATTTCGGGGTTTACCTTGCACTTATTTCGCTGCACCGACTTAAATAACCCGTTACCATTGGGTAAATATAAATATCTAAGCGATCTGCTGGCGATGAAATCTTGGATTATATTCCACATTTTCACCTTCAGAATGTGCACACCAGAATTAGTGAAGATTATACCAACATCTAACTTGCCGTCATTTTGCTTGGATTTACCCTGGCTTTATAGTCTATACAAAACATACTTCAGTTGGTTTATTACGTAAACCCTGTTTTACAAACAATATTTTAACTTTTGTATTTGCACTATACTCATCATACGAAACCTGTGAATCATTAGTTATTTTACCCGTGTAGAACCATCGTACACACAGGGATCAATTGTGAAAAGATACATCAAATAAGTGCATTAGCCCCACGGAAACGCAAAATAAATCAAATACGTTTTGGTACTTTTGCATATGGGACCGATTTTTCTGCTAATGGGAAAACTCTCTACCCACCGCACATCAGCCTATATTTGTTTACTGTTCTAATCAAACTTTTGTCCTCTGATGCAAGCATACACACCATTTTATCTTCGTCAACCAGCTCGTTTTCTCTGATTTCATATTCATGGAGTGTAAATCCAAAAAGATAACAGTATCATTCAATGTTATGTCAGAAATTTGCTTAGTCAAATATCACCTAATTAAAGCCACACAGTTGATTAAGTTAGTTAATTCATTTTGTAGTTAATTGAAGCGATCTTTGTAGAAATTGGTGATAATATACACCAAACTCTATTGCTGACGGAAGCAGTTACTTGATTTGGAAAATTCCAAGCTTTACCTAAATTACTAATTTTCGGATAAAGTAGTGCGATCAGAATTTACCTGATCCAATCATGCTGCATGATGGGCATTAGCAGGTTGTATTACCGCATAATTCGTACAATATACTCAACACTTGTAGAATTATCTCTAAATGCATGCATGGATTTCTATATTATTTTGATCAAAATGCAACATACCAGTCTATTTCACCGTGATATCTTTTTCCTGTACAAATCAATTCGCCAACCAAATCGATTTTGCTGTTGCTAGGCCAGCAGTGTGTTCAGGATTAAGCAACTTCTGCATCCGTTTCGTAATGTTCCCTTATGCGCTCCAAGTAAATGACATCCGTATTATCTTATATTCTTTAAGCGCTATTATTTTCTAGACGGCAAGGTTCTAAACAAATGAATCAGACATTTATCGGACCCTCTGCTTAATAGTCACGAATTTTAAATTAAGTAATTACCGATATTCACAAACAGATTAGAGCGATTCAGATTGGCGCTAAAGTTTTTTCTGCATGGTCTTGAAAACAACAGTTCGTGGACATGCACAGCGGTATGTATTGACAGCAGAAAAATGTTAGCTACGGTATTATTCGTCTGCTTGTTTTTTGCATTGGATTGGTGTTAAAACACAGCAGCCAAAGGTCG
The DNA here is from genome assembly GCA_944474145.2 of Dicrocoelium dendriticum. NCBI lineage: Eukaryota > Metazoa > Platyhelminthes > Trematoda > Plagiorchiida > Dicrocoeliidae > Dicrocoelium > Dicrocoelium dendriticum. The sequence goes on along the minus strand of OX104059.1, from coordinate 24,224,730 downwards.
ATAACTAAAGGAGGAAAAACGTTTGGCAGCTCTGTAAAATGTGGCTTCAGTTTGTGAATTTCTCATTACCTTTGATAAGTAATATATTATACTTAACGGTTCTACTAATTATACAGTGTGCAATGAATTGTATAGCAAGAGACGGCAACCGGCAAATTATATAGTTGTAAAATGGTCCATGAAATCCTGAAAAGCAATCTGCGTGACAGTCCTTAGCCAAACACGCAGCACGAAAGCAAAAATGAGTAAGAGGTATACGATTTAACAGAATGGATAATGATGCACTCATATTATAGAAAGAAAGACAACCGATTAAATTTTTACTTGTATTTTCTATCTCACGACAAAATATTGCATACGTTATAGGAATATTATGTTAAATTTGAGCCAAAAATATGGATATAAATTTTGAATCTTTCGAGAGATTTTTGGCTATCACGTTATTTTTCAAAATAACTAACGCACTCTTTTATTTTTAGAGGTTTGTGATTATTTACACAGTATGTCAATTTACATGGCCAGTCTTGAGGTAGGTAATCGCAGATCAGATGATAAGGAAATGTGTCGCAATATTCTGATGCAAGTTTTTATTGCACTTATGGAAATTTACTTACTTATACGTAAAGCAATCTTCACTTGAAGCTGGCAATTTAAATAAGCGTACTCACTATAAACCTTGCAATAATATGCAACTAGTGTTCAGAAGTATAGGAAAACATTTATAGTAAATATTATAATAATACCATTAATAAACAGATATATATTTTAGTTTATTTGGGAATTCGTTTAATGTACCCGGGATTCGAAATGTGCAATCATTTGGTCTAGTTTAACCGTACTCTTAATTGCTGCAATTTATTTACAAAATATCACATAATCAAGGATATTAAATGACTGCAGTTGCAAACACAACAGATGACTAAATTGCTTTTTATTAAAAGCATTTATTAAAAGCCCTCACTTTCAGAAAATATATAACATTATCATGCTCAAATTTAACAAATTTTGTCCATTTTTTCCTTTTATTGTTTTACATACTAAGTAACTTAAATTTTGCGGCGTAAATGATTTAATTAAATAAACTGACACTTAGGTATGTAGTTTATTTAAAAATACGTTAGAATAAATGACACATTACTTAGTTGTTTGTAGGCATTTATAAATATACATTTACTATTGTGTCTGGAAAAGTTAACTTTAGGCGCGAAGTATTAATATTGCAGCAATAAGTAAAAATTGAGTACAAATAAGCGTAATATAAATCAACGGATATATAATATTATTTTTGTAAATTATATGGACAATAGTGAGCCAACCATCTCTTTAATATCCTTGAATTTAGAGAGAAAATACTACCAGCTTTAATTTCACACACACACGCACAATGGTTACTAACGTATTTGCCATGCGTCTGATTACGTTTGCAAAATTTTATTAAAACTAATAACGTTTAGAGAATTAACGGTAACAGTTGTGAACTACAACGCATTAGACACTGATAAATAATTCCGTAGCAACTATAGCATTACAAACTTTTATTACATACTGATAGTATACATTTTATATATGTAAGCATCTCAATAATTCATTCACTTCGACCTAAGAACGTGGCACTAATTGAGCTTTTCAGTTAGAGGAAAAATATATAGTTTATTAAACTCTTATTTATTTGATAGTTATTTAGTTTAGTTAGCAGCACGTGTAAAAAGAATGACCAAATTATTTGAATAATATATAGCAAACTAAGCAAAGGGAATACAATTATAACAAAATTCGCTATCACAGTAGACCTAGGCACAAGCAACATCTGCTAAGGATAGGTAGGATTGAGTTCACAGTCCATCAGTTATTTGTGAAATCTGGACTTACACATAAGCATCGTCTATCTATTAGACGAATCATAGTAGATTCAAAAATAAGGCCTATAATTGCAAGGCTAATTTCTACAAAATCTACAAACAGATTCTTTATGTAACCCTGCATTTATATCGTAATGTGGCAATGTGATGTTGCGTCAGTAACGTAACACAACATCAGCATTTATATTTGCCAAACAAATGCGTATTTGCGTTTCTCGTGTTGCAGACAAATGAATAGTCTCTGGTGCATCAGTGCTGTACGGTAGTCAAAGGTGAACTATCCTTTGTAAATAAATGTAATTATTGATAATGATTTCTCGAAAGCACAACTTGGTAAGTATTTTTAGGGAGCTAATAAAAAGTACATTAATTACGTATGAGACCTTTCTACAGCTGACTATGTCCTATTCCTGCTAAGGCGAAAAACAATAAGCAACTCGTCTACTTTAAAAACCAGTTTAAACCCTATATTTATAGCTGCTCAACCATGTGTTCCAACAGCGAATTATATGAACCATGTCAAGTTGAAATTATGGATATGTTTCTTAATCGGACAAAATAGTAGAAGCTTATTTCCATCATTGTGTATGCAGCATAAATTGTTGTAATATTCCTTCGGGATATCGATCGCTGTTGCCAAATATATCGACTTAAAAATATCCATGTAATGCTGTACATGAACTGCGCTAAAACCTGCCGTTAAACAAATGGTATTGGGTTAAATAAGTAACGATATTTAGTATAGCCAACGCCAGCGTAAAATATCAGTTTCATTTATCTACCAACGTGTGCAAACTCTAAATTTCTAGGTGACATGAAATGAAAAAGTCTTATAAACAAATGTTCGTAACTTTGCTTTATTTTTCGTTATTTTCCTGTTTTGGACACATTTGCTTGATTACCCTAAAGTTTACGCTGACGTAAGTCAATGCAAATGTTGTAAATGAAGCAGGTCAATTATGGATTAGCTGAAATGCTCAGTCTGATTAACCATATCATGAGTTTGTAATATTCCGTGGGCGTTAACTAAGAGATGCATGTAAACACATTTTGCTGTAACGCCGTTTTAGAGAAATCTGCTTCATCTGATACTTTTATCTACTGTGTCTATCTATCGAACTCCAGGTTACTTCCTATTTGCCTCACGGCTTATCAGCTGCTTATGTAGCAGAGGATAGTAGCTAACACTGACGCCGCCGGACTAAAAAGCTCTGTTGGATTGTGAACATAAATAAATGGACACAAGAATTACTTGTTGTAAAATGTCTGTCCGTCTCATGTAAACTGCCATATTACATTTAAGGACTTTAGTTGCCTAAAGAACATCACGAAGTTTGAGTGTTTATCCCTAGCTTAGTTTAATCGCTATAATTATATTGTTGAGCATTAATGTGTATCAAAATATATATCCAATTTGATTACACTGATATTTAGATACAAATTATAAGCGTAGTTAAATTAGTTCTAACTTAAGCTCTTAGTATTTTTGTGCTACTTGTTTTTAAATCTTTTAAAGCACAGTAGGGAACCCCAGTGAGTATCAAACACGCGTGGTATTTTATTGCTTACTTATGCAGAGCACTTGTTCTATTATGTACATATGTCACCCAGCTATCAAATTGAATGCATGATAAACAATAGTTAATATATTTGTGGTAAATAAAAATTCACTTTGGAAACGCCTTTTGCCAGCATTCTCATGAGCTACGCTAAATATTATTGCATCAGAAGTTGTTATGGTCACTTAGTTTCGTGGAACACCTATGCGTTAACATTATGCACTCAACCCTTTCGTTTGAATCTTTGGCGTAGTCCTCAGGTATGCCAGTTAATTTAATTGAACCCGGTGGATAAAATTTGTTGCATGCCTGAAAATTTAACGCTATTTCAGAAGTAGCAGCTGCAGAATAACTAAAACTAGGATAATTATGAAAAATAGTAAGAGTGATGCACAATTATTATTATATTAGAAATTGCCACCCAATTACCAAGGATGATATGTAAAAATGTTGAGAAGCATAATATAAATTACGCTATTACTTTTAATTCAATATTCGAATGATGTTTATTTAAATTGTTAAGCTGTGGTCGTTGAGGATACAACCGAATAATAGTCAATTTAATAAAACTGTATTTGTAAAAGCATCGTTCATTTTGTTTAACCTGTGTTTATTTGCTTGTTACACAGCCTAAGAGAAAAGATGGCGCCGTTCCGGTTATTCATAGATTAATGTACCAAAATGATATCACGTTACATAATGCCACGATGTCGCGTACGTTAGCTGACCTAGTACCAATTTCCTATTCAAAATTTAATAACAACAATGCCAGCTATCCAAGCAGAACCGCATGAAAAACATTAATTTAACCAATTGAGTCGCAGCAAGAGAGATGATTACACAGTAGGAGAAGATAGAGGTTATCACAAACGGTTTAGGTCGCTGAAAAGGGACATATTGGCCAACTCATCTAAAGCTTTAGGTATAATTAATGGTATATTTCTATTTGTTCCAAATGATTTCGACTATTATTAATTCCTTACCGTTGTAATGTATTACTCCATTGGTTTGATTGTGTGGTTGTCGAATTTTATTACAGTTGTTAAACGTGCTAGCAAAAGGCAAGCATAAATATCTGAAAATTGAGCATTGGACAGTGCTTAAAACTGCTTTCATATATGCCTGATACTTACAAGTTACATAAGAAAAATCTGAGTACTTGTGCTTCACAAAAAGTGGCATTGTTAGTAAATTACCATATAGAATAGGACTTTGATGAACATATGCTTGTGTGACAATTTGCGACACAAATCGTGGAAGGGTTTTCCCATAATCAATCTCAAATGGGGGCATTACTTTTCGTTGCATGAATAATTGTGCCTGCTCAATAGCTGGATTTTGCCAATGATATCTAACGATATTAAACTTTTGGATTTACTCTTAACGGATCGTCATCCACCGTCAAAAAGCAATTCCTTTGTTTAGATACACAAGCAAAAATATTTGAAAGTTTTTACGAACGCGTACCATATTTGTACCAAGAGGAAGGTTAATCTGGAATATCAAATTGTTGTTCTTCAAGCCATTTGTTTGTTTTATAACCAAATGTTTGGAATAAACCGCTTATAAGTTTATGTCAATTTGCATTTGTTCAAATCAATCTGGTTGCAGTTTAGTTTTCGTCGGATATCACTTCCGGTCTCCACATCTAATTCACAGCGCTTAGCCGCTAGCAGCTAACAAATGTCATATTTAATCAGCATGCAATTGGGCCCCGTATGGCGCCTGTTTGTTTTGTATTTTCTTCCCGTGCTCCTGCCTATTTAACCTTGAATTCAGTCACACGCTACTAGGTCGAACAGCCATCACTGACCAGCACTGACGAGTAAAAACCCCTGGATATAACTAAATATAATCACCCCGTGTCAAATTCTACTAAACAAATCTTGCAAATAAAAACCCATTGGTTATTGTGGCATTGGCTTTTTATTAAATTGATCAAGTTACTGTAGTTCAAGCACATAGTTCCTTGAATAAATCGTTTATTTTCATAAAGCTTCCCTAAATATTTCATCTAGCCTTCGCAATCACGCAGCTTTATGGTTCCCGCAAGGAACAGATTATACGACAAGCAAAACCTAGTGTTTCTTCACCGAACAAACGAAACTAACAAAATCTGATGCCAAAATTTAAATGTACGCCTGTCGTGATCCCCTTGTTACTCCCATTCCAGAACTAATGAGGTCAATTCCACAGAAGTCCAAATCTCCGGAACGATAAAAATAAGGATCATAAACGAACCAACTAAATATGCACGGACTTCTTATTAATAAAACGCTAACACATTCGAATGAGCTGAACCAATATAAAAGGGAAAGACTGGAGAGTTAATCCTACCCACTGCATCCGAATGAAGCCCCAAACTAAAAAAGAGATTGCTTTTAGCCTTCCTAATATATTTATGTTAAACAAAGTTAAATTTGGTGTATTAAACTTGGCCAACATATATTTATTCGAAAGTAAATAACTGTCTGAAACACTCCCAAGCACTGCTGCTTGATTATTTTTGTAATTCCAGCTTTAGAAGTCCACGAACAGATTAAGGAGTTAGCAGCTTACCATAGCACAACGGACCGAGTTCAAATATGCAATGATTTCACCCGCTAGCACGTCTTTACAGGGGACCAGCCATGATATTTCTTATCCATCATTGGATCAAACAGCTATTAATTTTTAAATGCTTACCCACCAAAGCAAAAGAGATAAATTACTTAATGTGGTTACAAGGCACTGTTAAATGGATCACGACAGCTCAGCTCAAAGGAAATAGCACTCAAGCACCAGCGATACCTAGGATAAGGCAGTGTCACGTAAGTAAATACATGTTAACAACTACTATCGCAATCTTGTTGGGTATGGCTCAACCGATATTCGCTCACCGTTTATAAATGACGGAAAAAGTCTTAATCATTAGAACAGTGGAATATCAAGGGTCCTGAAGCAGTGGCTCAATAATTAATCAACACGCAAGTGACACTCCTAGGTTGTAAATTCAATATCGGAGTAAACCGAAAGCCATTCACCATACCAGCGAAAATTTTCAACCCATGTAGAACACGCTAGAACCAGATAAGTTCTTCTAACCTACCACGCGGAAACCTCTATATAAAGCTACATACTGCGCCGTTAATCATCAAAAACAAGGGTCTTTTAATTACCCCTCGCCAAAACTCACCGTCATATTACGAAAACTGGCACATTAAACATGACAGATCCAACTAGTTCACGAGGACCAAGTCACCGTCCATTTAATCACCTCAATGTGCAGTCCCTCCCGACACAGCAGAACTCGAAACTTCTTTAATAATGGTGGGAACGGAGCCGCGGCCATTCCTACTTATTACATACTGGCAGACGCCACCTGATTGTCCCTAATGTTTGTGCATGTTTTTCAGTTGGCTCAGCTAGACAGCGGCCAGGCAAACTACAAATTAGTTTTGCATTCTTAACCATCTCCCTGTCCACAGAAATGTCTGTATTTTCAAATGCCACATTGCCCATACCTTCACACCTGCTAAAAATAGACTAGACCCAACTACTACTACGCACATATCTTGCGTCCACAGTACCTGAATACAAAAATAAAGCAACGAAGCGCAACAAGCTGACCACACGCGCAATAGGCGATTGCCTCTAATTACACTTTAATGCCAGTTCTGTTAATAACACGAAATACTTCCTACCTTGTTTGCACATCATAAAGACCCACAAGCAATGCTGACTTCGGAGACTTTGTGCTTTTCCGATACATTAAAATCCATATTAATTATTCTCAATCATCATTATTTAAAAAAGGATGCGGCCTATGCAAAGAAGGAGGATGCATGATATGCCCACAAGATTTGCTTATTCAAACTATCAGTCCTAGAATATATTAGTTTGTCCTTCTCAGGAAGAAGTTCACATATTCTACATTACAAATCTCTAAGTGGGTCAAGCATGAGTGTTATCAACTTCACTTCATATTTCAAAATTATTGCTGAGATGCCACACAAAAGAAAGATCATTGGTAGGGCCATTAACAAATCCAAGAAGAGCTGATCCTATATACCACAACTGTGTACACATTCAAATTTACTTTCCTTGATCAAAATTAATGGGTGGATTAAATAGGCTAATGTATTAACTAGGGCGACCAGTATACAGCAGTAGATATTCACTTTGTTGGTCACAAATACAAAAAAATTGGAATAATACAAACTACCCGGTAGCAACCTCAAGATTTCTGCGTTAATTAGGCCATCAAGCATAATATTAAAACAATACGCAAAGTTAATATAAAGTAAACGGAATTTGAACAGTTAATCCGGACATTTGATTGCAATAGGTACTTCTCACTAAAACAGTTTGCAACGCCTTGGAATATTCCTACCATCGGACCTATAAGCCAATATCATTATTGGCTACAACTAGTTTAAAGCGCTTTCAGCCATCTGGAAATAAAGAAGACTAATTGATGCATGCAGAGACTGGATATTTCATTTTACTCTTATGGTGGCACAACACCAGTTCCAAGGTCAAGCACGTATGTTTGAGGAACAGGAAATAGAATAAACCATTAGCTCAAAGAACGGCATGTAAAAATGAAGAAACAGGCTCAAGTTTAACCAAGGCTACCCCTTGATCAGTGGACTGGTTAATGTAGAAGGATAATTCCTACATTTTTCAGCTATCAGGTGACAAGTTTCGCACATTTCCCTACGTCCATAACTAGAGACACATCCGTAAAATATGCATTGATGTTAAAAGTTCCAACGACTTTTGTAGCATGGAATCATCCTATCAGTACCATCCAACATGTAATGAGTTCCATCGAACGGCTTTCAATCACTACACCGATGGTATTCCACCTGCCTTCGTAAAACTAGTAGTGCCTGGAAGGCTGTTGTCATTGATGAACGTTTACCATGTGGCTGGAATCATGCTGTCTTTAAGTCTATTGAAATAAATAGCTCACCACTACTGTCGTCAGTGCAGCTCGAAATAAAAAATGGAAATTAACCGATCAAACAATCACACACCTGTATTAAGCAGGTTATTAGAGAAATTATTCAAGAAGGGTGCGATGAAAATCTTTTAATTCGCTGGCGCTTGTTAAAACTGTAGGAAGAGTGGATCACGGTATTCCCTGACTTAGCAGAACACTTGGAGTGGCACAGACGGCTGAAGAGGCAGCCAACATCTTACATTTGCCGGATGCTACAACTTTCGAATGAGAGATACGCTATTGGTATACACATACATCCAAATCACATGCTGGCAATTAGTAAAATAGCATTTACTGCCATAATTTTGCTGAAGAAGTTGCTGTCACTATGCACACACAATTCTCCCGGAGTCGATGGTATTCACACGAGAGCGCTGAACAAAGCAGTTACAAATCTGCCCAGGCATTCATCGCGTTTCGTCCAAATTCGCAGGATTAACAAAATTTGCATACCATGTAGAATCGGCTTAAGTACTCATAGCTTCAGACACGGTAATGGCTTGAATCCCACCCAACTCTCACCCATTATGCTCCATTCCTATTCTCTCAAATATGATGAAGGGAACCATCGCTTAAGATATACTTAGAAACCATGGAATGCTACATTATAACACCCGAGCAACATTGCTTCATCCGACAATGTTCCTGCACTAAAACCTACTGGTTGCGCGCGGTATTTGGACGGAAGCTTTCGATAAAGACAGTGAGGCAGACCAATAACCTCGACTTATTAAAAGACTGAGATTGGACAATTGCATCATAATTCCCAGTTAAGAAAACTTCGAATCTGGGGATACTGTATATGCGTGGATCGTATATTTCCTCAGGAAGGACAAATGCAAGTCAGATTTTTTGTTATCCGATTCATTTTAGTGTAAAATTCCACAAGCTTCGGTACTGTAGCCGCATCTGTTTCAGTTCGCTTATGACCCTAAAATTTGGCGGTCATCGCCTACCAGTGATATCACTGTGCACTTCCGCGATCACTGGACAAAGCCTATGAGTGATCTCTCAACGATATACATTTTTTTCTATTCACATACAATATTCGCGGCCATCTCTCAACAGCAGTCACGTTTGAGCGCGACTTTGGGATATATATCCAGTCTGATCACGGCTACTAAGTAACACCTGAGAAGACATCAGTGGCTGGAAAACGATACGTTAGGAACTTACGAAATGTGTTTAGGTTAATTTATCCGTCTGTCTATTTGCAGTTGCATACCAGACTGGTGTTGTATCATGTACATATTTACTAAATCACTGCTCCGTGCACGAATACGATGAGTTGTTTTATTGCAGAGCAAAATATCTTGAGCGGATAGAAGTTGAAGCGCACTCAGGGAGAAAAAATGGGTCAGAGACTTGGTCATTATTGATGATATATCAACTGAGCCTGTTCAACCCGACACACCATATCTCCTATTTACGACGATTTAAGTTGGACTCTTCGAAATGGATTATCGAAGTAAATGATTTTGTTTTCGGGACATGCACTGCAACTTCTCACTATGCAATTGTTGCTGAACCTAATAACTCCACGCTGCTGGGTTCTGTTTTTCTCAAATCTGCTAACTGGATGTCGAGTTATGCCACTGGAACGAATACAGCCAACTTGGCAGAGGAAATCATGATAATAGGGCATGGAAATCACACGAAAATTTTACGAATGACTTTAACATTTACACAGTGAGTTCATCCGTATTGCCAGTGAATTGAGCGCTAAGGTTGAGCTTTGCTTTTACAAGCCTATGGAAGATAATCCTTAACTAAATTAAATTGCATGCATTATCAGTTCTACACAGTAAACGCTCGCCGTTAATTTTGGTATTGACGTGAGATGTATTAACCCATTGTTACTACAGGCGTCCCTTACCTTCGTGATAGATGCAGTACACCGACTTGAAACACATTGTACCAAATTAGCTACCGCGATCGTGTTGTCGGCAGTTTGCATCAGCTGATCAGTACACACAAGTATTAGCGGACTGGTGCAAATCATTTGGAATGGCAACCGACACGCAAGCCGGTGCGCATAAACTGAATTTGTGGCCCGCAATGTTGCACATGGTATTCGCTCGATTGTTATATGTCAGATTTGTCTGGCCATTTAACTGCATTCTCTCCAGCTAAGGTACTTGGCAGACAAAGTGTTTCTGCGAACAAAACATCTGTGCCTTCCTGCGGTAGTTGTACCTGCAAAGCCCAGAATTCCGAGGTTGATAAAACTTATTTCCCTACCTAACGGTCTGTGTACACGCAGTCCCGTAAAGCGGATGGTAGTCCAATGGTATATAGCGGGTCAAATAGATAAAGACTGATATGTCTCGCAATAGGAATATATACAGGTAATTTTTAAACGTAACAATAAATTGGTATGTGACAATTTGATTTTGTAGACATGTATTTTCGTGATAATTCGTGTAAGTGCATTTAATTGCAACAAATCGCTCGCCGTGATTTACATTTTCGACACGACGAAAAAATTCATGTAAATGATTATATAGTTAACCTCTAGTTCTACTTCCAAAGAATAACATCGGAAGAAGGTTGCTCAATGTTATTGATAGGGTGACTTAACATAGATAGGGCTGATTCGTGTGTCTGGATATCAAGAAATTCCCAGGTGTAGGACGGCAAATAACCGGGATATGGCGTGCTAAGCGTTTTTAGCGTGTTTGTGAACAATGCGAAATAAGGGAACTGCACAACTTGCCACGGAATTCTGGGTTTACGTAAGGCCCTTTGTAAAAAATCGCAACGTCTTATCTGCGCTCTAATGAGAGCATTATTACCGAAATATGATTATTACAAACTTATTGCAATGTGCGCAGGCACAGCAAGTGTCACTTCCTCTTAGGCTGCTAATGAAATGGTGTTAATAGAAGATTATAAGACGAAAGATTACCTATTTGAAGGACACCCGAGTGATGGTTATCAATTGAGGGCATTTGCCACTGACTGGTGTAATTTGGGTGCGTCCATCATAATGATAACTAGCGAATGGAAGATGTAGGGTTTTATTCTTCAAATGAACAGCTATTTTGAGAGCATTTTGCACTTTTTACAGCAGATTGTTTTGTTTTATTAAATAAAACGCGTATCAGTTATATGTTACTGCTGTCAACTGATGACAGAACAGATTGTGGGTAGATCATTGCATGGACATTAGTCATCGAACTATTATACTTGTTTTGAAGGGGGTCATTTGAGATGTTTGTGACGGTAGCATTCTTAGTATGATGGTTTCTTAAAACTTTTATGCAACAGAAGAGCAAGCAAAAGGTGGACTTTTGTTTGGGCCGTTTTTGGTACTGGTGCGATGCTGCCGTTCCCAGAAAAAGTTGGGAAATTAACTCGTTGAAGAGGGTGTAGCCTTTCCTTGTTTCGAACAATGATAGCCCTCAAGTAGATGCCGTCTTTTTCTTTAAAGACACTCCTTAAGTCCACATGACCTCTTCAAATGGGTACAGTGAAATTTACTCAAGAACAGCAGATGTTAAAATAGCAATTTGGATAACTACACATGTTGTCACAATGATTGGATACAGCAGGTTCAAAGGATAAAATAGTCGTACTTGTATATAAAGGTTCCTTGGGGTTGATCGATTTTGTGTGAAGGGTCCTGCCTTCACAATAGCCTACCTAAAATAATAAACCACGCAGAAGCTAACGTAATAAACTATACTAACGATATCGTCTTGTATATGAATCATGGAAACGCCGACTAATTTACCTGATAACAAAATCAGTCGAAGGACCTCATATACCGTTATCTGTCTATTAACAAACTTGATTGCGATATTATGACTTTTTCGTTAGGGGAGCCATGTACAATCAGCACAATCCACAGAGCCTTATGCGGCTTCCTGTCGGTGATGGATTTCACTCTGCTACATCAAAGAAATATCTAGATATGTTACTTGAAGTTCTGCCAGATTGCTTAATGAAAAACATTGAGTACGCAGAAGACCCAATTCCCTATGTGTCCGGCCCAATGGCTATGTAAAAATCCGATGTGTCTGACAGGTAGCTTTGCAAACCTCGGCATGTTATATGCACCTTCGAAGTGCATAGGTTTGTGAGATCATTGGCCAGATCAGCCACCTCTCCTACTTGTCCTTCTAAAGGGGGAACTACAGTGGTCATTCGCGAGATATTGAACCTAGAAGTAATACGTTTCATTTATCAGAAGGTACAAAGTTTCCGTTTGATACTAGTCCTTTTGTATGACTCACTCCTCGCAGATAAGAAGACATGGGACATATAAACGAGTTGCGTGTTGTCGAAATATGTGGCAATAATTTGCGATCCACGCTCCAAATAGTGAATGCTGAGGCGTCGGAAAATGTAAAAAACATACGGATGCATAAGCAGAGTAGAACACGTGTAGTTTCGAGTAAGTGGCGGTCTGTTTCAAGTTGGTAAGTCTGAATAAAGTTAGTGGACTGATCTAGGGCAGAGCCCCATTCCAACTCACATAGCAGACTGAGGTTTAGTGTGGTGACCTCGTACCATGAAGCACCTGGGATCTTACAAGCTCTAATGTATTACTTAACACATTGATCTGTAAGATGAATAACATCCTGCCCGCATCTGGATAACCGCATGGGGGTTTGCCAGTTTCGCATGCTTGTTGCGTAAGGTTATACAAATCTTTCCAGGGGTCTTGAATTTCTATGTTGTCGCTCTCGTGTGTTGGTTTAATAGATGCTGCTAAGATGAAAGGTCAAGAAAAGGCTGCTCCGGTTCGCATGCCAGCAAAACTGCACCATTACTGACAGTTGTCTAGATTGAAGGAACACATTCACGATCATCGGACCATTGGCAATCGACGCAGCCTGGCGATAGATTGCCATGTGAGGTTTTCTTTCGAATTGGGTCTCGCGTATATATCGATATCGTTCCTGGTCGTGAGTAGTCGCTTCACGCTCATCATGACTTTTGAGTCGGGAACACCGCGTACATGCATAGTTCTTGCTATCAATTCTTACCGGTTTTCGTCTAGATAGTGATTCGCCTGTCTACAGTTGCTCCACGGAAGATCGGGGAATAAGCAAATGAATCATGACACATTCTGGAGGCCAGCTGCCGATAACAGAACAGCATATTCTATAATTTCGAAAGTTAAAACAACATAGATAATTATTGGTTCAACATACGGATGTGAGTATGAGTGACGGGTAACCAGCGTCCAATGGACGGGCTTAGCTACAACACATGTAATGTCACAAATTAATTCCACTGTTACACAGCATGAATCTGTTTTCCTTTTAAGGATTGTGTCGTCCATGCAGGACTGTTTGCGCGTCTTACGGGTGGTATGCGACTTGCAACTCAAGTTGGCGTTGGTCTACATACTGCCGAATAAGACTGTGTGAACAAAACCTTGCATTCATCATTTAATCAAGGTTCGCAGGGTGGGGCAGAAAGTCACAATTTCATTTTGCCGTTTTCAGAAATCAAATCACAGCACCACTGGTGCCAAAGTTCCTCTATATTTTTGGAACCGTTTGAAGGATGGATGAGGCGCTGCCCATGCTCATGGCTATCGGAGTGGCGATAGAAGTTTATTGCTTATTGATGCAACTGAATATATTGAAGTTTAGAGCCACAGACTGGGCACTTTTACCTTGCTGCCGGGTCTTCTTCCTCATGTTAATCTGTGGCCTAATGAGAACGACCGGAATTCACTCGTTCCCACGCCAATTTTAAATAAATGGCTTTTGGCGCTGCTCATTTGTTTAATCAGTATTACCAGTCTACCGTTTTTCTGCCATAGTTCACGTAAACTATTTACCAGTGGGCTGACTACAAATACCGTAAAGAACCACAGTAATCTGGTTTGCTATTTGTATCTTCAACTGCTTTGCTTTGAGACTGAAACATTTCCTATAGAACTTGCCATAAAAATTGCTACACTTAATTCCAATTCGTACATATTTATGGTATAGAGGAAGGCAGCAATATACTGCCAAGCTGATTGCAGTCACATGGGCTTTTGTTTGGTTAGCACAATCCATTTGGTAACTTGATGAATTCCGATCACGTCTCCAACGCTCATTGTCTCCTGCAGTTCGTGTGGACGCTGAATTTTCTGCATTTTTAGGATCGTCGAGTTCCCTGCTTCTGGCCGTGGCGGCTGTAAGCGCTTTGATCTCCCACATAGTAAACGAGCGACGACCGATACGGACAAAATCGTATGGTAGCTAAATTGATAAACGGTCTAAAGCCATGATTGCTGACTCATCGGATAAAAGGTAGAGTTGAGCTCCCTTTTGGACAAAATATATTGTTATGGAGTTGTGATTTGGAATATTCCTCGATTACGCATTTACAAGGATGTTGCGAAAACCTCAATATGGAGATTAAAATCGACACTAACAAGCTATATCACAAAATTGCAGTGCACTTGATAGCGCTGAGTAAGCTGGGACTAGTGTACGTGAACCCACGTTTGGGTGCTTAGATTCAGCTGAGCAAGATTGGCAAAACAACGTGTTTACAGATGGGCGATTAGCAATCTGATTCGCTCAAGGGAACAAACTCCTCGCACGACGTGGATGGACAAACTTGTGCCTCAGGGCTGCGTGGAAATAGCTCCCTTTTAGGCATTGTTGCGGAATGGAGATTAGAAACCAAACTTGTGTCTACCGCACAAAATCAAATCATACATATATCAAACGTTATTACATATACCGTCATTAGCCGCTTTGGGCTGGCTAATTTCCAAAGTCACGGAGCGCACTTGGTGTGTTGAAATGATATTGGATATTGTTCAAATATTTTAAGGGTCAAGTTACATAAGCCTGGAGATACAAAACAGAGCATTAGGGAACAATTCGATTTAGATTAGCATAAAAGCAAAAGAGAAAATTTGTAGTGCTTGCCACATTTCGTGTTGGTGTCTTCGAATTTCGTTGGCTCAAATAACATGCGCCCAAGATACACATGGTGTAGTTTGCAGCACTGTTATATGGCTACCAGCACTATCCATTTTCTTCTATATAGTTTGTGTAATAGCTTTTTCGCCGTTCATTATTGACTGGTTTAAAACGAGGGTTCTCCACACGGTTCTCAACTCCACAGGACAAATTATTTTTCGGCTTTAATGTGTAAAATTATTATGCACATAATTGTGACCTTAACTGCAAATGATAACTGCCTCTTTCCTTCGCATTTTTTTGCGTCTGCTCATTGTAACAGATACGCATTCACTGCAAGACAGTCAGTGTACATTACTTGTTTCGCACCCTAAAATAACTGGGCTTCCCAATTCTTCCTCAGGCATATCCTCCAATGGGAGGTAAATCTCTAAACCCCTTTCCTGATCAAAGACCATTCGCGTAAATTTCTCCCTCCGACCCACTGTGCTGGCCTACTATTTGTGAGGTCGTAACATTAATTGCAGTACATATCTGCAGACAGTGTCCGTGTTTACCTTGCTCCGACACATGCAGCAATGTAACATGTAACATATCATATGTCTGTGCCAACAGATATCTTTCGTTTCCGTGTACAGTAGTACAGCTTACATAGGTACACCGCGCTCGGGAACATGCTGTCTTGCAAATTGTAACGTGTTCGAAGCTACGCACAATACGCTGCGTACCTTAATACGTTTTCCGGTGTTCAAGCGGTTATTTGCATGCAAGTTACTAGGCTAATTTGATCAACATGCCAATTGTCACTATAAACTTCTACTGGAAAAGCACATTGTTCAGATGTGTAGTGCCGTTTACGCTTATCCTGATTACATATTTTTTGAATAGGCAGCGTGTGATACAATTCGCTCGAGTGTTTCTAAAATATATGTCTCTGTTAAAATGCAGATCGGTCGAATGCGAAATACCAGACATGAAACTGTCTACGTTCCGTGGAAGCCAACACGTGAGAACTGCGTCAATATGCTTAATGGTGTGGGCGGGATGCGTTTGGCAAATATTGAGTGTTTGGAACACCTTGTGTTATTCCGCTTGGAGTAAACATACCATTGATTTATCAAGCTTGGTTTGACGTATCCCTTGCGCTTCACGCACACTCTTGCCACACCACCGACCCTTGAGAGTGATATGTTTGTGATTTCCCGAAACCGGTGATTGCATTTGAATGGCGCTTTAGAAATACCGCTACGGCCACTCGTATTAGGTAAGCAAGTAGAAAAGGTTGGTAATTCACAAGGTGGAATACTGAATCTTATGTTTGTCAGCGCTGACAGCGAATGGACAGTTAAGAATCTATACACTGAGCATGCACGAAAAGTAAACAATCAACACGTTGGGTTTGGCAAATGCTTGATTCCAATGTCATTTATATTACTGAAAGCTATGAACCGATGTTTAGTAAGGCGTCTCGCAAACTATATATGTAAAGCAGTTTGGTAGAACATATTGCTCAGAAATTCAGTTTCGAGGATACGAGGCTACTCGCGTCTGAACTCAATCGAATATACTTTGTCTAAGGCCTGACTAAGTAGTTGTGTTACCGGTTTTATGAAATGATTCGAGAGGACCCAATTGCTTTTTGAAGGATGCATCTTTCTCGCATGGTTTCAGAAGCACTAGACATAATTACTTCACAGCACACACAAATTATGGAGCATGCAAGAATGGAATATCTTGAAAGTTTTGGCTACCCTCATCGATGTTTTGCTTTTAAAGTCTCGTGCGATCATCCAGTGCTAGAAATCGAGACATTTATTCTGCAGTGTTTCGAAACGTAGTTGTAGTGCTAAGGCTTTAGACGTTACTAACCGACCCACAGGGACGTATAGCAAATTGAGTGCAATCACTGCCGCAGCAGATAAAATGTGCAGTACTTACTACGACAAGTGCGATCATTTGGTATGTGCACAGTGCACGTTGCACTGGTTACGCGTTATGTTGAGTCACGAGCACCAGGCAGTTGCGCTATTGCATAGAAAATCCGTTGGAATTGTGTCATTACGCATATAATGTCCTCGCATAATCCCATTAGGTATTTACTTAGCGGAAATACAATTTTAGGAAGCAGTACACCAATGAAATTTTGAATGATCTTGGAACAAAACGGTGTATAGAAAATAAGGAACAGTCATGTGGCTCTGTTGGCGGCCACAAATATTACTCTTGCTACCGACAAACAATGTGAACAGTGAATGAGCTAAGCGATTAGGATCATAAAAAGCAGTGAAAATTTGCGATGCAAATTTACACATATATATATATAAATATATATATTTACATAATATATATAAAGATCAGTTATGCAATAAATTGCGGTCTTCTTCCCTCGCCTATGGATTAGTGCAAATTACCTGGTTCGTAAGGGTAACGGCCTTGGATTCGAGTATGTTAGGATTCGGCGGGTTCGCGCTTCTGACTCGTACCAGTAAAAGAAAACGCTGAATAACAATATAACAAATGTGCATTGATCAACTTTCTGTGTCTGGCTGCGCCGCACTGTTACTATATAACAATAAATGCAATTGTTACTCACACTTAACGATAATCTTCTTGGCCGCCTAATTGCAGATAGTTAGGTGGCCTCTTGCAAAGAATGTTGTTTATGTAACTGCGTTCCATATGCTATGCGCATTTATAACTTGCATAACAATGGGCTTTGAAACGCGCTATGTAATCTTTAGTTCTCGGTCATTTTGCTCGCTGCTGTCATCCTAGTCGAAGTAGCGTATATCGCTTGCTCAAAAGTTTAAGGTGTGTTGTTGGAATCCGGCAGGATTCGGCGTGTACGCACGACTGACGAGTACAAACAATAGGAAACAGCCGCTAAGCTGTTCACCCAATGTACGATGACCGTCTTCCTGAAAATACCTCCGACGTATGTTCTCTAAAACCCCATACATCCCTCTTACTTACACTGATTACCAGCAATTGCATTAGCAGCGTATATGACACCTGCGTTTTCGGCGAATGGAAGAAAGAGTATTGGCTCTAATGACCGGCTTTTTCTTTTGTAAATTAATAACTCGCATAACATCGGAGGATGAGACACGTTATATCACAATTATACATCCGTCATTGTGGCCTGCTGTCGTCACCAATAGCTCAATAGCATACATCGTAGACTCGTATTCGTAATTTCGCTGCTTCCAATCCGGTAGAATTTGGCGAGTGTGCAGGAATGACTACTCCTTGCAGGCTGAAATGGCCGTCTAGATTTTCCCTATATGTTTTTGATCACCTGCCTAAATCTAGCTGCGAAGTTTCTCCACAAAAGACGATAACTAGCGTTCTACTCATTAGCTAACGATGTGTATTCTCAGGGTGCAAATATAAATGATCCCCCTCCTTATTATATATATATATATATACAGCATTCGTCAGTACCCATAAAACATATAAGAAACACCCTAATTTTGTCTTCCATTTAAATACATAAAGCGCATCTAAGTTATGCTTATTATTTTACACAAACTTTAAACCATGGATTATTATAATAAAGCCCGGCAGCTTACTACGAATTTTAGCCAAAAGTTAGTTAATAATATACTAATTTTAAATATATTTAACATACTTACCTAATAAGTATGCATATAACATTGCTTTCAAACTGGCGAATTACTATGAAATGAGAAGTAAAATATCTTGTTAATTTCACCAGCATATGCGACACACTGCTAAACCAGATCTGAATATCTACCGGATATAATGTAATTTTGATTTTAACCAAGATAGGTGGCATCTAATTTTGCAAATGGTGTATGCTTTAGGTGAAGATAATAGCAATTGGATAACTAAAGATAGTAGTTACGGAGTCTATGGACGAAAGTAATATAAAATCATTCGGGTGGATGCAAAAATTCTATAACCGACTTACTTTGCCATAGAATAGCCATTTACGTGCTTATTTATTGTACTGTGGATTTAAACAAGCTATTATTTTTATCTTCCGAACATAACTGTACTCATTAAAAATAAATACGGAAATATCCAAACTAATTTACAATTGTCAGGCCTACAGTTAATTTGACAAAATGAGCATAAATGTCTTTAGTATTTAAATTATTAACTCAGTTGTTTCTCCGTCATTTACCTAGCGATATTCACTACTTTAGGGCAGTGGGGGCTATTAACTATATGCCCGGCTTGCACCTTAAGGATTCGTTGCCTTCATTTAAATGACATGTGTCACTCAGCTTTTGTCACGGATCTTTTTTGAAATGCTCCGTAGATCTTCCTTTATTTGGGATCTGCAAGCAGTTCTGAGACGTCGAAAAATTTAAAGTTTTAGTGGACACGGAACAAATGTATTAGAAACAAGCAAGTGTCTCAAAATTATAGCTAGTTCTTCGCGGTAAATCATCCCTGATTCCTTCATATTCGGGAACGCAGATTAACCATATTGTTTGAAGAAATATCGCAGACAAGCCTTCAGGGGTACTTATGTCAGAAGTATTGATTCACTTTAACTAATTCATATATTTTGCATTTTATATTTTGTTAAACAAATTTCCTTAATCTGCCGTCATATAGTTAATACGTTAATTGACAAGTGTCTATAAAAAGAAAGCTATGTTTTGAAATATCTGACATTGAATTAACACATTAATTTGACTAAAAATCTAAAGAGTACCTACATTCAGAAATATTGATGACCGAAAGTTTGAATCACACTCAATGAAACACTAGGTTGCTTGACTTATTTAGTTTTTGTTAATTATGATGTATTTAACAAGATATGGTTAACTAACGAAGGGCATGAAAATAGCTTAGGGTCAAATATTATATTCTAAGGGTGTTTGCAAAATGGTATGCAGTCAAAATTTGCTTCTCTGATCATCTTCAGTGTTATATAAAGACACACATAACTGTTGTCAATGTTTGGTATAAGACGTTCAAGTTATGAAGTAGCAAGAGCAATTTTGAAGTATTTATTAACCGCTACTTTTAACATTGCGTCTGTTTTGTACATTAAAAGTTGAATAAGGTCGGCTCAAAAATATACTTAATATATTTACATATGCGGTTACTAATTTCTTGAATATATGTAAACCTATATAATGTTGTGCATCCCAGTGTCATTTTCCCTTTGCGTGATTCATACTTCGTATTGGTATTATCACATCAGCCATGCTGAAAAATTAAGCGACTTCGATAGCTTACACCATAGTTAGCCTGTTAACAGATTTTACTTTATTAGGATGAATCAGTTTGATGACTGTGAGTACTTATTGGTATGTCAACATAACATTCGCTTCAGAAGCAATGCTCATGAAACCCTCATTCGTTTTTTATGAAATTCAACCGACTTCATATTTAGCTTGAGGTACCCCTCAGCGCAGCACCGCAACTTCGTTATAGGTACTGGTAGCTTTCCTCTTGCGAAGCATCGCGGCTTAAAATGTCGTTTGCTACACAGAGAGTTCTTGAAAACATGCCAATGTTTGCATCAATTGTTGCGGTTAAATCTCACTAGATGATTACAGTCTAACCGATAGACTCTTTTAGCGAAACGACGAAAGGTGTCGCAAAAGCGGTAAGGTACATGGACAATTCGTTATTAGATTTATGTCAACCTTTTAAGCGAGGTCAAATATTGTGAACATCCAGAACTTAATTACTATTTGAAATACGTTGTCTAGCGTTTATAGCGCATAATAAGGCATCCAGTGCGGCGTTTATTGATTTCTGATAACTGCGAAGGGATGTTTCACAGCTTGACTGCCTCCAATTGGTCGTATAATCGAATATGGCTATGGTTCAGCTTGTCTAAAAATCTCTCATGGTCGGCAGAAGCAAAATTGATATATACTGATTATGTGAACCTACTAAAACGTTAGGCGCGTGTGGTCAACAAGGCTACACAACGTTGTAACGGCGAGTGACAAACGCTTTCTCAACGGCCAGTAGGAAGCGGAGGCTCGGTAGCGAGACCTAATGGTTATATGTTCAAATACATGAATACTAGCATGCTCTTTTCTCAATCGTCTTCATTACATTTCATAGTGTTCGCATGCCGGGGCCACAGGTAAGCACGTGCAAGCGACGCAATAGGGCATGACCAGAGGATTCACTTTGCTACGCAGCCTAAACTTTGTGTGGCTGGCGCAAATCATCGGTTCACATAATCTGTCATACATCCATCTGCGTCTGTGGATGCGATGCACGTATGCATGATAATCCCCAAGAAAAGCACTAATTTCAGTATTGGTGGAAAACACATACCTGGCACATCGGCGATAATTATCGTAATACCGTTGTATTGATTATTAATAGTTACCCATTTCGTGGAAACAAAGCACATGAAAGTACAACTATGTAGGTAAGAAATGCAACCATGTTACAAAACAAATTTGCATTTGCAGGAGAACTAGGCAGCTTAAAAAACGGACAGAGCTGCAGTTATTCTTCCAGGAGCTATTTGTGTGAATAATATGTATTACCTATTACAAGGACTGAACAGAGTGGGCGATTGTGATATTTTCAGTAATCACTTTAAGCAGCATGGCGCACAATTATGTTATTGATGCGTCCCGACTCGCT
Source organism: Dicrocoelium dendriticum (assembly GCA_944474145.2). Taxonomy (NCBI): domain Eukaryota; kingdom Metazoa; phylum Platyhelminthes; class Trematoda; order Plagiorchiida; family Dicrocoeliidae; genus Dicrocoelium; species Dicrocoelium dendriticum. The sequence goes on along the minus strand of OX104059.1, from coordinate 24,202,841 downwards.
TGACAAGTACCTAACCATTGGGGTTTAATCTGTTCACAGTTTTAACAAGCAACTGAAGGAATTATAACTCTCTGCAGTTACATACAGACATTTGAAATAGAAAAAACGATTGTCATAAAGGTATATGTATATATATATTTGGCACAGTACTCAGTTGTACTTGTTGTTGAAGCGACCTTAACTACGCATGACTATTGTTGTGTCTAACTTACAGGATGTCTAAAATTTTAAACACCAACAAAAGTGAAAAAAAAATTTCTTATGTCACTTACATAGAAATAATAATTATTTTCGTCAAAGCGGAAGTGAGTAATATGTTTGTGATTCTTACGAATCCTCAAAATTCTAAGAAGTGCAGTATAAGTTAGAAAAATCCCAGTTATGATGCCAAGTAGTTTGAAACAGATGAGATTGTTGCGTAGTTGAAAAGTAACAGGTTTACAAACTTAGCTAGTCATGTTGTAACAAATTACTTATCTTCATTGTAAACTAAAATTCGAAAGCCTAATCTCTCTGCGGCTAACTTCTAAATGCCAGCAAAATAATAATAAACACAGTCGTTGAAACCCATCAATCTATTGTCATACTAGAAACAGGCAGCCGCAATTAATATCTTCGACAGTCAAACTATTTATAACTTCCACTTACGCAGATGGACCTACGTAGGTCACGAATCCACCAGTTGCCTCAAGAGCGGAGCTGCACACTTGTGTTTAGATTCGACGGTTATACTAAGGCAAATATATATATACTATTGCAAAACAGCTATTGAAGTGTCTATGGAATTGGAAGCCAGCACTATTAAATGTGATCATACGACTCTGAGATGAGAGCTTCCACTCGACCATGAGCTGCGAAAAAGACCTTACAAAAACACGGCCAAATGTCGTTAAAAAGCCGTTTACGCTCGACCTGTTAGGTACACAGCAAACTTTTTGTCAGCGGCACCAACATGCGCAACGATGTAAACCTCCTGATTTAGGTCAGGTGTAAGCTAACCCAATGTAGGAAAAGTGAAGGGATTATGAAGCGCTTAACTTTACGTTGCAAGTAAGTCAGCGTTTGCGTGGGTTTCTCAAAATGGGACGCATTTTGTTATGGCATGATCAGCTCAGTTTTGGTTTTGTCTTTACTTCGGATGCAATACCGACTGTTTTGAACCTACAATTCCTTAAAAACCTTATTAGTTTCAGTTATGTGCGAAATTGCTTTTTAATTGTAATAATAGGTGGCGGTGACTGTTTGTGTTTGTTTAATAATAAACATCAACAATTTCTTGTTGTATCCATGGGACATGCTTTGGAAGCGTTGAATATACTATGAATAGCTGTGTTTATATGTCGTCCAAGTTTCGTCCTTCCAACGTACTTTTGAAAGTTGGTGCAAACACAGGTGCATTGTGCAAACTGCGAGTATTCTTGATTTTTTCATTTGGTGACTGTGCAATATAATAATTGACCTTAGATGTCTACTGACCGTAATGTCTGTGCGATGAACGACAATCCTGACTCTAAACAGTTGGCACTTCAAATTATAGTAGATAAACTGAAAGGCATCTTGAAAATGTAAATTGTATTTGACCATCGTTGTTCCTATATCACAGATAAAACCTATTTTAGTAAATGCTTTGAAAAGCACATTATGAAGTGACCGAATGATCTCTAAAATTAAGTTAATGACTATGATATCCTACACATAACGCTTGTTTATGCCTATCGGGATTAGCTTGGATTTAGACTTATATTTGAAAATTGGCATGTAGTTATCAGCCTATGGGGGCCAAAACAGATTCCATATGGCCACACCATCTCCTCGAGGTGGCAACCCGTGATGCTATATTTGAGTGCAAAGTAGGGCACTTTCTCCTTCACTGACATGTGGGTACCAGCGTGTAAAGTGCAACGCTAGCATCTGATTAACTGCATTCGTTTATGCCGTGAATTTACCAGCTGGCTTGTTCCAATAAATCTAACAGGTTCACTATTGTATTGCTCAATTGCTTATTGGCCTGTTCATATGCACAGAATTCATGAAAAATGGATGCTCATACATCATAATACTTGCAAATAAAACAAAATTAATCTACCATACCGTCATCTGTCACCGGCTGAAATTTAATTACACAACCCGAATTTGCTTTTCATCCAGCATTTTGCTGACATTTAATCATAAATGGGTACGTTGTGCTTCATCCTAGCCACCTCTAAGCATGCACATTGCAGAAATGCTCTCTCATTCGCATAATTGCTGATTTTTGGACAGTTTTGTGTTTGCTTGCTCTCACTGACCGAAAGTATGTCGTTGGGACCGACTGTTAGGACTTCATGTATAATTCGATGTGCTGAATTCGGTGGACTGTAAATATTGTGCCTTGTATTATTAGAGCCGAGCTACTAGATAACACGAAATTAAGCATGTTGGAAAGTGAGGTGTCAATTGAATAAGATGTGAGCTTCTATTAAGCTGATAGATGTTGCGTATATCCTACATTTTTCTCATGAATAAAATATTGGCTTATATGTTAGACGGATTGCCGTTGCAAATATATTCTGCTGCAAATATATCCTTAGATAAAATGTCATTGTAAAACAAGCCATCAACATGGAGTAAGATTAGCCCCTGTTTTATTATGGTGTTCAAGCTTTTTATGCGGAATTTATGAGTAGCTATGGAAACACATTTCTTTAGTTATTAGTAAACGCGTTTCCATCCAGTATAAGACAAAAGTCTAGTAAATCTCCATGCAGCTGCTTTGACATTCTGCTATCTGTGAGTGATACATATTACCAGGATCCCCGTCCGTTTAGACTCCATGATTTTGGAATGCCTTCAGTTTGCGCCACCAAGTCAAATGACACAGAGGGTTCTCACAGCTGGGGAGGACATACACGTGTTAATCAATCAATCCAGCTGGCGGCTATCGACCATTCTTAAACAAAGTACTAATTGTTTAACGCAAAACCGCTGGCATGGGAGGTAATTGTTCTAAGTAATTTGTATTTTATAAATTAAAGTTTTACTGTGTTTTGTACAATCGTTGAGAGGTCTCGCGTGATCTGTTCTGATAAGTGCAACCAAAATGTCTTACATCGCGTCAACTCTAGAGTTTCGCGAAACTGACAGCATGAGATAATCTTTGCAGGTCACAGAGATTCAAATGCAAATACCTGAGACAAACAGTCATCTAAGGACTTTAATAACGAGATTTGACTATAATACTGACAATCAAGTAGTCCAACATAAAGTAATTCATATAACGTCCTTCAATCCATCATACATGCTCCTAGGCGACGGAGCTGGTCTTTTTGCTTCGATGTAGGAACTTGTTCTATTGATCTTATATAAACAAACCAGACTTGTCTGTAACCGACTGTGATGGCTGAAACCAATGGTTTTGCCGAACCAAGAGAGACTTATTTTTATTGTCTTACAAATTTTGATGCTGAAGTAGCTGGGGTGTGCTTAAAAAGTGCCTGCCAGTTTGCCTTTTCAGCAGGTACTTTACAGTTCTGTGTAAGAAAATGCGCTTGAGCGCCAACTGCTTGATGCGATCCGATGTCGATTCATGGACTAGGTGGCCGAAATCCCTTGCTAGAAACACCAACTTCGCACAGACTACATTTGCTATATTAAGTATGGTAGACATAGTCTTTTATGCAGTATTCTACCAGCCTTAGGTGTGATTCAACCATCTGCTAAAAACACGGCTATAAGCTACGCAAAACTCGGATAGCAGTTAGGCTGGCTGCGAGTATTTATACACTGCAGCATCTACGTTTACAATCCCTTCAACTTTCAAATACACGCAACAGAGTTGTGTCGTAGAATTTGTTCAGTTGTCAGCTAACTACCTATATAGTAGATTGCCTCCAACGCACATTTATAAAGAAATGCTGTACCTTTACGGGATTTGACCCGTTCCAAATATTTTGGTACGAGGTGATGGTGTAGCAGGTAATACGGAAACAATTTTACTTTCAGTGGCCAAACATTCATCAGTTTCTTCATTATATTGCAACAATCATTCGTCAGATTACTGTCCTACAGTCGCTTGTGAATGTTCACCGGGTTAATTGAACCCATGCTTGGCTGAATTTCTCGCTCGTAGGTTTCGCAGTAAATAAACAGTGCAAAAAATCCTTTTCTTAGAAGGGCACAACGAGTGTTTATCTGGTGTAGGGAGTTGTATCCCGTAGTGTCCTTAATTTATGTCAAGTATAGGGCATACATTTCTGTGAGAGTAATTAGAACTATATACACCAACGGCATTGTAATATGATGACGTTATATAAGCTATGTAAGTTCTCAGCACATTTGAGTTCATAATGACAGAAAAGCCAAGATCATGCGAACGTGAATAAGTAATCTCCAAATATTTGAGTAAATTATGTTCTTAGTAAATAACGACTTTGAACACATCGAATTGTATATGATAATGTGGGATGTATTGTTATAAGCCAACATATGTAGCCATTCTGTACGCCGTCCGCGGCTTCGACTGCCTAAGAGTCTTAAAGGAATCTGTCTATTTCGCATCGTTAGATATGAACTATATATATTATCTGTGCAGCCACACTATGTGTGTCACCGGAAAGCATCTAATTTTAACATGTTATCTTATTGCAATGGTCCTAATCAGGAAATATTACGTGTTGGATTTTGCGTGATAAAATTACAGATGGCAATACATCTATACATTTGACACCGCCTGAAATGATCGAATGTAGGTCATGAGCAATCTAGAAATTGATGACTGCGATAAGCTTCAAATTGTCAATTTGTATGAACTAAATTACTAACACGAAGTTATCGCTTATTTAGCCTTGTGAATAATATAATTATGAAGAAGACAGTATCAGTCGAATATCAAGATTTAGGATCAATTTGCGGCAGTGACACCTGATGAAAAGCAAAAGCAAATATCCAAGCCTATATATCATGAAAACAATACGCACTCATGATCTGATCCGTTATTGATTCCACTGCTGCATTCGTACGACGTTTATTCCGTACAAGTCCAACAACAAATATTTACCTCATATATTTATCTCTTTCATAAATTTCGTCGCCTAACTGGCATCGCTTTCTTATGGTGCGATTGTGCTTAAGTAAACAAAGTTTATAAAGCCCTTTTCTCAGACAATATTTCCCACATACGTGTCGCTTCCTGACCAGTAATATTGATGTCGTGACAACTGGCAGCGATCACTTTTCACTCCACAGGCAGGAATTTGCATGACAGAGAACGATGTTTCAGAATATATAGCAGTTAACTTTCAAAATTTGATGTTCAGCTATTCTACACATTATGGAATGGCGGAAGCAGCTTGCCAGTGGTTGGAGATTCATTTGGATTGCACGCTGTGTGTTTGAATTGCGACTTGCAATCTCAAGGTAGACCGCCATTCACATTGAGTTGAATATTGGTTTATGCGATTAATAGCACTGTAGACGAAACAGATGAAAATTGTGTATTCCAAGTTGTAACCCGGTAGCCATAGGAGGTAGTGGTTTCCGCCAATATTGTAATGTTCGCTGGTTCAAAGCCTGCTATCTCCATCAGATGAGATAAAATGCAATTAAAACGCGTCGTGATTGTGCAGTGTTTACGGGCAGGCAACACCCGACTTTCAGATTGATAAGGGATCCTGTCGTTAGCGTTCACAGTTTCGGTCCACTGAGCGGGACGGTGAAGCCGTACCATTGATGAGACGCAAGAAAATCAACCGTATAAATTTTCAGTATTGTGGGTAACTGTATATTTGAGCAGGACTTGGGGCGTTGAAACGTGTACTTCTGCTTAGTGACATTTTGTGCAACGTAGCGGGATCCCTTTTTAGGAGTAGAAGTTAACAATACATTTTCTACCGTTATTGAGACAAAACCATCATACTAATAACGTAACAACCCTATTTCGTGAGCCGACCAAATATGGGATTATGTTTCGGTGGTTAATTTGGGTACAGTTGTTTGACGAAATACGTTGGAGATACTCGAGAGCGCGCGTGAGGCAGTGTATAATGAAGTTAAAATTATGTTTCTGTAATTCTCCATCGGATACAATGTCATTGAGCAGAATCGCAGAAAATGCTTTCAAAGTCAAACGAGGCCGGTATCCGTATGCAAAGTAACACGGGGATTTATCACAAACCCACATACATTTTCAACCCACTGTGTCAAGCGCTGCACGCAGGTCACAATGGTCTAGTGTTCAATGTGAACCTGCCTATTATTATGCGCCGAGTGCTATTGACTTAAAAATCACAAACGCGTATTTGAATGCAGAGACGGAGGAAGCAAAACTGAAAACCTCCAGTTGGGATCCGGCGTTGGTGGTGTGATTGGAAGAGTCAAATTGCAAGGACAGCCGAGACCACAACCGAGATTGCTTATTCCGATCCAAGACAAAAGGCGGGTCCATTTAAACATTACAAAAAAATTGAAATCTATATTACTAAGATTATCCGTGTGCGTTTAAAGCTGCATACATATATGATTTAACAGTTTTATGTACTGTTAATTGTATAATACTCAATTCCCAGATGTTTATTTTGGATCAGTCGGTCATCTGGTGGATTCCCATATGGGGAACATTGTTACATAACATTTTTCAAGTGCGCATTGCAATTAATTACACACAACTCTGGAAGCAGTATGGATTATACTAACTGTTCAAAATAGGCCTCGGTTTCTCTATAACATCGCAGTTACTTGGGTAAATTATCGTAATATCGGAAGCCTTATCAACTTGTGTTACATAATTCAGTCTGGAAAGCAAGCTGAACTGATCAAGATTTGGAGCTGGCATATAAATTTTTCTATGGATGGACTATTTTTGATCCCTGGTTTTCAATGCCCTGGTTTATGGCTAATACAAAGGGTGGTGATGTGTAACCTTTGAAATTACGGGACAAGAGAGAAGGCACAGACTACTGGCCGAAGCGCAGAAAGTAAAATAGTTTTGTCTATATTAATAATGCAAAATAAAACCAACGGCTAATATGGAAAATTTGCATTGTACATTTATCCTTAAGCAAACGTCGGCACCATGGTTGTCGAATTATTTCACATGAATTCCCTTTCTGTTCCTCAGGTTATTAGTAAGTTATTCGTAAACGGCCATTTTGTTTTATTTATCATTAGAAGATTTAGTATATCCAACAAATTAAGTAATAAAATCAAACAACGAAGTCCTAGTGATAGAGTTCAGGTAAAACCTTGAAAAAGACCATTGTAACCATTGCAGTGACAGGTAGCGTAATTAAGCCCATGAACAGTAGTGTATCATTGGAAGTGAACAAATGGATGCACGAAGCCTTCGGAAAAGTTTGTGAAATCAAAAATAAATTGAATTAAAGCAAATGAATGTAACTCCAATTAAAACTTGTGAATCATTTAAGGCCTTATTCGCTTTTCGATTATACATTATTGCACAATATAGGATCCACGGACAAACCGAATTGGCAGATGCTCCAAGCGTCTAATATGTTAAAATCATAATACAGGGACCAAGAATTAAAAAATTCGTGCAATTCAAGTGCAATGTTTGCACAAATGTGATCTGGAGAAGCTGCATGAATTTTCCGCTAGTTGCTGGATCACAAAAATATCCGTTCCGTTATATTTGAAGATGAGACGTTGTTGCATCTGCCTGAAAAATGAAACATTAATAGTGGGCTAGCAGTAACCTACGAAAATTAAACGCATCACGTAGGCACAACAGTGTGAATATGATCGTTTAGGCAGGATAAACAAGCAAGAAAATCTTGGGCCCAAATTTATTTTCAAAGATGTTGACCGGCAGTTTGTTGTTTCGAAGTACTAATACCCTCAAATTTTCTAGCATCGTCTTACTTGTAAATGCTGCAGGCATTTTCGCTTCCCCAGTTGGACGCCGAAGGAGCATGCAGTACAATTTGGTGGCAGCAGGATGGTGAACCTGAACATGTTACTAAAACGGTGCGATTTACCGCACCCACTAATTTGGCCAATATTGAATCGGACACGGTAGACCAATGCAGTGGCATGCTCGCTTACCAGATTTGAAAACCATGGACCTTTTACAGGGGGCTATCTGAAGCGACGAGTGTACAAAACAAGGCCGCGTACATTGGACCAAGTGGGAGAAAATATTGTGAAAGAATGTCACGCGATCACGAGGGATACATTGGGGAAACTGGTCGTCAATTACATCGAGTGGTTTCTGCACTAAAATCACAATACCGGCGGACATTTTGAACATATCTTTCACTAGCATAGCTGGTCGTTCCAGCACATTTATGTTAATATACTTGTCCTTTATTGTCCTTTATTCACTCGAAACATTAACCGGTAGGAATAAAATGCAACTGCGTTGAGTTGTTTAGTTTTTTCTTTTTATCTGACGGGATTTGTCGTTTTAAGTTTGCAATATTTCCAGCAAAACTCTCCCAAATATAAAGGAATATCGCAGAACATCCTAGCATATGAATCCTCGCAGTTACTTTTGTCTGATCCCACCTGGGATGCAGAACAATTAATCTTGGTTTGAATTGCTATTTGCCTATAAAATAAGCCACTTCCTTAACATTTAGAGTATTGAATCTCCGCACATAATGCCCAGCAGGCGTTTTATCGGCAATCATAAATTCTGTTAGTTATCAAATATCATCACTTCGATAGCTGTTTTGAACAAAAGAACTACCATGTTTATTTGAAACCGAAGCACATGCAATTCGAATATGATGCGCCTTTCTATGTTGGCAGGGAACGTTTAGCTAAGTTATGGTATATTTCTCATCAACACTAAATACATTTTACGTGTTTATTCTATCAGCTAAAGGTAATATGAATCAAATTTGAAGATAATTAAATCCTTTCACCATACAAATGGGCCTGTGTTCAGCTGTGACGATTTTGGTGCTGTATTACTTCATCCGGAAGCAAGAGTTTAATTTCCTGATGTAAGATAGGAAATACATTTATACCGCGGCACCAACGTCAAGCAAATATGTTATTGGCTTTAGCCCATTTTCACTTTGTGGCAGAAACATTTTTCTGGCGGCGCAACACATTTTCTTCTATCCACTCATAAATATATAAGGTTTGAATTATGGACACACTTAAGCCATTTCCCGATGAAAGAATGCGGACTGAACTTTTAATAATCAGCATTGATGTACCGGAATGCAAATAAATTGTATACGCTCAACTGCTGAGCACGGTGGCTTGTTTGACAGTAATCGACTTTTCCCGTTAAAAGCATTCATTCGCGCTGTGCATGCAGCGCTTATTCTGTTAAGAACAAAGCTCCTCTGAATTTTTTGAATGCAATATTATTTCTTATCTTGAATCATGGAGCCTGGCTGCATGTTGTTTTCGCACGAATTTGAGCAATTCGCCCCATTTATTCCCCGTTCGCTTATTTCTTCAGTTTAATATGTTACACTGGAAGCTTTGTTTCTGCTCCGCGCGGACAAGCGCTTAACCATGTCTTTGTGGGGCATTTACAAGTGAAATAATTAACTGGACGCCCTTAAAATGATGCAAAACGTACGGCAAAAATTAGCAATCTGAAAGGCAATAAAATTTGAGATTGTGAACATCTAAACAAAACCAACGGAGCCCTCAAATGAAGTTCACACAACAGGGTGTAATTACACCACGTGTTTCACTCAAAATGAAAAACTGCAGTAAACACCAAATGGAATCTTTGATGAAAGGAAGAGCAAACCATTACTCAAGATGCGAACGATATGTTAAACGACCGATTTCTGTTGCAACAACATTTCACTTGAAATATTTTACTTTTTGAAACCCACATTACAACTGCTCCTACCAACAGAAATAACTGAAGAAGACCATTAAATATCAACTAGTGCTAAATGAGAATACATTGAACTTTGTTTATATTACAAGAGTTAATAAATCAAATTTAATTTGTATACAAACTTATATACTTCTGAACAAGAAATCTAAGAAATGTACTCTGCAATGACATCAAACATTTCAGTGAAGCAATTGCGCAGATTAAATATTATTAATCACAGTGATTTAGACCACTTTATCTGCGAATAATCAATTACATATATCGCCATTATGCGATCTTTCAATGCATTTTTATGCAATATTTCAAGCCTGCCGGTATTGAGATTCACGTACTTTACAAAGCGCGAAAATCGTTGACTCAAAAACGGATTGACAAATTGTGGGACTAAAACGTGAGCATATATATTGACATGCATATTATAAACCGTAGCTCGAATAGAGTAAATAAATAAAAGCAGTCTATCCAACCATTTTTACTATGCAGGGATTGGACTCAATGCCTCGCATTGTGATATCTTCCAGTACTCTTACGAATCCCATACAACAATGTAAGTCAACTACCAACGATGTATTGCCTTCACGTTCAATCCACAGTTAGATATCATCTCGAATTCTATCCCACATTTCTAGAGTACAGTTTTGGTTAAAACGCTCACGCAGTATATTAGGCCTACCAACCATAGTGGAGCACACAACCCAGTTCATATGTTGGCAGGAATACATAAGAATTTCTCGCTATGTTATATATATAGTGCGCAACACTGCAACTTTGTACGGGTTTCAGATTTGCTTTTCAACCAGCTACATATACCAAATAAATGAACCTGCGTTTCTTTTACATAGCAGGATTACCATAGAAACAGCAAGTGTGTAATTCCCTTTGCGTCCATGTACTAATTAAGAGAGTACAATGAATCTGTCTTACAACTGCCAATACCCAGCTCAGCTTCCTATTTGTGGGTGAACAATCCATTACTTGGTGAATTATGGAACACGAAGCTAGGGGCTTGCTTATTAGACCTCTTAGTGACCGGTCTGTTATTGCTAGAAGCAATCGTCCCACGTCAGAGAATGTATGCAGAATAGCGCTTTAAATATATGAAACAGAGTGGGCTATTCTCTAATTGCTATATTTTTACATCCACCCCTATTCCTGAGACATGACCATGAAAGGCAGTTGTTGACATAGTGAACCATGTTGTATACAAAACGTTAGTCTATGCGCTGTCAAATCATATTTGCCCGTTGAATTCATTCTGTCAAGACCTCCCTCTGGCAACATTTAGATGTATAACAATTTAGTTTAGAAATCAGTGGTAACGGCAATGGGAACAATAAAAAGCTGATATATGCGTCCGCGAATAAAATTTTCTATGCGCTTGCCGGCGTGCATCTTGCAGTGGGGAAACTGCCTAAGGCAGTTAACCAGTGCTTTTTGGCAAAGTTCCGCTTTGATAGCGCGACCTTCGTTGACAATACTATTCCTCAGTAGTTGCAGTTGAATGGAGGGTGTTTTGTATATTCCTCTGTTCTAAATACCACATATTAAGGAATCTAAGTGGCTCAGTCCAGGAGACCAGACAGGCCATGCCATTGGACCTCCTCGACCGATCCACTTATGAGAGAAATGCTTGTTTAGATTATCACGTACCTTTTGCGCTTACTGGGCAGGTGCGCCAAAATGTTGCAACCAAATGGTGCTAGTAACATCCTCAGACTGCAGCTATGGAAATAAGCAGGTCTGTAGCATTTTTAGACAAAAATTCAAGGCATGTTATGGCGACAATATAGTAAGAGAGTAACCTACTGGTCACATGACTGGAAAAGAAAAATGGTCAAAATAAATTGACCAGTTGATCCAAAGCAAACCAACAGTTTGGGACTAAGTTGCATACGCGAAGCTCGGCAGGGTCGAGTATTTGTCTCGCCGCAATGTGCTGCTACTCTATTCCGTGCAACTGGAATATGACCTTATCGGTTAAGTGAAATAGTGGACGTCCATGTGCTACAAGTACCCGCTGCAAAATGCAAGCCGCTTTCCGGGTACCCTTGGGTCCAACAATTACACTTGACATGTACCTAACCGATGAACTTTTCTTTCTGTCCAAATCCGCCGGACTGAGTAACGGGTGCTGTCACAATTATGTTTGGTTGTGCGGATGCTGAGATACGCACCTTTGGTCACTTCGCGGATAACAACACAAGCTGAACTCTAATCCGAAGTATTGCATATAGGCGTCCTAATTCGAGCGTCGCAACTGCCAGTGTTTTGGACTTCAGCAATTTTAACAGGTAGCGACGGTTTTTAGGCCGTAATCCCAAGGTCATCCCGCTGCACCTTCTCACTATCTCGGCTGCAGCCTGCTTGATGATTGGAATCTACCACGCATTTACGTGGTCAGGTTAAATACCGCAACACGGCACATTTTGTGGGGCGCCTCAAAGTAAATATTCATGCAACTGTCATAGTGATATATCAGCGAGAATGGGCGCAAACACACTAATAATACATACGTCATCTATCCGTCTTATCTTGATCCATTGTATAAAACTGAATGTAGTTTCCACTGAGTAATCGATATATTCGTTACCGTAAGTGTGTGGGTGCGAAGTGATACCTTACAATCGTGGTTGCATTTAAACATTCAGTAGATGCCGGCAACCTAAATAATTATAGCCTTGTAATTTAGCTTGGTTTTTTGTGTCTGGGTCATTGCAACAGATTTCATTGTATTTTCTTTTTAGCAACAACACTTATAGCGGCCAAATCATATTCAGAATGGTACAATTTGCATGCAACATCAGGTGGGCATGTTCGTATTCTCGATATAAATGATAACTTACAGAAGTTTATGCCGACTTTCCAAACTTACTTTAAGTATATATTAATACGCAAAGCCTTTAATAATACACAGATGTTAATTGATGAAAACCCCTTTAAGTGATTACTTGCTGATTGCTATGGAATTAGTTCAGAATTAGTATAAGAAGATTTTTATTAAGCCTAGCTAAAACTAAAGATGAAGCAGAGTATTCCGTACATATGGGTCGTAAGCGACGTCTTTTGTGCCGGTTCGCCAAGTTCTTCAGAAACGCCTTAAAACAGCGACTGCAATGTAATTTATCAACACCAAGTTATCGAAAGCAAAATCTGTACATAGGTGAAACGTTAGCAGCTGAAAATTATTCAAATACGCGCAAGATATACCGTACGCATATATTGGAAGTAGCATAGATGTTTCGCATGGGTATTTCTAATTATTGCTTACTCATATTTCTAAAATTGCGCACAATTCATAAAACATAATCCGATATTATCCAGCTGGCCTGCACCTAGTTATCCAAACTTAACTTTAAGCACCAGCCTTCTAATTTTGCAAATAAGTAGTCATATAATTTTCCTTACTGTGGGCATGGCATTAGAGCTATTAGCATATAGACGCCTTTGACACTGGGTGAGTATCCCTTTGTCACAGTGAAATACTGGTTAGAAACAGAAAACTAAGGCAAATAACTTAGGCCTTCACATTTACAGGTCTCATGTTAATCAATAAAAATGTATTATATTTTAAAACCTTATATATAGTTAACAGTTTCCAAATATTTGCAAAATGACTAAATTTTGTAAATATTTGCATTTAGTACTGCCGCATTATTGATGTTGCAGCTTTTGTGGAGTAAAAAAGAATGCCGAAAAAATGTGAGCAATCATCAAGTGTAGAGGATAAATCTCACTGCCAAACTTCCATGGTAGCTTGGATTTAAGGAACAGCTGTTTTCACATACTGGTTTCCTTTGGATATGAGTTATTGTAACCTCCTCAGCAAAACAGGAAGCATGCGCTAAAATATCACGACAACATTAAAAACATTTCGGATGTGTAAAACGTGTGACTGGTCCCTATAATGCGTGCACATTGCACGAGACATGAGGACTTTATTTAAATTTTGTATAAGAAACTGATGCCAGCAAATGTAATATAATATTTGCATGTTGGTTAAACAATATACAAAAGCATACTGAAACCTACATATTCCGTTACCTGTGCGTACTGCACTAAACAGCTTAAACTCATTGTTCATAAAAGATAGTAATTGTGTAGTTACGTTGCGCACCTCGATTACCAAAGCAAAACTAGCGGGGCAGAAGTGGTTAAGTAGAAAAGAAATTATAACAGTAGTGCAATTTTTCGTTCTTAATATACCATACCCGTTGGATGCGGCTGCACATTTGCTGTTGTCAATGAAGCTAGAAATAATTGATGGAAGCTTTCTAAATAGCATCGGATGAGGAGTTAAGGAGCCATGTAGAAAAATATGATAGGTTTCAGTACAAGCAAATTTTCCTTTATCTGTTATTCTGTATGCAAGAGAGAATAACACTTACAGGGCTCCGTGAAGGTAAACTCAGGTTATGTTTAGGGTTTGGGAAAACAGCTATAATTTGCATGGTTTGAAACAACGCCAGAGTCTCTAAACCCAGCCAGCAGAAACACAGTGATTCATAATCAGAGCATTTGACTCGATATGCTGTTCCAAGTCAGCGCGGAATTGACAGTCATTTGTTTTGAAGAAACGTACTCCAATTCATTTCCAACACCTAAATAAGCCAAGGGACCATGTTCATCTGATATTCAGCCACTGATCATTTGTAGCTGGTAGCTCTTTAGTGAGCCGTGGAAAACGCAAAGTATAGTAGAGTAGTTATAAGCAGTGCGCTATCCTGTCGCACTGCGTTCATGACCAAGCTGGTAAATTTTATATATATATATATATATATATATGTTTATAATTATATTACTACTTGTTTGTGTGCTAGGGTGAAGGAAAATTATGGTTGCTTCATCGCGCTAAATCTAAAACGGATGCAACCATGTGTGATATTTCAATATGTATTGAAGAGCAGTATATAAAAACCTTCTTCAAGACGATTTACAAGTAGCTCAGGGACCGCTGTAGGTAACCGCTCAGTTGCTCCAAAATCTACAACTTGGAAATCATATTCGGAGCGATAACTACCTTCAATGATCAACTGCTTATTATAGAAGTTATGAACGAATTTCTGTATTCCAACCTAGCAGATATTAGCTTGTAACGGACCTAGACGACGTAATAATTTATGCCAAAGCAAGCCACTTGTTTTGACACATTTTCCCATATGGTGCACAAGGGATATGCCATTCTTTATATATTCCATGCTTGGTAAATAAGCTAAAACTAGTATTAAACTGCTAAAAGCATTATAAATTAAGGATTTGAAGTGTTCTAACTTATGCGTCTAATCGATACCGCCAACGGCATCAAATTAAGGATTATTCGGTATATGGAGCAAGGCAAACTATTCATAACAAAGGAAATACTGAATGAACAAACTACTTATTTGATTACTATGTTAATGCCAAAAGCAAGCATGAACCAACGAATTAAATACTTGCAGTGATTCAAACACAGTTGCTTATAGTGTCCGGAAACCCTAGACTGTTTCTTTTTACCCCGTTTTCTACCCACAACTTATATCTCCCAGCGGAAACACATACTTTAAACGCTACTCTTTCATTTTGTTTCGGCAACCCACATGTACAGACGAAATCCCAGCGGCTTATGATGCAATCGGCATAAAGGCCTTAAATCCGGCGCATTTAACTGAATAATTTGATTTATTTTTATTAAAATATTAATTATGCGGACATGTTACGCAAATTCCATGGCGCTATACCAGTTTCAAATATTTACATATAATAGGCCGTTGTACGTTCGTCACTTCCGATAAGATGTAGCTTGTTAACAGATTTAATTTTATAGTAACTATTTATTTTCAAGGACTTGCAAAATATAAGGAAAAACTTCTCCAGATATTTTGCTATTAGCAATGGCTTTCAGCCATTAGTATAATAACGGCCGCGTTTGAACAAAATATCAAAGATTTATTTGAAATATGTCGTAATCATCTTAATGACGATTTCCTGAAAAATGGGTAGCAGTGATTTTATGCTATAAAATAGGTATTTATTATTTCAACATCTGTCGAAATAATTCATTTCGTCATTACCCTATTTTGCAACGTTCTGTTTAATATAATAAGAAATATGGTTTACTATAACTAAATCGTTGTAGTTGTGGAATCAGAAATGAACATTGTAGCAATTTATATTTTTAAATGCAACCTGTCCGCTTGCATACTTTAAGCCAAATCCATAATTAGTACGTACGCCTAATGTAGGTTTTGCAATTGCGCGTGCTTTTTCATTATTAATCAGTCACTGAAGCCTAACCAATTAATCACATGAAGCCAAAGTTTTAGGAAGGCTCATCCGTGATGAAATTATAAAGTGAGATGTCCATGCAGTAATGTTTTACCGCAGATTATGCTGAAATAATTGTACCCCCGTTTTTGGTACTTAAATTAGCAGAGCTTAGCTATTTCATTCGCTGCTGGTTGGATGGGGGTTGATCTGTGTCCATGGGTAATAGTGTTAAAATTCTGCTATTAATTATAGGTTATACTGTATAAATCATTGGTAAGGTAAATAACACATATATGAACATGGGAGGAACATAGTTTAATGCCATAACTGTGTGAATTAATAAGACGTGTTTTCTACCGAAATGAACCAAGTGCAACCATAAAAAGTATTTGGTAGGGGAACTGCAATTTTACAAAAACAAATATAGTAATGCTATTCGGACGGAAACAATTGGTGGCAATTAATCAGTAATTTGGAAGGTAGGAACATGTGGCCGTATTTTATGCTTTTCACTATAACTGTATAACTTACTCAGATGTAGTCTTCCATATTTAGGTTAAACGTGAACACATATTATATTGATAGTAAAATAACATATTTTTCCTGATCCTACCAAAATGTTATAGTACAATGGTACACGATGCTCAAAATGATAAATTTTTATCCAGTGAAAATGCTCATATACCTACATTCATTTAGCGATATAGGAAAATGAGTTTATGTTCATAAATAATATAAAAAAATTGTACGTTATGCATATATTATTAAATATAACTTTATTTAGTGTTCACCGTACATCGTAATAGTGAGAGAAATCAAAGCAATCCCGGTGATGTCTAATGAAACGGTTGGAATAATAAGCTATTTTAAATTTAAATTAAAATTGTCAGGTATGTTTGCTGTTGAATGTTATGGATTCTGGAGCAACCTAACTGAAATAATTCTAAATTAAAATATTCCAGATTTATGAATCAGGCTTGCTAGCAGCCAAATATGAATATACGTCCCCTGCAGGACATAAATTTGGTTGAACTACAAGGCACGACCTTTTAACTATATAGCACGAAACATTAGTGCTCAATACATATTAAACAATATTAAACAATATTAAAAATAGTAAAAAATATTATAATATTTTTATTAAAGTAATATTATTATATATTGTTATTATTGTTATAGTATTATAATATTAAACAATATTAAACAATATATATTTAACCGGATTTAAATGCCGAAGTCCCGTTACTGTACACAAAACAAGTCGTACCAAAAAGGGGTATTAAGTCAAGCGGAATTGCTCTTGGAATTACAACATTCAACGATATGGCGTGGGTAATATGTAACAATTAATAAACATTTGATTACATTGCACATTTGGCAAAACATATATATCAAGAAACATGCAGAATTTACAGGAATCTGCGGAACTCTAATGCTGGTTACCGAAAGCGCAAATTGACGGATGGTTACACTGCTGCGTTTTGGCGTGCAGGATTCAGTTCGGGTTTAGCAGATGTAGTGATTCACAGCTAAATTTAAACGCAGTAAAATCCTACTACATAACTATTAATTTGCACTGCAAATTATCATTGTAATGCATTTAATTTATTTTAGATGTTTTAATGAAAGCGAATGGCAGAAGTAACTTATTGGATACGTTTAATTTAATACATCATGTGACCAATTTTGTTGCTTCCCTTTAATCTGGATTTGGGGATGGAATCACTATACTTGCAGTGCAAATTGCTCGTCGAACTTTTTTATACTATGTTAGGAACTGGGATGTTTTAAAAGAATGTATGAAATCTTGTGTTTGTAATGTTGACGTTCTACAACGTATTGATGATATATGACCTTAGTATCCAGTGCCACTGCAAAGCTTGTTGGGCTGCAACCGCAACACTAGCAGATGAACTAAAATTATATATCGTGATTGCTTTCCAGTTTATCAAAGTATGTCATAATATAAGGAAATTTTAAAAATGAGTAAGGGTAGGTGGCTTAACAAACGATTAATAAAATTGATTGATAGCATGATCATGACGTTTGAAACACTTTTAAAGCAACTATATTCTAACTGTATCCTATTAAACAAATACGCAACTTGATCTGTTTTCACAAGAGAACAATGAATTAAATACACGGCAAAATAATCGGTCGGCTTAGTTCGCGCTTTTACTTTGATTTATACTAAGTTGACAATATCTAGCACAATAAAGCAACTCGGTTTTAGTGTTTTCATAACGGTCTTTGCGACAAACCATAGTATAGCATCTCGAATAAATTCACCATTATAAAAATTTAGGATCATTTTGTTAATATTATTTCTGCTTCTTCTTGCATACCCCTAGTAGGTATATGATCAATCTGAGGAATATACACACATGAACTTGATATAGTATGTTGTCCTTCGGATTACTTGTTTCACTGAACAGAATATTTAACCCATGGAT
>OX104059.1:24147454-24184142 GCA_944474145.2 Dicrocoelium dendriticum | reverse complement strand
ACTATTACCTAATTTTCATGCAGATTATTGAGATCACAATTTACTGAGTGAAGGAGTTACTCTTGCGGTGAATAAAAATACTGCCAATACAATATATTTAGCTAATCTAAAATGCAAGACTAAGCCGTCGAATTAAAATCAGCCGACGTTATGTTAATAGCAGGCCAAGCAGTTTCGTAGCTAACGTCATATTTTAATTCCCTCGATCTCTCCCGGATTCCACTAGATTTATTAGAACTGGAAATCAACACATCATTTATCAGGCCACAAATTAGGATCTAGCCAAAATTTTGCATCGGCATGTGGCTTTCTGTCTTAATAAATTGTTGCCATTACATGCGCAGCATTTTGGTTTAAAAATGCTACAGACCTGCGTATTTCCAGAGCTGCAGACTGATTATGTTTATAGCACCATTTGGTTTCAACCTATTTGCGCACCTGCCCAGTAGGCGCATACGGTACGGGAAAATTTAAACAAGTATTTCGGTCATATGTGGATTGGTCGAGGAGGTCCAGTGGTGTGGCCTGTCCTTATGTCCTTATATTCCGTAATATGTGGTTTCTTGACAGAAGGAATATGCAAAACCACCCCTATTTCATTGGAACTACTGAAGGAAATTATTGTCAACGATGGTCGCGGTACCAAGGCAGAACTTTGAAAAAGGTACTGGTTACCTTCCTCAGACAGTTTCCTGCTTGCAAGGTGCACGCCGGCGGGCGCATATAAAATATTCATTGCTGACGCATATATCACCGTTTTTATTGTTCACATTAATATAGGTATCAACCGTTACCACTGATTTCTGAACTACATTGGTGCACATCTAAATGATGCCAGAAGGATGTCTTGACAGAAGGAATTCAACGGACAAATCTGATTTGACAGCACATAAACGAACCTTTTTATATACAACATGGTTCACTCCGTGCACAATTTGCTTTTATGGTCTTGTCTAGGGATTACCGGGAGGATATGAAAATATAGCAAATTGAGAATAGCCTACTCGGTTATATATATATATTTTTTGCGCTATTCTGCACATATTCTCCGGCGTGTGACGATTGCTTCTAGCAATAACATACCGAACACTAAGATATGAAATAAGCATGGCCCTTAGTTTCGTGTTCCATAATTCACCAAGCGTTGGAATCCCCACCGATAATTAGGAAACTGAGCTAGGAAATGTCCGTTGTAAGACAGGTTAATGGTATTCCTATAATTAGTACAATGACACAAAAGGAATTACAAGCCTTCTCTTTCTATGTTAACCCTGATTAGTAAAAGAAACGCATGTTCAGATATTTGGTTTATGCAGCTGTTTGAAAAACAAATTCTTCTGCGTTGTCACCTGTGGGATTAGGTGGCATCGACTTTAAATCTGAAACTCGTCCAATGATGCAATGTTGCGCACTCTGTCTATAAAATAACAAGAAATGCTAAAGTATTCATGCCAGTATATTAAATTGGCTGTGTGTTCGGCTGCGTTTGGTAGGTCTAATATACTGCTTGAGTGTTTTGACTAAAACTGTACTCGGGAAATGGGGGATAGAGGTCGAGCTGATTTCTAAATGTGGAATGAACTAGGAGGTAATAAATCGTTCGTAACTGACTAACATTGATGTATGGGTGACGTAAGTATAAAGGAAGATATCACACTGCGAGACATTGGGTCATAACCTTTAGTGACGGACTTTAATTCATTTCCTCCCTTCGAGCTACGGTTTATAGTATGCTGAACAACCTATATGCTGACGTTTTTGTCCCA
Organism: Dicrocoelium dendriticum; assembly: GCA_944474145.2. NCBI lineage: Eukaryota > Metazoa > Platyhelminthes > Trematoda > Plagiorchiida > Dicrocoeliidae > Dicrocoelium > Dicrocoelium dendriticum. Next base: position 24,182,376 of record OX104059.1, on the reverse strand, counting down.
CTATTTGTTAATCAGTTTTTGATTCAATCAGTCTCCCGATTTGTAGGTAGGTTTGAAATCTTGCGTAGAAATGCATTGAAAGAGCGCATACTAGCAATATATTTAATTGATTATTCGCAAATAAAATGGTATAACACCAAGTTGGGTATTAGGACTTAATCTGCACAATTTCTTCACCGATTTGTTTCCCCACCTTACAAGGTACATTCCTTTGAGTTCAAGTTCAGAAATATATATGAGTTCATAAATACTAAATTGGATTTCTTACTTATGTTATATTATCTAAAAAGTTCAATATATTCTTACTCTGCAGTAGTTAGTAATTAAAGGTTTTCTTCAGTTATTTCTGTGTGTGGAAGCAGTTGTATTGCGGGTTTCAAAAGAAACATATTTCTATTTAACATTTGTTGCAACTGAACTGTCGTTTACTTTAGCGTTCACAGCGAGCGTAATGCTTAGTCTTTCCTTCCCTCAAAGCTTCCACTTTGTGTTTTCGGCAGTTACTTATTTAGACTGAAAATATAGGTTTAATTCACCCTGCTGTATAAACTGCGTTTATGGGCATTGTTGATTTTGTTTATACGCTGACAATTTCAAATTTTATTGCCTTTCATATTGTTATTTTGTTGCATACGTTTTGCTTCATTTTAAGTGCCGTCAGCAAATTATTTCGCTTGATAAAGGCCTCAAAAACACATGTTTATGCCCTTTTACTGGAGGAGCAAAATCAAAGCGACTAATTTAACAAATTAAACTTAAGAAACCAGCGAACGAAGAAAAAGAAGGCCAATGGCTCAAATCCGTGCAAAAACAATGTACAGCCAGGCTCGCGTATTCAAGATAACAAATAATATTGCATTCGAACAATTCAGTAGAGCTGTGTTCTCAACAGAATGAGTGCTTCATGCAGAGTGTGAATGGATGCTTTTAACGGAAAACAGTATATCACTGTCAAACAAGCCATCGGGATCAGCAATTGAGCATATACAATTTGTTTGAATCCTGGTACATCGACGCTGCTTATTATAAGTTCAGTCCGCATTCTTTCGTCGGGAATATGGCCTAATTGTGGCGATATTGCAAACCTTATATATTTAGAGGGGAAAGAAGAAAATGTGTTGCGCCGCCAGAAAAATGTTGCTGCTACATGGTGCAAGTGGACCAAATCCATAAACATATTTGCTTGACGTGGATACCGTAGGTAATAAAACCCTTGCTTCCGGATGACATCATACAGCATCAAATCGTCACAGCTCCACTCAGTTCCATTTGTATATTGAAAGGATTTAAAAACCTTTAACTTTGATCCATGCTTCCTTTGCCTGATAGCATAAATACTTAAAATGTTATTTAGTGTCTATGAGAAATATGCCTAACACTTAGCTAAATGTTCCCTGCCAGCGTAGAGATATGCATCATATTCGAATTGCATGTGCTTCGCTGTCAAATACTCATTATAATTCTTTTGTTCAAAACAGCTATAGAAGTAATACCTGATAACCAACAGTATTTATTATTAGTGACAAAACGCCTGCTGAGGATAATATGCGGAGATTCAATGCTCCAAATGTAGAGGAAGTGGCTTATTTTATTGGTGAATATCAATTCAACCTAAGATTAACTGTTCTGCATCCCAGGTGGGATCAGTTATTCGTAACTCTGGGGATCCATATTCTAGGATGTTCTGCAAGATCTCCTTATAATTGACATAGTTCTGCTGGATACGTTTGAAACATATAACAACACTTCCCGTCAGCTAAAAAGAAAGAACTGAACAATGCAGAGTAGTTGCATTTTATTCCTACTGATAAGTGTTTCGAGAGAATAAAGAAAATAATAATTTGAAATGTCAATTGCTTCATCAATTCATTTTCGGTATGTGTGCAGTAATGAAAGCAGGCACTTTTCTAGTCATCTGCATGCATCAGACCAATCTTCGTACTGAAATTTACGTTTATTTACGAGATGCTGTTGTAAATGATTGGAATGCAGCTAATTTTGGAAGACTAACATTTTGTCAATATACAAGTGTTCAACATCGTATATTTGACAAAAAATTGTGCAATTACGTTTGTTTCCCTATCATGTTCCTCCCGGCCATTTCATTACTTTAAATGTTTTCCGACTTCCGATGAAATGCAACAGCTCGTACTTCTTGCGCCATTTCCGGTGGAGAGACATAACAAAACGGCAAGTGTTTACTGACAGGAAATGAAAGTTATATAACATAAGATGGCAAATTATAGGTCGATTGGGTATTGCGCTAGTGGGTTGCACTCTGTGGAGTAATATATAGGGAATTACTACAAACACACATTATGTAGAATAGTAATTACATTACCCGAAACTTGCGATGCCACCAGCTGCATTATATTGAGCCAATATCTAAGTTCTTGAACGTTTACAATTAAATTATGATACGTGAACGTTGTGTTTGATTGGACAAAACACAAATATGTATGACAGGCGGCAAATGGTCAGAACTATTTTCTCAATATTATTACCAAAACATGTTACAGGAAATGATGAATAGTCCTTATGTGTAAGAAGATCAACAGAATGATACCGTTACTTAATAAATGCACGCCTAAGAAAATGTGATATATAGTGGATAACTGTTGGTTTGAGCAAAATATGTCTTTTTAATTCAAATAACTTACAAGTCACATGTAAACATGGTATACCGGAGCTTCGTTAAATCGATAAAACATATTAGTACTTCCGTAAAATGGCAGTAACATAGCCAACGTTGGCTTGTTTAAAGACAGTCTTGAAAAGATATAGGCAAAACTACCAAAGAACGCACTCCATGTCATTCAGGAAAGCCGAAAATCAGAATTTAGCCTGTGTGGCGCATTCTTTCATTTGCCGTGCATAAATGAATTCCTGTAAGACTTTGCTTAAGATTTCATCTGGCTAATAGAAAAAAGGTCTTTTTCACAAATGTTAATGTTCATTAAATTATCTCGGAGTAAACGGCTACAAAATAACTTCCTTTTTATCTTTTGTCAAAATAACGTGTTTGCATAGCAAACCAGAGAGAAAGATGTCTTTGCAGTGCACATATAATGCGAGTGGAAATCATTTGAAAACCACCAAAGAGGGAGCGTGTGGACGGATAACCTGGTACCTTATTAGAAGCTACTACAGGCATACTGTTCAACATGCATTCAAATCTTGATCAACACTTTATTATACGCACGTTAGATACAAATGTGCTTCGTCCAACCTCTTCCCAGAAGCCTGGAATTTCATCCGTTTTGTACGTGCTACATTCCGCAGTGCATGTCAGCCTCTGAATTTTTTGGAAAACGGTGGACAGAGGGGTACATATATTAAGGGTGCTTGCATCATATTACATGCAAATTGATAGCTCGCAATATGTGCAATATTACTTACAGCCTGAGAGAACTATAAATTGCAAATTCTAACTGTATATTCCGTGGTATACGCCAGGACAACAAAGGTAGAGACGGACGTCCAAGCATAATATGCAACTAAGTGTTATTTATTATTGTTGATTTGTGCTTAATTATCAGTTAACAAAGCTTTCAATAAATTGTGAACTCCGTCGCCGTTTTGACTAATAACACTTTGTTCGATGCCTAAATGCGTCTTTAACAAGTGTTAACAAGGGTGACGTTTCGTAGTATGTAAAAGCCAATATTTCTACGAAAACACGTAAACCAATAGGCAGTTAAGATTAACTAAAGCAAATTGCCACTAAGGCGGTTAGAGCAAAATTATAATTAGAAGCGTCAGAAATATCTAATAAAGCTATCTATATATATATTAATGCTTGCAGCATTGTCCTATCGTTCGCGCCGTCCGGAATATCTACAAAATTGTCAGCTGGTATAATAATTTATTATCCCCATTGAAAATTACAATGAACAGGCAAGTTATTTTAACTGACAAATGCACGACATGTAAACCCATAACCAAAATTCTTTAGGGTAATAGCAAAATGGCAAACAAATTCGCTTGAGGAACTCGGTAGAACAAGTGGAAGTATGAGCTTTTGGAACGCGTTATCATTGCCTTCGGGAAATTTCTGGAAACCTTTTTTTGTAATTCATTGATCGAGTCCATCGGAATGGACTACCGCTTGCCTGAATTACTCTACTTCGTAGCACAAAAATATGTTACAATTTAAAAAAACAAATCTGCGAGACTAAATTTAACCATATAAATCAGCCTATGTATTTTCAATTTAGGACTTTGCGAGATTAAGTGTATCTTTTAGTCTTAAAGACAGGTTAGCATGGCCTTATAACATCTGCGCTTTTGTGTCATTTCATGAAGTACCAGGTGAATACTATTACCTAATTTTCATGCAGATTATTGAGATCACAATTTACTGAGTGAAGGAGTTACTCTTGCGGTGAATAAAAATACTGCCAATACAATATATTTAGCTAATCTAAAATGCAAGACTAAGCCGTCGAATTAAAATCAGCCGACGTTATGTTAATAGCAGGCCAAGCAGTTTCGTAGCTAACGTCATATTTTAATTCCCTCGATCTCTCCCGGATTCCACTAGATTTATTAGAACTGGAAATCAACACATCATTTATCAGGCCACAAATTAGGATCTAGCCAAAATTTTGCATCGGCATGTGGCTTCCTGTAAAGAACTATTCAGCAACTTGTTGCCAGCAAACACCCTTGATGGGACCTTTTATTTCTACATATATCCACCTCCAGATCATTCTAATGGTTACTACTGATACAACCTATCAATTCCAAATTACTTTGGCGTTTGTAACTCAATTTAACAAAGCATATCGCCAATCCTTTGAAATGTGTGGTTTATATCTAAGCAGAGATTGCATATAAATGCACATTTATTGTTTGGCGTTTTAGAAATGCAAACCTGCAATTTCTATGTTTGGATACGCAACGGAAAAACAAATATATTTATAACCATATTGATTATACATCTATAAATATTATAAGGAAGATACCTTACTTTTTTCTTTATATTTTGCCACAATGATCTAGAAAAAATCATGGGTGAATACAGCTAGCATTTTTATGTATAAATCGCTTTTGCAATTTCCTCAGATAAACTCTGCTTCCATGCATGCTTTCTTTATTGCTTAATGCTTACGTTATCATTATTTAACTTTGGCCGATCAGAGCAACTAGGTTTCATATATTTTTCTTCTCATACACACTACGTATCTAGCCATTGTATGATGACTCACGGATATGTGCAATATTTACATTTCCATCTTTTAGTTGCTGTTAATTTGTCACGGTAGAAGGTCGCATAACGTAAATTTCAATTATATTTGCAGTTGATATAGGAAAATTTCAACAATCCTTTGCATCTTAAATAAGTAGTTAAATTTAGTTTGCCTTAAGTAACATGTACATTCTACTCCAAAAGAATTAATTAAAATAGCTACAGTTTTAAGAAATGCCGCATCTAGATTAAAGAAGGCAATGCTGCCTATTGTTCTAGATTTTATTCACATGTACTCCTAATTTTAACCGGTTAAGTTAATCACCAGTAGCAATGCGTTAGGCGGTCAATAACTACGCGGAGTTAACATTAGCTCTTTCTACAGCGACATTTCTGGAACAAAAATATTTTAGTTTGATTTATCCATATGTGCAACCGTAACGTACGCTTAGAAATGACCGTGTCCATTCGTGCTAACTTATTAATCGCTGAAAATCAGTATGCAAATATCACCTAAATGTTCAAGCTTCTGCCCCTATCGGTATAAAAGTTGGTTCTCAGGGACGGCGGAAAAGAGCAACAAAATACATACTTTTTGTGCTGTTTCAATCAACAAAGCTGTCAAATCAAATGACGTTTGTTTCACTTTCAACTCGGATAATTATGGCGGAGTGCTCGGCCCACTGGAATTCCAGACGGATGGGCAACTTCTTAATAATGAAGCTGATCTATCTCTACGCCATAAAACCGGTTTCAAATCTCATTAGATTAATTCAGTTAGTATAAATGCCACTCCACTGATAAAAGAGAATCAGCTGCGAGATCATCGGGCCTGAAGTTAGGAACATCGGTTAGAACATTTCAGTGGGTCCTTGCAAACTTTTGGGGTTGTCCGAAGCACCTGCACGAAGATGAACTATGTATTTTTAAACTGTTACGAGTCTATAATAAACAACTAGGATATCATTTTTTGGCTTAACACAGCAGTACTGTCGCTGATATGAGAGCACGATGTTTGGATCAAAAGTAGTTCCGGAAACGTTGTGTTTGAAAAATCGCGCAAATATCCAATAGCCCTTAGGATCTGTTTGGAATATCAGCACTTCGCATTTTGAAAGACAAAATTTAGTGCTAGATTTGTGTTCTGAAGCAGGGTTACTTTCAGCTTGCACGCCGGAGCAAAGTGTATTCTATTGAGTTCGAACCTAGACACCAACAGCTCCGGAAAGACACAGCATTCTGTACAGCATGACGCGTATATAAAATGGAAAAGGACAAGGATATGCCAAATTATGCCGGAAGTCACCAGCGCTCGCCAGAAAAGTCGCGGACGTTCATTAACCAGAGCATCCAACAAAAATTCATGCTCGCATTAGATTTTTCATCCACTTACTTCGTTTGCAGCAGGCGCACGCTTGTTAAGGCCGACTGCCGCATGGGAACAGTGGCTTCATCTGTTAGCATCTCCTCAGCGTCGGTAGCGTCAGAATCCTAAAGTTATCCACCAGGAACGTGCAGTGAATTGTCCAATAACACGATTCATATATAAGTACGTCGTACGAACCTAACTTCATAATTTCAAATCCCCATACCTCGACTTAATGAAATGATTATGCAGATTAATACAACTAATGTTTCTTGCCCATGCGCTTTTACAGTTCAAATGTAATATAGTGCATGACTTTTGAATACGTTTTGAAATCTTGGTGCCAGCGTGCGGAAATTTGAATTCTTCTATAACGCAAATCTAGGATTTATGAGCGGATTGGATCCCGTGTTAGAGATAACCTACACTTCACACAACACTTTTTGCCAAATCGTTTATTCTAAACAGTGAAAGGAGATCAAGTAATGTACACATTTGTCACATTAATGCGATTTCAACAAATATGAATCTTATAAAATTGGTATTTACAAATTGAAAAACAGCTAAATATAGTGTACTGCTGCATAACTTAATTTTATTAAGTTGCACAGCGTTTCAAAAATGTTTTTCTCTGAATTAATTAAAAACACTACGCAAGTTGGTAAACAATATGTTTGACGAAAGTATGTTGCTTCACAACAATTTTTCTCCACCTTTAAATAAGCGTAATAGTTGTTACTGCGAAAGGAATATGTAGATATCAAAGATATTCAGACAAATAGCTCTTGTTAATACATAGCATTTTTATTCTATGCGGATATGGATTGTTGGCTTGAAAATAATTGCTCATTTTTGAATACTAAAGAACATGGAAACAGCTTAGAAGCGAACTGCATCCTTCGGTCGGGAAACTAACGGGTTTCCAGCTCGTACTATATTGTACTAACCAGTGATCCACCCCCTGGCATGGTGCAAAATACAAAAGTAAATGCTCATAAGTGTGCTTTAAAAGACAGCAGGCTACAGGATCTGGACACACGTGACAACGTTGCAGGAAGGTATACTTGCAGTCCGCCGGTCACAACTTGGGATTCCATGAAAAGAAAATTCATTACAAAACTAAAAATGCCACGTATGCTTCGTAAGGCACTATGGCGTGTTTGCCATCAGGAAGGCTTGATATAGTTTTTCAGGAATCCTCCACACGTTCAGCTATGTATATGACAATGGCTCTCAGGTCCACATTAAGAGAACTTATTACTTCTGTGGTCTAAAATATGATAAATGGTACTGTTTTAATAAACCCATTACGAACGGAAAGAAACTTAAGGTAACAACACATGACTTGTCGACCGAGGTTAACCAAATGGTGTGTTATGGTCAGTTAGTCAAATAAATTTATTCTGCTGCAATAATGCCGGTGAGCTTGTTAATTTACCTACCGTGGCTCGTATATTTTTACGCCGGTCATGAACGGTTATTTGCCCATTATCCCATAACCATCGAATGCACTTGCAGTTACATGAATTTTGCTCTAACCTTAGTGGACAGTTGGTATGGAAGTCTCGACAGACCAGCGATTTAGTGTAAGACACAGCTGAGTGTAGGTGTACTCTGCGAAAGACGCACAGACATGAGGCTGTATTGATCATCGAGCGAGATGAGTACAGAGAGATAGAGCATGTTTTCGGCGTTAGTTAGCTGTCAGCTAACATTGCGCCGAGTGCCATAATCCCAAATTTGGTCGGCTCAGAAATTAGAATCGTTACGTTATTCGTGTGACCATCTTGTTTCAAGAACGGCAGCAGTCTAATCGCTGACTTGTACTCCTACCAAAAAGATCCCGTTCCGTTTCACACAAATGACACTAAGCAGAAGTACACGTTTAACGCACTAATGTTTGTTCACATATACAGCAACCCACAAAAACTGAAAATTTACAGGGTTGATTTCTTGCGTCTCATCAATGATACGGCTTCACCGTCCCGCTCAATGGACCGAAATTGTGAACGCTGGCGACATGATTCCTTAGCAATCTGAAAATCTGGTGTTGCGTGCCACTAAACACTGCACAATCACGACACGTTTCCACAGATCTTGTCTTATCTTATGAGGATAGCAGGCCTTGAACCAGCGACCATTACAATATTGGCCGAAACCAATACCCCCTATGGTTACCGGGTTACAAATTGGAATACCCGATTTTCATCTGTTTCGTCTACGGTCCTATTAATCACATTAACCAATGTTCAACTCACTGTGAATGACAGTCTACATTGTGATTGTACGTCGCAATCTAAACACACAGCGTGTAATCCCAATGAATCTCCAATCACTTGCAAGCTGCTTCCGGCATTCCATAATGGGTAGAATAGCTGAACATTAAATTTTGAAAGTCACCCTATGTATTCTGAAACATCGTTCTCTGTCATGCAAATCACTGCTTGTGCAGTGAAAACTGATTACTACCATTAGTCACCATATCAATACTACTGGCCAGGTAGCGACACGGAATGTGGGAAATATTGTGTGAAGAAAGAGCCTTATTAACTTTGTTTAGTTAAGCACAATTGCAGCATAAGAGAGAGATGCTATTTAGACAGACGAAACTTTTTAAAAAGATAAATATATGAGGTAAAAATTTGTTGTTGGATTTGTAAGAAAGAAACTTCGTACGAATGCAGCAGTGGAATAAATAGCGGATCGGAACATGAGTGCATATTGTTTGTCATGATATACAGGCTTGGATAATTGCTTTCGCTTTTCATCAGGTGTCACTGCGGCAAATTGATCCTATTTCTTGATATTCGACATACAATATCTTCTCCACAATTATGTTATTCATTACCTAAATAATGTCATACCTAGGTGTTAGTAATGTTGTTAATAAAAAGGGACAAGTCTTACCTTATTGCATTAATCAATTTCTAGATTGCGTATGGCATACATTCGAGCATTTCAAGCGTAGTCAAATGGGTAGATTTATTGCGTTTTCTAAGATTAGCACCAAAATTCCAACAGGTAGTATTTCCTGATTAGGACCATTGCAATAAGCTAACAGGTTAAATTTAGCTACCTTTCCGGTGACGTATATAGTGTAGCTGCGCAGATAATATATATAGTATTAAAATAATAATGAAACCTAGACAGAATCCTTCATGAATCTTTAGTAATCGAAGCCACGAACGATGTACATAATGGCTACAAATGCTGGCTTATAACAATACATCCCACATTATCATATATAATACCATTTGTATTCACAGCCGTAATTTACTGAGAACATAATTTACTGATTTAGTTGGAGCTTATATATTAATGTTCATATGACATTCGCTTTTCTGTCATTACCAACTCAAGTGTGTTAAGTGCATACATAGCTTTTAAAACGTGAGCCCTTTACAATGCCGTTTGTGTATAAAGTTCTAACTACTCTCAGAGGAATATATGCCCTATATTTGGGATACAGTAAAGACACTATGGGATACAACTACCTACACCAGATAAACTCTGTGCCCTTATAGGAAAAGGATTGTTTGCACTGTTTGTATACTTCGCAACATACGTGCGATAATTTCAGCCAATCGTATAAGGGATGGGTTCATTTAAATTGGCGAACATTTAAAGCGACTGTAGGACAGTCATCTGACGAATGATTGCTGCAATCTAATGAAGATACTGGTGAATGTTTAGTCACTGTAAATAAAATTGTCTCCGTTTCACCTGCTACACAAACACCCCGTACTAAATATCTGGAAAGGGGCAAATTCTGGATGGGCACAGCATTTGTTTATGAATGTGCGTTGGAGGCAATATACAGTATAAGTAGGTAGTAGACAACTGAACAAATAATACGACACAAATCTGTTGCGTGTGTTTGAAACTTGCACGCATTGTAAACGTAGATGCTGCAGTGTATAAATACTCCCAGCCAGCCTACTTGCCATCCGAGGTTTGCAGAGTTTACAGCCGTCATTTATCGCGGAGGGTTAAATTGCTTTTAAAGCTTTTAGCATACTGAATAAGGGACTATGTCTAGCTTCCTTAATATAGCAACCTTAGTATGTGCTAATTGGTCTGCTTATAGCGAGGGATTTCGGCCACCTATTCAATGAATCCACATCGGGTCGAATCAAGCAGTTGGTGCTCAAGCACATTTTCCTACCTAGAGTTCTCAAGTACCTGCTGAAAAGATGACCTAGCAGGAAATTTTTCATCACACCCAAACCACTTTAGCGGCAAAATGTGTAAAACCGTAGTAAGCTGTCTCACATTTTCGGCAAAACCATTGGCTTCAGCCATCACAGTCGATTACAGGTAAGTCCAGCTTGTTCATATAAGATCAATATAACTACTTCCTCCTCTCTTGAAGCAAAAATATCTCCATCGCTTACGATCATTTTTGATGATTTGAAGGACCTTATGTTAACACATTTATGTTGCTCTCCTTGATTGGTAGCATTATGAACAACTTTCGTTAGTAAATATCTTAGATGACTGTTGGTGTGCCCTGCAAAGTTAATCTCAGGCTGTCAGTTTTGCGAAACTCTAGAGTTGACGCAGTGTAGGACATTCTGATTGCACTTATCGGAACTGATAACTCGATAAATCTGAACGATTGTACAAAGTGCAGTTAAAATAAAATTTAAAAGATAAAATTTGCTTGGAACATTTATCTCCCATGCCAACGGTTTTGCGTTAAACATTTAGAAATTTGGTTAGGAATGGTCGATAGCCGCACGCTAGATTTATCTATTAACACGTGTACGTCCTCCGCAGCTGTGAGAACCCGCTGTCATTTTGAATAAACGACTGTCGGAGCACTGTTTGCCGTCACCCCTGAGTTGGTGGCGAAAACTGACTGCATCCAAAATACATGGATTCTAAACAGGCAGGGATCCTGGTAATATTTATCATCTACATATATCAGAATGTCAAAGCAGCTGCATGGAGCTTTACCAGAATAAGGCCATGCTGATTGAGATTGGACTGAAAATAACTACACCTGATAATACTGTGTTTGATTGTGCTTCACTAAAACATTGGCTGAAACAGTAAATATTAACACCTAATTTTTTAGGACACTGGCGGCTGTGCTTTGAACTGCGTGGTCAAAAGTTTATGGAAAATGTGACCGCCAACATAAGAAATAATGCTAAAGTTTGCCGGTATCCAACCTACCCAATCATTTAACTAATCTTATTAACTGACGAACAATGGGATATGCTGAAATTTTCTTATGTTTGGAAAGTTCCTTTAGCTGAGGTACAGTAAATTGTACTGATTTGAACACAAGCAGGACGAAATAATGACCACTTTCCCTGCGGAAATTTAGAAAGCACGCTCCTCGAAGAAGGCGCATTTTTAACAAATTAATACAAAGTTGCAGCTGTCAACAGCCACCGTGATCCTTACCGCCAACATGTTTTATAAGTAAGTACACACAGATGTCTAATCTTAGCTTGAATCTCCAAATATTAGGAGGTTGCTGCCCTCCGGCACGTGAAGTACGGCATTGCTAACAATGTGTTTTGCCTGGTAAATCACGCACTGAATTGCAATTGTAATTGCGGGGTTGATGCATCGTTTCTGTCATAGCTACTTTCGTTTAGACGTAGGTAAACTGTGGGAAACATGCATAAACATAGTCAAAGACATCCTGCATTGTCATCATCGCAGCCTCAAAACCAGCACGCAAATGAGGTATACTCGTGTTTATATATTCATAAGAAGCATTTTTATCTCTAATTCTGGATGATTGGCAATGACATTAGTCAAACCTATTTCAGGTCGTATAAGGTTGTTGTTATCATAGTTTTCAAACATTAAATTTGTTGCTTATTCTATATGTTGAAAGACGGAAGGTAGTGGCTAACCTACCGGTTCTTCTGACTTTTTTAATAAATTTCATGGGCGCTCGCTTGCAAAAACTTAGCCATATAGTTCAGTTTTCTCTTGTGTTTGGGTGATATGGTACATTTATTTTTACCTACATGAATAATTGTGTTCGTATGAGAATTGCACACTCAGATGCTTGGTAACATATAACACAGATTGTTATCGCAATATGATTAACAGACGCAGTCTCATCTCTTCTTTCCACTTGCGTTCACCGACATCAGACTTTACAAGAAACCAGCTAGAACACCCAATATAAGTTACAGCGCATCAAAAATGTATAAGAGAATTTTTATGCAAAATGATTGTCGACAGTCAGTCATAGATTATACTACAATTATTCTTAGTCCGTCTGAGCTAAATCTCTAAATGCCCAAGCATCAAGAAATTGCTTACTGAAATTTGTCATGGTAACTATTAACCATGATTTTACTTAAATTAATGGATTAAGTAATCCAAGTTTTTGGTCCAGCTTGTTTTCACGCACTGATTTCAAAATCGTGCCAACATATATAGCAATTACTTTTTTGTCATGCTCCATATATTTGAGAGAAATCAGTGGTTCTCAATTTCTACAATTCACGTCATTTACTTATCAGTTTCTATTGAAATAATTCCAAACGGTCGTACATTTAGCTTAGGTCCGCTTGTTCTTAATTAATACACACTTTCGTGGTTTTGCTAGAGCGAACTGCTACATTGCATTGATCAATACTCCTGATTATTCAAATCATTTTTCGTCCGTATACCTTTTTTTATAACGTACCTAATTTTGAATGTAATTATTGAATTGTCGTTCCTTCAAGTACATAAATAAAATATATATATTTTTGTAGTTTTCTACTATTGTTGATATTATGCTTTGCATTGACAGTTTTGGAAACAAAGTGAATTATTCAAAACGATTAAGTCTGAGTACGTTTATCGGTCCCCAATATTTTTATACATAGGCAGTGAATTACCGTATTTACTTCCGATGGTCTAGTACTTTATATATTTGATGGACATTTCAGATTTCACGTTCTTTAGGGGTCGACCACATGGTGTGTTTTGATTTGCACACAACACATTGAGCTGTCGTAGCGGGGTGGGAATCAGTGGGTCGCATCTGTTTAATTGCAGCTAGCTGTCAACGCAGTTGCAATGGATTTAGCATAAAAATATTAACCAAAACATAGTGACATCCGTACTTAAATTTTAATGATTGGATGCACGTTCATTTTGATAACCTAATGCTGACCCATCTCCATTCGTCGGTGCGGTATTTTATTAATTGCTTTATCCATAAGCCTAGTTTATTCATATGAATTATCCTACGTTTTTTCCTTCAAGTTCGAATGTTTTAATTACTGCTTTAAAATAGCCTCGACTTTGTTCATGGGCTTTTCATATACAGGAGTTTTCATAGCTACTCATCAATATAGCATAAAACGCTTGAAATCCATAATAAAACAGGGGCATATCTCCCTCCACGTTTACGGCTTATTGTACAATGACATTCTACCTAAGAATATATTTGCAGCAGGTGCAATATAATGTATGCAATCCGTCTAACTGAGGAGCAAATGTTTTATTCATTGGGAACCTGTAGTATATACTCAACAGCTATCAGCTAAATAGAAGCTCATTTGTTACTTATTTTACACCTCACTTTCCGCTATGTCTAATTTTGTTTAAACTCATAGCTCGGCTCTAATAGTACTGACACAATATTTCCAGTCCACCGAATTTAGCACACCGAAATATTACATGAACACCTAACAGTCGATCGCAGCAACATATTTCCGGTTAATGAGAGCAAGCATACACAAATCCGTCAAATAATCAGAAATATGCAAATGAGAGAGAATTCCTGCATTGTGCATGCTTGAGATGGCTAGGATGGAGCAAAACGTACTCATTTATGATTAACTGTCAGCCATTTTGGGCAAAATGCATCCTCCGGTTGTATAATTAACTTTCAGCCAGTGACATATGATGATAGGGTAGATTAAATTTGTTTTATTTGCAAGTATTATAACGTATAAACATCCATTTATCATGAGTTATGTGTATATGAACAAAACAATAAGAAGATATGCAATGCAATATTGAATCTGTTAGATGTATTGGGACAAGCCAACTGGTAAAATCATCGCATAAACGAATGCAGTTAATCAGGGGCTAGCGTTGTACTTTGCACGTTGGTACCTACATGCCAGGGAAGGATAAAAGGTCTAGTTTGCTCTTAAGTACGTCATCTCGGTTTGCCAATTCGAGTAGACGTTGTGGCCGTCTGGATTCTGTTTGGTCCGGCACTGGCTGACAACAACATGGCAATGGTCGAATATACGCCTAAATACAAGCTCATCCTGATAGCATAAAAAAGCATTATGGGGAAGGATATCATATTCATTACCTTAATTTTAGCGAGTAAACGTTCACTTCATAATGTGCATTTCAAAGCATCTACCAAAGAGGGTTTTATCTGCGATCTAGAAACAGCAATTATTTTGTTGTGATAGATGGATTGTGAATCAGATAAGAAGGACACCTTAAAAAATACACTGTTTAAAATTACCTACGTGAAATAGATGATATGAAAAATGGTGTGGCTTCAGTTCTGTCGAAAACAAGTGTTACTTTAAAAGATGCTAGTCAGTTTATCTATTGTAATGTGAAGTGTTAACTGTTTGGAGTCAGGAATATCGTTCATCGCACAGAAATTACAAGTCAGTAGATATCTGTGGCTAATTATTATATTTGACAGTCACCAAAGGAAAATACTAATTATAATCGCCGTGTGCACAATGCACTTGGGTTTACATCAACCTTTCAAATATATGTTGGAAGGACGCAACTTGGACGACTGATAAACACAGTTATTCTAAGTGTATTAAACGCTGCCAAAACATGTTCCATGAAGGCAACAATAAAGTTGTCAATGCTTAAGTTGTAATTAACACATACAGTTACCGCCATCTAATGATGCAATCAAAACCAGCTTCTAATAAACCGAAACCCTCAAGTTGTGTGAGGAAATGTAGGGTCAAAACAGTCGGTATTGCATCCGAATTAAAAACAATTCTAGCGTAAATAAAAACTTAGCTGATCATGCCATAACAAAATCCTTCCCATTTTGAGAAACCCAAACAAACGCTGAATTCTTTGAAATGCAAAACTTTAGAACTTCATAATCCCTTCACTTTACGTAGATTGCGTTAGCTTACGCCTGACCTAGATCAGGAGATTGAACAAATTGCACATGTTGGTGTTGCTGAAAAAAGCATTGCTGTGTACATAACAGGTCGAGCGTAAACGGCAATTTTAACTACATCTGGTCGAGTTTTTGTAAGGTCATTTTTGCAGCTCATGCTTGCATAGAAGCTGTCATCTCAGAGTCTTATGATCAAATTTAATATTGATGGATTTAAATTCCATAGGCACTTCAATAGCTGTTTTGCAATGGTTATATATATTTGCCTTAGTACCACCGTAGATTTTAACCCAAGTGTGCTGCTTCGCTCGTGAGGCAACTGGTGGATTCGTACCCTTAGACGGTGCATCTGCGTGAGTGGAATTCTTAAAAAGTTTGGCTGACGAAAACATTAATTACGGCTGCCTGTGTCTGGTATGGCAAAAGTTTGATGTGTTTCAACGACCGGTTTAAATATTAGCTTGCTTGCATTTATAAGTTAGCCGCAGAGAGAGTAGGTATTAAAAATGTTTTTACGATTACTAGTTGATCCTTTACAACATGAAACTCTCTCTTTGTAAACTTGCTGTGTTTCATCTCCGCAAAAAGTTTATCACTTTCAAACTACTTGTCATTTCAACTTGGGTGTTTTAAACTTACATGTGCAATTCTTAGACGTTGGAGGATCCATGGGAGACATACACAGTAGTTACTTCCGCTGTGACGAAAATACTAAAGTATTCCTAAGTAAATTATACTCGGAATGGTTTGTTCACTTATTGTTAGGGTTAAACTTATATACATCATGTAAGTTGGACACAACCATAGTCATGTGTAGTTAAGGTCGCTTCAACAACAGGTACAACTGAGTACTGCACCAAATATATATATCGTTAAGGACTGTCGGTTTTTCCCTTTTTAAATGTCTGCGTGCAACTGTAGAGCGTTGGAATTACTTGACTTGCGGTTTAAACACTATGAACAGATTCAACCCCTATGTATGGGTAATTGTCAATCGCATAAATGACATCAATAACATAAGTGTACGCCATGCTACCTAAGGTGATTACTGAAAATAGCAAAATCGCGCACTCTGTTTAGTTCTTGTAATAAGTAATAAAAATTATTCACACAAATAGTTCATGAAAGAGCGACTACAGATTTGTCCGTTTTGTACGATGCCCTGTTTATCTGCCAAAACGTGTTGTTTTTTAACTAGACTGCTTCTCTTACCGACGTAGTTGTACTTTCATATGACTTGTTTCCATGACAAGGGAAACGATTAATAATCAATAGAGCGGTATTACGATAATTGTCCGTCGTTCGGCGTCAGGAATGCATTTATCACTAATACTGATATGAGTGCGTTTCCTGGGAATTTTATTGCATACGTTCCCCGCATTTATAGAGGCAGATCGATGTTTGACCGATTATGTGAACCGATGAATTGGACCAGTCCACAGGTGGTATGGGATGCGTAGCAAGGCTAATCCTCTGGCTATGCCCTATTGTGTTGCTTGCGCGTGCTCAACTGTGGCCGCAGAATGCGACCATATGAAATGTAACGGAAGACGCTAGAAACAACAAAACAAACCAGTATCCATATAGGTGAACATGTGCTCAATAGAAAGTTTCGTTATCGGGCCTCCGCTTCCTTAGAGCCGTGAAGAAAGCGTTTGTCTCTCACCGTTACAGCGTAGTGTTGCTTTGTTGACCACACTGGTTCTTAACGTTTAATAGGTTCACATACTTCGTATATGTTCAGTTTGCTTCTGCAGTGGATAGGATTTATTTAGACAAGAGGAGTGATAGATATAGTCCATCATACGACCTATTGGAGTAGGCAGTCAGCGATTTTCACTGAAACACTCGAAGAAATACGCCTTTACTCTTATCAGAAAATAATAACAGCCACAATTTGGATGAGTTATTATGCACCGTAACGGTTAAACAAGGTGTTTTAAATAGTACTCAAATCCCGTATGTTAACAATATTCGACTTCGCTTACTGGTTTGACATAACTCCAATAACGAATTGTCCAGTTTCCTTACCGCTTTTGCGACACCTTTCGCTGTTTCGCTAGAAGTATCTGGCGGTTAGACTGTAATCAACTAGCGAGATTTGACAGCAAAAGATGAAACAAACTTTGGCAAGTTTATCAAGAACACTCTGTATATTAAACGACATTTTAATCTGCGACGCCTGGCAAGAGGAACACTACCAGTACCATAAGCGAGGTTGCAGTGCTGCTCTGAGGGGAACCTCAAGCTAAATTTGGAGTCGGTTGAATTGCATAAAAACGAAGGTGGGTTTCCTGAGCAAGATTTCGCTGCGTACGTTTGTTGACATACCAATAAGTACTCACAGTAACCAAAGTGATGTATCCTAATTAAGCAAAATCTTTTAACAGGCTAAACTGGTTGTAAAATATCGAGGTCGCTTCTTTGTCCAGCATGGCTGATGTGATGATACCAATACGAAATATGAATCACGCTAAGGTGAAATGGCACTGGGATGCACAGCCTTAGGGAGTTTTACATATATTCAAGAAATTGGTAACCGCTTAGGTTAATATATTAGGTATATAATTGGGCAGACCTAATCCAAGTTAAATGTACAAACATATGTAATATTAAAATGCAGCTGTTAATAAATATTTTAAATTGCTCTTGAAAATTTACAACCTGCCCTTCTTATATCAAACATTGACAACAGTTACGAAAATCATGTTTGTTGCTGTGTCTTTAGATAAAACTGAATAAGTTTAGAGAAGCAAATTATGGCTGCATACCATTTGGCAAACTCCCTGTGTCAATAATATTTGCTCTAACGCTGTTTTCATGCGCTTCGTTAGTTAACCAAAATAAAGTTAATTACATTATACTGAACAACCACTAATAAAGTCAAGCAGCCTATTGTTTCATTAAGTGTGTTTCAAACTTTCGGTCATAAATATATCTGAGTGTATCTGCTCTCATTTTTTAGTCAAGCTAATGTGTTAAGTCATAGTCGCATAAGGCAAAACATAGCTTTCTTTTTATATACGCTTGACAATTAATGTATTTACTATAAGAATGCATATATAAGAAATTTCTTAACAAATATACAAAATACATAATATATAAATTATTTAAAAGGACTCAATACTTCTGGCATAATTACCTGTAAAGACTGGTCTGCGATATTTATTTAAACAACATGGTTAATCTGAGTTCACGAATATGAATGAATCAGGGATCATTTACCGTGAAGAAAACTAGCTTTACTTTCGAGACAAAGCTTATTTCGAAGCCATTTTTCCGTGTCCACTAAAACCTGTAATTTGTTGACACGTTTCAGAATTGCATGCTAATGCATAATAATGGTAGATCTACAGATCATTTCCCAAAATCTCAGTGCCAGAAACTGAGTGACACATGTCTGTTAAATGAAGGTAACGAATCCTTATTGTGCAAGCCAGACAGAGAGTGAATTGCCCCGCTGCCTTGAATTAGGGAAATTCTCTAAGTAAATGGAGGAAAAACAATCGGTTAGCAACTTTAAATACTAGAAACATTTATGCATATTTTGTCAAGATATCTGTAGGCCTGACAATTGTCAATTAGTTTGGATATTTTCGTATTTATATTTAATGAGTACGGTTATATTCGAAGAAAAATAGAATAGCTTGTTAATATCTACAGTACAAAAAATTAAACATGTGAATGGCTATGCTATCGCAAATTAAGACGATTATATACTTTCCTCATCCACACAAATGATTATCAAATACTTTCGTCTATGGTCACAGTAACTACGCTCTTTAGCTTTCTAAATGCTATTACGTTCACCTAAAGCCTACAATATTTGCAAAATATAGGATGCCACATATATGGATTAAAGTAAAATGTACATTATGTCCGATAGATATGAAGGTCTGGTTTAGCAGTATGTAGCATATCCGTTCGAAATAAACACGATAGCTTTCTTTCCATTTAATAGAATTTTGCCATGTTGAATTAATGTTCTATGCATATTTTTTAGATAATTATGTTGAATAACTGTATACATAATATATTATTAATAACTATTGGCTACAGTTCGTCGTAAGCAGACATAGGCTTATTATAATAGTCCGTGGTTTAACTTACTTGTACAAACAATAAACATATTACAGATGCACTCCATGTATTTTAATGGTAGACCATATGAGGGTGATATTTATAGTTCTGTATGGTTACCGGCGATTGCTAAATATATATAATATATATGTGAACATTTACAATTTTACCTTGAGAATACGTATTGTTAACTAATGATTAGAACGCTATTAATTGTATTTGTTGGAGACTCTTCGCAGCTAGATTTAGGCAAGTAATCAAAAACATATAGGGAAAATCTAGGCGGCCATTTCGGCCTGCAAGTAAAAGCTATTTTTGCACACTAGCCAAATTCTGCCGGCTTGGAAACAGCGAAATTACTCATACTAATCAACGATGTAGGCTATTGAGCTTTGGGCGACTGCAGCAGACCGCAATGGCTGATGTATATTTGTGATATAATGTGTCTCATCCTCATATGTTATGCGAGTTATTGATTGACAGAAGAAAAGCTGGTCATTATACCAAATACGTTTTCCTTCAAGTCGCAGAAAACGCAGGAGTCAAATAAAATGCTAATGCAACTGCTAGTAATCCGTGTTAGTAAGAGGGATGTATAGTGTTTTAACGAACACACTTAGCAGCTGTTTTCAGGAAGACGGTCAGCGTAAATGGGTCAACAGCTTGGCGGCCGTTTCCTTCTGTTAGGACTCGTCAGTAGTGCATACACACCGAATCCAGCCAGGTTACAAAAAATACAACTTACACTTTTGAGCAAGCCATGTAATCTACTTCGACTGGGATGACGACAGTGAGTAAAATGACTGAGAATTCAGTTTATATAGCGCGGTTCAACGTCACTGT
This sequence comes from Dicrocoelium dendriticum, assembly GCA_944474145.2. Classification (NCBI taxonomy): domain Eukaryota; kingdom Metazoa; phylum Platyhelminthes; class Trematoda; order Plagiorchiida; family Dicrocoeliidae; genus Dicrocoelium; species Dicrocoelium dendriticum. The sequence continues at coordinate 24,161,802 of OX104059.1, read as the reverse complement.
TATGCAAGGTATAAATGCGTATATATGGAAAGCAGTTTCAAGAACAACATCTTTAGAGGAGGCCACCTACCTATTTTCATTTAGTCTACCATGAAGATTATCGTTAACTGCTAAGTAACATATGAAGTTATTGTTATTTGGTAAGAGTGCGGCGCAGCAAGACTCATAAAGCTGACCAATATATATTTGTTATATTGTTATTCGGTGCTTTTTTACTGGTACTAGTCAATAGCGCCAATCCGCCGAATCCTGTCACTTTCGAATCCAAGGCCATTATTCTTAGGAGCCAGATAACGAGGCACTTATTCCTTGGTGAAGGACGAAGACCGCCATGTTTGATATATAACTGATACATATATATATACAGTAGTTTGCATAGCAAATTTTTATTGTTTATTATGATTGCGATCTTATACCCCATTCACTGCTCCCATTGTTTATCGCTAGCAAGCGTAACATTTGTGGCCGCAAACAGAGCCACTTGACGGTTTTTTTCAATACACAGTTTTGTTCCAAAATCATCCAACATTCATTGGCGCGCCGCATGCTATAATTTTATTTTCGCTTAGTAAATACCTAATCAGATTAATGCGGGGATATTCTGTGCGTAATGATACACTTCAAATGGACTTTTCTATGCATTCTGGTGCTTGCGACTCAAAATAACACGTAATCAATGCAACGTGCACCGTGCACCAACCAAATATTCGCACTTAATTTGCGATACGTCTCTGTGGGTCGGTTTGCAACGTCTAAAGCTTTAGCATTACAACTTCCTCTGGCAACTCTGCAGAATAAATGTCTCGATTTCTAGCAGTAAATGATCGCACAAGAATTTGAAAGCAAAACCTCGATGAAGGTAGCCAACAGTTAATGTAATAGGCTGCAAATGTATTAAGGATACTCCATTCTTGCATGCTCCAACACGTGTTGTGGATTGCAAGGTACATCTTTCTCCTGTTTCTGAAACCATGCAAAAATTATTCATTATTCCAAAAGCCATCGGGTCCTTTTGAATCATTTCATAAAACCGGTAAAACAACTAGGCTTTGTCATGCCTTACATAAAGTATATTCGATAGAGTTCATACGCGAATATCCTCGTACGAGTCGCAGCTGTATTATGAGCAATAAGTCCTACCCAACTGTTTACATATATAGTTGCGTGGCGCCTTACCAAACATCAGTTAATAGATTTTAGCAACATCAATTATACTGGAATCAAGTATTTGCCATACCCAACGTGTTTATTGTTTTATTTTGGTGTACGCTCAGTGTTTAGTTTTCCAACCGTTCATTGGCTGTCAGCGTTGACAAATATAAGATTCATTATTCCACTTTGAGAATTACTGACCCTGTTCTGCTTGCTTACCTAGTACGAGTGGCCGTAGCGGTACTTCTAAAGCGCCATTCAAAAGCAATCATTCGTTTATGGGAATCACAAACATCTCGCTGTCAAGGGTAGGTGTTGTTACAAAAGTGTGAGTCAAACGCACGACATACGTCAGACCAAGCTTTTAAATGCAATGATGTGTTTACTCCAAGCGGAATGTCTCAACGTTTTTCATACACATTATCATTCACAAAATGCATCCCGCTCACATCAGTAAGCATTTTGCCGCAGTTCTCACGTGTTGGCTTCCACTGAACGTAGACAGTTTCAAGTCCGGAACTTCGTATTTGACCGTTCTGATTTTTAACAGATACAAATCCTTTAGAAACACTGGAGCCAATTGTATCACATACTGTAGATTCAAAAGAAATATGTAGTCAGGATAAATGTAAATGGCAGCACACAACTGAACAATGTGCTTTTTCAGTGGACGTTTATAGTGACAAATGTCTAACTGATCAAAGTTTCCTCGTAATGTGCGTGCAAAATAACAACTTGAGCACCGTAAAACGCATTAAGGTACGTAGCGTATTGTTACCTTCGAACACATTACACGTTGCAAGAGAGCATATTACCGAGCGCAGTGTAACTATGCAATCTGTACTACTGCCTACTGAAGATGAAGATATCTACTTATGAGTAGAAGGATTTTTGTGAGTATTTTTGTTCGTCGCAGTCAGCCGACAATCCAGATGAGTCAATTACCCATCCGGAAAAGCACCAGTCGGCCATTTCGCCTTATTGATGCTGGTCAGTGGTGCGCATACTTCGGTCCTATACGGAGGATCGAATCCATGACTGCTAGTGGCTGATGCCAATTAGCCCGCAGCTTATGCAACTGCGCCATGGAGGACGGTAGTCGACCATCACGAATTGTTAGCTAACTGCGATATAGCCCGACCCATCCTCCACTGCCATGCAGGCACCTGCCATGCAGATGACAGCGGTTGGCCTTCCGGTGTCAGGACTTCCCGGTTACGGCAGCTATGAATCGACATAGCATTTATGGAATCCGTAAGGGCGAATTTGTATTACTTATGAGTAGAAGGAATTTTGTGAGTATTTTGTTCGTCGCAGTCAGCCGACAATCCAGATAAGTCAACTACCTATCCGGAAAAGCACCAGACGGCCGTTTCGCCCTATTGGGGCTCGTCAGTGGTGCGCATCCTTCGGTCCTCTACGGAGGATCGAACCCATGACTGCTAGTGGACGAACAAAAATACAGGAAGATATCTGTTGACAAAGACATATGAACTGTTACATGTTACATTCCTGCAGGCATCGGAGCAAGGTAGACATGGGCGCTGTCTGCAGAGATGCACTGCAAGTAAGTAATGTTACGCTCTAACATATAGTAGGCTTGCACACTGTGTCGGAAGTATAAATGAACGCAAATGGTCTTCGATCGAGATAGGAGTTTAGAGAATTACGTCCTATTGGATGATATGTCTAAGGAAGAATTGGGAACAACTATTAGTTTAGCGTGCGAAACACGTAATTTAAACTGACTGTCCTGCCGTGAAAGCGTATCTGGTACAATGAGCAGACGCAGCAAACATGCGAAGGAAGGATCCGTTTAGCGTTCCCAGTGAAGGTCACGATTCTGGGAACAGTAATATTACACAGTAAAGCCGAAAATTAAATTGTCCTGTGGAGTTGCAAACCATGTGGACAAAACCTCGTTAAAAAACATTCAGTGACGCATGGCGATAAGGCATTTACCATACTATGCGAAAAAAATGAATAGTGTTAGTGGCCTTTAAATAGTGCTGCAAAATACGCCAAGGGTTTCTTGGGCGCATGTTATATGAGCCAGCGAAATAAGGGAAAAAACAAGAAATGTGGCAAGAACTAAACTAGTTCTCTATTAATTTTATGCAAATATAAATAGCATTGTTTCCTGATGGTCTGTTTTGTATCTCCAGGCTTATTTAACGTAAACCTTAAGGCATTTGAATTACATCCAATATAATTTCAATGCTACGTGACATTGGAAATTAGCCAGCCCAAAGCGGCCGATGACTAGATGTAATCTGTAGATGTAGAGGTAGAAATTATATGCATGATTTGATTATGCGTGGTAGGCACAATTTTGCTTTTTAATCTCCATTCCGCAACAGTGCCTAAGAGAAAGCTATTTCAACGCAGCCCTGGGGTGAAAAGTTGTCCAACCACCTCCTGTGAGGAGTTTGTGTCCTTGAACGAATCAGCTTATTAATCGCCCATCTGTAAACGCGCTGTTTTGTCAATCTTGCTTAGCTGAATCTTATCATGCAAACGTGGGTTCACCTACACAATTCCCAGCTATCTCAACGCTATCAAGTGCACCACATACTTCTGATATAGTTTGCAATGTCGATTTTATTCTCCACATAGCGGTTTTCGCAAAATACCTGCAATAGCGTAATCGATGAGTATTTCGAATCATGAACCCCACAACAATATATATTGTGCCAAACGAAGGTCAACTCCAACTTTTTCTGAAGAGTCAGCAACCATAGCTGTTGACAGTTTATCCATCTAACTACCATATGACATTGTCCGTATTGGCCGTCGCTGTTTTACCATTTGAGCAATCTAGCCATTTACAGCGGCCGCGGCCTGTAACAAGGAACCCTACGAACAGTTCAGCTTCTGAAAGGCGTGCAGGAGACCATAGTGGTTCAAGACGTGATCGGAATAGCATCAAGTGACCCAATGGATTGTGCTAACCAATCAAAAGCCAACGTGGCCGCAATCAGCTTGACAGTATATTGTTGTCTTCCTTCATACCATAAACGTATACAAAGTGGACTGCTGTGTAGCGATTGTTATGGCAAGTTCTATCGGAAATGTTTCAGGCTCAAAGTAAAGTAGTTATAGCTACAAAATTTAAAACCGGATTACTGTGCTTCTTTACAGTATGTGTAGTCAGTCCACTGGTAAATATTTTCAAAGAATTATTGCAGAAACACGGTAGACTGGCAGTACTGATTAAACAAATGAGGAACGCTAACAGCGGTTTCTTTAAATTAAGCATACAAAAGAGTAAAATCCGGTCGTTTCGAACAGGCCACGCATTAACATGAGGAATAAGGTCCGGCGGCGCGGTAAAGGTATCCAGTCTGTGGTTGTAAACTTCAATAAATCTAGCTACTTCAAAAAGCATTAGATAACTACTTCCAATCCGATAGCAATGAGCATGATCAGGGCCTCGTCCATCCTTCCACCGGTTCCGAAAATACAGATGGACATTGGCACGAGCAATTTTAGGATTTCGTTGCTGCCATATGTGAAATAAACATTAACTTTCTGTCCCACTCCTCGAACCTATATTAAATGGGGAATACAAGGTTTTATCCATACAGCCTTAATCGGCAGTATGTATACCAGCTGGTCGTATAACGCCAAATTTATTTGCACTTCGCGTACTACCCGCACGCTGTGCAAACATTCCTACATGGACGTCAAAATCCTTGAAAGGAAAACTGAATCATGCTACCTAACAGTGGATGTTATTTGTGACATTATATGTGTTGTAGCTAAACCTTTCCATTGGACACTCGTTAACAGTAACTAATACTCACATCCCTTGTTGAAACAAGAATACGCTATATTGTTCTAAGTTTCGCTATCAAAGAAGATGCTGTTCTGTTAACGGCAGCTGTCCACCAGAATGTGTCATGATACATTTGCTTATTCCCCGATCTTCCGTGGAGCAAGTGAAGACGGGCGATTCATACCTAAACGAAAACCGGAAAGAAACCGTAGCAAAGGCTATGCATGTACACCGTGTTTCCGAGGCTGGAAGTCTTGATGATCGCAAAGTGGCTACTCACAACCAGGAAAAATGTAAATGTATTTGCGAGACCCTCTTTGTAAAAGACGTTTACGGCCATCTATAGCCAGGCTGCCTCATTGGACAAACTATAAAGGATGTGGTACGAAGGTCATGAAATTGTTCCCTCAACTTAGACAAATGTCACAAATGGTGCTGTTTTGCTGATATGCGAACCGCAGCAGTCTTTTTGACCTTCCATTAAAGCAGCATATGGTAGTCTAACAAACGAGAAACACCAAATAAACACTCAAGACCCCCGGCAAGAGTTCGTAGAACCTTAATCAACTACCCTGCGAAATTGGCAAATATCCCCCATGCGGTTATACACACGGCAGCAAGATGATATTCAGCTTACAGATCAATGTGTTAAGTCATATTTTAGCGATTGTAAGGTCCCATGTGCTTCATGTTACAGGGTCACCGTACTAAACCTTATTCTGCCACGTGAGTTGGAGTGGATTGATTATGTGGCAGTGCCCCTGATCAGTCCACCAAATCTCCTCAGTCTTACCAAATTAAAACATAACGCCACACACTCGAAACTACACGCGTTCTACTGAATTTACGAATCCGTATATTTTTAAATTTTCCGACGTCTCAGCATTCATTCTTTGGAGTGTGGATGGCAAATGTTTGCTATTTATTTTGGCAAAATGCAAATCGTTTATATAACCCATGGCCACCTATCTTCGAGGAGTGAGTCATCCAAAAGCCCTAGTATCAAACGGAATCTTTGTGACTTCTGCTAAATCACACGACTTAATTCTATGTTTAATATCTCGCGAATGACCACTGCAGTTTCCCATTTAGAAGGACAGGTAGGAATTGTGGCTAATCTGGCTAATGATCTCAAAAACCTTTGCACTTTGAAGGCGCATATAACATGCCGAGGCTTGCAAAGCTACACGTAAGACACATCGGTATTTTACAGAGCCAATGGACTAGATATATAAGGATTTGTGTTTACTGCGTACTTAAATGTTTTCATTAGGATGTCAGGCAGAACTTGAATTAACGTATCTACAAAATTCTTTGATATAGCAGAGCGAAATCCATCACCGTCACAAAGCAGCATAATGCACTGTGTATTGAGCTGCTCGTACCTGGCTCCTCTAACGAAAAATTCATATTATAGCAAGCAAATGTGTTTAAAGAGATTTGACAATATTTTGACGAAATAATGAGGTCCTTCAAATGATTTCGCAATCAAATAAATTAGTCGGCATTTTCATTATACATAAACGAGAAAATATCGTCAGTATAATTCATTAGGGTAGCTCCTGAGAGATTATTCATGTAAGTAGGTTCATGTGATGGCAAGACCCTTCACACAATATCAAGCAACCCCATGGAAAGTTTATATACTGGTGCGTTTGTTTATCCTTTGACAATGTTGTATCCAATTATGGTGACATGTGCATGTATCCAAATTTCTAACTTCACATCTGCTATTCTTGAGTAACTTCACTGTTCTCATTTGAAGAGGTCATGTGGACTTAAGGTGAGTAACTTTGAAGAAAAAGACGGCTTCTCCGTTAGGTCTAACATAGTTCGGATCAAGGAATTGCTACACCTGCTTCAACAAGTTTATTTCCGATATGTTTCTGGGAAAGGCAGCAATACGCCTGTACCGAAAACAGGTGCAACAAAAGTCCGCTTTTTGTTTTCTCTTTTGTTGAATAAAGGGTTTAAGAAACAATCATACTACGAATGCTACCGTAGCAAACATCTCGAATGACCCCTTCCAAAAAAAATAAATAGTCCCAGCACCAATGTACATGCAATGATCTACACACAATATATTCTGTCATCAATTGAGAGCAGAAACATATAAACTTTTACGCGTTTGACTGACCATAACAGAACATTCTGCTGTAGAAAGGGCGAAATGCTCTCAAAATATCTGCTCATTTGATAAATAAAACACTACGTCTTCCATTCGGTAGTTATTATTTTGATGGACGTATCAAAATTACACCAGTCAGTGGCAAATGACTCAACTTGATAACATTCACTCGAGTGTCCTTCAAAACGGTATCACCTGGTCGTATCAACTTCCATTTACGTCAGTTCATTAGCAGCGTAACAGGAAGTGATAAGTGCTGTTACAAAGCAGTGCCTGCTCATATGGCAGTAAATTTGTAGTAATCAAATTAAGGTATTAATGCTCTCATTGGAACACAGCAGAAACCTTGCTACTTTTCACAAAGTGGACTTCCGTCAACCCAGGGTTCGGTGATAAGTTGTGCAAACTCTTTTTTCACGTTATTCAAAACACGCTAAAAGCATTTGGCAAGTCATATCCCTGTTATTTGCCATCTTATACCTGGGAATTTCAAGATATCCGGACACACCGAATCATTCCTATCTCTGGTAAATTTCCCTATCAATAATAGCGCGCATCCTTCTTATTCCGATGTTCATGTTTAGAAGTATAAATAGAATTTTAAGTATACTACTACGTACTCGAATCTTTTGTTCGTGTCGAAAATGTAAAGCACGGCGCACGATTTGTTGCAATTAAAAGTACTTACACGAATCGGCACGTAAATATATGTCTGCAAAATCAACATGTTAAATACCAAATTATTGGTAACGTTTATAGATTACCTATATTTATTCCTATTGCGAGGCATATTATTCTTTATCTGTTTGACCCGCTATATACCATTGGACTACCATCCGCTTTACGGGAATGCGTGTTCACAGGTCGTTATGTAGGGAAATGAATTTCATCAACCTCATGGAATTACGGGTTTCACAGTTACAACTACCGTAGCAAGGCACATCATTTTTGTCCCCAGATATGCCTTGTCTGCCAAGTACCTTAGCTATAGAAAATGCAGTTAAATGGCCAGACAAATCTGGCATGTAACACTCGAGCGACTTCCATGTGTTACATTGCCGAAAGACTAGTTGCTGGCTACAAATTCAGTTGATGCGCACCGAGTTGCATGCCATTTGCCATTCCGTGTGATCTGCAACAGTCCGCCAATACGTGTGTGCAGATCAGCTGATGCAAACTGCCGACAACACGATCGCAGTAACAAATTTGGTACAACGACTTTCAAGTCAGTGTACTGCATCTACTAAGAAGGTAAGGGACGCCTATAGAAATAATGGGTTAATACATCTCCCGTGAATTCTAAACTCAAGGCGAGCGTTTAGTGCGTCGAATTTTTAGTGAACGCAATTTAATTTATTTAAAGATTATCTTCCATAGGCTAGCAGATGAATATTTCAGCCTTAAGGCACAATTCACTGGCATTACGGATGAAATAACTGAGTAAACGTTGGAGTCATTCGTAAATTTTCCGTGCGATTCCCATGTCCTGTTGTCCTTATTTCGTCTGCCAAGTTCGCTGTATTCGTTCCAGTGTCCTAACTCGGCATCCATTTAGCATAGTTGAGAAAAACAGAACCCAACAGCATGGACGTCTTAAGTTCAGCAACCATATCGCAATTAGCACTTGCAGTGTTTGCCCCGAAAACAAAATCATTTGCTTTGAAAATCCATTTCGAGGCGTCTAACCTTATTGATGGAAAATAGGATAAATGGTGCTTCAGCTTGCAGAGGCTCAGTATTTATATCACAAATAATGACCACATCTGACCCATATTTTCTCACTGAGTGCGTTACAGCTTCCATCTGCTATTTTTCTTTTGCCCTGCAATGTGACAACCAATCAGATTCTTGCACGGAGCAATGATTTGTTAAATAAGTACATGCTAAAACACTAAGTTTGTTTGCAAATGCAAACGGACAGACGGCTCAAGTAGCCTAATTGCACTTCTTACCTTAGTAGCATATCGTTTTCCAGCCATTGGTGTCTTCTCAGATGGTAATTAGTTGCCAAGATCAGACTGGATATGTATCCTAAAGCCGCGCTCAAATATGACTACTGGTGAGATACAGCCGCAAAGATTGTATGTGAACAGGAGAAAGGTATATTTTGAGAGACCACACATAGGCTTTGTTCAGGGATCGCGGAACTGCACCGTGATATCACTGGACGGCGATGAGCGTCAACTTGAGGTTCATCAGCGAACTGAAACAGATGCGGCCACAGTACCGAACCTTGTGGAACTTCCCACTAACATGAATCAGACAACAAATGTTCGACCTGTATTTGACTTACCTAAAGAAATATACTATCAACGTAAATATAAGATCTCCAGATTCTATGTTTTCGTAACTGGGAATTATGATGCAATGGTCCAATCAGTCAAAGTCTTTTAATAAGTCTAATTAAATGGTCTGCCTCACTCCCTTTATCGGACGCTTCCGTCCAAATACGGCATGCAATCAGTAGGTTGGTAGTGCGGGATCGCTGTTGACTGAAGCAATGCTGCTCGGGTGTTACAATGCATTAACGTTCCATATTTTCCAAATACATCCTAAGCGACGGTTACTTTCATCATGTTTAAGAGCAATGGGAGGGAGCAAAATGGCCGAGAGTTGGATGGGATTCAAGTCATTACCTTTTCTGAAGCTATGATTAATTAAGCCGATTCTACATGGCGGGCAAAGTTTGCTAATCCAAGCGCATTTAGACGAAATGCGATGAATGCCTGGACAGATTTGTAACTGTTTGCTCAGCGCCCTCGGTTGAATATCCTCGAATCCGGGGGAACTGTTTGTGCTTAGTGGCAGCAGCTTCTTCAGCACTGTTATGGCAGTATATGATATTTTATTAATTGACAGCATGTGATTGGGATGTAGGTGCATAGGGGTGGCGTAGCTCTCTTTCGAAAATTGGAGCATCTGTCAACCGTAGGATGTTGGCTGACTCTCCAGCAGTCCGTGCCACTCCGAACGCTCTGCTACCTTAGGGGATACCGTGCTCCACTCTCCTTACAGTTTTAACATGCTCCAGCGAATTGAAGGTTTTCCTCACACCTTTCTTGAATACCTCCTCTATAACCTTCTTAATACAGAAGTAGAATTGCTTGATCGGTTACTTTCCATTGTATTATTTGGAGCTGCACTGATGACAGCAATGGTGAGCTGTTTATGACAATGGGCTTGAAGACAGCATGATTCCAGCGACAGGGTAAACATGTGCATCCATGACCACAGCCTTCCAGGCACTCCTAGTTTTATAAAGGCAGATGGAATACCACCACAGTATTGATTAAAAGCAGTTTGATGAAATTCAGTACAGGTTGTATTGTACTGATATGATGATTCCATGTTACACAAGCCGTTGGTAGTCTTAACATAAATGCATGTTTTTATGGATGTGTCTCCAGAGTTGTGCGAAACTTTTCACGTGATAGCTGAAAAGTTTAGGAATTATCCATCTACATAAATCAGACAACTGATCAAGGGGTAGTCTTGTTTAAACTTGAGCATGTTCCTTCAATTGTAAATGCCGTTCTTGGAGCTAATCGTAACTTCAATTTCCTCTATTTCAACTATATGTGATTGACCTTGGTCCCGGTGTCATGCAACCATAAGAGCAAACTGAAATATCCAGTCACTGCATGCATCAATTATTCTTCTTTATTTCCAGCGGGCTGAAAGCGCTTGCAACTACTTGTAGCCAATGAGTTTATTAGTCCAATAGGTCCAATGGTAGATATATACGAAGTGTCGCAAACATTTTATTGAGAAGTATCTATTGCAATCAAATGTCTGGATTAATTGTTAGAATGACGTTTAATTTATACTAATGGTTTCGCATTGTTTAATAATTATGTTTGATGGTCTAATTAACGCAAAGATCTTGAGGTTGTTACTGGATGGTTTGCATTATACCAATGTTTGTGTATGTGTGACACACAATGTGAATATCTACTGCAGTATATTGGTCGTCCTAGTTACTACGGTGGACTATTTCATCCACCTACCAAATTCGATCAAGGAAAGTAAAGTTGAATGTGTATAAAATGGTGGTTTATAGGATCAACTCTTCTTGGATTTGTAAAAACATTACCAATGATCTTTCATTTGTGTGGCATCACAGCAAAAAGTTTGACATGTGAAGTGAGGTTGATAACACTAGTGGTTGACCCACTTGGAGGTTAGTAAATTAAAATATGTGAACTTGTTCCTAAAAAGGACAAACTAAGATATTCTAGGACATTGATAGTTTGAAAGAACAAACCATGTGGGCATATCACGCATCCTCCTAATTTGCATAGACCGCATCCTTGTAGTAAATAATGACGATTGCGAATAACGAATATATAATGTAATGTATCGGAAAAGCACCAAGTCTTGAAAGCTAGCATTGCTTGCGGGTCTTTGTGATATGCAAAATAGGTAGGACATAAGTCTTTTGTTAACAGAAATGACATTAAATTAAAATTAGAATCTATAGACTACTGCGCGTGTGGTCAGCTTGTTGCGCTTCCTTGGTTTTTTTTTTATTCAGGTACTATGGAAGCAGGATATATGCGTGGGAGTAGTTGCATTGAGTCTATGCTTAGCAATGCGAAGGTATGGGTAATGTGTCATTTGAAAATACAGATATTGCTGTGCGTAGGAAAGTGGTTAATAAGGCACGACGAATTTGTAGTTTGCTTGGTCGCTGTCTAGCTGAGTCTTCTGAAGAATGTGCACAAACATTAAGAACGCATAGGTGGCGCCTATCATTGTGTAATACGTAGTGTAAGTTTAGGTTTTCTTAAGTAGTATGTAAAAAGTTGGCTCCATTCCCAACACTATTAAAGAGTTTTGGAGTCCTGCTGTTTCGAGAGGAATGCACATCGATGTGTTTGAATCGGCGGTGACCTTGTCCTCGTGAATTATTTGCATAAATCATGCTTAAGGTGTCAGGATTCATAGTTTGACGGCTAGTTTGGGCCAGGGGTAAATAAAAGAACTTGTTTCTGATGATTGTCGGAGCAGTGCGCCGCTTTATATCGAGCCTTTCGCAGTGTAGGTTAGAAGGGCTTATCAGCTTCTAGCGTGTTCTTCATAGCTTGATAATTTTCGCTGGTGTGATGAGCGGCTTTCGATTTTCTCCGATATTGGATTGACAACCTAGTAGTGTTATTTTTGTGTTGAGTTATTCTTGCGTCACTGACGCAGGAAGCTTGATAAGCAAATGTTCTAATGATTAAGACTTTTTTCATCATTGTAAATCTTGAGCGACTATCGGTAAGCTCATACGTAACAAGATTACAATAGTAGTTGTTTGCATGTATTTGCTTAGTTGACACTGCCTAATACTACGTATTGCTGGAGCTTGAGGGCTTTTTCATTTGAGCTGAACTCTCGTGATCCATTTAAAGTGCCCTGTAAACAAACTACGTTATTTATCTCTTTTACAATGGTAGGTAAACATTTAACATAAATAGCTGTTTGATCCAGTGGTGGAGAAGCAAATTCATTTATGTTCCCCTGTAAAGACATGCTACCTTGTCAAACCATTAGATATTTGAACTCGGTTCACTGAGCTGTAGTAAACTGCTAACTCCTCAGTCTGTTCTTGGATTCCTTAGTTGGAATTACAAAAATAATCAAGCAGCAGTTTTGGGAGTTCTTCCGTTCAGACAAAAATATTTACGTTTGAATAAATATATGTTAGCCAACCTAAATACATCAAATTTAACATTCCCTAAAATAACTAATTATGAAGGCCATAGGTGATTACCTTTTGTAGATTGTGGCTTCGTTCAAATGCATTGGAGTGGATAAACTATCTTGTCTTTCCCATTTACACTGGATCAAGTCTTTCAAATGTGTTAATGTGATAGTAATAGGAAGTCCGTGGATATTTGGATGGTTCATGTATGATCAATATTTTTATCATTTCGGAGATTTGGGCTTACATGGAATTGACCTCCTCACTGAGTTCTGGAACGGGAGTAACAAGGGGATCAGGACAGGCGCATGTTTAGTTTTTGGCATTAGCTTTCGTTAGTTTCCTTTGGTCGGTAAAAGAAAATCTAGGTTTAGCTTTACGTAAAATCAGTGCCTTGGGGGAACCATGAAGCTGTGTTGTTGCGAAGACCATATGAAATATTTAGGGAGGTTTTTTGAAAATAACGATTAATTCAAGGACTTAGGTGCTTGAACTACAGGAACCTGTTCAATGTGATAAAAAGCCAATGCCACCAAACCAATGTGTTTTTATCTGCAAGATTTGTTCAGTAAAATATGACACGGGATGATGACATTGAGTTATATCCAGAGATTTGAAATCTTAGATGCTGGTCGGTCATGGCTGTCCAAGCTATTGGCTTGTGACGGCATTCAATATGAAATAGGCGAGAGCACCGGAAGAAAATACAAAATATACAGGCGCCATGCGGGGACCAATTGCATGCAGATTATATACGATAATATGTTAGCTGCTAGCGGCTAAGCGCTGTGAAATAGATTTGGTGAGCGGTAGAGAGGTCCGTCGAAAACCATGCTGCAACCTGCTTGATTTGAAATAATGCTGATTGACATACGTTTAGAAGCGGTTTATTCCAAACCTATGGTTATAAACAAACAAATGGCTTGAAAAATACAAACTTTGAAATTTCAAATGGACCGTCCACTTGGTACCAAAATGATGCGAGTTATTCCTAAATTTCAACGATTTTCACTTGCGTATCTAAATAAGTAACTGCATTTTTTACGGTTGATGACGATCCGTTAAGAGTAAACATATACGCTTGACATCGTTATCTATCATTGGAAAACTCGTGCTGGTTAGCAGGCACAATTATTCTTCCCACGAATGGTGGTGCACAAATTTGAAATAAATTATGGAAAAACCCAACCACGTGCTATTATGTTATTATAGCACATCAAATTTCCAGTCTAAACGAATTTTATGGGAAGTACTGTCTTCTATCTTAGACTAGGCTTTCATAAACTTATAATCAAATAACTTTGCACTAGATCCTTAAAATGTATATCGAATATCTCGTGCCCGTTAGAGTTTACCGAGAGAGCAAAACATGCCGCTTACTTTGTATCTTAATGTGAAATCGTATATTCTATACTCCTTCGCTTTACTCTTCACTTGCATAAAGAAAACTCTTTCCAACATGCTGGGCTATGTTTATCGCTTATTGTTTAAATTTTTCAAAACACACGTTTCCCTTTTGCTGTATATCATTACCGTTGCGTTGTCTGCGACGGCACAGTCAAAGGATACTTTATGCAGCTGCGTTAGTAGCTGGGAAATAA
>OX104059.1:23982409-24146960 GCA_944474145.2 Dicrocoelium dendriticum | reverse complement strand
TGGCAAGGGCCACCGACCTGCAGTTGTAATTGCAGCATCGTGTGTATACGCACAAAAGTAAGAGAGTTGAGCCCTAGCTTACAAAGATAAGTCAACCATGAGAACCAAAATCAAGGATGATTAGCCCGCATCTAAACCCTAGTGACAGATTTGCAGATGGAATGTGGAGGTGCCTATGAAGCATTCGGCCCCTACTCCGCAAGGAATAAGGTTCCAAGGAGACAGTCTTAGAGATGATCTTATTCGCTTGATTATTCTTGCAACATTCCCAAATTGTGTTTTAAATCTGCTTAATTCTGCTTTATTGGATATTTTAATTACACATTACTGTTGTCTTATCGAAGGTAACAAGAGTTTTATTAATTAACCCATGATTTTGATTTTACTGTAATAATTTTCCTTTTCGTAGTATAGCTAGGTTACAAGTCGTTTAAATATTTATATTACCTCAAAGCGTATTTTGTTTTATTTTTGTTCATTTTACCATGTTTAGCGTGCTCAACATTGCACAGAACAAACGTTTCTTCATTTTTAACAACATACTCACTTATCCTACCTTAAAGTTTTCTTGTACGTTTCACAGCTGAGTTATTCATAAATCTTCGCCTAAAAGCGAAGGCTGAAATAAAAATAACGAAGCACACTTAGTTTCGCTACAACTCCGCAACACACCGTACGTCTTTTGATCAAGTCAATTCTGTTTATATCTAGGAATCTCCAGGAACTTCAATATTTATCAACTCGCCCTATCTGCCAACTGGCTTATATTACAGTGCTAAAAGAATCTGAATTTTCTTGTGCAACAGCATTGACGATGAATCCTAACCATCTCATTTTTCGCATTTGTGTAAAACTACACCGATTAGCTACATGGTGGTGCATTCATTTAGGACGTTATACATGAGGTTTGCTACTATTTTCATTTTTCTTTGTTGCTCCAATTGCTGTATCACTTATCCGTTTGTTCCCTCCATCAATCAGCCGCCTAAATGGTCTCCCTGATCTGCACCAGAATCAAAATCCGACATTGCGCGTATGTTTGGTAAGGACAATGAATTTTTCGATAGTTCAACTAAGGTAAAACTGTGATGTGCCTCGCGAGCAGATGCTGTTATAATATGGTAGAAAATTGGATAGCAATTGCAGCTCTTTGTTTAATTTGTTTCCTTTGTAGTCATAATAAGTAAGTAGGCAGCTTCGATTTGCATATTTAATATAATGTGAATGACATTGAATGTAATCCGTTATCATCTGGAGTAATGGGCAGAAATTTGTTTGGGGAAAACAACCAAGGATCCTGCCAAGTTAATCATGTTACTTGTTTATAGTTAAAAAGAACCAGGTGCGCTTTGGCCCACCAATCACTTCGCAATCACTTAGTATGAATGCTGCATCAGTTGCATAAGTGCTAAATAATGCAAGATATGCGTTGGTGTACTGTCAGTAACGGGAAGATAATTGTAATGCTCAATTTATCATATAACAATAATCCTTGCTGAAGTAAAGGATTTTTACTAGACGCAGTATTAATTGTTAATGGGGCCAGTATATATAGTGAGGTAGGGAATTAAGCCTCATTTACGGAGTTGAGTTTGGTAAAGCTCATAGTGTAGTTATAATGGAACTTAAGCAGCTGATCAATATAATAATTGTTTTCTAACAGTCATAATTTTTCCTGAAATACTGCGTTTGCTCATCACAGGTAGAACAGATGTAACCTGGAAAGGAAAATATTCCCATAAATAGCATTGCATTCTTAATCTAAAAAAAGTTATATGTTGAATAATGAGATTGAAGCTTTCATGCAAAATGCAGACGTTTCTTATAAGTATACTGAGCGTCAATTGTACCTGACTACATTTAGAATATATTTGTGAAGACATCAACGATTAACCAAAAAACGGTGTTTAGAGTTTATGCAATTCCAGGCGGTTTTGAGCGTTGCTAATATATTCGCACTTCATAACGCATTCGATTTTAAGAAAAGGAGCAAAGCGTTTCACATCTTGCATGTTTTAACTAATGCTAGGTAAAAGAGTGAATAGCTTTGATTAGGCTAATAGTGAATTCCAGGCATCAAACAAAAGATGTGCAAAGGCATTACTAGAAGTTAGTTTTACCGAGAAGATCTCAGCTGGTATTTTTCCACCATTACTTAGGTAAATTAAGTCCTCCGTTACGAAAAATATTAAGTTGAATTCAGCCGAGAGATAAAATGCTCAAGATTACTAGAAGTAAATTGAAGCAGCTGCTTTAAATAACCACCTGAACCTCCTTGATAAAGCGAAAATTCAGTGAGCAATATTCATTCATCTTTAATTATACACGTCTTCTAGAGGTTGGAAACACTTCAGCTACTTTGCTGCAATAAATAAAGGAAAAGGAAAATAAATACAACAGGTGCATGTCAGCTGAGCTATGAGCAACCGATGGGCATCGTTTCGGTATGAAACCAGCCGGCTACTAGGCAAAATAAAAATTATTATGTTTCACGCTACAAAATGAGGTTTTAGACGGAGGGGGATGCTAAAAGTTATGATAAGGGACAACGAAACTTACAGCAGGAACGCCACTGAGGTCGGCTCCTTGCCTGGAGTTAAAAAACAACCAGAATATGCTACTGGTCTTATGAAGACAGGCAAGTACGAATGGCAGGAGACCATGGTACTCTAGTTTGTGAGTAACAACCAACTGCTATCCACACATGTGAACGATTAAAAAGTGTTACACTGAGAATACCACCACAAAGAGCACCAGTGGCTTATGGAATACCGCTGTGAATACATTCTACTCCTGCAGTTTTGCTCGGTGGCCACGAACGTTAGAAACTTTACTCTACCATCACCTAATAATTGCCTTTGACTTCGAATAGTGGATTTACTCCAGAAGCTACCTGCGAAGGGTTTTTCAGGCTGTCCGGGAGAGCAATTCATTAGGAATTAACAAGATCTGTATCAGTTTACTTGAAACCCCTAAATTTATGTTGCGGTAAATTTCGCAACGTTTTCCTACTGCCGGTTTGGCCCATACACTTCCATCTGAGTGGAAACGTGTAATTATCTCTGTCAAAGGCAAATAAGCTAAGAGGTCGGCTTTCGCTAACCACCGAGCTGTTTTACCAAAGGTGATGGCAACGGTAATCGCAGATGAACTAACGCGATATTTTGAACGTCTGCAAATAATACTAAATGTCAGACATTAATTCAGATACAAACAACCTTGGCTTACAAATATGCTCCTTGTCCGGGATTAATGGACCACAGCAGTTGATGCAAGAGCTCCATATTTGTGGTTTTAATAAATTTTCTAAGGCATGTGACAGCGTCAATCACGTCATTTTCCTTCACAAGCATGTTCTCTTAGGTGTTAATGGTTTATATTTTACCTGGTTTGAAGATTGCCCCAAGATAGAAATAATAAATTTAGAATAGCCACAATTCGCTCCGAAAGCTTTTACGTATCCAGTGGTGTGTCCGCTACTATATTTACTTGACACGTATGACCTCTCAGAAAACATATTTTCCCCAACGAAGATAGGTGCAAATGATACCAAACTATGGACAGCAATTCGCTCTGCGTCCCACCGTCCCTATCTCCAGAACAATCTGGACTGGATTAACGAGTGGGCATAATTGAAACAACTCCCACTCTCACATACAAATGTCATCTGCTGACTGTGCGTATCAGCTTCAGCAGAAATATATTCTGGGACAGTACCTTTTACAATAGGAGACTAGTGAACGAGAGTAAGGCATTATCGTTCAAGAAAGTCTTAGCATTCCGCTCTAATACTTCAAAAAAGCGAATGTGGCCAAATTGAACTTGGGGGTTTGAGGCCGTACGGCTAGTAACGGCGACGGCTATTGACAAAATTGATCAACCAAAATCTATGTCTCCATGTTAAACCCGCGGTGTAGGCCTGGTGCTCATCGTTAAAACTGGATAGTCGTCTCCTGAAGAAATCTAAAGAATAGCCAATAAGGAAACAAGTGGTCTATCCGGTCTCCATTACGAACCGCGCCTTTGTTTATTCGGTGTGTTCACCTCAGAAAACAAAGAGGTTAACCACAAACTCCTCCTTACATACCGGATACTAACAGAGCGCGAGCACCCATGTACATCGCTGCTCAACCTAGCCACTTAAAATCAATGCCTTGGCCACAGTCTAAATCTAGGGACGCAACATTCCCGTTTGTATTGTAGCAAGTATTTTTGTTCTCTTAGAATCTGTTCCCAACGGAATACAATAAAACACATGTGAAGATCGCGTTTAGTAAATAAATTATTGATTGTCATCGAGAACCTGGAATCATTCACCACGCGTTGCAAATTCCGCGCACAGGAGCTGATAAGCTGTTGCCAACTAAGCCGTGATAAGAAATGCAAACAACTAGGTAGCATTCTTCTGACGATCCAATTAAAGAACGGGCAATGAATGGATATTACCTATGGTCGAACACAACCCATGGTTGTGACAACAGGTAAAATACCTTTATCAATAGGGTGCCGTTGGGTACTTCTGGCGTATTGCTTCGCATTTCCACCAAACCCGCGTAGGCGCAGCGCCAGTTCGCGGTGTCCAAACTCCACCTGCCCATTGCATTTACCCTATGTTACCGCCTTTAATCCGAGCAATTTGGAAAATTCCCATGTATGTTTTATAAGGTGTCCTTTTATACAAAGGTTATGCGAAAGTTGAAAATAATTCACATGCAAATTCAACTCAGATATTCAGTGCACACCCATACCCTTATATATATTGAATTAGCACTAAGCGCTAGTAACAGGCGGTGTACCAGGCGGTGATTTTATGTGCCTATGTGTAGACACATTATGTTCGCGTCGAAAATGCTCAGTATATCGTACATATTACTTTCGTGACCGATGACATTAGCAGCAACGTACGGATCATACAGACTCGAACCCCATCAGACAATACAACATTTTAGAATGACTTGACTTTTCAGCATTTACAGGTCGATTTCTTAGGCTGGCGGCGCATGCCTCTCGCACCAATCTTGCTCTGTCACCCTTGTCGATGTACGGAGACATACTCTATCTCACAATCAAGCCTTTTTTACTCATACCATAAAATGAATGTGTGCTATTTAGAACTGCCAATCGATTAGATCTAATATCAACTATTCGTTATTCCCGGTCCATTTGATATATTTGCGCTTTCCGTGAGTGTGCACAGTTGCCAGACTTGGTCATCTCGGAGTGTTAAAAAGATACTCGTCTCATCAGTTAGATCACACTGAAGGCTCTTAAACAAGCCTACTTTTGCGTAAACCCGTTGCTCCTCAACATAGATATTGGAGAAAAGCACAACTCATATGTTTACTGCGGCACTGCCCACAAACAGCCTTGAACATCCTTCAAAATCCACCCTAAACTCCTGTCACCGCAATCCGGTCACTTTCAAGGCGCGTGAAATTTCTCTACCCACCAATGACCCCACGTACCGTCCACATCTGACTGCCGGCTGGACCCAACACCTAATCTCCGAATGGATCAGCCGTCTAACATCTCGTTAACAAGCACTGTGGAACTTGAGTCGGTAAACACTTACTGTTTTATATTTGAGATCTAGAAGCACCCAGTCATCTCATACTTCTCGAACCAGTAGCTTTTCTAGGCTCGTTAGAACGCAACTGGCTGTGCGCTTTTTGCAGATGACTGTTAACTCAAAAATTGAATGCCTATTCTACTAGATAAGAAAAAACAAGTATCTGCATTCAAACAAGTTGTTAATCCGTACACGATTCTGTCTGATATGTTAAGCACATTAACCTCCTCGAAGACGAACTAAATTCACTAAGAAATAAACTCAGTAAATTTAGCAATACCTACGACCAAACTTTATCATTCCGAGAACTGATCAAAACATATCTAAGGCTAATTTTATCAACTCCGAAACCCAGGGGCGCGTGCTGTTTAACTGTGTTTGCATAAGACTTCGGAAAAATGCAAATGTCCGGTTTTATTGAAGTTCTCCGATGATTCAATGGTTACTAAGTTTCTAAGATTCAAACGGTTTATTACAGCAAGAACCGAGTTCGAAAACGCTATAGTCAGGAAGGACCAAACACTGATAGAAAGACGCGTAGCTCTTAAAGGACAGCCTCCAAGTGCTAACTCACTATCCACCATGCCACCGAGTGAACAGTGAAGTATACCATGATAGTACATCGTTAGTACTAAAACCTTTACGCTTGCCACTCATACACTGAACAGCACTATACCTACTAAATAACAAAATATAATGAAATAATCCAGGGACTAAATCTAATTGAGATAACAGCCAACAACAACCCTATCTCGGCTGATCCATCTATAGTAACGTTTGCATAAACATGCTGTGTGTACTACACCTGTATCACTTGCACTGCAGAACTATAGAACGAAATGATCAACTAAGGCTGTGTAAAACTAGGAAAAATACCACAGTTAATTTAAGTATAAATGCGCAACGTCTAATCAAGGTCACTATAAATCATAAAATGACTATCCATCAATACGACATGTTCACATGTAACCCCCAGCGTCTCTGTCACAACATGGTAGAAACCCAGTTGCACAACCCTATATCCCATAGTTGTCTCCGAAACCACATTAGCTGTACATTTATACAAATGGAACTATTGCCTCTTCCTAAGGCATTGCCTAGTTCGAAAAATAGCATCATTCAGCTGCTCCTACAAAGATAATACTATGCGCTGCCGCGATTCCCTAACATGGAAATCCCTCAAAATCCTACTTATAACATCATAGCCCCATCAATACTCCCACCACTGGGATATTCACCACTTGGCCTAATGAAACTACTGATGATCACTGCATTGTTCCTAACAGGCTGCCAAAATGATTAATGCCTTATCCATCCCCTTCTTTCCTAAGTTTGCTATACCGACTCCATTTACTTCTCTAGTACAATCATCTCCCACAGTGTCGATGAATTCTAAAATACTTGCCGCAAGGAAAAAGGCCCAGCCACCAACTAAATGTTACCAAGCCAGCAAAATGTAAGAGGATCTACTGAGTTAGTAGAGGTAAGTCAATTTGCTTCCTCATCGCTGGTATTGCAACATCCAAGATGAACAACTGGACCATAAATGCACTGATACCAAGTACCGAAAATTTAAGGGTTCCTAAGAAACTGCAGAATTACGTAAACTTAAGGCGGCTCTTAAAATTCGTAATGATCATTTAGCCATCACTACCGACAATCAAACATAAGTATACAACATAGTTGATTGGGGTGTAGAGGACAGCAAATCCATCAAAAATTTCTCTCTGGACAAAGGATGGCTTCTGTAACCTGCTGCGTCACTTCTCCACTTGTGTAGTATGCGTGATAAACTTAACCTAGGGTATTTGCACAAGGCTTAGTATTTCATCTCCATAGTTGCATCATAATCTTTAACTTATAAGACGTCAGAAAAGTGTACTCGCTTGCAATGTGCTTCCTAGGATCGAAATGGAAACCATATATGTGGTCGTAGATGAAGACAGATACTTGCGGTCTATACGTTTCACATCCAGTCGATTAAAGTCTATATCGAAGAACCATTGCTACGCGCTCGTCTTATTACCGGTTTTGTAAGGATAACTCTTAAACACGATGAGACACTATTCCAGAGGAAATTGATTCGAGGTAGACGATATATGGTAGGTCCGAATTAACATGCTCCTGTAAAATACACCACCAGTAATACAAGAGGTGGAATGAAAACTTGAAACTAGCCACCAAAGTACCACCAAAATTGCGTGTTGAAATCATAAAGTCGGCAATAACTAGTCCGTCCAAAACAGCTTCCCAGGAATGGGCAGAATGTTTGACACTGACCCACTTCAGACTTGGAGTGACATTTCCACTTATGGTACTCTAAATCACGTTCACTTTGTTCCGACTAACTCTGGAGGGCTCCACGAATTTTGCCCAGCTGTTGGGTAGACAATATAGAGACAATGCTCCTATAAACGTTAGAAGCATTGTCAGGCATACATTATTGCAAAATATACCACAAGCTCCACAATACAACACACCGCTTGTTTCCAGGTATGCAACAAAAATAAGGGCCAACCACGCGATAAGCCCTACATAAACAAGGTTGCGGCAAATGTTGTTGGATAAAAACCAACATCTCAATTGAGTTATGAAAAATGGTTATAATCAGAGTTATCAAAGAAAGCAGCCTTCAATGACATTCCAAATACACTACGTGCAAGCCAAAGGGATTCTCTACCAAACTAAATTGCAAATGTTTTGACCGTTTCTACCGAGATCAGAGCTATCCCAATTCGTATATGGATTTGTGATCATCCAACTCATTGTACGCCCATTCCCTTTTGGCTTCTTCAATTATTTATAGACACAGATGCTTATCTTTACCATGATGTTAACTACATGAGCAAGATTACGCCTCTCATGGAATCTCTATCTCACAACCCGTATCATATTTTAATCATGCACTCTGTTTTTTACTCAACCAACGAATTTGTTTCTACCTTTGGATAACCACAACAAACGTGCGGCCGACCTGTACTTGCCTTTCTTGGGAAACCGCCGCCTTACTCGGTGCCCTTCCTACACCTTCTCCTCCCTACACACATGAAACTCATATTGGGGATGCAGAATGCTGTGAATGCCGTGAAACAAACCTCCTCACTAATGTATAGTACACCCAGTTCCCAATCCCGACACGCAAAACGGACTATGCTTCATCATTCTTGTCCTGCATTATCGTGAACATCTTACTGGTCGAAGTGGCATTTGCCTTGTGTAAGATTATAATTTTTTCGAAGCGAGTAGATTGGAGGCTCCTTCGTCAGGCAGCTTCGAGGATTCGGGATGGAACAGGTTAAGATTAAAAACTGTCGTTTTCTTGTTGGTTGCTTTCTTTTGCCGCCCTGTGCTACCTCAGCGAAAGCAAACTAATTGCCTGAATTGTTCGAATGTGATGCCGTTCTTGCAAAAAAAGTTTTGGTGGCGGCTTCAATATGCCCAATGTTTCTAGGCAGGAACTAGTGGCACGGCTAAGTATCGGGAATTTTGTTTCGTCAAAAGCCACTCGTGGATAGACACAACAAGTGTGCTCTGCTAACAGAGGCAGTAGCATTCTAGACTAATATTTAACTCTTCACATATCTAGTGAACAAACACAAACTCATAGTAATCTCCCTGGGAACATTAATAAAGTTATGCAACTAAACTTCAAGTTTACCCGAATAATGGCAATTAACTCACACTAGGCCCACGAATATCGTCCATACCGCAAATTTGATTGAACAGCTTCCGTCAGACTATTAGTTTCCTTGCTTGGAATTGCTTTTTCCATAAAGACAGTCAAAATATCGCTGTTGATGACTTCCACCAACAAGTGACCTATTGCACTTACCTGCTTTAATCAATGCAATGTTGAAAGCATCCATTGCCTCTTACCCAAATCCCATTCTGATAGCTATTTAGGTGCGTCCAAAACGCTTGCGCCTTAGTTTTGAGAAAACTAATGATATAGGTGCAAACATGCAGACTGCTAAAATTCTCAATTACTTGCAAGACCGACATGAATGAAATTTTGTCACAACAGGCACAAGCAATATCAGATCCCGGCTGCAAATGCATGCTACATCTCATAAAAGGTTTAGGTAGGATGCACAAATTCATCAACGGATAACCATTGCCTCTTCAGCCGGCACTCCCACAACCGACCCCGATGAGCTGTGAGTTGTTTACTAAACATTTTTCCTCCTCGTTTAATACGTGCGCCTGTGTTGCACAATAAAGATTGCCTTCAATCACCAGGGAAACAATATATATATATGTTTCGGTTCAACCTGTATACAATTAGAAGTTGAGTTCTGGACCTGACAACATGCCACCAGCATTGCATAAACTCGTAGAGGACAATATTCCCCTGGTTCTACTAAATATATTCGACTTTTGATTTGAGACTAGGGTATGCCTGCTAGGTTAAATCGGAGCATCATCTTAACCCGACAGAAAGAGCGATCACGTCAAGGGCTATCAAATCAACGCCACATTATCCATACTACGTCGCTGGGTAGCGTTATAGATTTAATAATCAAATTAAAAGTCGTGGTGTTTCCTAATTCACAAGTCATGATCGACGGATCGTAATATAGTTTCTTCCGTGGTCGTTCATGTCAAATTTGCCAATTTGTATTACTGGACTACGTAACCAAGTCTGCTGACTCCGGACAGACGTTAGTTATTCCCTTCCTAGGCGTGGGAAAAATATTCGTCTGGGTACTCCATACACTAGTTCTAACAATGTTAATCACTTATGGGTTTGCTAAACCATTACTACCATGGCTGTCATCTTTCTTATTCACACACACCCAATGTGTCATAGTGGGAAACTGCGTATTTTCAGCTATACCCGTAAACAGCGGCGTCATAAAGAGAAACGTTTTAGGCACTTTGCTACTTCTATTTTACATGCATGATATTTTCTGATTCGTTCGACATGGCAGACCGTTTCGTTCCGGGGATGATATAAAACTTGTGTTCGCATTTCATTGCATAAATGAAGCGAATAGTGCTCAAACAATACAATTGGAGCTTTTCGCCCGTCAGCGGTATTCACGATAGTGGAATATGGCATTCTCTGTTGGCAATTGTAAAGCCATACTTTTCAGATGCAACTTACATGTGACATATGACGTTGGATGATAAACAAATTACCTGCTTCACAATGATTCGGGAACAAGGAGTTCGCCGCAAATCACATACAATTTCTCCGAACAAGTACATAACGTCACTGTCAAAACAAGATTTTCACAGCAAGTAATTATATACTTTGCGATTGAAAGAATCTAAGCGTGCTATGTATAAAGCATATGCACGTCCATTCGTAAACTATGGCCCATATACATCCAAAAAATTCAAAATGTATGAAAAATTCAACCGTGAAAAGTTTCAACCTTTGTTTACCAAACGGTTACTAGGGTTTGGAACGTTGGTTTATTAACAAAGGTGCAAACTGCTGAAGCCACAGTCATTATGGTTGAGAAGGATAATAATTATTCTTATCTTCTTGTTTGAATAAGCTTAAACGAGTTATGAGGAGGCAAACACTGTCCAGTTTAATACATTTCACCAATATCCAACTAGAAATACATCATCCAGCTTTTCCGTCCCTAGAGTGCGTACAAATTTGCTCGCCAAATATTTTCTCATACGGTATAAGGCGTTTTAGATAAAGCCGCTAGAATCCATTAGATGCACAACATATATATCGAGCTCTAGTATTCAACAACCTCACCTTAGAGATGATATGATTTGTACTGGGCGAATGTACATTTCTAGACGATATGTATGAGAGAGATCCCAAAGAAGTGCAAAGGTAGAAACTGACGTCTACTGCACTCAAAACTCTGCCCGGCTAAGACCGCCACTTGTAGATTAATTCCCAACAGCTTATAAAGTCCATTTTAATTTCTTTCTTTCTATGTTCATTGATTTAATTGCCACGCTAGGGCTACCGGGTTGCCTAGCGTAAGAAGATTTCGGTTCACATAGTTTCGCTGGCTCTTCTAACCGTTCTGCACTGGTTACTGATCATCTGCTTTCCCATTTGACTTTCCTTGGTTTTGAAATAAGCAATTTGTACGGGCAGCTTCTCCGTGGGCAGGTCTGCTATGGATCTAAATGAATTTCTCCGGATACCCTCTCCTCTCCACATCCGTTCGAGCAGAGCGAAAATCAGTTCGGCCTCTAACATAATCTACCAGTTCACTTGCAGTTGTGGTGACACTTACATAGGCAAGACTGGTCGCCGGCGAGCAAAAAGGGTGGCGGAACATTTCCCATTGTGGCTAAGGCAGTAGCTGTCTAACCAAGGCGGAGCGAAACAAAGAATGAATTTGTACCCCGCCTCGTCTATCTCCAAACACCTCTTGCTGACTCGTCACCAGGTGAACCCAATTGACTCATTCAAGGTGCTATTGCGCAACAGGAACCCGACGTTGTTGGCAATTGGCGAGGCGCTACTGATAAGGTTGAAGTGTCCCGTACTCTGTGCCCAGAAACCACTGAGACAATCAATTCGATTGCTTGGTCCTGATTACGTCATTCCCATCATTTTTATCTGCTTATCTATGTTACTAATTGTGGACCCTATATATTGCGTGTATTTTTTGCCGGGTTTGCATAGCGACTGACGAGAGCAATCGAAATGTTAACATATCGCAACCTCTGTCTTCTTACTGCGTTAATGAATTTCTTGAATCAGCCTCTCCATTGGTAAATTATCGCAATGTGATGCATTTGAGTCCATAGATTGATCGAGACTGGTGGGGGCCAAGTCACCTTGCGGCAGATGCTGTTTGGAGAATAGGTGCTCGTAAGAAATAAACGAAAATCTTTACACAAATGAAGTAACTGTTCACCGCTATCAATACGGGAGCCTACACATTTTTGGCCGCTCAGAAGCGGTTCATTAGTGGATAATTTTCAAAGTTGAGCTTTCAGATCACCAACCGGCACAACAGTGTCCGAGCTCTTTCTGTGGCTAAGGATTTAGTTCAGTTGACGTTGGATGTCGTGTTTTACCAAATCATCGCTGGAGTTCGTGGGTGCATAGACAGCGATGACGAATAGAAACTGTTAGTCCCGTGCGACTTCGAAGCTTTGAACGAGCCAGCCAATTGGACTGCACACAAACGGCTACTGATTGGAATCCAGCCAACCAGAGCACCTTCAGCCTGGGGAATCAGGGCAATACCAACACCGGCTTGACCGTGCTCAAAGCGGCATCGTCATCGGATAAGTCCAGTGATGAACTGCTGCTGGTGTTACCAGAATAAGATAGCAAAGTGAGCACAGAGATCGGGTCTTGCAGGCTGGTCTCCGAGAAGCAATATATATATCGATCGAGAGGATCTCTAATGTTCAAGCAAATGTTGCCTCTTGACCGCTTTGTAGCACTGCGCGTACATTGAGGCATTCCAGTCTGAAGGATGACCGAGGGCTCTAAATGGAAGTCAATGAACTGTGCTTGGCAGCTAGCTTGCACATGGGCTTGTCGACGGGAGATGCATGACCCTCCGCGTTCACATGTGTTTTGAAACTAGAATGTAAAAGCCTAACAAATCAAGGTGCGGAGGGCTAAAAATCGGTTGGTTGAAAACAGGAGGGATAGCAATGATGCTGGAGCGGAACGGTAAGAGGGAACACGTTTAGGAATAGGAGTAATATGTGCAGGATTGAGCAGTAGCATCCAAACCCCTATCTACCCGGCTCGATACGGTAGATAAGGCACGGTTTATTATCTTCTGGGTTGGCCCGAGCATAATAATCAGTTTGAAGCGAATTTCATTAAATTGCTTGGGCAGGATACTGTATGGTTGCCCAGATCTAGACAGGAGAACGATTAGCTTTCTCAACCAAAACATTTGGCTCAAAAACCTGACCGCAAGGCAGTGCGTTTGACGTTGGGCTACAGGTTGTCCATTTTAAGGAAGACAGCCGCCTAATTCCAAGACCCAACCGGGAGGACCAGGACGCTGAGTTTATCTGGCCCCTAAACATTGACCAATCTGGTATGAGTGGCTCTGAAGTTGATGAAAGATCACCACCCACCATCGCTCAATATATGGATGAGGCACACAAACCATTACACCACGGTAAGGTCCAACCTCACTGCGCTGGATTTCACTTGCTATTGTTTAAATTGTTACCTAACGGCAAAATCTTCATGGAAATGCCAACCTTTCTCTTGCCCAAAGCACAAGACAACATGGTCAAGCGTTTACATTGATTTCGTAGGACCAATCAAAGGACAAAACTACTTTCTTGTCATCAATTCAGACAGCAAATGGCGCTAGATTGTCTAAATGTCGAACACATCAAAATCGCTTTATTATTACAGTCTTCAGGGAAGTGTTCAGTCGGTTCTGTTTTTCAGGGAACAGTTGTATACAAAAATGGACCCCACGTTACTTCTTCACAATTTGATATATTATTTGCGGTACAGGGTATGCAGTACTTGCGCATACGTCATTATCATCCTAAGTCAAATGGGTAAGCTGAACGCTTTGTGGACACTTTAAGATACCTCAGTTTAAAGCGGAATGAGAAGGACCTAACAAATTGGTCTTCCAAATGTTTCTGTTAACGTACAAATATATGCCTAATACACAGACGCCTGAAGGGAAGTTCCTAGTAGAATAGCTCATAGTCATAAGGCCTCAAAAGCAAATTGCTCTTATAAGACCGCCGGATAGACCCAATGTCGAAAGAAATTGGATAGTGGAGCACCAGTACAACCAATACCAGGTCACTTCGAAGTTGGAGAGCACTGTTAGCAAAGAACGATCGGAAGAACCGAATCGCTCGTAGAACTGGAATGGTTGTAAAATGACATGACCGTACCTGTTATGAAGTGGCCGTAGGCAATGAATGAGCTAAATCTAATTTGACACAAGAGAAGCTGCCCTAGAAGAGCCAACCTATAAAAAGAGGGGCTATGCAGCAAGGAAAGCCGGTCAATCCAACAACCTATCCTTCCCCCGACTGTCGACCAATAAAATAGCCCGATCTTTGCGGATTACCAACCATTCCGCTCCAGTTTAACCGCATGCAGAAAGCACATGACGGTGGACTTCAAAGAGGGGTCTGGATCAGTGCATTCAAAATATGTGCATGGCTGGATGCAAAAGGCCTGCCTCAGTTTACCGTAATTATTGGTAAATAATTTGGATTCTTTTTCGTGTGGTTTCGATGCCCTGCACGTCCTGTTGCTGTAATTTTGAGACTGACTGTTACACAAATAGCCATCTCATTACAATGCCTTGCATTTTTACTTTTCCTCTGTCTTGACACAGAAGATCACACTTAGTAAATGAAAGCCGGTTCGTAATTTTTGCCTTACACTCCACTTGCTGCCGTATTGGCTCTTTGGGGTTCCTCCAAGGGACGGAAGTCTCGTTTTTACTATGGGCGCCAGGCTTACACCGCATATTCAACATGGATACTAAGATAGTTGTCGATCATTATTAATACTAGCCGTCTCTCAAAGTGCCGAGAACTCGCCTAAAATTCCCTAAGTACAAGATCGCCACATTCGATGGTTTTGAGTGTTGAAGCGAATTGCTAAGACTTTCATGGACGAGGATGCCTATGTCTCGTTCACTTGTCGCCTTCCAAAAGGTTCTGTCCCAGAGGACCTTCGTTGCTGCAGCTACTACTTTCATCAGAAGGTGGCACTTTGCAGGTTTAAGTGAGAGTTGTTTCTTTAAGGTCAACCCTTTAATCTATTTTAAAGCGTTGTGTAGGGTTGATCACATGCTGGGCGAAATGCTCTCATATTTCGCTATCATCGGCACCTATCTTCATTGTGGATAAACTGTTTTCTGGGAGGTCAGACTTGTTCACTAAATACAATACCGGAACACCACTGTATATGTAAAGGCTTTCGGAGTAAGTGATTGATACTCTAACATTGGTGCATCTATATTTTGGGTAATCTTCCAACTACATAAGATGTAAACCATTGATGCCCTAGACAGCAAGCTTTTGGAAACGAATGACGTGTTGGACCCTGTGGAATGCCATAGAAAAATAAAATTAAACCACATATATCAAAAATCTTTAACCACCTGATCTGCTCCATGAATAATAAGCAAGGAGCAGATTTGTGAGAAGAGCTCTTTGGCGTCTGAAACCATGTTTGTCATTTGGAATGATTTTCAGACTTTTAAAATATCGCATTAATTCATGTATCATTACAAATGTCATCGCTTCTAATAAAATAGGTCGGTAGTTTTCAGGATCCAACCTCTTGCATCCTTTGTAAATAATGTGCTGATTCCAAATTTCCACTAAAATGGGAGTGAGTGGTAGTAAAACCGGCCTTAGGAAAACACTGCAAAACTTACTGTTAATTGGAGATAAGATTTTTAATTACATCTAGGCAGGTACTGCCGATTTCCGAAGTACTGTTTTTAGGAGAAAATGTGATATGCTCAAGGCAGCTTCTGGAGTAAATGTGCTACTTAATAAATCAACGAAATTTGTTAAATATATGGAGCAAATGTTCCAGGATATTTTAGGTCACGTGACCAAACTGAAATACTACAATTTTTGCTGAATTCACAGCAATATATTTTAAGCCACTGTTCTAATTAATTGGTGGTATTTTCGGTTTAACTCCGTTACCTGTCACATACCTTGATATCAGTTAGTTGTTATTCGCGAACTTGAGTACCATGGTCTTATACCATTCGCACTTCTCTGTCTTAATAAGTGTCGTGGTTCATTTCTATTTGTTTTATAATTCTGACTTATGTTTAGCGCAGGACCTTCACATTTGGCCGCGCTCTACGTTCCTCTTTCCAGGAAATACCAATAATCGCGCCTTCAGCGGTAACACTTATAAACCTATAGTTTTATTCAGTTTATGCCCGGAAAACCCCAAAAATGGCGGCTCTACAAATTCGGCTGTTGCTTTTCTCGTTGCCCGTTTTATCCCACCGACTGCGGTTTCTATGTTATATTTTCAACTTTAATGTAATTTGCTTTCGTTCAAGTCTCAAGGTAAATGTTTTGCTATTCCGTCAATGATTTAGAAAAGTTACGCATTACTCCCCTAATCTGTGCTTCATCGAAAACGTCATAAATTCAGGAACAACGTCAGACGAATTAGGATTAGGTGTCTTGGAAATGCGTGAAAGCGTCATGCTTGCTGATAATCTGGCCTCAGTCGTTGTTCCGTTGTCTAAGCGCAAGTCCCCCTAATACTTTATTGTAACGGACACTCGCCTGTTGGTAAAATCAAGGAGCACAGTGCCATTATGCAGCGAAATTATATGCTGATACAGAAGACATTGTGTTACAATAAAGCTGTTTGTATACTAATGTGGAATATAGGGTAATTCATAGATGATTATTTTCCCCTCAAATCGGACCACTAAGAAATTACGAGTTTCGTAGTGGTGGCGTTTTGACTTATTCAACCTTCTATTCAACATGGTACAAATGAGCAATGTAATATTCACATACTCGACGATCTCTATCCCTACTACATCAATTAAAAAGGAAATAAAAAGTTTTATTCTGTTATTCATCTAAGCAGTTATATGCAATCATAATTGTCGACATAAATGGAGACTTCTAAATGCAGCTCAGTTGTAGTAGCTTTTGCAGCCTGAGCGGTGTAGTGGATGTGATTAAATGAATTCTGAGTTTAGTTATGTCTCATGAAGCTCACTTTACTTGCCCTCCTTCATTAGCTGATGTACAAATGCAACTTTAAGCAAATCAACTTTCACAAGGAAATCAAATGATTGAAAGCAACATGGCTTGTGGCCTGGATGATCTCTCACCACTGGCTCTGAATTAGCGTGCAGATTCTCTTGAACGGCCTTTAGCAAATCTCGTTATGAACTGCCTCACAGCAGTTGTTATTCTGGACATTTGGAGAACGGCCAATATAAATTAATACCAACAAATGTATCACAACATTTTCGCTTAATTTCGTGTACTACTGGGCTTCCACAATTTTTCGACAGACTGTTATTCCCGCAGATAGTATATGCCTCTCATATTGACGATAGCTACCAGTTTGCTCATAGACTCCAGCGCTCCACATTAGATGTAGTGGCATATATTTTTCATTATATAGCTTTCAAATTAGATCATAAATGTAAACCCTTACGGATTCTCATCCTGGATTATTCGAAAGCCTTTGCAAGTCTGGAAAAATCAAGGTTGCTAAATCTGCTATCCGACAATACAGTTCACTTGGATGTGTGTAATATCTTGCTTGACCAATTTACCGATCGTACCCACTTCACCAATTTGAACGGTAATAATCCTCCGTCCTTCTTGTGGAGTGGGGTATTTTATAATAACGGTCATATCATTATTTATATTTTTCTTGTATGTTGAACACCTCCTTATAAAACATAGGTTTATTATGTGTAAACATGCTATTATGTTCTGCTGTAATCTATAGACCCCACTAACCAGGATTCCTCATCAATTTGACACAAGTTGGAAGATCTGGTGGAATGATCTCTATCCAGGTCTCTTACGCCTAATGCAGTGAGGTAATATGTTAACTTGTTCGAGACGATAAGTTGCAGTTCCTCAAGGATTTCCTTTATACTCTTACTATGAATGAACATAACATGCCCAGGTTTTGCACAGTCAAATATATCGGTGTCCCATTGAATCGCAAATAATTAGTAAACGTATCAGTGTAAACAATTCAAAGGTCAGAAACAATTCTTTTCTGCCCATACAATCAGTGCAATAAGCGCATTAAGTAAAAGTTTCAGTTTTATGACCACTTGCGTTATTCCTCATTGGGTAAACTGCTCTCCTTTTCATTTGCTCTGGATAGCTTCAGAAGTAGTATAGGTTATTTGTGCGATCTATAAAGCACATTACTAGAAGTAACGGTTTGCCAAGAGACTATTCAGCTGATTTGGTTATCTATAGATAACTTTTTGCTTATAATAAATTTTATTTGAGGTAGTAACTGATGGAATAAGTTTAGTTCACAACAATCTTTACACATCGATTGCTTTATCTTCTACATATTTTTAATTTCATAATTTCATTCTCCTGCACGATATTTAACCTAACTGCTCCTTTGACTTCTATCACGTTTGCACGTTGACACTACGAAACTAACCAACATGCTACGCAAGCGGTTGCTGAAATAAAGGTTTTGTGTTTTCCCCATTTTAAACCCAAGCGTGTATATCTATATTAGTATCCAGGTGTCCGTAGAGGTGTTATAAATGCTGAAAATAACTCATCAGTATTCATCAAGCTTATTTTAACTTGACTTGACTATATACGTTTAGCGTCGCGATTATATACACTAGTGCAATTTTGAAGTACTTTTGTGTTTCCGAGCAAGTTACTGTCACCGCTATATTCATCCGAAGCAATGTGAGAATAATATTAAAACTCGCGCTGAATGTGAAGAGACTCATTGTGCTGAATAGCAGGTCGCTTGCGGAAAAAAACTTGGGCTAGTGTGAGCATGCCTGTTTCTCAAAGAGATAACGTACCCCCACTTCTCGGTAAGATGGCAGAATATAAATGTGACATCTGCGTCACGAAAACAAGTAGCTAGGAGCAATTACGCTTCAGTAAACCTGGTATCACATAGATGTAATAGAAGTTATGGTAGCAGTTGACGGATTTGTTTTATACAGTGAAGATCTCCCATGAACGTTTCACTCGCGGGTGGTAATTTTATCACATTTATTATAGCTTCTTGGTGGTAAAAATTAAAGATATATTTTTGACTCTTCACAACCTATTAACCGTCTGTTACCAAATTGCAGGCCAACATATATTTGTGGATACAGCTCAACCTTGCTGGAAAATATTTATTTATCCCCCAGTCGTCCAATATGATATGCACGCAAATGTTATCATGAATTCACGGCTGCTCTTATGGTACGCAGAGACCATTCGCTATGCACATTTGCTGGTGATTTCCACCAAATTAGGCACAACAATTGGATTAAAGAACATCGTTAAATATCCAACCAGTTTAGAAGAAACGCTGAACTTATGGTTTGTTCACCCCCGAAGCATATTTTCAGTCAGTTTTCGGGCAAGACTTAGAAGCTTTGAACGTTAGATAGACAAACATACTTCTATCACATACAGTTAGACGAACCACAAGGAAGCCATTCGCTGCAGAAATAGTACAGTTAAACGGAGAAAAGTCAATCCCCCAAACATAACACAGCTGAAACAAATAGTCGCCTCTACTGTCGTGACCAGATGACAAATTAACTAAAATCCCGTTTCGATCTCTGTTGTCCGGTGGAAGATATCCTCATTCATGCTGACCGGTTCTCATCACCACTCCCCAAGCACCAGAGTTGAAGTAAGCATAGAGCCTTCAAAGTTGAAGGTCGTGCCTCAGAAAAGTTTATTTTCTGCTCATCAGGGAAGAATTCATTCCCTCAAACATGCCTACGTATAGACATTTTAGGGAACAATAATTAGCGTGAAATTCGGTAGCTAATATAACTATTGCGTTGAGTCACTTGTCATTGTACCATCTCTGACATAAATTTTTAGTATGTAATCGAAAATGCTGCTGCTCCAGCAGTGAGTCAGAACCCAAATAGTCATTTGCGCGGAACCAGTGGCCTATAAATTGATCGCTATTTGTTGATTTTGCTGCCATTCACAGGAAAATTACCCAGCTAAACTCAAGCAAAGCAAGTAGGCCTAAAGGTTTGCATCCCTTCATCGTTAAGAAGTCTGATGTTTCAATTGTCATACAGCTATCTGTGTTTTACACAATGTGCCTAAACAAAGGCAAGATCGCAGACTGTTAGAAAGCTGATAGTAGAAATCAATACCGAAGAAAACGACAGGTAAATATAAAAATAGTGCGTGCGCCTCTGTTGATTTAATTGTCTATAATAAATTTATTCTTTAAAATATGGTAATTATATTTTGTCTAAATATCGTGCATTAATTTGCATACCGAATTTATAGGTCGGCACATGACGTAGTGCCTAGTTTAGTGCACTCAGTTTTATGGTTTTTAAACATCAAGAACAAAGCCACACGTGTTTGCTTCCTTGCCTACAACGGCGCCTTCATTTGTGTTAACCGTGAAGACCTGTTTCAAATTCTCCTGGGTTTAGGTATTAAACCATCTATATACTTGTTTCTGCAGGGTTATTTATCTAGGCCTACTCAGATAAAGAGATACAACGGCAGGAGCTCCTTGCCTCTTACAAATACATCCGGTGTCCTTCAATCAGCCATTTTTTGCCATTCGTATACTCTAAATAAATTGTCTCCATTACTGTCGCTGACAAAGCCATAATGCTAAAAATAGCGGATGACGTACTAATGGGAGCGATTCATTTAACTTTAGCCTATTCGTCCAGGTTGCAATGGAATTTTCTAAAATAAATGATTGGTAAAACTCTCGCGGCTTCACGCTGAATGCTTCATAGTGGAATGGTGTAGTATTTTTGATGCGCAAGGCAGATAGCTGCCAGAAACTTGTCACTGCTTGTCCACATGTTTATTTCCATGGAGAATGTATGAGCTTCTCGACGTCAGTGAAGTATCCGGGAATAGCACTGAGCCATGAATCATCTTGGTCAATTCAGGGGAATTAAATGCTCATAAAAGTCAGGCGAATGCCCTTTTATGTCTCACGTATTCGCTCGTCCTCAATCTCCCACCCTGTTGATCCTGCTTTTTATCAGTGTACCTGTTCCATTACATTGGAACTACTGTTCTCTTGTAAGCTTACCAGGCCAATACTTAAGCATTTCAAGCTACTTCGTAAGTTGATGTAACTCAAATCTCCTTGCATTGGCATTCATGAGGCAAGCATATTTTAACACATGTTATATTTTCATGTCAATTCAAACGCAGGCGTTGCTTCGAACATGCTCACCGATAACAGCCATCCTTCATTTATGATTTTACCTAAGTACAAATATAGTTCCACAAAGTTGCAAAACTTCGAAGACACAGCTTGCGTACGGTTCGTCTGTCATACTTGATCTGGCTAGATGTTCGCTCGATCCGAATATTGGCATTCAAGCTAAACGGCAAATTAACCTAATGTTCCTGTACCAATCAGAATACATCGTTTTAGCCGCCAATACTTTCTCCTGCGTTTGCATGTTTTATACTGCTTTCTTTCAGTTTTTGGATCATGCATGTTTTGCAGCGCAAAATGCACACTTCATGGGGTAAATAGTAACGGACTTTTGACATTATTGATTTGCTTTGAATGGCATGTTGCTTCGTAATGGTAACTCTTCCTTTGATTTGTTATTTGTCTTGTTTCATGTATAACAGTTGGTCTGATCAAATATTGTACTGGTAAAGTTTCGAGACAGATGCATGAACC
This sequence comes from Dicrocoelium dendriticum, assembly GCA_944474145.2. Lineage (NCBI taxonomy): Eukaryota > Metazoa > Platyhelminthes > Trematoda > Plagiorchiida > Dicrocoeliidae > Dicrocoelium > Dicrocoelium dendriticum. The sequence continues at coordinate 24,125,067 of OX104059.1, read as the reverse complement.
CAGTTAACCTTAGCATTTAATTCATTTCATGCGTCGTTCGTCGCACTGTGTATCTGTAGACCCCAGAGAACGCTTGTCGCGAGGTAGGAAAACATGGTAGAGTCCGTAATATTTCGTTGCGTATCGAGAATATTGTAAACCATATAGACTTAAAGCACCTGACCAAATGTAAAGACTGAATGGTCGCTACTGACTGGATGATGGTTGTGAGTGACGACTAAACAAGCAACTCTCCATTTATTATGCTTAGTTCTACTAGTGAAGAAAGGTTTTCTTCGCGCTCTCTAGGAGGTGAATGCACAAGGTTGCACATAACTGCCGAATCCATGAACTCAATGAGTTACGAGTTAAATAATGGCCCATTCGCCGACGATCACAAAAGTTAAATTACCTTGGAATGGGCAATTGTTAGGTAATTGGAGCACATTTTTGAAAATGCATATTGGAGTGGGTTAATAGAATGTCAGCAACGTGACATAGTGCATTATTCGCATTTAGATTGCACGGTCTGGCGCAGGGCCATAATTTTAAATGGAGTTTATTCCAAGATATGCGTTCCTTACCAAGCAGGATTACAAGATTTCAAACATAGTTCAATACAGGTAGGATATTTTGAGCCATTATGCAATGCGACGGTGGTAATGGTTAAGCGAACTCGCGAGAGTATTTCACTGTACAGAATATTGCAATCATTTCAGCCGTCGAAGCCATAGTGGATCGAAATAGATGTGAGAAAATCGCTTCCTTTAGGAAAGTGAGGACTCGGATATCGTGAGAATTTTGGGGCCTGAGCACGGGATCGTTTCCAAAGCAAATCTATGTTTAAAAGTACTTGGCCATGTAAGAGTCCAATACGCCAGAGGAAGTCGCAAAATGAGGTGGTATGATTGAAGTTACGTTTGGGAACTTAAAATTGACGATTTGGATTCTTGTCTATATTTGTTTCATTTTCAGAAATGGATATGTTTTTTGTTCTGAGAGTTATTTGCTGCTGGAAAATCGCATTTCTAAGACTCGAGTGGAAATTGCTGATTGTATAGTCAATCCGTCACCGAGCTTCAGGTGGCTAATTAAATGACTGCTTCGAATTACCTTAAGTGAATTTTCAGTGGTATCAGTGGCGCCGTTTAATCAAGAATATTTTTCGAATAGGAGGACTTACTTTACTTAAGCAATGCTGACAAAATAGCAGCTGTTATTCTCGGAAACACCATCTGCCGGTAGTGCCATTCACTTATCGTATCTGATGCCTAGGATCCACCTTTGGACCAATCAAGGCTATATCCTTCTTCATCTATGATTACTGAAACTTGCATTATGTTGAATATTTTGCTTCTTCCTTTAAAACCTGTGTTAATAAGGTCGGATTCGTTAGCCAAACTTAAATCGGACCGTATTACATCTAGGGTAATCGATATTTGTTGATTCATGGGTAATGTCATCAAAAATGGAATCTAGTTATAATCAGACACAAGTGACGCGCAGCAATTTTACTAAGAAAAGACTGCATTTTGCATGAAAAGATGAACACCATTAGCAAAACTTAGATTCTTATTCTAATTTTGCAATTGGAATAGTTTTTCTTCTAAAGTTATACCTCTTCTACCACGGCTAAGCAAATGCCGCATTCCTTGGATAAATTCTATGCTAGCAAAAATTCATATAATGATCGGGTGTTTGATTTTCCGTCTATCTGCGCAATGATCTTTATTGATAGATAAGCCGTTAAATATGCCCAAATATCAACCTCTGTCTAAATATTGGCTTCATTAATTGTTAATACGCTGCTTCTTGTCAACAACGTTTGCTCATTCAATGGGTTAATTTAAAATAGGTTATTCACCGTTGTTATTGGCTTCCGCTAACTGAGAGTACATTAACGTAAACCTGTGCAATAATCAGCAGTTATGCAAGTGAGGCAGTATTTATGCATAGTGCATGCGAAATGCTTGGGGGCCAATATGCATCACTTTTTTACTCGAGGCCAATTACATGATTAACTAGGTTCAATTTTTAGTTGTTTTTCTCCGTCAATTGTCTGCTCATGATATGGGAAAATAATGGATTCTGTCAGTGTTACCTACATCACATGGCAGTCCTTGTTGTCTAAATCATGTTTTCTACTAAAATAAGAAGGCGACAAATGAACCAAACGAAAACTACTTTTGTTTTTTATATGCGCTTTGGTACCATGGCATAAAAATAACTGATCCCGAGGCACATCGCATTTAATACTCTTAATTAAACGAACAATACCCCGTTTTTTATTATCATAACACGCGCAATGACAGGTTTTTATTCTGGTGTAGGTCAGTGATATCGTGAAGGCGGCCGCTCGATCGACAAGGAAGCATATGGAAAATTTTTAAAACAATTAGAGCAGCCAAAGGAAAATGAACAAATAGCAAATCACGATAATAACGTCCTAAATGAAAGCACCACCGTTTATATGTATTCGATGTTTATTTATTGATGTGAAAAAATGGAGATGACTAGGAATAATACTTATATGTATGTGCATATAAAACTTCAGATTATCTACCCTCGTAGTCGAGTAACAAAATGTGGCAGACGAAAAGGGCAATGTAAAACAGAGTGCAATTCCTGGACATTCCCATACATAGATACAGCATTGACATCATCAAACAAGATATAACTTATGTCACAGACTGTAGCGAAAATATTGTGCTCAGTTACTTTTCTTTCAGCATTGTTTATGGTGAAAATCTATTGTTACTCAGCCGTGCCATTTAAAACATGATTTTAATTTGGAATTGGTGGATATGCATTTAAATAAATGAATAAAAGTTTGCTCTGCCAATGTTAGGCAGGTCGAACCAGGGAAGGTGACAAATAAATAAGAAAGGTTGCTTAGGATAGAATATGTACACTAAAACGACTTTTAGCGTAGTTATACATATAAGAAAATTCACTGCAGTAAAATCAAGAAGTGAGTTTAATTAATTAAGTTATCATTACCATAGATGATACAATAGGAATCAACAGTTAATATATCCACTAAACAAGCAGCAAACGGATTCCAGACAAATAAGGACATTTTGCAAGAAATATGAAGCAAACTAATACTAGCATCTCTAAGTGTCTCATTAAAACTTCTTCCTTGCTGGGTAGCTGCCGAGTGGTTTTACACGCACTTACACATTCCATCTGTTTGTGTGTCACTGCGGATTATATGCTAGTTAGCCACCACCAATTTGGGTTCTCATGTGGGACAAAATTTTAAGCTGTGACTGCTACTTGCTGATGTTTTGTGCATATACTCATGGTGATGCAATTAACCGCAGTCTAGGGCACTAACCTCTATATATGGATTCATGAGTTCAGTAATTGTATTTGTTTTCTACCCATTTTATATATTCTCGGGGATCATTATCGATTCGCCTTTTGTGGATAAAATGGCTGCATGGAAGCTCCGTTCCATCACACTAGCGGAACGGCCCTGCCGTGAACAACAATAAACATCCAAATATCAATATATAGCGAAGTAAGCTAATGATATATATAAATAAAATATTAAACAAACAGCATATTTCATGAGGGTGCGCAGTGCCAAAATATTAGTTATTGTGGTAGAATATTACGTAGTAATAGAAATTTAGTTTCAGTCATTTATTGAGTTAGATTCGTGATTCATAATTATATAAAAGTGCGGATTGTAAGTTTTGCATAGCCGACAAAATAGCGAGAATACACCAGTGTTTAGAAGAAGGCGATTTATGGGCTTTTTCGCTTTACGCACCAATTGAAATTAAAGGTGGACATTTACGTGTAAAACGTATGTTAGGTTGAACATGCGCCATCTATCACATATTTTGGGCGAGATGCATTTAGCACATTATTAGTATATACTTGAAAAATAATTGTATTCATTCTATTTCGAGAAATCTACAACATGCACTTCTTGTTTGTCTACGATTCCAAATGCTGATATTGTGTTGGTAGATAATTCCATACATATGCACGCTTTACCAGAAAACGTTTTGGCATTGATTTCATAGTATTTTTGTAGGATATGAGTAAACATAATTGCTTTCTGGATATTTGGCCGAAATTTTATGTTGTTAGCTATTCTGTTTTGTATTCCTTTGTCAGTATACATTTTTCTCAAAACATAACTTTTGGAACTGCACTTCAACTTACAGAGCAAAGTCCGATCACACATCACATGACATGCAACACTGATATATATATTATAAAGTCAAAACTGCGTTTGATATCTAAAAATGTTTACAATGCTCCATGAAGTGCCTTGCCTACATGGACGATCGAGAATGCAATTTATCACACTCATTTAAAGAGCATACAACTATAAAAACCGAAAATAGGACGTGCGCGTTTCAATTCAAAGGGCTCAATGCAGAAAGAATTCATTGCAGCAACTGCAACCAGAGCTGAATTGGACTCACGGGCATAATATAAGCACATTAGATATGTCTTCTTTCTAGTATACCATTATTATTTGTACATCAATGCAGTTTATTTTATAGTTTAGGCTCTTGCTTTTGTTACTATTTACGATTTAAGGAACACTGAACTTTATACCCGGCAATGTATACTAGTGTAAAATAGCACCGTATTATTCCTCAGGCAGTAGACACCTAGAGTTTAATTGCGGTAGGTTGTACAATGAGATTTTGTGCAAGACCGATGGATATTTCCTTAGGCTATAATGTCGGCTCTACGCCTGTGACTGTAACTATTTTTTAAAGTTTAGCCTAGGTCCAACAATCAGCTTAAACATGTATTGTTTTACGCAGGGTAAGAAAACTGACATTGATGCCAAATTCAAATTGCCTTGAGTTTTGTGTCTGGTACGCCAATTGTTTTTAATAAAGCAGTGCTGCTGATGTTTGTTTCAAATAACAAATTGGTGCCTTCATGTTCGCAGCGTGCATGCACAAGCGCCTGCGAATTTTCAGCGAAATATATCATGAACCAATTATTACTCTACTAATTGTACATAAATTAAATATGCTTAAATCAAGACAATTTGTTGGGAATGAGTAATTGAGTTTAGTAGCATACACCAGTAGTTAATGCTTTTTGTTTTATAGTGTCAGATAAATTGTTTATTTATATATATATATATATAGTTTAAGAATATAGGTTGTCTAAGTGCAATTTTTAGACACCACCTGCAACTTTTATTGCACAGGAACTCCAGTCTTCCACAATGGATGGCAACCACTTTAAATAAATGCGTGGTTATAATGACCACATGCCCGAAATTATTATTGGCTTGTGTGGCACACAGTCGAAGGTCAATCCCATATGTATTAGGTTGATGCTAACTACCATGTACTGTCAAAGACGGATCTTACCTAGTTAAATAATTGCCGTTGACATGTTTTACCAGACCACATATTTAGAAAGCCGTGTTGCCTGCAGCTTTTTAATTTAGGGCTTGTAACTAATGGAACAAAACTAATTATCCATTTGCTCCAGAGCACCAGAGGGAAAAGCCTTTTGATTAGTCGGTTATTACAAGGGCTACGCTTGTGGTTTTATTCAGTTATTTTATTTGTCCAGTGTTCATGTAAGCGTCCGCTATGCTTAGTACCAATAAATGCATGATTTTAACTGCAGATTTTATACCAGATAAATAATAACATCCAAGCCCGGCGGTCGGGCAGTGGCCAAGGTACCTGCGCTGTTTTCTTGCACGCATAAGTCTTCCAGTTGTAATCCGCGGTAGGGATGTACGTCCTCGCGGTTTATTCCAATCATTCGCGACATTTGGTGGTCGCTCGGCAACCACCAGCCCTTAAGGTGTACAGCTGATACACTTTATTTTAAGGAAGTTTACTCTTCTGAAATTCAATGGGGCTTAGGGAATGTTCAAAAGTGTTGTATTTTTCTTTTGTTTTCGGAGGTAAATTAATATATTGGTGTTATTATAGAAATAGTTTACCTTATAATAGTTTAGATATTAAACCTTAGAATAATTTCATCCGCTTTGAAATTTTGCGTAGAATTTTATGACAACGTTTGGCATTCCTCATAATACCAAATATTACTGCTCTTTTACCTTTGTGGTTTATTTAACACTTTTTTCTCCCCGGTGATTTGTGGTTGCTGTGGTCGATGTTCCAGTTTTCTTAGGGTCAAATATATCCACCTTCTTTTGGTTGACTTATAACTTTTACTGTGTGTTGACATAAATTTCTTCAGTTTACTTATATTCTTGTTGCAGGAATTGTAGTTGTTACCAAATGCTAATTACTAACCCCAAGCTGTTTAAAGAATAAACACATGTAGCACAATTATTCGTAATGCATTTGTGGCTTACGTTTCATCATATGCTAATCAGGATTTTTCATAATTCAGAGTACTGATCAAGTTGTTGAACGTGGCCCAAAGTATGAAGTGAATGCAACCAACAGGTTTACTCCGAACTCGCGATATTCAATATTTACACAATTCATGACGCAGAGTACCGTGTTGTGATCACATCCCAATGGTTGCCCGTTGATAATCAAAAACTGACGACAAGCCATTGCTGAATATCTCATAAAAGACTTAACCGTTCATGTGAATTGATTGGATAATGTTTGTAATCATTGTTACGTGTAGCATGTTGCAGAATCAGTGGTCTTTTAAAAGAGTCTATGTCAACCATTGTCAATGTTCTCTTGTATAAAATGTCGATGTGACGAGTGGACCGATTTGTTGAATTGCTGGTCAAAATAGCTTTAATTTCGCAGCAAATTATATATTTGGACTGCTGGTCGATATTTTCCGTGAACTACAGTGAAAAGTGTTTAGGTTTACATATGAAATTCCATTAAATATCTAAGAGCATCCTTACTGCCTTCACTGATATGGATATGAAGTTTGAGTCTGCTGGCGGACGCATCTAGCAGTACTGTAGGCTAAAATAATATCAGTATCCTCCCCAGCAGATTGCATAGGCTTGATGAAGTTATAATGGAAAATTGTTCACGTAGAATCCATGCCAAAAATAACGAGTTTTTTATGGTAAGTAGGCTATTTGACTCAGTCAAGTATTTGATGGCAAAAATATTCCGTATATGCTGTGGTATATCACCCATGAACAAAAACCACACAATGGTTGTAAATACGGGCCAAATCTAATATGGTTTTTGTATTATGTAATTGACCTCCCGTCTATTTGTAATAAACTTTAAAAAAATGCATGCTACGTTGAAATGTTTGCTTTCTATAAAATGCATTTGCATTTATTATTCTAAAACCAAATGTTGCGTAAACCTTTCCTCTGGCATCATTAAGCAATGCCGTAAGGTAAAAAACATTCAAACCTGTTTTCTCATCAGAGTGTTCATTAAAACTTGTAAATAATTCCAGAATTTGATAAATATTTAATGCCTCAGCTTAATAGTAGTTACATCGCAATAAAAGTCGAATTATGTATCATAAATGTATGGGAAATATTAGTTTATTTATTCGCGACTCTGAATTCATTACATACCTGCAATAACAAGTAAAATTCAGAGGATAAGGATGCTACACTAGGTTAGATAAAATCCGCATAAGGACGGTGAAAACTTGGTGAAAGATATAGTTTGTCACACAATATTGTATTTCTTAACACGCATATTGACTAGAAAAATTGGCATCTAAACATCCTTATAATGCAAGGTTTTTATGCATTTGATAAACGGAGACGGCGCAATAAAACCAGTTTGTGTCTGTTTCCAAGATAATCCTTGTCAAATCTCTACAGGAATCATAAGTATTTCCCCAAGCAATCAGGCAACCTTTTAATGGCGCAACTTATGTTTATAATCCACGCATCACGTCTCAGGGAATTTTATCTCCGAAATTTAAATTTTAGTAACCAATGTACATAGTAACCAAGACGGTTCATATGCTAACTCAGGATTTGGTACTCGTGGGCTTTCTCCATTACAGACCCAACGTTATCTACCGTCTGTAAATAAACCATTGTTTGAGCCAGCCAACATAGCCGCACGTGCAATGCTAGAGTTAAGCGCTTTTGTTTTCCTACTGGCCATATTCATGAGCACTGAAGTGTAATAAATTGCAGCGAGCGGAAGAATTACGTAAATACTCCGGAACATTTGTGGAGGCCGTTTACTGGCACCTGTATTTTAGTTTCTCTGTCATGAGATATTGCGATCCTTTGCAATAACATTTAACAACAGTTGATGGATGCGACGGTAGAGAGATCAATTTCAGTTGAAGTACGGTTTGAGAATGAAGAAAATATTTTATATCTGCCTTCACAGGCACTGGAACCAAACTCCATTTGAAGGCTTATCGACTAAGTCCATGCTTTGCTTATACCAAAAATAAAAGAAACATCCATTCAAAGTGGCTTAGGGAAGGTTTTATTAATGTGTTTATAATCAAATAAACATTAAACCGTAAACAACTGTGCTGAATTTGGTAAGAAACCAGCAAGTTACATCGCCTAAAATACACGCATGAATATAATCACATTAAAGTTAACACGATTAAGTATTCAAGAGCATGACAAAACGTAGAATCACTCAAGGTTTCAAGTAGCAGCTTTCGATAATCCATACGGTGAAGACAATAATATTATTTATCAGCAAAATATCTATCAATTACAGGAACATATGTGCGCCACCGTCACGTATTATGGCATCATATTAAAGTTCAGCAGTATTATCCAATGCTTAAAGGAATTCCTGCGATTAATTTATTTTAATATATTAACTGCTGGAAAATCTTAATGTTATGCGCTGTTTTGGATTGAATTTGCATATTTTATATGAAATCTTAAATTTGACTTTCTTGCACGGAGATTTCGCAAATTAAAAGCAGTGCACGTAAGGCAGTTGCATGTCATCGGTTTATGGACAAGCCTTTCTTTTTCCGAAACAACATAAACATATATTATCCAAAATGGAGGCGTGCGGAATAAGCTTTTTTATGGATAATTTGATGTTTCTACCCTTTTATCGACCAGCTTACATTAGTAACCATTTAACCAGATTGTCGGGTTTGTTTTCGAGCGCAGATGCACTTGTGGGCTCTCCTGATTCGAAGTTTGTGTTTCATTGCTCCGACGCATTCATTCTCTGTTTAGATTGCTCAAGCGCGATCGACTTGCTTTGAAATGCACGAGAATCTCCGTGCTACGTTTCTCTTTGTTCCTCATGGAAATTACAAATTCGCATTGAAACTCACTCACACCACAACAATGTTTTCAATAAATGATTAATTATTCATCCAATCTTATTGTTAATTATTCAGCGCATAGAATATTACGTGTATATGTAATGCGTTGCGTGTTACTGTGATAAATCTTAATGATCAACTTAAATAAATTAACTGGAATGCGGATATTTCATAGAATTTTAATCATATAGGTGGGACTGGTTTTAAACATGACAAATGCTCACTGAAATTGGCACTATTTACATATGGAACACATATTTATTCATAAGCGTGCGTGTAAAGCAATTAATTTTTAAGTATCCTTGTTATTTTAAAGATAATTTTCCTACTTTCTGGCATGCAGCGTGATAAATACATAAGTATTATTTTCAATTTTAATATTATGTTGATCAAAAAAGTAACAAATATTGCTTCCATCTTAGTGAGACATACTGCGCTTACTATGAGTAAAAGTTGGTGATGTTGAAATTTTTTGGAATCTTTATAAATTTAGCAGAAGTTTGTCAAATTCCTCAAAATGTGTTAAACCGGTGCAACATTTTGAAATATGTTGTACATGTTTTCTGAAAATGCCGACAAGCCTGATGATGATAATGCTTTGTGTGATTTTCGTTATTGATGTTGTCAATGAATACTAGTTTATTAATTGTGAGTATTATGTTATGGAAGCTGCTAATTGATCTGTTCCCTTAGCTTAGTCGCTGCTATCCCAGGGGTCGTTCTGTTGGCTTATCGCTATATTCCAATTTTGAATACTTTTTGACATTAATTTCCTGCTGTAAATTTAATGTCAGTTGAAGTAAATGTGAACTGTTGGCATAAATACGCATGAAAAGGAAGTGGTTTAAGTATAAATAAAAAACCTTAATTAGCGCATAAACATATGCGCATTTTGTTGATATGCAGTGAAGATAAAACCTTATATGTTGCCATGATATTGTTAAACGTTTTCTGGTACTAATTAACCATTTATCAACCGCGATGCTTTGTAGATGCTTTTACAGCTACTGCCGAATTTTTAAGAATGTCAGGTTGCACAACAGGAAATGGCAGTTGAACAGTTCGTTTTTCTTGGCAATTTTGATGGAAACCTTTGTCACCAATAGAAGTGACATCATCAATGCGTAGCTGATTTGCGTGCGGTAGCCTAGTGTGATATAGAGAAGCATTGCACAACAAATTTACTTGATAAACTTGATATACGTTTTGCTCCTTGGACGTGAGTATTTTCAAACCTATGTTAAACAATTTGATTTTATATTTGAGGAAAATTTAGGTTTTAATAAAAGTTATGGTAATTAAGCAAACTTTTACAACTGATCGTAAGGTAAATAGCGCAATTCCTTGGGTGGCGGGAAATGTTTATCTCAACATATTAAAAGGATTCAAAAGGATTTTTATATACTAGGAACATAGCTGTATTTAAAATTATTTAATTAGTTTTGACTAGGAATACATTATTTGGCATAAGCAAACTACTGGTTTGATTTGCTTCACAATTTCTCATGAAAAAATTTGCAAATAAATGATGAGAAAATAATTGTGGTTTGGTAAAACTTAGCAGTTAACCAATGCTTTTGTTCCTGCTTTAGCGGCGCACGACGAACATAGTTTCCTATTTGTTAACCGACCTGTTTGCTTGTAGCGATTTTCCGCTTACAAGAAACATATTTAATGTATTTTTGAAATATGCTACAGGAAAACTGTTCCAGCTATAACCTTCAAAAGCAGTCCGTTTCTTGAAAACCAAAAAGGTGCAAAATTTATTCGGATATAGCATGTTTCTATTAATTGTCTGACTATGCATACTTTGTGAGTTTGGTTTCATGTCACACGTGCATGCATGAAAAAAGTAGGAAGATGGGAAGTCGAGTTAATTTACTTTGCTTAAATGCAAATGGTCACATAATTTTATCTTTATATATATTGGGTGAGAGCCTAAGTACGCCCAGCTATACATATTATTTTCATTTTTATAGTTGTTATCAAAAATGATGTCTAACAAAATCACTACGCTTGATTGTCAGTCTTATTTAATTACAAAGTTTCATTAAATTACATTTTTGATTGAGGAAAAACCGAAAGCTCTCTCAGTGTAATGGGCACAATCTCCTATACTATTAGCCTGTTATTTTATATATGCACAGCACTAGCTCAGTGAAATAAATTCATAGTTAGTAGCCGTCATAAATGAGTTTCATCCATCAGGAAAATAACTATAAGATTTTGTTTTCGTCGGCTTAGCGAAAACAGTAATTTTGTTGGTAGAATGCTTACGGTATTTTGATCCGACTTTTGGCTCTTTTATTAAAAGATTTGGCATTTTGTTTTTTAGTAGTATTATCGTATTCACAATGCATTTACCATTGACTAAGACTGACTGTATTTCAATGGATTAGCGTCAGGAGTGAAAAGCAATTTTAGAAGTCAAAAAATAAATTGTAGCATACGCTTGCCTATTTACTAAAAACCCGGCAAACATCAACCGTTTTAAAATTTGCGCGTCCTGTATACTGGCATTAACTTATGTTGACTAATTGATTCCGTTACAATCTAAGTGTACTCGTTTAATTTATCAAAAATTACGTTATTTCTGTGCGTATACCTCTGTCGGTCTACGTGAACAGTACATTTGTCACAATTTATTGGTGAAGACATTCGTACGTGATTCCTGACACGTGAGTGGTTGGGTTACTGGTGCCGCTCTGCTCTGGTCGCAATGACCTATACAACAGTAATAATTAGCCCTAAAATGAGGCGTACCGACCGGAGGGCTGTCGTTAGCTGACCGGCGTAGTCAGTTACAACCGAGTGAAACAATCGCTGGAGATGAGCAAACATTTAGAAAAATCTCTTTGGTTAACGACTAATCCTTGAATTTGTGGGCGGTAAAATCGTATGAGTTCGTAATTCAAAAGTCACACAATATAAATTTGGCAAATAAAACAAAAATGTACGCGTAATTTTTAGTCATGAATGTGTGCAAGCTGTTGAAGATTACGCTGTGCTCTACGCCAAATGATTATATGCGGTAACACATATTGTGTGCGGATCAGGTTGATTTAAATCCCATGAGCTTACTCCACCACAGAGCGTGGATATCTGGCAAAATTATTTCATCCCAACCGAGTGTGAAGTTTTCAATTTCGCATTTTAAGGAAGATGAATTGAAAATGAAATCGCTTTATCGTATAAGGTAAACGTAGTAGGTTTTAAATGAAGTTTGTCTTTAAATGTCGATATCCCCTGTTTTATTTATATATATTTATTTTCAATTTTTATTGAAATTTATTAATTTTACTTTATATTGCTGTGGCAGAGTTCTTTCCCAAAAGCTTTCGCGTCAGCCTAATTTGCTTATCTGAGAAAAAAAAATATTACTCTCAAATTACCACATGAAGTGAAACAATTTCGCTAAAATATCCTGTAATCTGAGTTACATCACCAAGGCTGTTGATCAGCTGGCCGTTAGTCACCCAGTCAAGGTCAGTCAGATTATTTTCCTTGTCAACGTTTGTCTTATTTCTGCACATGTAGGTGTGCGTTGCATACATCATCCTTATCACATCTTCAATATTAAAGATTATGTAAGATTGACTAAAAACTTTCATTACATGATATCACTTTGTAGAAATTCGTGTTCAAAATCTGGCTGTGTATACGATTGTCTTCGTGTCAAGCTATATTATTCCCCAGCTGTAAAAAAGTTAAATTTGCGAATTGCGCATTATAAGTGAATAAGCAAAAAATTATATTTATATTGACGTTTTGAAGGTCAACAAATCAAAAATATAAGCCTGTACCACGTGGTTAGTTAGTGCGCGTAAGATATTAAGGAAAATTGTATCCTGTGTCCTTAAAATACTAACAATAATATACAGCACCGTTTTTATTTTAATTCCACCATTATATTTGTAAAATATCTTGTCTAAACGTAGTTGTTGATTTCTTCACTAACGATTCAAAGTAATAATGTGAGGGCCGAGGTTTAGGCAGAGGTCATCAAAGCTAAGTTTGTTTTTGATGAAGAGACTTTCCTTTATAACGTATTGCCACTGGACGATATTGAAATCCGACGAAATGAGGCCACAATACATATACCTTATAGTTATGCTTCTCCATCCAATTTCATTCACTGCAGTCATTGACGTCTTTTGTGAAATTTGTACTTCATATTTGACTTCACATTTGTCGTATACAAGGATACGATTTCCAGGCTGCTTGTGTTATTTCGGTTGGAATTACTGAAAACTATTAAGAGATTTATAAACAAATAAACCAGTTGCTAAATTGTTAATTTTGGATCCTTGTGCAACTCAGAAAATATCCCGCAGAATATATAACAGTTATAACTGTATTGCAGCTACAAGGATAAACGTATAACATTTACCATACATTTCAAGAAAACTCCTTCAGACTATTATTTGTGCCACTTTTAGAATGGGAAATCCGCTATTTCTATATAGATTATTGCAGCCTTTTGTTTCCAAAAATATTATACTCGCTAAAGTTTGCGTATTTAAAAGTCCATTTTTCGCAAACAATCTATCTCATTTGTCAACTATTACTTAACTACGTTTTGGGTCAGCGATGGAGCTGGCTTAAGCATATCTTTAATTACGGGTTGATGTATCAATAATGCTACCTGAAAACGGTCACTTTTATAATGCAGTACTTTTACACCGATAAATTCCTTTTTATATCTAAAAATGAACAAAATTATGTCAGGGCAACCAGTTTTCTGTTTCCTTATTACATTCAAGGACCGCTTTTTTAATTATTAAATTCATCATTTTTCACACAAAACGTAAATATATATTGAGAATTTTTAACTATACAGTATGCTTGCGCAAAATGAAATGCTGCACAAAGTTCACAACACAAGAATATGCCATCGCTCTATTTGTACGGTTGCGACCACTTCAGAAGTTTTTGCTTTCATGTTTACATATATCGTATCGAAAACAACTGCTGGATGCTTATCTAATACTGTTCAGAAAAGTGCGCGCTAATAATACACTTTTGTGGGTGTAGGTTGAAGAATCCAAACTTAGTTTGCAACATGCTACCAAGGGACGGGATATCGATTTGTAGACATAACGATGAAAAGCAATGTAATGTTCCGACGAAAACATTTACACTGTAAAAGAAAAGAGTGGGTGCAAATTGAACTAGTTAATATTTATTGGAATTTAATCCTTACTTTGAATTTGTCACTAAAATACAACGAGCATATTTATGTGAAATAAAAGATATCCTTTTTCAAAACCGGCACACCGATATCCCATCACGGCCTTCACAGTCATAATATATAAAATGCATTGGCACATACAATTTAACTTAATATCCTTCAATAGACAAACAGAAAACTTAAAAAATTTATTAATTGCTTGATATACATCGTAAATTTATATATATAAATATATATCCGTATACATTTTTATTTAAAATAGATATTTAGTATTTACTTTTTATGATAACGGTTTTACCATGGCTTACTTGCTCTTCACTTACTTGTACTTATCTTCTTCCTTTTTGTGTTCTACCATCTCTATATGCATTGACTGATACAATATGAGTATCTAGCTTTCAGCTTACGTAGCGTTTTGTTTTATTTGGGGTGTCTTGCTCGGAAAGTATCATTGTATTTATATAAATGTTACATTTTTATTTTAATTACATTTGCGGTTGTTATTCTTTCTCAATTGCCGACATTTTGCTTATAACATTTACGACATAACATTTGATAAACGACTTGAATGTCACACAAAATTTGTTACTTGAGACACCACTGATTATTTTATTCAGTATTTTAAATAATCTGTTCATAATATTATCCATTGTTAACCGCTTATTTTTATTGTATTCAAGCCACCTTGCTTGAGTTTCCCACAGTTTACTACAACGCACCTCCATGCCGTTGTTTAGCATGCATAGATGCAGCCCCAATAAGGTAATCAAACCGACATTGAATGACACGTTATGATATTTACTGGGTATTCATCCACATATTATTAATTATTGCTCGTTAAAAACATGCTATTTGATTTAATCTTTATTATATCGCCTTCGGGAAATGCGATTTAACATACTGAATAAGGAATAATGTGCTATAGAGCAAGTAGCAATGAATTCCTTAAAACCATTTCGAAATATGGTGAAAAAGGTTATACAAGTTTCCAACCGTGAACATCATTGTCGTTCTCATGTAACATTTAAATTAGCTGGCTTATGATATTTCAGGACTCACAGATGTGTTATGTCATCGTAAGTGCATAATCGTTCTCTGAATCGAATAGTATTAAAATATAAATCCAATAATATTTTGAACTGCTGCACAGAGGTTGCCTCTATCACAAATTCAGGTAAACTGTTCCTAATGTTTACCAATCACCGTTCGAAGCACAATGGGTAGGGAACACATTTCACATCCGGCCCGACAAGTTTGTATCTGTGTCCGCGTGTGCTGCATGTCCTTCGTAATTTTAGCATTGGCCTTAGCATGGGGAACTCACCGAGATGTAGAATTCGGTAGGTCATAATGAGGTCGACTCGCACCCGACGGTAGGAGAAGGTGTAGAGTTCTAGTTTCTCGCACCGGTCTTCATACCCAAAGCCACAAACTAGGGATCAGCCTGGTAGCAACGTGTTGGAACCGCTCGATCTTTTACCTTGCCTCGGGTAATCGGAAAGTAGGCGAGCGGACCATACTCTGGCATTGGTCTAATGACTGAAGAGAAGGGGAGAGTGGCAACATCCTCATACCGTATGCCAAGGCTACGTTTGAGCGCCCAAAGCATCTGCCGTCCGTTACGATAAAGCCTTTTCGTGTTGTCCACGGACTTCAAGTCGTAGCGTGAGAGTACACCTAGGTCCTTCACGGAGGGTGTGGGATATAGTGGTTGTCTATCAAGCATGTAGTTTCGGCCGTCAGCACCCTTCCCCAAGCTCATAAATACAGACTTGGCTGGGTTGATCGTCAGATGACCTTCTGCAGACCATGTGGATAGGCGTTTGAGGTCTTGCTGAAGTAGGCCACATTCATCGGGAGCATAGATTTCTCTCCAAATCTTCATTTCGTCCACAAACAAGGCACACGGAGACGGGAGAAGCTGCGGTGGATCGTTGATGTGGACCAGGAACAGATTGGGCCCCTGCACAGTGACTTGAGGCACGCCGCTTGGAGAGGGATACTAGTAAGTTAGATGGTCGTCGAGCTGTACCCTCCACTTTCGTCCAACAAGAAAGTCGCGGATCCACCGGTGCAGTGAGCCACCGACACCACACATTCTGAGTTTGTGAAGGAGAACCTCATGACTGACCATGTTGAACGCTTTACTGAAAGCGATGAATATCACGTCGACGGACTTCCCCTTGCTTATTACCTTCAACCACAAATGCCACGTCACAAGCACGTTCGTAATGCATGAGCTACCTTTGCATAAAACCATGCTGTGTTGTAAAATATGCATGTACTTTCGTGCATATACTTGCTTGTGGTTAAGTTAATTAGACTTGCTAGTATGCGCGTATATACTGATAAGTGACTAGTATAATTACTTCGGTTAACATATTCGGGCCATTTACTTATTACCATTCTTACCTTGGCTTGGTTGTGCATTTTACCTCGGCTATATTAACATTGACCATGAATTAAACCAGCGAAAACCGCGATGCTTCTATTTTGAATAATTGTATTATTTCTGAGCTTACTTTAAAAGACGAAATGGTTAGTTTTGCTTAACATATTGGGTTGATTTCCATATATATTTTAATGACAACAAGAAAATAATTTTAGAGGGGTGGGTATATAGAATATTCTTGCATTTATTAACCATTCTTGTTTTAGTTTAATAAACGAGAGAACTGAAATATTTCCATCGTTTAGGACTAAGTCTCACATTTTTAACATATATTATATTTTTTCTTTTTAATTTAATGAACAATATTTTAAAAATTTATTTTTCGCTTCTGGCCCTAAGTAAGATTACGGCATGGTGATTATTAAAATCCCTAGTTAATGTAATGTGTGCTATTAATTTAAGAATACTTGTAAAAGCTTTTCTTACAGTGAAGTGATAACATGTTTATATATAACTAATATGAATTCGAAGTAAATAACATATAATTTAAAGCGGCTGGTTGTATATGCTTCAAGGACATCTGCAGCGGAGGTTATATAATTGTTGTTAAAATTTCAAAGACTGTATTGTCTAATTCATTGTAACCTAACAAATCAACACCTGTGGCTGACAGTTACACTCGAGGGAAAAAGTTCACCTAAATTATAATTATCACCTCTTTAAAAAATTAATAAACCTCCAACATCAGTTTGCACGTATAGAATAAATGTTCATTTCCCATAAAATCTATTTACGCTGATCATTTTAATGGTAATCGGTAATAGCTGTTTCCTTCGTATTAATATATTTGGGCATGGTTACCTTAGCCCTTTAACATTTTTCAATACGGGCACGCATGGTATGCAGCCTAGAGTTCTAATATTTAAAGTGATAGAACGGGTGGTTATCAGTCCCCTGTCAAATGGCAGAGGTGTGAATTGGTAATACGATTAAATGAACAGTTCAAACTCTAAATTATTTGACTTGGTTATGTATACAATGCCTAAATAATTTTTTGTTCATTATACCCCATCCGCTATTTCCAAAATTTCCATAACTTGCTTATTCTAAATTACTATATGTCACGTTAAAACATATGTAAAATGATGTGTAAAGTACCCATTTCACAGTTGTAAAACTTTGGCAGAAGTATTGCTTGTAAATGTGACTTTGATTTGCTATCAAACTCTGTATTCGGGATCCAAATCTGCTGCATGATTGCAGCAGAGGTTAAGTGATCATACTGCAGGCCAGAAATTAACAAAGGTACTAATGCTAATATTAGAACAATGCACCATATATTTCCTAAGTTATATACAAATGCTGCACCGATAAATGAAATATATACTGAACTACAGAGGAACAAACTAGCGCACGTATAATATAGTAGGTTGCGGCTTACATACAATCAAACAGCCCAAATGTCTCAATCAGGAATAATGTTCACGTCAACGATTTTCTTTCCAATAAGTTAGATAAAGCTCATAGCAAACAGGTGTGCGATTTTGATATAAAACGCTACAAATTAAGGAAAGCTTATAATAAGCAAACTATATTTTGCTTTATCAGGTGAACATTTGACCAGTACAACTTCGAATATAATTTATGTCGCCTAAAGCAAAATATTATGTCACGGCTGCGTGAGGTTATACGGAATTTCTGCAACATTACTGTCCATTTAATAACGGATGGTAGGTGCGCATCATGCGCAGAAATAGGTGAATTCAGATAAATAAATAAAAATTTATATAATATGACGTAGATCGTACATAACTCAAATAATTGCTCCAGCCACACGTTTCCATTTTGTTTCAACACAAATATTTCAATCAAAATTGCGGTTTCGCAAAAACAAAAGGTGACAGCAATTAAGAGGAAAACGTGTTAAGTAAAATATGAAGTAGTCCGTTATACTGAGTAGCGAGATTACCGACGAAGTTGTTAAGACTTAAAAGCTGAAAACTGTGGTTTTCATAATATACTAGTCAAATGAAGCGAACTGACAACTTCGTTAAATCTGCATAATAAATTTAGACAGCAGTGATATTCTACCTTAAAATATTCTCGAAATATGTTTTAGGATAACTGCTTTCCCTTAAAATATAAGCGCTGAGGCAATAGAAAGCGCAGTTTAAACCAGACTTCAGCGTTTATGAGTTTGCTATCAAGAGTTTCTCCTTCTGGTAATCTTTTGTATTTAGAAGGTCACCTGCACTATAATACTGATATTATATTTAGGATAGAAATTCTGAAATCATAATTAAGTTTGGATATTCGTCTATGATAAACAAGCGGATTGCTGTTTGCTCTAGTATTTGACGTACTTACGTCTCCTAGTATTTTTTTTGCAACAAATTTACATATTAGTTCGCTGCTCAGTGCAAAATTCCAAAACGAAAAGACAGTGATATCATGATTTGACATACAATTTGGAGTAAATGTTTTGTGCCTGGATTGCAGCGCAGGATATCAATGTAGACCGCTGATCGTATTGAAATGATCCCTAGGCGATTCTAATTCCAAATCGATACTATCCCATTTCAATGGGGCTGAGGTTAACATGGTGCGATACCGCGTGCATCAGCTATAAAATGATCTATGCTTGGTGATGCTATTTTTACAACTTAACGGACACTCATTTCCGTTTTTTCGATGGTTGAAGTCCAGAAAATCTAAGTTCTATAGCCCCTCAGACTTAGGGTTTGAATAAGGCTGGCTAAATATTCCTTAAAATAGGTCCTCTGTAGTCAACTGTATTGCGTTCCGGTGTTTGAACCAAAGGCTTTGTTTAAGTATCCTAATATTTCTATTACCTAAGGTTGGGCAACCTGACCTTTTTCCTCCCCGTGCAATTATATGAATCCTACCACAAACACATTATCCATGCCCTTCATTGCAAAGGAAAACACCGGTGCCCTACAAGCTGTATCAAGCAGAGCGGTTAGGGTTTTTATGCTACCAAACAAGAGTTTCCGTCTTCTTATTCCCTCTCTTAAGCATTTTGAACCCCTTGGTCCCGTTCCCAATTCACCTTTATCACCCGCATTTAAAACCCGCCAACCTTAACTTCCATAACCATGCTTTTATAGGCTTTTACCTTCTGGCGTCAAAGCACATGATATCGACATGCCAATATCTCACCAAGCGATCAAGCTTGTCCGTCGGCTTCTGCTTGTAGCCCACGATACTCTCTCAGATTGGTCTTCCTCAGCTTATGTATGTTGTTACAGAGCGGTCAGTAGTGAACACTTGCTATAACATTAGAGATATCTCGAAAGATATAGGTTGCCAATACAAAACTCGCCTACAAGTCTAGAGCTCTGTGCTCACTGTTTAATGCCCTTCAGTTGACCCTAGCAGAGCTTTCACATTGCCCCTATCCGGAGACGATGCAGCTTGGAGTACCGCCAACTAGATATAACTGTTTCCATTAGCTCCCGGGCTGAAGCTACCCTTGTTGATTGGCTTCTAAGCAGTAACCGATGTGCGCGATACGACTGGCCGACTGATTCAAATATTCAAGTAACGCGTGCCTAAATTATGTCATTTAGTCATATGTGTCTATGCCCTACCATCTATAGCGATGACTCAGTAGAATAGGACCTGTATGCTCAAGTAAACGAGCTGCTTCGAAACAGGAAAACACAGACACTGTAGTGCTGGCTAACGGATGTAAAATCTTAAGTTAGAAAATTGTCCACTGATGAGCTGCATCTGAGTGCGCAACCGGGTGTACGCTCCCGTAATAACAACGGTGAGCGCTAACATCATTTTTTGATGATGCTCGCTTACCCCTTGCCAGCAATAACTTTCGACACAGCACGCGCCAGAAGTTGCATTAGCGACCACCAACCTAAAACCAGGTTTGACGCAAATCGATCACATCGCGATCAGTTATCGCTGGAGATGCTTCGTCCAAACCGGCGCTCAAGTTGGAGCATATGTTTGAACACTGAAAATTCACTTACATGTGCTGATCTGCGGTTGTGTTTTGGCGGGCGCCGCTATAGTCCCTGTTAGCGCATGACACCGTTAAACTAACGATACCAGATGTTCTGCATAAATATCAAAAAACGCTAACTTTCGGGTTAAGCAAATGCCCAATATAAATTGTAGAAAAGCACTTGTCGCTTGTTCAGTAAACCTTACTAGCAACAGGGAACTCGTCTTGCGTTATATCCACTATCCGATATACTTACTGGGACTCTTTGCAGTCTCTGTATACTCTCGATGCACGTTGGCACATTCTGGCTGGTAGCAGACAAACGAAACTCGCGAGGATTTCAGGAAAGAAACTGCGCGCTAACCTAAAAAAATGTAAATCCTAGTTTTCTCACCGTTCGTCGGAGATGGAAATGCCCGCTGCCCTTGGTTAAAATCGGAAATTGTCCCGTCTGATACAGGTAAGCGGCAGCAGGATACCAATTGTTAGTGAACGTGTATGTGTTGTGAGTAAATCGTATGTATTCTACTTGTCAAAATGCTAGAATTGTCTTGCTAAGCCTTTTGAGAAGCAAATTAATCTACCGGAATTGCCATATTCCTCACCGGCCAGTGTTCGCCCCTCTTCATGTGCTCTCAATTTTATGCGCACTCGCGCTCAACAGTAGAATGTGTGATGGGACATCTGAACGTTAATAACTCATGAGACAATAGAATCTTCAAGCATGATTTCACAAATTCTGGGGCAATGATATTGTTGATGAATTACACCATTTCAAAATAAACTATCGTAGAAGGAAATTGTACAGACCGACTGGAGTCAATGAGATATTTTTCCGAACTTTAAAGGATGCTCACTTTTGGAATGCAGTTACTATAGACGAATCAGTTTGATCTACATTGCCTTTAAACTACCTTCCCTCATTATCAGTTAAAGATTAGTGGCCGTCATGAAAACCAGGTTCTTAGGAGCAGGCTGTTTTGTCGAGGTCGGCGACGCATCGACCACATATTCATATTAGGTTAGTTGTTGGAGCACCGCCTCATATATATGTGGTCCATCGTTGTTGTGTTTTACGACAACGTAAATAAAGTTCACGACATAAATTTACTTTCCATTAAGCGCTTTGTTGTCCTTTTTGCCCTGTCTTCTATGTTAACGTGTTTAACTTTTCGGTGGTCGCTTTTACGCAAGTAGCTCGGTCAGAGTACGGGCTCACGGCAAGCTGTCTCCGTCCTTCGATATTTCCATCGATGTCAGATAAGGATGCATGCACTAACCTTCCCTCAGCAACTTGACTAGTGACAAAGTCATGGAGATCGCGTTTACCTGACTTGAATTAAAACGTGAATAGCTGCTCCCAAGTGAACGATTTCTTGACTTGTAGAATCTAGACGAGATTGCACTCAAATGTGGTAGCTTCCAAAGTTGGCAAACGCACGTGAACAAATTACTCTCACTCGGTTTGCGCTATGCGTTGCTCCCTGGCAATACTAAACTTTCTTCAAATATTGGCACTGAACACATCCTGCGTTAATTCTTGGTGGAATTAGCTAGATGTCGTCTAAAATGTCAACTACTAGGTAGTTGCACAGTGCTCTTGGTACTGAAGACCATGTCACAAAAATATGGGAAAGCACTTGGCGCATCTGTTAACCCTCGTCATCTATGGCACCGGCGTGACATAACTTTCTCCTAAGGGTAAAGTTTACATTGCAGCCATACGTTCGACCCTAGTGCACGGTTGTGAAACCTGACCCATCAGATCAACCTACAATTGTAGACTAGTTATGTTTGACCACCGGGGACTTCGGAGATTTGTACGTATCTGCTTAGGGCACGGTGTGAGCAAGAGCGTCTTAAGGTCTTATTCATGACGCACGAATAATTATTCAACCGCCCAGCACCGTCATTGTACGCGTCAGGCTCAGATTGCTGGTCCACTTGTTGCGCATACTAGCCCACCAACTCCCGCGACCTGCATTGTTTGCGCTCTGGGGTTTAGGATGAAAGAAAATAAGAGGTCCAGAGTAATAAAAGCTCTTACTTCAAAGTTGGCCTCTATTGGAGCCCCTCGGTTCCCTAGTTGTAGACCAAAGGATCAAAACAATAAGTTTGGTCAGAGACATTTGTTGACTTGAATAAGAACCGACCATAAAATGCTTTTGTGCTGTGATTTACTTTGTCCCTCCCCGTGCGCTTAACCTTCCTTTCCAAACAAGATCATAATTATTAGGGATAATATGACTATCTTGCAAAAACATATCCGACAGTTAGCACTAAGGAATGATGTCCATCCTTTACTGGTGACCCAGCCAGCGTTCTCATATTTCATTGTTTTGATTTTCATTTGCATTGCGACAAAATAGCCGAGGTGTTTTCAAGCTGAAGCTAAAGTGTAACATGGTGACGTGTGTGATCATATCACCAAGAACATATATAACATAGCAGAAGCGAATTCGATATCGTCCGACCAAATCGCTGAAGTCCATGATTCATTTCGTAATACATTGATCTCAGTTAAGATAGATAGCGTACTTTGAACCAAAGAGCCTTCAGATGTACATTAGCAACTTATTTCCCAGGCTATGGATTCATGACGGATTATCAAGATAAATTGTACGCTGGAGTCACTCTTGCAAACCTCTGTGTACCATATTGACACCTGAATCACAATGTTGAGTCCAAAAATAAATAGTATGCGCTGCGAACAAACACTGTGTCTTCAAATGAACATCCAGTGAATAGCAAATTGTATCATGACACCAACCGAAAACTAACTGATATACATGTTCTGCTCATTTTATTCATCCCTTGCAAAACGAGTTCACTATATTTATCATAGAAATACTGCGGGGCTCGCACCTGTTGCAGTTACCTGCAAATCGGCAAACAGCAAAGCACTTAACGCACCGGTTCTTTGTACCTCCAGTATTTGGGTCAGGTGCAGAAACAGGTGGTATCAAGGCAAACCCATTATTTACTTATTAGTGTTGAGTGCTGTGTCTCCGAAACACTTTGGTTACAAATATATGCATAGCGATTAGAACTGTTGTGGCTCTGGTAATTCTGTTTAAATGGATAATATTTTAACTTTTCGGTTTTTATATTAACATATATTCTGAAGTCAGCCTACTAGACTGCAGGTCATTTAAGAACATTATGTATGGCATTGGAATTCGACAGCCAATCGCTACTAGTTCTAGGTGACAAAAATGTCATTGGAAATGTTGAACAGTTAACGTATGTAGGTATGTTTTATATCTTGATCGCGTCAGGAAGTTGGTTAACTCAGGTATCGGTAGGCGCGTGTGTCTTCCCAAAGGGAAAAGCACGTATTAAAATGCACGTTGATACACTTTTAGTATGGATAACGCTACGTTTATTGCGATCTCACTGCATACAGCCAATAATTGGCTAACTTACGGCGAATAATTTAAATGCTTAACCTTGCTTAATAACAACTCCTTTTAGCGTTGATCTCAGATCTCGTTTGAAACGCAGGTGAGCACGCTGCGTTGTGCAATTGGGCTTATAGTTTAAAGCCTTAGTTAGCACAACTTTTGTGTTTGGTGCATCTTAAGAGCGTTTACTGGAAGCCTCATGTCCTTCGTGTGCTTGTGGGCTGAATTCATCGCCATGCATCATACTCCTAGGCTGCATCAATTTGCGCCAAACATCTGGATGGACTGTCAAGAATTTGGCCTAAAGAATTTGCGAAATATGTCGAGCAACCTTCGTTTGCTTGTCTTGTATATTACACAAAGCGCGATCATAATATTGCTTGAAGACTAGGTGGCTTATGATAGTTGCGTAGTAAATTTGCATTTAATTCCGTTTCCTCCTTCAACTGCAAAGGTTATTTTGCATTCTGATTGGGTTTACGCGCTTTATACATGTTGTCCACTTTTGTCCAGCAAATATATATATATATCATAATCTTGCAAACAGTTTGTAACAAATGTATCCACATCAATTCGGTTATTGACTCAAAGCCGTTGGAAAAAAGTACCTAATTATTATCGTAATAAGTTATGTGCTTCGTCTGAGGCATCGTGGTTTTTGACTTTAAGGATTCAATTACCAACGGTTAAGCAAATGATTATTAGGGAACGGGAACAACAATAATGAAGGTTTGAAGCTTTGTAATTGATCGGAAAACCTTGAATGATCACGGAATCCTGCTAACAAAATTTTTCCAAATTACAACCAAATGATTCTGTGCTCTACAATTAGCCACAGTTTAAGCCCGTCATGATAGATTTAATGAGGAACGTTTCTAAACCAAAGTGTACATATTCCTTTCCTCCGTAATTAAACTTTTGATAATGCTTTAAAGCTTTTTGTACCACCCGTTTGAAACCGTCGAAAAACATGGAAGATTTTAAAAATATACGTATTGCTAATGAATTTGGCTAGTCAAAATATCTGATTAAATCATGGTGAGGTCATCGATTATTACATGACGCAATATGTGCTGCTATTTAAGAAGACATGAAACTCAATCATCTATATCCTCACTTAATCGGCAAAATAGGTATGTTGATGCCGGTGGTTAGGCTGTTAGATTGCATTAAAAACGGAAAGCACTCTCAGTAACCAAGGGTAGACATAATACAATTTGCCCTGTATACTTTGTTTTACCGCAATATTTGTATGTTCTATTTATCTACTAAGGATGCAACTACTATATATTAAAGTATGTGATTGTTGTCATATTGCTCGACCCCTCAAAGCAAAATGGGATTTCCATTGCGTACTGCCGTTGGTTTCTTTGCCTGTCCACCACAACATAATTTTTCTGATTCCTGTAAGCAGCTAACTTGTGACAAAATACACGGTTGTGCAATTTTTTCTTCTGACGGATATACGTGGTCGACACAATGGAATACTGAGAATGAACAACATCTGTTACTGTTTCTTTTCTGATTGCTTGGAACGCAATGTTACTGAAATGTTATAACACAGCTTGCAGTACGATGAAACTAAATACTCAGAAGAATGAGCTGGATATATTTATCAGCGTAGGCGTGATGTGTTGTTCTCTTGCTGTAATTCCTCGATCGACTCCAGCGGAGGGGATAACTGCAAACCCGAATCACTTTACTTCGTGGCGACCTATAAATGTATTATAATCAGCTACAAATATACTTGACTAAATTGCATGCTATCAATCCGCTGAGGTACTCTCTCTGCACTGCCTAAACATTGTGAATGTAATTGTACAGGAAGCTTTTCATTTCCTCTTAACTTTATCAATTTTGTGACAATACAAGTAGTAGTAGTTGAGGAATAATTTCCCGTTATTCAGGCAGATTATCGAAATACTTTACTGAGTGAACGAGCTATTCTTGCGCTAATTGAAAGTACCACGAACCCAAAATTGTCATCCAGTATAATATGCGAAACTAGGCCGTCACATTAAAGCAACTAATATTGTGTTAGGAGCAGGTCAATAAATTGCCTTTTTAACAGCAATTTCAAATTCAGTCGATCTATAATTTATTCCACCGCATTTGTTGAAACTGGACATCAGCAAGCTATTTAGCATGTTGCTAAATTGCAACCAGCCATCGTTTCGCAACGGCACACGGCTTGCTTAAAATGACTACACAACAACGTGCTGCAAGCAACATTCTTGACAGTAGCTTTCAGTTGTACATGTATCCAACTTCCACTCATTCAGATGATTCCTATTGATACAACATTTTAATTCCAGACTCATTTGACGTTTTCAATCAAAATCAACAAGCGCATGGATAATCTTTTGAAGTGCTTGCTTTAAAGCTAGGCAAGAATTGCGACTTTGATTGATTGATTATTATAAAACGGTAAATATTAAATGTCGAAATATACACAAAAAACAGAACATTAGGCACATCGTATAACCATGGTTTTGTGGAATTAGATATATTATATGGTTGCTGCTTCTTCGGTTATATTTAACCAAAATTATACAGAAGAACATGTGGCTGAGACATCATCATCATTATACAATTTACCTAGAGGTTGGAAAATTATAAGCTACTTTGCCGCACTATATAATGCAAAGGGAAAATAAATACAACAGTTGGCCGGGTAGAGCTACAATATACATGTTATTATTATACCTTTTAGTCAATTTCCTTAGAACCATTCTGCCTCACTCCATGCTCATTTTATTTCGTAATATCTACCTTTTATTTTTATCTTCGGCCCATTAGAGCAACTAAGTTCATAGAAATTTTTTCACACCTATATGCATCTAGCAGTAGCATGATGACTATCAGATATTTGAACATCGTGACAGCAAAGTTTTACACTTCAGCCATTTACTTATTTTAATATACATGGCATGGATCATGTGCATATTTATCACTGTATCAGATCGCCTTAGGTAAATCTTCATCTAAATTCGGAATTGTTATATGAAAGTTTCATATATTATTCAAGTTTTAAGAAAGTTTATAAATGGTTTTACCTGAATAAATGATGTATATTCTTCTCTAAACGATTTCATTACAAAGCTACTAATCTAAGCTCCCCTGACTCCAGATTATAGAAAGTTATGCAGCATATTAATTTATTTTTCAACAACCAGAACATCTAATTTTAACCTCTCGAGGTTAACCCCCATACTAAAATATTAGGTGAACAAAACCTATTCAAAATGAACATTAGATATTTCCACAGAATGCTTTGAGGAAAAAAAACTTTGAATTTTTAATTATCCGACAGGTAAATGTTAAGTACTCCTAAATATGAATGAGTCATTTCGAGCCAAATAACTAATCACTACAATTATATATACAAATATTCCAGAGTATTTCATCTTCTGCCTCTATCATTGCTGGTCGTTGTTTCGCAGGGACGGCTGTAAAGAGCAACAAATACATACGATGTCTGCGGTTTGATTCACCAAATCTAGCAGATCAATGAAGCTTGATTCTGTTCCCGCTCAGATTACAATGGGAGCATGCTCGGCCCACTCGGATTACAGATGGCTGGGCAGATTCCCGATAATATAGCTGATTTTCCTCTACGCGTTAAATCGGAATCAATCCGCAATTAATTTAACTTCAATTTTCATGAAGGCAAATCTACAGGTAAAACAAAAAGAGCTGAGAGATATTCGGGCCGGATGTTAGGGCCATCAATTACTGTGAGTCCTTGCCACAGTTTGGGGCCGTCCAAAGCGCATGCACGAATATGTTACTTTTTCTTTCCAGACCCTATACCGGCGACGAATATTAAGCAACTTGGATATTATGTTTGCTTAACACAGCAGTACCGTATCATATATGAGGGCCCGATTTTTGTATCAGACATTGTTTTGGAAACATTAGGTTCAAAGCAATACAATAATATTTTAAAAGCTGGCAGGATCATCTTTGCATGTGATTAGTTCGCGTTTTGGAAGACAAGATGCCGAGCTGGTGCAAATACGACTATATTTGTGTTCAGGACCCGGCTTACGGTCAGTCTGCAGGCCGGAGCAAAGTGCAACCCATTGGGTTCGAACTTGGTTACCAACAGTTTCGGAAGGACAAAGAAAGTTGCTCAAGGATGGCGAAAGCCGGCCTTTATACATTAGCGAAAATAGACAAGTATAAGGAAACTTCTGGCAAAGTTCACATGCGCAGCCTGGATTGAATCGCGGTCGTTCACCAATTAGCGTAATCGACACAAGTTCATTCTCGCACTATTTTAGCATCAACCATATTCGCCTGCGGCATGCGCACCGTTTTTAATGCCGACTCTAGCATAGGAACAGGGGGTTCAGCTCTTTGAATCAACTCGGCATTTGTATCGTCAACATCTTAAATGGAATTACCAGAAACGAACATTGAGTTTTTCAACTAAAGTACCAATAATACGAATCCTATATAAGTGCGTCGTAAGAACCTTAATTAGAAATTAGGAACCACCCTACCCTGACATAAAGCAGTGCGTGGGCAAAATACTAAAAAAAGAATTTTCTCGCAATCTTGCTTCCATAGCGCAAATAAAATACAGTGCACGTATTACAAATAGGAATTACAATCCTAGTGAAATAGGGTAGAAACCGCATAGGGTGCAGCAGCGTGCGAGTATTTGTGCAGTGTCACAGAAACAGAATAATATTGACGGTCTTGAAACGTCAGGGATACGTCACGGATCGAAGGTAAAAATTTAATAAATGTTCAACACCGTAACTGCTTTTATACACAGATTAAAAGCGATGTAAAATGGAAAGAATAATTACGAAATGGGGATGCCGTGCCCTGAAGTAAGCAATCCTGGATGGGGATAAACAAAGTTACATTTGCTCTTTACATACCTAATGCCCCTAAAACAACCCTCTAATTTTTCCCTTAATATTGAACCTATGTCACTGATATTAGAATGCCAAAATTTTCAAATATCGGGTCTGCTGACATATGCAAACGAGGAGGAGGTCTTTGGCACGGTGGAGTTTTTGTGCGAGGATAGTATTCAAGGTTCCTCGTACTCAAATATGGTCAGATGCATATATTGATCATAGCAACGGATTGTATTACAATTGGCAATGTTTCGATGGTAACACAGATTGATTAAATATGTGAATGTTCCAGACTTCTAAAGGTCTGTGTTATGAAATAAATTCAATGTTGCGTGATTTTGTGCGAAAACAAGCCTTAATTTCTAGGGTAAGCAATAATCAATATGTGCATGCTGCATTTTATCCGTTATTCTCCTATAAATATTACATGCCATTTAAAAACTATTGTCTCATATTGTTAGAGTTGTCAAGTAAAGCTTTTTCACAACAGGTGCCCGTAATTCAATAGAGGATTAGATCCCGTATTGCAGATAACCAGTGGTTCACATATAACTTAGTGCCAACTCGTTTGTTCTGAGCAGTGAATGGAGATCAACTAATGAACTACTTTGCAGTAGTAATGCGATCCAGCAGATTTATATCCTAACATTATGGAATGCATCCTTAAACATAAAATCTTGATTCAATGTAAGAGTACATATACTAAGATTTAATAAGTTGCATCTTCATCCAAAATTATGTTCTTTTCTTACCTAAGGAAAGATTTTACTCAAGCTGATAAACAAACAGATTGACGATACTAACTTGATTAACAAAACTTTTATTCTCCTCCTCCAAAGAAAAGTATATTAGGATTTACTGAGAATAGAAAAGTTAGGTGGTATAGATATTCTGAAAAATGCTTGTTGATAATATTTAGTTTTTTGTATCCTATGCAGTGATGGATTGAATTTGGTCAGAAAGGAGAAGCTCGGTATCGAATACATATTGAACATGTAAAGAGCTTAGAAGCCAAATATATTCATCGGTCTGGAAAGTAACGACTGGCCTGATTGTCCTATATTTTACTTGTCGGTGATTCGGCACCCTGCCTTATTTAAGAAACTATACTATTACCACTAGGAGCTAGCCCTAATGCACAGCAACCTACACTAAATGGAAACTCGTGACAGTAATGCAGTTTGAAATACACGCGGTCCGCCAGTCACAACTTGGTATTCTATGGGAATCATAATCCTACCCAATATGGCAACGCCACTTATCCTTCGCGTGGCACTGCTGTTCGCTGGCCATCAGAAATCATTGAGTTATTTGCCAAGGAATCATCTCCACGTTTAGCTATGTCTACGTAAATGGATCTCAGGTCCACATGAAGAAAATGCAATTATGTATGTTGTCCCATGGGCTGCTAAGTGGTAATTTTTTTATTAAACCGATTACGAACAAATCAAATCTTAAGCACCCAGTACATGACTGCGTCGACCACGGTGAACATCTTGGTGTATTATGCACATTTAGTCATATAATTGTTCCAACTGGATAATCAACCATCCCGAACATTTCTTATACGGAAATTGAAGGTATCACTTCTCTCGGGATCTAAACTACTTTCGAGCAATTCTATGATGTAGAGATCGATTGTAACAAGCAAACATGATTTGACCATACAATGCCCTGATACTTCACAAAATTACCTGGGTAATTATTACTGTACACCCTACACTAGCAAGGATCTTATGCAATGTGAACAAACGATGGCTGGCAAATTGTTGTATACAGGTAAAACCCGATAAGGAAAGAACGATCATTAAAGTTCATTTTTCTATGACACAGCGATAGGATATGAGAAAAATTATCCTTGTGCTTGAACTAGTTAACGCAACGTATTTGGACTGATGCGCACAGAAAGCTTAGATACAGTGTGGTACCAACTTAGAAAATGAAGTGGATTGGAGGCAGAGCTGTAATACTGCCGAATAATTCGACCTCATTTGAACGAAGTGCGACGACAAACTGTGAGTCTGGAAGATGTACATTTTCCAATGCCTCACCTATACGAATATTGCATAAACATTGCCAAATAGGAGGACAATATTACACCCCCATAAACCCATGGTATTCTGTTCGTGAGTAGTAGAACGTGGAACATTATCAAGGCTGATACAAAGCGAGGGACTGCTTGTCGAGTGGCGCTGTTGACACTTGTAAATTAAAGAGAGTGGAGACAAGGAATTATAGATGCGGTGCACCATATATATGTTAAAAACATACTGCGAACTAGTTTGTATTTTATAAACCATAGGAACTCAATTTGTTTTTCGTCATGTAGGTGTCTACGTTCTATATTCTCAAACTGTAATGATTTCCTAAACAACTCCCTTTAGTTTATGTTTCTTGTTGTACCTTTAGGTGGGTTCGGGTAATCTCTTGCTACGAATGGCAGAACACGATTTGAAAAGTACACCGATATACTGCTGTGGATGATATTTCCAGTGCCTTTATATAAGTATCAATAGAAATAACACCAATTCTTCCTTGTGGGCCCGACGTTCCGGGTAATAAAAGTTTCTCTATTGATATGCAATATTGCTGGTGGGCGAAGCAAGCACAGCAATTCATGAAACAATTCCCCTGTATCGACGCAGTAGTGTCCTCTTGAGTATATTGGCAATGGAGAATTTAACGTCGCTGCAGACAGCGGCTTATTGTAACTGGAAAATATGGCTTGCACATTTAGCAGTTTGCGCCATTTAGTATGTCACTCACAGACGTGATAGGGATTCTGCCGAATGTTGTACACGTGATACCGATTTTTGGGATAAAGTTTTAGCCCCTTTATCCGTGAGTTGAGACTCCCAGCCGACAGCGCATATGAGGAAGAAGCGACAGATCAAATTAATCAACTTTATTTGGAAGTATTACTGAATGGAAATCAGACGCGCTCTGTAAGTAACCGGTTAACACTTCATCCCCTGACTGATTGCATAACTCGCTTAAGCAAGGCAACAATTTGGAACGCATCGCTGAGGCGTCTGTCAAACTAACAATACCGATGGGATATTTAGCTGCTGTGCTTTTTACAAGCCCAAAAGCAATGGTAATACGCAATGCTTGAACCGGTCCGCTAAGTGAAAATTCATTCGAGCTTCATGAACCAGAAAGCCGGTTCGGTGGAAAGGCTAATACTCACAAAATTCAAACATCGGGTGGGCTAGCGTATAGAAGACGGCGTCTAAAAATTGTCCGCAAATGGTTATCCAAAACAACCCCTTTTCAAAATGCACGTATGCTATCACTTGAGGCTACTTTCATGTTACCTTCATTGTCAAGCAACGTCAAAATAATTTCTCGCTTATTCTAAACAATGATATCTCTTGGTTTCTGCTTTTCGGCTTATTCGATATCCGACAATGCAAGAGCCTTTTAAAATTTGTATACAAGCTGATGCATGAATACAACTCTGAACTTTGTATATGAATTTGACAGCTGTTCATGTGGAAACACTAGTCACACGCCATTCCATGGGGGTTTCAGTCGTCATGTATAACAAGTAACTGAGGTATGCGTTTGTCATTTTTCACCACATCCCCTTCGCCGTCATCATTTAAATGTAGTCATTAGATAGACTGCGGTGCCTATTACGCTTGGTGAGAAGGCAATTAATCACCGATACTTGAAAAGTTCGGCTTTGCTGCCATGAATGGGTTGGTTTTGAGAAGTACTCGGATTTGAGGCCTAGAAACTAGTGTCGTAGTTAGAAGATTTGATGCAGCCACCAAAGCCGGATCCTGACGAACTTATCCTGTTGGTTTTGGACGAAATTGTGCAGAAACACCCAAACCTTTTCGCATCCAGAAAGGCGATTATTGGGAGCACCGCTTTTGTGCAGCACACAGTCGACACCGGCGATGCTAAACATCAGACCTCTCCATCTATGCCATTTCCGAATCATGTTAAGCCTCGGAAATGGTATAGACAGATTGTAGCTCACAGGCAGAGCCTAGTACAGAGATCGATGAATGAAAATCGCAAAAGAAATATCTTCCCACTCTCCACTTCCCCATCGACCTTACCAAATCTTCTGGTGAAGTATATGTATGGTATTCTTCGGCTATATATGAATTATCGCCTTGTTAATTCGGTAAGTCTGTAGGACGCATTTACTCCCTCCAGAATCCACGATTTGTTTGATGCATTTGTTGGTTCAAAGTGTTTTAGTGAATTTGGCATTGCTTCTGGCTACTAGCAAGTGGAAGTGTTAGACAACGATCAAGCGAGAACTGATTTCGTCTTGCATTCATACGTGTAGGAATTTCAGGCATTTCCGTTTGGTTTAACCAATACACCTGGGGCATTCCAGCCACTGATATAGACTGTATTGTGTAGGTCTATCCCATTGAAACGCAATTTTTACTTGGATGATATGATTGCGCATGGAAAAATGAAGCAGAAGAACTCAAACCAACGGCAGAAGTACTCAAAAGTCTTATCAATGTAAGTGTCAAACGCAAGCCCTCGAAGTGCTAATTACTGCAGGAACAGTTGGTGTGTATCGAACACATTAACCCGGCCAATATAAGAACGGACTCCACAGAACGGAAAAAGTAAAGTCGAGGAGGACCCTTACAGGCTTTGTGCAGTTACACAGACTTCTTTTGTTCATTTCGTACTGCAAGCAGTTCATCAAATGAGATTTCACTATTGCCACTAAATTGAATGTATTGCTACAAAAAGATCGAAAATTTGTTTGGTCAGCCGAATGCCAAAAATCATTTGATCAGCTTTGTGTTTCTCTCTTTTCGGCCCGTGTGTTATTGTACCCGGATTTATCTTTCTCGGCCGCAGAATTCATTTGGGAAACCAATGTGTTTTACCAAGCATTGCAAGATATCCCATAAAGGTCATGAAGGAATAGATAGTTTGGGGTCCTGATGTAGTAGAAAAATCATCTCGAGAGAGAGGGAAATTATTGCACAGTCAAAAAGGAAATGCATGTTTGCTGCGTTTCACAAAACAAAGCAAGCATAATCTACTTAACAAGAAATTTGCTGTGTGGACATGGCATCTCTCCGTTCATTGGCTGCACAACATCAAGGATCATGAATGACAAATCGCGAGCCTGCGAATTCTGCTGTAGGAATACGATTTCATATGTACATATCCACGAGGCATACCGCACGCTAACGCGGACGCATTGTCTCGAATTCCGCTCAGGGACCATAGAAATTGTCCTTCGTACAACACGCAACACGTAGCCAAGGTTAACTTCAGGAGTGCGGATTACGGACGCTGGCAAAGGGCGCAAGCGGTCAACTCAGATACTGGGTTGATTTACGAAAGGTGTCTTCATGGCGGCAAAAGGCCAATGTGTAAGGCGATGGAAGGAGTATGTTATGTGGTGCAGTGCCCGTAGGCCATGTGGGGTAAACTAGCTATGGATGAAGGAGAGTTGTTGAATTTGACCCAACTTTGAACCAACTATACTATATAATAGTCGTACACATGTGCGTTAAGTGAATTACAAAAAGATTTGGGACACGATTTGTTTAACAAAATGGATGCGGCAGCACGACGGCATTTCTGGTAGCCACACAATCGGAATGCTGTAATCTACTTTTGTCAATCTTTCAGAGAAATATTTTTCCTTTAAAAATCTTCGATTCCACAACCGCGTTCCTTTGCAACGTATGATGGCCGGATGGCGGGTGTACAACTAATGGGACCGTTGCCGGTAACATTAGAGTGACATCACTTTATTTTGGTCATGGTGCATTACTTTACCAATTGGTGCGATGCTGTGCATAGCGCACAGGCCGATACGGTTAATGGGTTTAAAGCATCTATGAATCACGGTGTTTATCGATGAGGGGGCACCACGAGTGTTACACTCTGACAGATTTTCCCGTTTTAAACTGGGTTTGTACAATAAGCTTTCTATGTTCTTGGGACAGACGGGATAAGGACGACTACATATCAACCCAAAAAAATGGTCAATTTGAACAAAGTATTCTATCTCTTGAACACTTCTAGCTGCCTTTGTAGACCAGAATATTAATGAGTTGGACGACATGTCGCCGACCTTTTTGTTGAGGCACTGAATTACCTTTCATTTCTCGAGTAGAAAAAATACCCTACCTTGTTTGGACTGGACAGGAGACGCGGTTGCCTTCAGATATACGTTTCCCTATGACTCGATAATTACAGCCATTATTAATGCATTATGTCAGCCAATTACTTGACGCACTTATACAAACATCTCAAACTGGGTGGGTGCCTAGTTAATCTGCCTAACGGCACCAACAATAGTAGTATGACAAGAAGATTATGTGCATCCGCCCAAGATTTGGCGTAGGCTTTTGGCTAAATCAGCGGGAAAGCAAATGCGTTACTGCAGGTTTCCACCATAGGTGGGTTGTCCCCCACTTAATGTAGGGAGAGGTGTCCAATTATAATTATATGATAATGCATTGCAATTTTTCTAAAAGCCTGCCCACAACGGAACAATAAATTGTCACAAGCCGTTCCGACAGGTGCACGACCAAGTCCATAGTAAACCGGCCGAACCACTACGGAAGCGGCGGCTTAAATGAGTGTGCCGCACAAGGGGGATATGATCAGACACAGGGGAGTTTGCTTGATTAAAAGGGATGAAGCGTGAACAAGCATCGAAATACAGTGGCTACGTATTGCATAACACAATTTCCCTGTTGCTTATTTGGACTTATTCTAGTGTTTATGCTTGATTAGTGGTTGTCATTTAAAAATGTGACATGTCTGAATATGCTTATCACTTCTGTGGCTGGAGGGTAAACCAGATATTTTATTACATAATGAGGTAGGCATTACATCTTACATAAATGGAGAAAACTACTAGATAGTTTTAATCCGTGAGGTTCATTTGTTACTGATATTCATAGGAAATTAAATAATTTCGCAATTATCACTAGTGGATCTTTTAATGCTTGAACGGGGCATCGTTTTTGTTTGCTTAATTTCTAGTTAATACTTGATTCATTAAGACTACGGCGAGATTGTTTGTAACAACCATACCGTGTGAAATATTCCATTGACACGTTTTTCCATATTCGCAGACCATTTTGTATAAACATATATTGTAATATTGCAAACTATGTATGCCCTATTTTCCATGCTTTTTATGTAAATCGAAATATTTAAATAACCTCGTAGAGTGAGGTGTCTAAGTGTTTTGTGACATGTTTTACGGTACAGTTGTATCAGATACAATAATAGTTAATTCTCGAGAAACAAATCTTGAATATAACGGGTTCAATATTCATGACATTATGTAGCATAACTTGCATAATAACAGTGAATTTACCTGCATATGTTACAGGTACATCTTTATTTTAGGAAGCACCCAACCCTGTGACTACAAGCGTTCTAGCACATAAATTTCCACAGAGCTTTGTATGCGATTATTGTACTTGTATATTTATTCTGGGGAGCATACATCTTTTTGATTTCTCTAAGTATAAAGATTGCTCAGCACACTAATTTCCCTAAAATCTAACATTACGTATCATAAATTAGAAAGTCGGACAAGAATTCCAATATATTAACCCTGCTTCAGGAAGCACGCTTTTGCTCTGTACGTCGCCACTGTTCGCTATATCAAACTCACCAATGGTTTCAATTGGAACGAGGCGGAAACCAATGACAGCGGATTATCAGAAAATTTGGATGAGATCAGCCGGTATCGTAGCCGTTACTTTCGGGACAATACCGGAAGTAGTTTGCGATGCTAGCACACAGCAACCTAGGATGGAACTTCAAAATAACCATGTTTATTCCTACCGGAGAGGAAACAGGTATAAGACGAAGCAAAGAATCCCATAGATGCAATTGAGATGAAATATTAAAATTTAAATAGCGGCAGTAAGCGCTTATGGCTAGTTACATGTTGCTCTATTGGCTACCAGTGTTTTCTCCCCAACACCTTTGTATCGTAGACCCTTGAAAGTGAAATCTGGCAGGTTCAGTGAACAATTATGTTCAAGTTTCGCGGGGTGAAATATTTGGTGAACTTATGAAGTTTCAAAAGAGACGCATAACCT
This sequence comes from Dicrocoelium dendriticum, assembly GCA_944474145.2. Taxonomy (NCBI): domain Eukaryota; kingdom Metazoa; phylum Platyhelminthes; class Trematoda; order Plagiorchiida; family Dicrocoeliidae; genus Dicrocoelium; species Dicrocoelium dendriticum. The sequence continues at coordinate 24,087,975 of OX104059.1, read as the reverse complement.
TGGTGCTACTCTCAACTACCACTGTGTTCCAAGGCCGGTGTCATCTTGTTCGAGATATATAAGCACTGTGTGGAACAAGTCACATTATCTCGGACTGGTTTTCAATTGGCAATCTGAGATCAGGCTGTAAGTAAACCGAGAACCTACTAGGCATTCCAGAAAATTGTAATTACTACAAACAAAATATTAACAAATAATTTCTTCCGTCTGCGTATACTAACCGCATGCGTTGTTATGCACATGAAGTTACTGTATGCAATATCGTCGGGTTCCCGATAATTACTATATAACGGAAAGCTAGAAAATTGCGTATTAAATGAGGGATGAAAATTTGTGCCAGGATTCCATGCATATAAATTTCAAACATTTTATCTATAAGGCCAAAATTCTCCATTCTGTGAATCGGTAAGGTTTCAGTTGATAAAGAGCAACGGAATAATCTTTCGATTTGAGACAAAAGCCAGGATGCTCTTTGTAGTTAATTAGACATCGGACAAACACCGTCATTTGGGTCTCATTGCAGATTAATGGAAAATGTTAACACTGTACCTTATAAAGGCATGGTGAGAACTAAAAATTAGCGGTTCGTAACTTTGCACCATTGACCAATCATTTTATGATGCACGACCGTTTATCCATTAATTCTGTTATTAATAATACACCGATAAGCAATTACGAAACTATTAATGATAATACTGCTCGACACAAACAACGCATTGATCTACGCCGTCAGAATCACGGCGCGCTTCTGAGGAAAATGTAGTTGACTTGGACAAATATTGTTTCATCGTATTGCATTTGATGAAGCGTGTTTCGCATCCTTATAACCAGGTTTATACATATAAAGCAATGTTCGTACAACCACTGTTAACTGCTTCTCGTTGGATGCAAGCAGTTATAAGAGTTCTACAGCAAGATGCAACATATTACTGCGGTGGAAATTAAAGAGAAAATAACGGCCTCAATAAACTGTCTTATATACTAATTTAGGTGGATCAAATGCTTCCAGGAATTCAAACAGGTCCAATGTTGTTGTCAACATTTAATGGACAAGGGTAATATTGGCTAACATGTTTCCCTTAAAATGTCCGCTAATAAATTTGACAGGTGATATTTAAATGGAATTAGGAACGCGCAGTTTGATGTTGTTTCGAGACTGTGCTGCTTCTCGCAACCTTAGCAAGGATTTGACAGCATTTAGATATCCCCTAGAAATTCAGTGATAATTCTACCCATGATCTAGAAGTTCGCGCATCCTAACCTTCTTGGTCTATATTTCACAGCTAACAGCTGTGCCTTTAAGCGAATCCGCCGTACGTTCACTTACTTGAACCTTGATCACATCCATTGTGTTAAAATTCGTGCCTAAAAGATAAGCGATATTTACAATGGCTATCTTTGAACATTTTAGATGAAGGATATCTGTAAAAGTACATCTGCAATCGCGCACTATCAATGGCCGTAACATCAAGTAAGTGATAGTAAATAAACAATTGAAAACGGTCTACTTTTTATAAGAATGAAGTTCATTGTCGATAAACCTCGGATCTTCCGAATAAATGTTATCTATAAAATGAAACAGCCAATGCTGCACATTTAGTTAATATTTACCCTCATGGACGAATTTGACGCAATGGTTTTTTTATCCGATAGAAATCGTTTATTCTCACTGGGAGAGTGTTTGACTGCACTAAACTGAGTACCGTATACTGCTAATGCTAGATGAACTGAATTTGTTACAGAGGTGGATATGTAGCGGCTGTTATCTTGAAACAACCAATCAGTACAATCTTCAAGTACTGCAAAATCCATACTAGCAATTATTAAAAATCCCGATATGTCCTCATCCTACAAATTTTCCAAGTTGCTCACTTTTACGTTGTAAAAATTAAACCGAAGGGAATCTGCAAGAAACACAATAAATCTATTGAACGCATCGTGTAAGCTGGAACGTTGCTGTACGGAAGGAAACATTGCTGAATGTTTGCATACACATTATAATGAATTCAAAGTTCCGAACAGTTGTCAGCAAATGGGATAAGAGTAAAAGCGAATTTCCTCGTTGTGAATATTCGAAGCTCGGCGCAATTGGATTTCAAGAGACATGGATCCCTTTGTATGCTGACGATAAGGCTGTATCCATAGAGAGATGTATTTGACTTCGTGCCATCCGGTATGCTACCAAACGGAGCAGCGGCGTTGTTATTACTTTTGTCAATCATGTTGGTGCACGTAAAAGAAACGCAGGGTCTGATTTTCTACCCCAGTTATTAACTGCTTGATTTTGAAATGCAAACCGAGGTATATAAGTGGCTACAGATAATTTGTATTACTACTATCGACATCCCATCCAGTTGTCCAGCATCTCAGGCCAAATTATCTACCATCAGTTCACTTCAGTTTTCATCGATTACACTGATATCGCTATCTTCATTACTGTTGGAGATTCCAATATGTTGGACATCAATTTTCGCACAAAATTTGGGTTGCGATGTTTTATGAATTCCCACCAGACTTAAGCAAGTATAGACCTTATATTTGTTAAGCATGCGAAGATGTTTTATGAGTGCATTAAGGTAAACATTGGTGCTGCTGAACACTAAAATATGCAGCTAATTCCTATCGTTTACAGTAAAGTAAATCATACAGATATAAACCATGATAAAGAGCGTAGGCTTATAAAAGTGTGTTCACCTGAGACCATACATTTACTACATATTTCATATACTTTTTAAGAATGTAACTAAATGTCGCGGTCACTTAACAAGCTTCATCAAACTCTGTCTTTAGATTTGCTGTCTACCGAGAACCACTTCTGTCGGTTTGTATTGGTCTTCAACCCTAAACATAGACTCAAAGATAAAGCGTTCAAAACTAAAGACCACGCCGAAGATAAATATTTTGCTATTTCTCTCATAGCCTATTTAAGCAGTATAAAATATCCACATATGTACACACCATACTAGGAAATAATAGCTGTCGGTATGTTTGTCGTATGCTGAAACCACTGAGTGGGGTCTCCAACCGAGTGACAAATTCCTATGCGGAAATGTTAGAATTAAACCGAAATTTATTTGCTTTAATGCAAACTGCAACGCTCTCCCTTCTTCCCGTAAATGGGATTGATACACACCCTCTTTACTCGTCATTAACGGAAATGCGGTGAGCAATAAATTACTTCAATTTCACTACAACCAATAAAGTGATCCGGACAGACTAAAACCATTTGTCCTCAAAACGTATGAAGATAATTGGCCCAGCCATATGCTGACCTAGACACTTTGCGCATGAAACAATGTAACATTGTGGACTGTTGGGGAAGTGCTAGAATTGCTAGGCTGCCAAAAATGGCTCATATGAATTCCGACTCATTGCCAGTAACAGTAAAATTGAAGAATTGCGAGCTTATTCTCGAAAGCTTGCTGTAACAGACATATTGCTATTTTCCGTTTTAGTATGCGTATCGTATTTTGAGGCCTACTCAAGAACTATTGGCCTGTCTTGTACATTCAGTGACTTCGTCACTAGTCAACGAGGTCAAATCCATACGCTTCTGTTTCTTCTATTAAGGTATTGTTTTCGGCAGTTCAAAATGTGAGCTTTTTTGAGAGACTTGCATGTTACCGGAATTCCACTCTCTAATGTCTACTTTTTGAGAGATAACTTAAATGAGCGCACCCAGTTTAATCGACATGGGGTAAAACGCCTCACCGTTCACCATAGACCCTGTAGTTACGAAAGTGGCCATAAAATATCCAAAATACTTCTTCGCTTACATTGCAACATTAGCTGATCCTGCTGATACGGTAATACTTAAATATGCAGACGAGCATGTTTTGGGTATAGAACAACTGATCGTAGACTCAGCAACTACATTACATGCCTATCTAGACTGCAATTTATTCTGGTCCAGATATCACTTTTTTCGTTCAATGAATCGAAATGCGATAAAGACATTTGCTCTCCGCATCCAGGCCGTGATTATTAGCAATGTATTACAGAAAACCCACAAATACACATAGATGACGGGAATTCCCACTCTAGAGCGTCAGTGAAATACCTAGATGTAAAAATTAGTTGATATCTTACTTTCTGACTCCATGGTATTAATGTTTTCCTAATGTGCAAATAATCAGGTTCGACCCGCTTCTTTTTTGGATTCTTCTCCATTTCGCTATTTAATTATGATATTTAGCAAGGCATGTATCTTACCCCATTGAACCTCGTGCTCTACTGTGATATTTTTTGCTTTCCTAATGAAGCACCTCTAAATCCTAGGTAGGACAGGGGCGCAAATATATCGATGTAGTGAAGTTCCCAGGCAGACTATAATTGACAGTGTTGTGTCTACTCAAACTAAGTCACGCATAAGGCATGCATCAAGAAGGCTAACTGAAACCAGTCACCATCTACATGGTGCAATATATGAGTGTGCAGCAACGTAATAAACAGACGCAACTATAGATCCATTGTTGCCCCCACAAGGGCTTAGAACACATCCATTATTCTATATTCGACACCATTCTTATGCGATCAGACATCAGTTGTCCGGAAGATTAAAAAACCGCATTGCTGTCACTGCTGTCACTTATTACTCTACGTTTAATTGCCTATTTCATTCTTGTATGTACTGGAATCGTGTAATAGGTAGCTATTCCGTTTTATGCGTGCAGTTAGCAGTTTATTAAACAAAAATGGAAAACTTTGAATGAACCAATATTAAATCCTTAACCTAAATATGTACTTTTCAAATATGTCTCAAAATGCTATAAATATGTACGTGAAGACACAAGCGATGAGCTAAAACAACCGGGTTCTAAAAAGATACAATGGAAAAAAGCTAGACAATATACTCGAGACTGTTCACCCAAATACAATAAGCCACACTCCTGGAACTGAATTACTAGGCTTTTATAAGTGATCGCAAGAATCCATACAATTGATTTCCCGTAAAGTTCATAACGGAATAAGTGTGTTAGGCTCATAGCGTAGTTTCATGAATGTGGGAATTAGTTAATAGAGAAAGGTTACTCTAATATGTTGTTGCCTTGCGGAGAAGGATGAGAGAATGCCCAGCGTTTGGGTTGACACGTGGCAACTTACGCAACGGAAGGAGCAATTTTGACATCAATGTTAAGGACAAGCACATCAGCTTCATTGAACACGAAGGCGCAGTAACTTGATACTTATAAGTTAAGCCGGAATTAGGAGGACGGCGCAAAAGTTAGTTATGATGATCAATTTCATACTTGCCACCTGTGCTCTAATTTGACCGTGCAAAAGTTGCAATTTTCATAATTCAGCTCAAAATATGTCTAAAGTTTTATTACATCAGTAATGCAAAGTTTTATGTTTTTTACCTTTTCAATATGTTCAATAAAGTTTTAGTACGTGTGAATTAACATACGCGCAGGTATAACGAGCGGAACCGATTGCTTTCCACGAAGAAATCAAAAATGGCTGCCTGACAAGAACTCCGATTATTTACTGATCAGCAGGCTCAAATTTACGTGTGTTTATTAATTGCTGACAGCAATATCTTAATTCCTCTAACACGTTTAATGTACTCGTAGGTAAAACCAACATGATTTTATGTCACATTTTCATGACGTGTACTGGTAGCCTTAAATTAAGCGATAGCTTTATTTTTGACGTAAAATGCGGATAACCCTCAAATAGCGATATTCATATAAGGTAAAAGTTGAAAACTTATATAGCTCTGGGGTACTTTTTCATTGGAAAAAAGTAATTTAAACAATTTCATGATTTCATATTTAATTCTTAAATGCTTCTAACACCGGCAGATTAAGGAAATATATCCAGTTACCCATGCAAAACAAATGCGTTTCCGAGATAAGCCAACGTTCATCAGTGACAACTATTACAAGGGATGACAGTTATACTAAGACTTTTAAGCAGATATATTTATTTTTATGTACGCACTCCTTGGAAGCTTTCTCTTTTCCTTGAAGCGTCATATGTGTATTATTAATAACCTATTAACATGTAAAGTCCGTTCTAAGGACTTGGCAAGAAAAATGATACAAGCAAGTAATTGTAAGTTTAAAGCAAATGACAAATGACAAGTCCTGACTACGGGAGGCCAACCGCTGTCATCTGCATGGCAGGTGCCTTCATAGCATGGGAGAATAAATCGGGCTATATCGCATTTAGCTAACAAATCGTGATGGTCGGATACCGTCCTCCATGGCACAATTGCATAAGCTGCGGGCTTGTTGGCAAAAGCCACTAGCAGTCGTGGGTACGATCCTCCGCAGAGGACCGAAGGCTGCGCATTACTGATGAGCCCCAAATAGAACAAAACGGCCTTCTGGTGTTTTTTCCGGATAGTTAGCTGACTTATCTGAAGTGTCGGCTGATTGCGACGAACAAAAAATATGACAAGGTCGTTGGTGCGAAAGATGGCACAGATGCCGGATACATGACCAGAGACACAGGGGTTACGAAATTTCTATTACACCCGACAAATGTTTCGGGCTTGAGAAGGATAAAAACCAAGCAAACAACTTGCGTTGGAATTGTGGTATTTCAAGTCACCGTACTCAATAATGGGTTTATTATGTAAAATGAGACGGAGAATATTTAAAATAGGTAATGCTAGCCTCAGTGATGTACAGTAAATTAACCAATAAATATAACAAACAAGCTGCTAGACAAGGCTTTAATTCAATTCGGTGACTTTTCCCCTTATACAGGATCATTTACTTTGGAAGCTTTTGTTATAAAACCATTTGTGTCATCAACCCACGTGCCTCACCGGTCTACAGTAAGATTCACACTTGTTTGTTGATGCCGGAGATAATCTTAGCTTCGGGCACCGTGATGTCACAGTTTAAATGCAAATGAAAGTAGCGCTTAGCTTTCTTTCCCGTGGCTCTGTAAAGACAAATTTGTAACCCTTAATTTACAAAATATATTTTGCTAACGAATTTCCTAATACTGGTAAGATCCTTTCAATGTTTCAAGCAGTTTAACTTTGTTAGATTATTACATGTGAACACGTTTCCGGATATGAAGTAACCTAGTGCATGCTAGTACTGAATATACCTATGAAATTCCAGCACTTTAATTACGGATAGAACATATAGTCAGTCAGTGAAACAGAGAAATCAGTATTCTCATTTTTGTTGTCCATTAACTGGAAGATAAATAATTGTTTACTGCTGTGCACACCATAGCACATTTATTCAAATAACTTTAATACAATAATCGCTATAAGTACGCACAGGTGTTTCCATTTGCCTCTTAGCAGGCTAACGCTCTTAACTATTGGTTGCTGCCTTCCTTCGGATGAGTTCAGTGAACTGGAGCAGTTCACCCAATACAGTACAATTGTTGGTTACCTATGTATTGTGTACTTGTTCAAATCAAGGCAGCTGGAGTTTGTGACGACGTTAAATATCTTGCTCTTATAAGTCGGTATTGCGCTAAGGTGCAGCGGATCACGACAGGCATGTAGGGAGTTTACTAATTCTATAAACACCATGAAGAACCTTACTCGCGACGCCAATATTAACCCTTGTGAAACCAAGCGATTACATTCTGTGTGTGAACAGGTTATATCAAGATTTCAGTCACCCTAGTTTGTTTAGATGTAAGCTTATCGATTTTGCATTTCCCCTGAGGACACCAGCCATGGATTCCATATATTACATTTTGAAGCCACCTTAAAGAAGTGTCACCAAGGTAACGCTTGGAATATCTGCTCACAGTTAGGAACAGCGTCTTCGTGTGCTCAGTGTATTCTCCACAGAAAACCGACGGCTTCGAGGAGATCTCGTTCCTATCTATGGGATACTAAATGAACGAGTGCACTCATGTACGTAACTGATGTCCATAGCCCCTTACATGCAATGTCAAGCCCATCAGCAAAAATTAATAAAGAAACACCATTTGGATTGCACGAATAATTTTTATTCACTTAGAAATTACTCTCGCAGAACTGTACTATGAACACATGTTGTGAACACATGAGACATCGCAACAATCGAGAGACTTATAGACTTTCATGTTAGTGATAATACCTACACAAAAGTGCAACATACTGACTTCTGATTACTTACGTCTTAATTTGAAAAACACGATTTTACTTTTCTTGCGCATTTGCTGTCTTATTTTCATTGTATTGATATGTCTTTTATCCCATCATCTAATATTGAAAAAGTGAACAATTAAATTACTTAGTACGTTTTGTGAGTTTACAGAGGAAAAGTTTTTCCATGTTAGTCTAATATGTTCACTAGAATGTTGCAGCCTCGGCATCCTTCATAAAAACACCTTCGTTTCGCGCAAATTCCTATACATCAACTTTATCCAAGGAAACACTTAACAATCGTTCACTAAGCGATTTACTTGGTTTCGTTGATGATATATGTTCAATGCCTTCATTTTTGCAACACTAAAACGAAATATTCTTCGGATTAGCATGTAGAAACACTGCAGAAATCTTGTTGCGTTGTCGAGTAATCTATAACACCATTCTATCCCATCAGGATTGAAGCTTTGCGCAAGCAGTAGGAACTACGGCTGCAGTACACCCACATATGTTTGTTGAATAATGTGATTAAATGTAGTCCCGTACAAATTTTTTGATTTACCTACAACGGAATTCATTTATTCTGATTTGGAGTTGCACATCTGTACAAACAGCTAAAGTTAAATGAACTCAAGTATCATAAAGGAGAATGCGGTGGTCCATGCAACAAAATGCCTTTAACTGGTTTAGGTACATAACGTCGAATTTTATTAGGAAATTGACAGGGCCTTTCCAGCTTGCTTAGGCTAGCTGGCTCAGTGAGGTGTATAACCTGGTTCGCAGTATCCGTTCTACCTTACAGTATGATTTATCCCGCAAAGTTTTTCTTGCACCTCACCGCAATAAGGTATTCTGTTGCTTTGACTGCTATGGGAATAGGCGATAATGGGCGACAATTTTTGAAAATGCGCGTCAGTCATATTTAGGTTTGATCTCAAATCTCAAAATTGTGGGAATCTGCATATTATCGAGGTATATTTGCAGCCGTTGAAATAATTTTTCGAATTTTCGTAGCTAAGAATAATGAGGAAATTAGGCTAAAATGTCTGTCAAATTGGTAAAATAAACCGTTTCAAGAATAAATGACGTTTCCTTTAGCCATAAGCCTGATATGTTAGTTCGCTTGAACTTGGTTCTCCAAACACTGTAGGCAAAGTTTGATTTTCATCTTCCTGTTTTTGATTTTTTGCGACCTCTTCAATTTTGCGACATGTTACGTAGCACAGATTAAAAAAACCTGAAAACCCAAACAGAGCTAAAGATTATCTGAATTGCAATATAGTTTAATATAGCTTAGTCATGCGGATTTTGTTAAAATCTGGTATTCGCTCAATGCAGCATCAGCGAACATCGAACAAACGGCTGGTGGTAGTTCTGAGTTTTGTGGCTGACAAAATAGCACTTACGTTTACATCCCCTGAATGAAGCCTTACTTAGAACTGTTGTTGTACACTGAGACACATTATTTTGAATGACTGGTTCACCTAAAACTTTAATTACTTGGTACGTGGAACCTACCGTTTAAGTCGTCTAACATTTTGTTGTGTGTTAAATTTGCCTTAACTTAAGGTGCCTTGGTTCATGTAGCACCCTAAGAATTTTGACAATGTCTGCTTTTCCGTGTTTTGATGAATTGCGTATCTGCTTTCCTGGTCCGAAAGAGACCCCATTACAGAACCCGGTGGTACCATTGACAGCACTATATTGCCATAGTTTGACAGCGTTGGATGATAATATTTGGTATGTGACAAAAATGGTAAACATGTTCGTCATGTATTAGCAACGTTATGGGTACCACGGTTGTTTCGTAGCATGCGCTACGAAGGCATAATATACAGCAGACCCTTTGTTTCAGTGTGTAATCAGGTGAGTGTTTGTGCCTTAACCTATATTCATGCAATTTTTTCTATCCCGACTTCTGTGTTTTGAATTGGGTTCATTGTCGAGCCTTAATTTTGAGGCACTGATCCATCTGAAAGCATCTAGTTAGATCTTACGGCAGCTGCTCATGCTAAAATCTCTGCCATACTGTCGTATTTCTGTGCCAGCACAGTGATGCACCTTAAGAGTATAACAGCCGTACACTATGTGCAACACCAAAAACTAATAACTTGTACTAGTCCATTTTTTTCTTCATGCAGAGTCATGCAAGCGCATCTAACGTAGAAAATATTACAACACCAATATTTTCTTATTTGCACAAGTTTTACACTTTAAACATTTGTATTGAACAATTAAAGTTAGTTGTGAATATATAGACTTAGCTGTCCTTAACTAAGCGGTGAACAACATCGTGCACCCAACCTTTTAATTTGCCGTAAATGTTGCTCACCTCAGCATCTATCCGAGTGGGTCAGCCAATAAACTTTTCCGTCAAAATGGTGCTCAATGTGTAGAGAAGAATCGATATTGTTTTCGCGCGCGTTTAAAGTTGAATCGTTGCTATAACGGCACTCTCTCCCGGTTGCCTTTCAGAGCGCCTTTCCTGCTCCATTACCGGAGGAGAACAAGAACACGACATTGGTTAACTGTAACTTCCCTTGTTCCAATTTACCTCATGTTTATTACCTTTTGTAGAGGCTACGTGTTGTGTAATAGAACTTCGTTCTAAGCCCTTGGAGTTCTTCCGTGCTTGCGTACTACAAAGTGGCGACCCTGCCAAGTCACAAGAATCAGGAATCCATCATCATTAGTCTAATGAAGATCATGCCAAGAATGAACAACAAGTCTGATGACGAAGGCCATTCTGATATCGTTGACCCCACTACCAGACTTTCCGCGTCACTGGATGATTGTCCCATGCTTTGGAAAAGTTGTCAACAGGCTCGAGTTCGCCAGTCTGTATGCATGCAATCCCACCTCCGGAGCGTTACACTCCCGGGATGTCGTACTTCAGATGGGAGAAACAAGTGCAGCTTTACCTCCGGCAGTTCCCAGTCCACCAACATTCAGGCGTGCTCGCCGGTTTACTGTCAGGGGATGCTTTTGATGTCGTTGCTGATAGTAAGATTCTGGAAACAGAAGTCACGTCTGAAAAGTTCACTGCCTTGCGCCGCCTACTGGACCCTCCTGCATTGCCTGCACCCCTACGCAGGGAATTCCACTCAGGGTACCAGTGGCCCGGAGGGAGCATTAGGACTTACGTGCGCGAACTCCGAAAGATGGCCGACACCGCATACGAGAGCTAGTCATCAAGCGACCGTGATAAACGAATACTAGAACAACTCCTAGAAGGAAACCAAACACCATCCATTAAACGTGAATTTCTTCTTCACCCCCAGCAGGAGTTGGATGCAGCCGTACGAATTGGCGAACAACTTGAGCAGGTCGAAAAAGCGCTGACCACGCCGACTTCCGGGTGTTTCGCTTTAAGGGGAAATGGACGCCCCAGACGTGCGCCAACGGAACGGTTAACGTGGCATCCTGACTATCAGCAAAGATATTCAGGCTCATGGCGACCAACGCAACAGGGTTCTCGGTGGCCCCGCCGACCAATTCCGAATCGTGGTCTACCTCGCTACAATAACGGACGCCCAGGTGAGTGGCATCGATCGCATTCACACTTTATACCAGCCATTGTTTGTGCGTCGACCACACATTCAGCATTAGCAATAGAATTACAGATAGCAGGGGTTCCATTGATAGGTCTCATCGACACAGGTGCAAGTAAGAGCCTAATCAGATCTAGTTTGACTAATCAGCTAGCAGAACGTGTATACGCGCCTTGTCGCTGTCGACTAACTGCCGCCAATGGAGAATTGTTGTCCGTTCGGGGATCCCTAACCGCACAAGTTGAAGTCTCGAAACAGAGCTTTACCCATGAGTTTATCGTTGCGGACAAAATTCCGTTTGCTGTTATTGTTGGGATGGATCTGTTACGCCGTTTGAAGTGTCGATTGGATTTGGACAGGCGCCAACTAATCACCGATAACTGTACAGTTTTGTTAAAACCTGTGGAAGTGGTGCTTTGGAAGCATCTACAACCTATGAGGACACCTTAGAGAGTGAGAAGTACATTAACGCATTTATCCGCTCACTCGACAGAGTCACGGATGAGCAGACACTGAAGCGGCTCAAAGACGTGTTGCGCAACCACTCAGACGCATTTGCATGGCGCAGTACCGACTTGGGTCGAACCAATATCGTGAAACACCGTATCGACACCGGTGATGCAATCCCGATTAAAATCCCCCCAAGACGCATACCATTACATTGGCAGACTGAATTGCAAAAGCTCATAGATGAAATGATAGAAAAGGAGGTAATACGGCCCTCGACTTCACCATGGGCAGCCCCGGTTGTTCTAGTGAAAGAAGGATGGTGGTTTTCGCCTATGTGTCGACTATAGAAGGTTAAATGAGATTACTCGAAAGGACGCTTTTCCCCTCCCCAGGATCGATGATCTATTTGACGCACTGGGAGGATCAGTTTATTTCAGTACGCTAGATTTGGATTCCGGCTACTGGCAAGTAGAAGTGGAGGAGAGCGACAGAGCGAAGACGGCGTTTGTAGTACCATCAGGTTTTTTATGAGTTCCAGACCATGCCTTTTGGCCTCTCTAACGCCCCTGCGACTTTTCAACGACTGATGCAAAAAGTGTTACACGAATTGATGCCCCACAAGTGTCTTGTTTACCTGGACGATGTCATTGTACACGGAAAAACAAAAGACGGGCACCTTAACAACTTGGCGGAGGTGCTAACACGCCTAGTAAATGTGGGCCTCAAACTCCAGCCCACAAAGTGCCATTTACTACAGACCGAGGTAACGTATCTTAGGCACGTCATTTCGGGGATGGGGATTCGTACTGACCCTCGTAAGACGGAGCAAGTGAGATTATGGCCAACCCCTGCCAACGTTGATGAACTACGCAGTTTTCTAGGGTTAGCCTCATACTATCGGCGATTCGTGATAGGGTTCTCAGAGATCGCTGCGCCTTTGAATACCTTGTTACAGAAAGGTAAAACCTTCGAATGGACCGTTGAGTGTCGAAATTCATTCGATCGGTTACGAGAATCCCTTTGTGCAGCTCCGGTGTTGGTTTTCCCCGAGCTGTCACCAAATGCCGGGGAGTTTATTCTAGACACGGACTCGAGCCACCAGGCGATTGGAGCTGTTTTGTCACAGAAGGGGCATGACGGAATAGAACGAGTGGTGTCGTACAGCAATAGAAGTCTCAGTGCAAGAGAACGGAATTACTGCACAACCAGAAAGGAAATGCTAGCCCTATATTCTTTATAAAACAAAACTGACACTATCTATTAGGAAGGAAGTTTCTGGTACGAACAGATCATCAGTCACTTCGTTGGTTACAGAATTTCAGAGACCCCGAGGGACAGATCGCCAGATGGCAGGAACAACTTCAGGAGTATGATTTTGAGTGCAGACACCGACCTGATGCACTGCATGCCAACGCGGACGCTCTTTCCAGACTTCCTACTCGTGCTCATGGAGACTGCCCGTCTTGTAATACACAACACATAGCTCTATACCATTTCTCGGCCAAGTTGTCCACTTGGGCAACAGAAATAATCTGAGGGGGCATTCAAAATGAGTCTACTCATTTTTCAGTAGTCAGGCCAGGTGTCAACTCGTCCTATTGCTCTATCATGGTCTAATACTAACTACGTCCATTCGGCCGTGCATGTGCTCCCCGGTCGCCAAATGGAAAACGCATGCGTTGGTGCAACAACACTGTTCACGACCAACTGGACGAGGCAAGTCACGGACTTTGGTATCCGATGGCAACAACCGGCGTTATGCACAGGGGACACTGATAAGTGTCATGAAATCCTGTGCTATGTTGCAAGGCTAGTGCAAGACTGACGTAACACGGAAACAGCAAATTCCTCATCTTTGCTATTGGGGATCGTGATACTGTGTCATCGCTTTGTAACAAGAGGACGCATCCAAAAACACAGACCTCTCCAAGTAGCAAGGATGAGGAATTTGCTGTTTCCGTGTTACGTCAGTCTTGCACTAGCCTTGCAACATAACACAGGATTTCACGACACTTATCAGTGTCCCCTGTGCATAACGCCGGTTGTTGCCATCGGATACCAAAGTCCGTGACTTGCCTCGTCCAGTTGGTCGTGAACAGTGTTGTTGCACTAACGCATGCGTATTCCATTTGGCGACCGGGGAGCACATGCACGGCCGAATGGACGTACTTAGTATTAGGCCATGATAGAGCAATAGGACGAGTTGACACCTGGCCTGACTACTGAAAAATGAGTAGACTCATTTTGAATGCCCCTCAGATTATTTCTGTTGCCCAAGTGGACAACTTGGCCGGGAAATGGTATAGTTAGCCTTCAAAGTTCGGAGTACGGTCGCTGGCAGGAGGCACAGGCAGCAGATCCAGACGTATCACCGATCTATGACAAACGGCTGTTGGGGAGCGACAAACCTACCGCGAAGGAAATGGAGGGAAAAAGTTAAGAAGCTCGATGCTTATGGGCGATGTGGGACAAGCTCTCTATCGAGGAAGGTGTGCTAGTGTTTGATTTTGGCCCAAACTATATCAGGAGAATCGTAGTTCCGCAATCATTAGTTTCCGAAGTGCTATCTAAACTGCACGAACAGCTGGGTCATGCTGGAATCAACAAACTGGAAGCGGCAGCACGTCAACGTTTTTGGTGGCCACACCAACGGAGAGACGTCACTAACTTTTGCCAGAAGTGTGTGAGACATGCGCCACATTCAAGAATCCGACCATCACCCGGAGAGCACCATTGCAGCCTATGAATGCAGGCTACCCGAACGAGCTTGTGGGAGTAGATCTTGTTGGTCCCCTACCAGAAACATCACGTGGCCATCGGTACATCTTGGTCATGGTCGACTATTTCACCAAGTGGTGCGAAGCAGTTCCGATCGCCCAAGCCGATACAGTCACCGTAGCAACGGCGATGGTAAATCACTGGGTGTGTCACTGGGGAGCACCGGGGCAGCTACATTCTGATAGGGGCTCATGTTTCGAGAGTTTGCTGGTTCAGGAACTTTGTCGTGTGTTCGGTATAGACAAGGCGCGAACGACTGCTTACCACCCGCAAGGCAACGGACAAGTTGAGCGTACAAACCGGTCGCTGAAATCGCTACTGAAGGCCTTTGTGGAGCAAAATGTAAGTGAGTGGGACGCTATGTTACCAAAATGCTTGCTGGCATATCGAAGCACAGTGCACGCTTCGACTGGTTAACCACCATCTTTTATGTGGACCGCGAGAGAAGTCCGATTACCGTCTGACATCCGATTACCCAGTCCGCAACAGCCACATTCATCGGTGACAGAGTATGTTAGCAAACTCCTTGATTCGCTTCATCAAACACATCAAGCAGCACGTATTCACCTTGGGAACGCCCATCGACGACAGAAAGACTATTACGACAAGAAAGTTTTCGGCGCTCCTTTAAAGGCTGGCGACCAAGTTTACTTGCACCAGGTACCAACGGCAGGAGTTCCGGTTAAGCTACACCATGAGTGGACAGGACCGTACATAATACAGCGGGTGATATCGGATGTGACATGTGTTATCAAAGATCCCAACAACCCTGCCAGTCAACCCATGACAGTACATTTCAATCGACTCAAGCCATTCCGGAGTAAAACTGACCAATCTGTCGAGGGGCCGAACGAAACGCCTGGGGAAGTAGCAGTTGAACTGGAGGTGCCGGCTCAGGGCGGCTATGGTGTGGCAACGGGGACGCTGCCTGCTTAGAGGGGGTGTGGTGTAGAGAAGAATCGATATTGTTTTGGCGCGCGTTCAAAGTTGAATCGTTGCTATAACAGCACTCTCTCCCGTTTGCCTTTCAGAGCGCCTTTCCTGCTCCATTACCGGAGGAGAACAAGAACACGACATTGGTTAACTGTAACTTCCCTTGTTCCAATTTACCTCATGTTTATTACCTTTTGTAGAGGCTACGTGTTGTGTAATAGAACTTCGTTCTAAGCCCTTGGAGTTCTTCCGTGCTTGCGTACTACAAATGCACACAAGTTAGAAAAAGGTTTTAAGTCTAAATTAGGCAAAGGGGCTTCACGCCACTGCATGGAAGTGAGTCCAAATTCTTCCGAAGTTGAAGTGAATGTCAGTCAGATCGTTGAAGGCATCCGATAGAACTTATATCTGATAAGCGAGGTTGAACGGATGGTTGTGACAGCGAGCAACACGGCGAGTAGACAAACGGTGCGTCGATGTTTATGCTGGGAAACGTGATTGTAAGGTATCTCGTAGTTAGCAGTTAAATACCTGAATACAAACAAATAGACAGTGTCTGATAGATAGGATAACGGCCCTGATTGAATACACATAGTGATTCCGCTCGATGAAGGATAAAGTCTGTGAATCATCACCGGCTATTAGACTGCTTGTGTGCATAAAATTCAGCGAAATATTTACATATAGGGGCAAAACCAATGAGTCTATGAAGAAATGTAATTAAAACATTGGTTAATTGCTTGCCATTTACAGTGTATGTACATGTAGAATGGTTGTAATATTTAGCATGCTTTAATAGGATGATAAATAATTCAAATATAGCAGCTGTGCAACGGTGATAATTCTTGCTGCCTATTCGAACTGATACCGGTACTATTCTGTCTGGCTACTTACCAGTAACAGTAACATATTAAGCCAGAAACATAAATAAATGTTGTAGCTCAGGGTGTTCTTTTTTAGATGAATTGTTCACTGAGCTTGTAAATCATTTCTCAGCGGTTTAGTCACCAGTCGGGTTGAAGTCATCAGTAGGTTGGTCCGTAAAGCATTCTATTCTAATGATGTGTACATAAGTGTAAACTGGGTTGTCATGCGCAGGTCATGCACATTGGTATTTTGGGCACGTGACCCGAACCTCGTGAACCAGGCCCGTTGTCTCTGCTGCTGAGAATACTGCCTGAGCTGTTTTAATACACCCATTCCCAATCAGCTTTTTCGACCCCAGTGGTTGAGCTTTGCTCTTTGTTGCGCGCAGATGTCGTCCAACTCAATGTGCCGGTTGAGCAAATCCTTCGTGGTGTGACATATTTCTAAGAGTTCCATTGCGTGCTTCCTACTACAATGTGCTAGAATCGTTACGTTCTCCAGATAAAATTGGTGACCAACTTCATTCTCGTGTATAAAACCGATGTATATTGGTCACGCCCTATTGTGGCCTTCTTATGTTCTGTTACCCGGATCAAATCTTTTCTCCCTATTTGCCTAACATAATTTTTATCACATTCGCTGCAGTTTTCCTGTAGATTAAATGGATTTAACTCCCTGGTTTGATTTTGTCCTTCGGTAAAGAAGCAGCCCTCTCAGTTTAGTAATTGGCTTGTGCGCTACGATGTTTGTGTTGATGTATGTATGGTGCCGTAAACTCAGAAACGTTCTTAGTGTAGGAAAGAACTACTCATTTTTTGCCTGTTTCTGCCACTGCTGCGGAATTGTCCTATTCAGACTTATTCTAATAAAAGTTCGTTTGTACCCGTTGGTTTGTAACAAGCGATATTGGTGGTTCTCACTTTTCTTTTTCAATTCCATGATGCTGCATTGTGTTTCCGTTCTTTTAGATAACGGTTATTAAGCTTCTTTTATAGTTTATCGAAGGGTTACAATGTTTGTTACGTATTTTATTTCTATGTGCCATCATCCGATATACACAAAATTTAAGCGCTCCGCCAGTGTTCTTGTAAACTAAAACATCCATAAATATCAATTATTCGTCTTGCTCCAATTCACTGGCGAAGCTGATGTCATCAAGTATATAGTTTATCAAGTCGTGTGTAAATTGCACCGAATTTCGTTTTATAATGGATAACTATCATCCAAGTTTTGGATCCAATTATTTGGGTTGAGAATTGGCGTGGTAAAGCACGCCGCTTTTCACGTGAAATTTTAAACAATGATCCCTATTATATATGATGAAATTTAAGTTCGTTTAAGTTCGTGGTACACTTGTCCATAAATTTAGCACAGGCAGCATTTTCAGCACAGAAAATAAACCGACCGTGGTCATGATATACGGGTTGAAGGGGCCATTTCCAAAGGCTACACGCCCAAAATGACGATGACGATGACCTAAAAATGGCACGCAATATCCAGTTCACACATACCTACGTATCGCTAGAATACCCTGCACTACGCACTAACGCACTGACAATGTCACCCATATGTGTGACTAAACGTTTTTAAAATGCTGGCCAAGCTTAGAGAATAGTTCATTTAGCAAAGCCAAAGATGATTAGTGAGCTTGCCAAATCGATGATGGGAGCTGGTTCATAATGGTAGCGTTGGTTAGGGTGGTTGAGATAATATTATACCTGCTCAATTGCAAATATGAACAGGACTGCTTGGATGGGTTTAATAACTATGGTTATCTGATGGTCTTCTTCAAACGGTAGTGCCAGAAGCTCCTACGTGTGTATTTATGGAACATAAACGTATTTGGACTATTAGCTGATTATTAAGTAGCATGGATTTCGGAGCTCTCGTTCTTACATACAATAAAATTGATCACTAGCCTTCATAGAATAATACCTAACTTGAATCGTTTAAAGCATTTGATCAAGTGTTACACAAGCAACCTACTTATATATGAAGAAAGTTCCATAATCAATGATGCATTCTGCCGTTAACCTGTTCTTCTCTCACCAAATACATTGCGTGATAATAATTCGACATTAAGCTTTGAAGCCAAAATCTTCCTAAGTAATTGCATAAAATAGATTCTTCTGGTTCATTTTATCTTCCCGTTATACTTGGCCGTAATCCCTGCTTTATTTCTTCTCTGCAAACCTACTACCCCTATGATTGATTGTCGTTTCCTGGATTGCAATGCCTTGGTTCATGGGAAACTACAAAGGGTGGTGATGTGTAACCAGTGAGTTGACTGGACAAGAGAGAAGAAATAGACCATTGGTAAATGCACAGAATGTGGAATAGGGTTATCCATAAAAGGAATACAATATACAACTCACCTCTTATATGATAATTTTGCAGTTTCCATGTATCGTTAAGCAAACATCGATACCAAGGTTGTCACATTCTGTCACTTGCATCCGATTGGTTACACTCAGGCTATTAGTACATTCATTTCGTAAAGGTTTTTGTTTTATTACTCTTGCATTGGACCTCATTAACTAATTTTTTTATCCACCAACTTTAATAGTGATATCAACAAATAAATGACTTGCGGTAGCAATCGGATAAAACGTTGGACAATGCACCTGTACGGGCATAGTGACAGGTGGCGTATGCAATCTCATGAAGGGTAGTGTATCAGATTGAAAGCAAACAATTAGTGCACAAAGCTTTCGGATCCTTTCGCAAAAGCAAAAACAAATTGAATTAAATTAAAGTATTATAATATGCAATTAAAACTATGTAACTTTTATCGCAGCATTAGCCTTTTATTTCTAATTTATTGCACATTTTGAGGGTAACGGCCAAATAAATTTGGTAGTTGTTGTTCCCAGTTTCTCTTATGTCAAAAAGCGTTTTTTAAATTATGCTGCGACAAATAATATTCAGAATGTCTCCATTTTCATTCATTTTAATAACTCATAGACGTAATATGTCTGCGCGTGATTAGGGAATATTTTTGTCAACAAAATCACCATTTGCTAATCACTTATAGGATTTCCTATTGTAATTGGCCAACCACAATATCTCGAATTCCAAAGAAGCACTCCGTAAATCTCCCATAATTCTTGTTTCACTGCATCTAATATATCGTCAGCTGACATTATTAAGGCTCAAGTGATTATTACTATGATCGTTTTGTATTAAATGTACTCCGACTGAATTGCTTAAGCGGCTGTGTAACCGGTCAGACTTCAGAAATATTTGTCCGCATCCGGTCTTGTTTGGACGTTCGGCTGGTAAGTCGTTGATTAACTCAAGCTCTGTTGGTTTTCAGTTAAGCTCATTGATTGTCGCTGTCGCGATTCATGTTTCTCATCTTAACTTCATAGATATCTTGAAGTCGTTACCAGCCAAATTTCTTACTGTTACTGTAGATTTTCGCTGGCCACACCACGATAGGATGCAATTTAGTGAGTTCCGAGATAACTGTGTGCAAATTCTAATTCTAATTCTAATTTAATTGGAGCTGATGTACCTGCTGCCTGTTGGCATCTATAACAACGCCTAGATATTAAGAAGCAGCCATTTACAGCAAAAGACTAACTTGGGTGGACGATGATTGGGCCCGTAGAATTTAAATGAGATACATTTGTCTCAGTCATTCATGCTCCGTGTGATCCATAATCCGTGGAGGATAAGTTAAACTCGATATAGGACAGCTACTCTGCCAGCATTGGTTTTGAATACCAAGCGCTATCCGTCAAGGAGACTGCACCACGAGCATCGGATGGATTGTAAGCAATTGGCACGCAGAATATGTTCGGTGTACCCGTGCCCATTTTGACAATTACGACGAAGATAAAGTAATTTACATACGGGGGGCCCCACCTCCCATCTCACAAACATCCAACACACGGAGACGAAATATCCTCGACGAGAGAATTAAATTGAAGGTTTGTTGGGTGGACAGGCCTGGCCACCTGAAATCTCTTTAACAGGAAAGCCCGCAGAAGTTCACGATGTCAACGCTCCAGTGGACGGGTGCGTATCCATTTACAAAACAATTAACTAAGTGAGCTTTTTGCACTGGTTTCTAAAAGGAAGAAACGAAACCAAGCATACGGACCGGAATGCATCTATCATACGAAAAATGTATTAAAACGGTTAGCTCTATGTTCGCTGGGCATGTCTTGCGCCTGACTTAGATGGGTTTATGCCTCACGTTTCTGCCGCTCAACTTAGCCATGATAGCTGTCTAACCAGCATTAACGAGAAATGGCCTGCTATTGTTGCCGTGCAATACGCACCACTGGTTGTCACCGGTATTACAATATAGCTCTGCACAACGCTTAAAACGGTGAACTATTTAGCGTCCATATTACCGACGAGGTAGACAAAGGAACACTTACGGCTGGTGCATACGAGATAAGGTAGATAAAAGCAAAACAAAATGTTCTACCCGGTGATGTATTGTTTATATTTGTGAAGCTACCACAAGGACACAGGCCACTTGCAGTACATGTGTACTCCGCGACCTCTGACGTTCTGTTGGAAAGAACCGTGATTTTATAAAACGAAGCATTGTTCTCTTGATACTTGTATATATATACACAAATTTTGCTTGCACGTTGGTAGTGCTGGATTTACTAAAATAAATAACAGCACAGCTGAGGCGCGTAGGGCATGGCAAATATAGCGGTAAAAGTAGAGTCAAGAAATGATAAACTCCTGGAGGGAATATGATAAATGAGTGTAACGGACAAATAATGGTCTGTCGGATTCAGGAGATGTATGCCACAAGTCCCTATTAAATCCCATGTTAAAATTTCACCTAAGTACATCAGCTGCCATTTTTAAAGCGTGATTGATTGGAACTTTGGTCGCTTGCCTTAAATAAGCTATGACTGAATTAAGTAATCGGCTGTGTATCCGTTTAGACTTCAGACGTTTGTTTCGCATTTAGTCCTATTTGGACAAAGGCATTTACTTTGAGAACAAAACTGTTGAACATTTTGTGGTAGACATTGTCGAGGTCAGAATGTGCAGCAACAAAAATAAGTAAACCGTATTATCCTGCTTCTATCATTCATTCGAATTTATTCCAGAAAACTAAATTTAGAAAATATTAAATCAGAGGCAAATAGGTTTTATTGGTACAAGCTTTATCTTTTAAAACTTCTTATTAAATATTAAAATTTTCTTTGAATATTTAGACATACCTTTGCTTTTCTAAGCTGTACAAAATATTGTGTTTATAAATTCTGTTCCTTTACCCTAAACCTTCATTGCCGCAGCATCTATACGAGTAGGAATGTCAATAACTTTTCCCTGGTCGGTGCCTACAAAATAGATAAAAGCTTGAAGCGTTAAGCGATAGTGAGGCTTTATACCGTTGCATAGAAGCGCGTCAAAATACATCACAATTTGAACTGAATGGCAGTCAGATCATCGTAGGCATGAGAAAGCTATTAAATTTGATAAGCAAGGGAGAACGGATGATTGTGACAGAGAACAAAACCGCGAATAGAAAAAGGGTGCGTCCATGATTATTTTGGGAACAGTGTTTGTAAACTAACTCCCAGTTAGCAGTAAAGCACGAATGGCACCAATCGACCGTGTCTGATAGGAATGATAAAGGCATTAAATGAGTACACAGTGTTACCGCTCAATGAAATAAAAAAAGCTGTGAATTACAACTGGATATTAAACTGTTGGTTTTCCTAATATTCAGCGAAACCCCTTATGATAGGGACGAAACTAATTAATATATGAGGAAATTATTTAAAAAGTTTCTTAATGGTTGCTAATTAGATTGTATTTTCAAGGAGAATGGGTTTAATGTATATACCGTGGTGTAATATGATGAGAAATAATTCCATCGATATAAGAGCGACGTAACTGTGCTAAACTGACATGTACGTATTAGCGATGATACCCAGTTACATTCTGACTGGCTACTTACCAGCTACAATATCAGAAAAAATCAATAGTCAGCGTTTTAGCTTGGGTTGTTTCTTTGCTAGATTAATTGTTCAAAGAGATTTGCAAACTATTTTCAGTTTAGTCACCAGTCGGAATGACATCATCAGGGCGTTAGTGCGCATTACGTTTTATTATATCGATGCGTAGCTAAGTGTAAAACAGCGAATTACGCGGGTTCCTTTTGTTTCACCATCATTAGCATTTTTGGCATGTGCCCCATTTAAATGAACCCATTGACCCGTACCTCGTGACCCAAGCCGTTTTATCTCCTCTGCTGAGAATGCCGCCTGAGCTCTTCATATGGCGACCAATTCAATCAGCTTTCTCCACCACGGTGGTAGTCCTTTGCTCTTAAATTCGGGTAGATGTCGTCCAACTCTATGTGCCGATTGATCGAATCCTACCTAAAGTGCAATGTCTCTAAGCGTTCTATTGCTGCATAGTGGTACCAAATGCTTAAGTATTTACGTGCTCTAAACGAACTCGGTGACCAATTTCTCTCCCGTGTAGCAAAGCAATGAATATATATCATACCTACTTGTAGCCTCCTTATGTTCTGTGATCCGGGTTGAATGTTTCCCTTGCTTGTCTGGTATAGTATTTAGCATATTCGCCGCATATTTTTCAAACTTTTATATGAGTTAAACTCCCTTGCTTGAAATTTTCCTTTAGACTTCATAACAGACCTTTCAGTGTAGTTCAGGATTTCTTTGACTAAATGCAGTCATGTGTTTGACATTTTTATACGAAGTTTGTTGGCAGCAATTTAGAAATTTAGGCTACGTTTCGATCACATTTCCTTCCATCACATAGTATTTCAATGTTATATTCAACACTGGGGATCAATACCTATTTAGTTAGCTGGTAGTGGAAACACTGACATCGAAGTAACGATAACGGTTTCGAGCGAGAGCATTTACTGATAATAATCTATTCATCCCATTCATATTCTTTGGCCAATAACTCGCTTCATGTCTTGAGCTCAGAGAAGCCGTAGACAATAATTCATTTTAGTCTTTTTGTTTGCGGTAGTTATCCGGGTTTTAGTTTCATTCCTGACCTACGTTCCACGAAACTTCTGTTAAGATTCGAACATTGTTTGTGGTTGTTCGGGGAAGAATGACTGACAAGAAAAGTGCTTCTGCATCATTATCAGACTTAAGTGCTACTTAGAAAAACCACCGTTAATCATCGCGGACGGCTTTTGGTGATGGACGAAGCCTACCATATTGTTTGATTTAGCGCGAACCCCCATTATTTGAAACTGATAGCCCAATGTTGCATGTCGTATATTGTTTTATCTGTTATGCGTTTTCCCCGGATTCAGTGAAACTGTTACAAATAACATTCATATGAATTATATGCATTCATACTTACATATAACATTCACTTCTCGTGTTCACATTTTGAAGGAATGTGTAGCTGCATTTTTGGTTGTACAACTGCCGGGATTTATGAGTCCCGATTGTTTCTCTGATAGCGTTAATTTAACCTAGTGTGAAATTTGGAGTGCTTAAGGTGAAAGTATTTTTAAGATGAGTAGCAAAAATGGAGGCATGTGTTGTTATTTCTCTACCAGTATTCCATGTGGCGCATCGTTCTGATAAATAAGGTGTGGTGAACGCTTGTTTATAAGCAACATCTGTTCTGCACAATTTAATTAACTTTTCTGCGCCACCATTAACCCTTTAATTGTAAAGAAATAGGCTAATTTCTTCGTATCACTGTGCTTGTCAATATTACGGACTTCGTTCGCTTAAACTTCTAGGGTAGTAGGCTGAATGCGAGCGAACTCGGGCAGATTTGTTGATATGACCGACACGCGTAAGATGACTGTACTGAATTTATAAATACCTTAAGTCACGTCCGTTCGTTGAAGTCATAATACCAACGTGATTGTAGAGCGTTGTCTCACAACATTTGTTTTTGCAGGCAGGTTGTGGATGTCTGTAATGAAGTCCCATAGTGGTGTGGTTACCTGATGTGCCTGACTTTGTCTATCGATCGTAAGGCCTAAAAGCTGAATGCGGTTTGTTTAGAAATAACGTGGAGTATTCTTTAGCCGATTCTCTCCGTGTTGGGATGGAATGGGTCAGAGCTTGTTTAAATGTTGCTGTCATGCTCTAACAAGTGAGAAAAGCTTTAGGTAAAACGATTGAAAGGTTGCAACCTTGTCACATATGTCTAGGTGTAGCACTTCCCGGAGTTGATAAATTCAAGTAAGTTTATGATATATTTTGGTGTACCTGAAGAAAGGCATCTACAAATGGAACATGTAAGAAATAATAATATGTATAGATTAAATGGTATGTGATAAAATGCCAATGAGAAGCAACGATAATGTTCCCTTGAGCTAAATGCGCTTGTTACATTAAGATCATGACGTTTGACATATATCAATTGATACCATCCAGCTTAAATGGACTAGCAATCATTGTGTAATATATAAAATATATCGACTCAATGCTTGCTGCGGAAATATTGAATTGTTATACGGTAAGGCATCCTTTTATTACATACATTATAAGAGGAAACGTTTGGTCGGATATTTTATGGTGGTGCACGGATACCATTATTGTAAATGCGCTGCCTACAAGGTGTACTCAAATGGTTGGAACCGGCATTTAAGCAATACATGTTTAAAAGTTCCCAGCTAAATTTGGGAGGATTTTTGGCTTTAGCAGTTAATGCTTTCTTCATTTTGTCGCCTAAGGAAATTGTGTCTTTTATATGCTAGTAAATTCAATTGCCAAAACATTCGCTACCACGAATGGTAAGTAGCTTAAAATAATTGATATGCGGACCCTGTCATACGTAGTTGAAATGACAATTAACTGTGGAAATTGAAGATGCCGGATTGCCAGAGGTAGATGCTTGTTTTGCGCGTTGTTAGCGTAGTATCAAATGCCTAACGTACAGCAGGTATTTCATTACCGCACTCACCGGATCATTTTACAGAAAATGTACATTATATTAGGAATCGAGCTTGATTAAATAAATAATTCATACTTGTGTTTGAGATTGTCTCCAACATCCGCTTTGAAACATGGTCATATTTATTAATGTTTGTGCCTAAGGCAAAATGTGTAATATCACCGCCTGAATCACTTTAACGCCAAGCATTTTAGGGTCCCGCTTCTGAATCTTTTGATCAGATAGATAATGGTTTTGACCCACAGCCCACTAGACCGTCGAATATATTTCCATTACCAGTAACCTAATATTCCCCTGGATTACTTCATTATATACTTACTGAAACACAGCAAGGCCCTAACCGAAATCGGTCGTGAATCCGATGTCACGTGCAATAGCACCAACTTTGCATTGCGTTAAATGAATAGATTAATTATATCAAAATATTATCCCTAGCTTCGGCATTTACGTACCAAATATTTTAGGCTTAATTATTAGTGCGATATAAAAACAAGATGCTCTACATGAATCTTTGTTTGGAAAAAAAGATAAGTCTCATTTTTTCTGGGGTATGGATTGATTCCATCTTGAATGGATGAAAACTGACTCCGTTTGACCTCAAATGCGATAGCTAACAGGTAGAAGACGTAACATGCCTGCTATTACAAATGTCGTACATAAAGAATATATCTTTTTCAGGTTCTTAATGGGCTACTACTACAGAAACTTGACCTTTACTGATGTTGTGAGTGAATTAAGGAAATAAATTTCATTTGCGCTAAATTCTCCTACCTACGTACGTTTCAAAGAAAGCAGGAAATTTTATATTTTTGTAGGGTGTACGTAACGTGATTGATAGATTTTTTAATTCTATCCTTACTGTACATGATGTGCTCCATTAAACTCTAATAAGTCTTTACTGTTCAGAGCAGCTGCTTTTATCCAAATACTACCCCAATATTAACATTATGAGGTTGTGCATTCGGACGCGCTATTTTGAAGTGCAATATAAACGCAACAACACGCAGGAGGCATACTTAACCCAGACCAGCCTCAGTGGTTGTGCATAACATGCTAGTCCGTAGGCCTTTTGTGCGAAAGCGATCGGTGCTTACAACTAAAACAAAAATATAATCCGCACCGATTACCTACCAAAACATAGGAAGCAGTATTTTCAAAGTTATTAAACTAAGTTTTTTTGTTGTGTAATGCGTGCATCTACCTCATTATTGGCTGACAAGCAAAACTAAATGTGGCACGTTCAGAATTTATGTGATGCATACAGCAAAATCTAGCACTTGCAGCATAGAAAGACGCAAATGAATGATATTCCAGGAGCTATAGATAAAATATGCTGATCATATTGTTATATAAAGTCAAACGTTTTGCAAAGCATAGTTCATACCGTGAACGTTTGTAAATGTAAATATTGATTTACGTAATTTGGAGAAAAATGTTCATTCAAAATAACCGCTTAGCTGAACTTATTACTAGTTTCTTTGCAATTCTTTATTTGCTTAATTGGACAAATTTTTTTAACATGTATAAATTCTGGCGCGGATTTTAATTGTTAATATTTTGAAACCTGGAATGCTCTGTTTCTATATATTATCTTAAGAAATGTAAGTTGATCATAGCCATTTGGCCACACTACGTTAAATTTTAGACTCGGCTAGGAAGAGCGATCCAAGTTTCAAGCATTTGTCGAAATTCATATTACAATTGTCCTTGCTTAGTTACTATGTGTAACTAACGATTTGCATTATGCGTCATTAAGAAATAATTTTATATATTTTTTCATTTTAAGGTGCTTCAGTTGCACTCTAATTTTTTGGTAGTTACCTATTACATTTCTTTTGTTTGATCCAAAATGTCCCGGAAAATCGTAAATAACTATCACTACCATTGCAAGTGAGGCATCTTGCGCTTTATTTTTGTAAACAATTTTGATTTTTATCAGTCAATGTGGCGTCATATCTTTCCAGAACTTTATTAAATGCAACAGATGTTTAATGTAGTGTGAAGAAAGTTTGTGATTTGGCGTTTACACATACTGGAAAGAAATTACAAGTTATGCGATGTTCAATCTTTTCATGGTTTTCTATGAAAAAGAGCTTAACTAATACTAGCTACATAAAAATGTGATTATAATGTAGATTCAGCTAGGATACTTTTTATTACCGCACGAAAGTTATAATAATCTGTGTTAATGCATTTACTTGCATTAAATTTCTAACAATATTAAACTGTTTTACAATATCTATCTCAGAGAACATGCTTTCAATAACGATGAATTCGTAGTCGTTTCCTCAATAACAGCCAATTCCGACGGGAAATAAGTTAAACCATCAAGTTTCCATTTATTAACAGACGCAACATAAATATTGCCATCGATACTCAAACTAATTAAGTTTAGATTAGGAAACCATAACCTCGGCACAGGGCTTAAAAGCTTAGTGAATTTTGCCTACCGTTATTATTGATAAGACAAAGCCTACTAAAATAAAAGTACAATAATTCTTATGCGACTATATTATATATATATAAATAATTGGAGTATCTGCATAATATTCCAAGCTACAGCAGGTTTCTGAATATTGTCATGCTGTAAAATAGATTTTTGTTTGCACTGTCAATTGCTTTACCTTCTTAAAAGGGAAAAATTATTATGATTTTTAACTCGTTTGCTTACACCTAAGCTATAAGGAGCACCAATGAGAACTAGTTATATTTAAAGAAAATAATCTTCTTGTTTGGACTCGGTTGTAGTTGTAAAAATATTGTTGTCTCTTTTACTTTTTGCGATTGCTGCAGAGGAAGCAACACTTGGATTTAGTGACCAGAAATACTAGGGAAAAATAAGTGTTGTCGATTCCAACATCATAAAGAGGCCTGGTTTACAAAGTGTATTAGGATGATTTCCATTGATACAAATATATGGCAATGGAAACAAGACGTTGTCATTTGGGATAATAGTGAATTTCTTTTTCCCCTTAGCTTCATAAACTGGGCATTAGTATATTGAAAGACGTATTTTGAAAGACCACATACATTATAACCGTAGAATGATGTATGTTCAAAACAGATATATACAGTGTTAAAGCATTCGCTTGATGTGTTAATTTCACATCTGTCTACTAATTAACAATTATCTAAAAAATTTGTACAATATATAATTAGTGTGTAATACGCTTGCGATTATTCTCCATCACGTTTTTATAGTTCAGGATCATATGAATGATCTCCGCATAGAACTATTACATTGCATAACGCTAACTACTAAACATATGAAATAGACAGATCAAGTTATGTGAGAGAAAAGTCATAACGGAATATTATGTGAACATCCTATTAAAACTTGCTTATTAAATATAGAACTAAATATTAAAAAAGTGTATTCCCTCATAAACGCACAATGCATTTATATAAATATATATATTTATATTTATACATAAGCCTATAAACATCCGCTATTCTTTTACTCCCGTTGTATTTCAATAAAACTAACACCTTCTATATAACGCTAAGACAATATTTTTCTTGTTTTCCATACATTACCTTCTTGTGGGTGCAAAGTAAATCAATATAGAAACGTTCTAAACAAACCAATTTGGGCTTTTTGATTCGTGACACCAGCTCGCAATAATTGACTACATTATTTTACCCAAGCAAAATATTTAGCCAGTTTTATTAATAATTCCAAAAGGAAAAAGTATGCATTTATTTTTAAACTACTGGAAATCAATGTCTAATTTTACTTGTAACATATCAATTGATATAATGTAAATCGAATAGCTGCTTTCCTTATTTCACATTGGTTGATTAAACAGGCTACTCAAACTGAATTTGTTTTCCATTTTAACAAATATCATATTTATGTGAACGTTATATAAAGAGTTTCGTGTGTTTTGCATTATGTGTTATATTTTTGTTTTGCTTTATTTATATTTGAGTGAAAACCTCTGTTCCATTTCCTATTGGGAGTACGTGTGCGTGTATTTTGCAGTTTTGAGCAACCTTTAGTTGCAGAACCAATTAACACTTTAAGCCAAATACGCTGGCAACGACTGCCATTGATTCCAATATATAGTTATCTCCTCTTCATGCGTTATGCCATGAATTGATCAAAGAAAACATGATTCATTTGTTTTGATAAAATGCTCAGATAAAAATGTTTGGTTTTTCATTCGCCATTTATGGTGAAGTGTGAAACGTGGCCCGTGGAAGCAGAGCATTTCGTTTATTTCTTGTAACCACCTTTTATTTTTGCAGGCGATATCAAGAAATCATTGCTACCATGACCGACTTTGTAGTAATATTTGCCGTCGTAACATTGTTAGCTTAAATTTTGTCGACAAATTTTAATTTCACCAATAATCTTGCGATAAGCATTACGTACGTCAAAATGCTGCCAACTAAGTTAACAGAAATTTCAGAATAGTTTATTGCTATTGACTTGCAAATTATTGCACACAAGCTGGCAAGTTACTTGACAACATATAATAGTATCATAGCTATTGGGTTAACATGTTATTAAACTCTGTCAACGTAAATATTTTTGATTTGTAGACAAAAATGTGGTTTCAACAAAGCATGCGGATATAAAGTAAAATATTAAAACACACGTATTAACTATAACACTATTACGGGGCATAAAATGTGCTGCAATAAAATAAAATTTAAATTATGTTTAATATGCTATTGTTGCATGGCTCTAGATAATTATACTTTTGAAATTTTGCTAAACAAATGCTATTCATCTTATTAAATAACCACAGGCTATAGACGTTTGTACAACTTTTATATTATATATATTTTTACATAAGATTTTTCAGCTTCGACTCACAATGTGGCAATGTGTTTGTTTATTTTACAGTGCTGAACATTTTTTGGTTGCAGAACCAAATGCCACATGGAGACAAATGCGTATGAAATTTTTGTCACCTTTTCCGATATATGATTCTTTCCTCTTCATGCGTTATTCCGTGCCAACATCAAGGAAAATATGATACATTAAATTTGATTAAGCGCTCACTAAAAATGTTTGGATTTTACCCATTCTTAATTAGTTGTGTTGCATATGGCGCATGGAAACGGTGCACTTACTTTCTTACGGGTAAAATTATTTCGTGCAACCTATGTCAAGAAGTGAGTGTTGTCATGTATAATGCTACAATAATTATATTTGCCATTATTAAGAAGGCGGACAACATTTCGTCGACAAATATTTAAGATACCACTAATCAGGCGAAAGGAGTGACCTTCAGCAAAATGCAGCTACGTAAATTAACACCAATATCAGAAAAGATTACGGCTATTTATGTGCAAATTATTGTACTGATGCTGCTATTTTACTTGACAGCATAGAATGATATCGTAGATACTTGAACGTGCATTGTTTTAAACTACGTCAATCTAAATATTTTAGATTTTTAGAATAGAATGTAGCTTCAACTAAAAGTGCGTAGATAAATTAAACTTACAATACCACACTTGTTTAAACATCATATTTTACGTTCGCATAAAATGTGTTGCATTACATATTAAATCAAGCTGAAATAATTTTTAAGGTAAAACTGACGAAAGCTCTAAATAATTGTATTTGTATAATTTTACCTAAGCAAATATTATTATCCTTATTAAAAAATCACACACTGCAAGCTTTTGCTCGAGTATATATTCTATATGTTTAAACATAAATGCTGGAAAAACAATTTGTTAGAAAATACTAGCATAACCGCAGCTGCCATTGCTTATATTGGCGCAGCGCACAACCTAAGCATGGCTTCAAGGTGGTTTACAGACCATTTTGCAGGCTGCAGTTTCTAGCTACTGCCGAAGGTAGTTAACGTGATGCTGAAACCATAGGCTTTTATCGACTTATATATTCTTCGTATTTTAACGTAAATGTGGGAAAAGCAAGTAGTTAGGAAACGCTAACACATCAGCGGCTGTTATTGCTGCTGTTGGAGCGGCGCACATCCAAGGCCTTACTTCAAGTTGGTTAACCGACGACTTTGCAGGCATCATTTTCTCGCTAATGGCGAATATACTTAATGAAATGCTGTAATATCTGCAATTAATCTCTGTTAGATATCATCTTTAATTTCAGTCTGCTAAGGAAAAACCAGGAAGGTTTTAAGTTATTATTATATTAGTTCATGTTTAGTTAATTGCTTGACAACAACCAATTTGTGAACATGGTTGCATCTCATGAGATTGTGCATGGAAAGTTAGAAGATAATTATTTCAATGAAATTGCTTACCTTTTTTGACACATTTAGATCAACGGTGCTAACAAATATTGGTTGGGCGCGAGCATGAAAAAGCTTAATTTGCGTACACCTACATATCATCAGGGATCGAGTTTGTATGTATAATAGCCTTGAACAAAGTAACACAGTTTTAAAAGTTATCCTAAAAGTTTACGTTTCGTTTGAATCTTATGAGTTATAAAGTACTATAAGGGTAATGTGTTTGATTCCGTTTTTCGATTATTATTTATTATTCAGCTATTTTTAATAAAAACATTAGGTAAAATATATTTCATTCTGTCCGGTCAAATGGCGAAAATTGATTCTACTTTCATTGTACTAGGTGAGAACATTTACTTTTTGGTAGAAATCTTACTGCATTATGCCACGGCTTTTTTATTTTTGTAAGCGATGGAATTTTACGTTTCAATAAATTTAGCGGTTGTCAATTTCTATATTTAAAACAGGTGCCTGATTACAAATCAAGATATTAGATTTGGGTATAAAAAACTAAAATAGCAAACACACTAGCAGAAATGCGAAAAACTCCAAACTTTTTAATATTTGCGCCTTACCTATAATAGTGTGCATTGCTGTGTGATAATTTATTTGATTACAGTCAGATAACTCCTTATAATGTGTCACCAATACGCGATCTGGCTTTGTTTATAACTCGTTCATGCTAGATATATTTAGCATGTCGCGATTTGTTTACGAGGAACATTCATGCATGTTTCCAGACACAAGAGTGTTCTGGCGAATGGCGTCCATTCAAAACTGCTTAGCTCTAGTCACAAGGAAGGTTGACAGAACTGGTTTAGAAGAAAACAGACGGGTATCTATCGGACGTCCGGCGTTGTTTCTCCGTTGTATTCAAGCGAAATCGGAAGAAACAAATATTACGGTTTAGCATATGTGTACACAAATCTATGCAAATGTTCATTATGAGCAGCAATGTCATAGTCGGTAAAATAGTCTAACATTTTTCTTTCAAGCAAACTGCTATACAATGTTATGTTGATAAAATTAAAAAAATATTTGTGCGCGTGATTTTCAGTCTTAAACATGCGCAAGTTAATGTACATTGCGCTGGGCTATACCCAAAATAATAAACTCTTGGTAACAAGGAGTACTGAGTGGATATATCTAATTCAAATCCCAAGTGCGTAATCGACCGTGGAGCACTGGCATCCGGCAAATCTTTATAGCCCTGTAATGTGGATGGCATTAATGCCACTACAATACGTTTGCTACAGCTGCTGCGTTGCGTTTTTGTTCTAATGACTAACATATGCTTTTGCTGTTGTATCTCGTCAATAAATATCTCAAATTAAAAGAACCGTGGAAATTTTCCAACTATAGCTTTTATCTTTAAAGTTTGCAAAAAAGCAGTGCACAAATCGACAGCCTAATTGCCGTCATTGAATAAGATTTTTTTCAGTTGGTCAGAAATCACCATTTTGTTTTCATTACGGAAATGCTGCACAAACGTTTTGACATATCATAAACGCTATTTGATCCTTAGAGCCCGTAATTATAGTTCATCTCTAATACCAGATGTATATATATACATATATATGTATATACAAATATATTGACATGCACGTTCAAAAAGATAACTTCACATACCTAAACACCAATAATGAATAGTTAGGAACGTTAGGTAATTAGCATTGTATTAAAGTGCAGATGTATAAAATTCCTTAACATTGTTGACTAATCAGATTAAAAGTAAATAGTTAAATTTATCCAATCTATAAGATAGAGCAGGGAGTGCACTCACAAATGCAAAATTAAGCAACATTTTCAAAAAAAGCATCAACATTTTAGTTAACCGTGAATAAAATATATCGTTATTTTTTGCATCTCTTTATACGTAGTCTCTTTATATGCAGTCAAAGCAAGCTGCTAGTTAAATAATTTACAGAGCTGCTGATATATATTGTATATATATTTTATATTGACAATTTGGAAACTAAGTAAATGCTAAACAACTTGTGCACGGTTGATGCCACTTTTGGGATTAAGGTAGATATGCGAGCGAATTAAGCAAAATTATTAGCTATACTTTAATACATTTATAGCCAAATAAATTTAGTGTAAGCGTGAAAGACTTCTAAGTTGCTAAGACATTACAAAAGAACATATTCTCGACCACATGTACTAACACACTAAGTATGGACAATACTAAATTTTAACAGCTGTGGCAACGAAACTAAATCGCCATCCTCCGTCATCTAACAAGGCGTCCCAATAAAACAAGCTTAATATTTTCAATTAGATAGTGATATATAATTATATATATGATTACGGTAGTTTCATTGACAGACGCACAACGCCGCAGTCTAGTGTTATCGATGCATGAATAGCTAAATAACCGGAAATTTTGCATTGTTTTCTTTGCGTGTAAGTATCGTTGCTAATATTCTATATGCCTTTTACCTGCTAGGAAGCTGACTGAAATTTTGCATATGGACCTTAATACCGAATATAACACTACTGAGGTTCAAAATTTGCCTCAGCTGTTTAAGTGTAGCAAAATATTGGCCCTACGTAAAATGCATTTCCATTGTTATAAGAGAATATTCGGAGTATGGTTTGCTTTAATCAAAAAATTATGTGTACACATCCTGAGAACTGATATAGTAAGTTTTATTAATTAATAAAAAATATATATCCATTTACTATAGATCACCAAGTGTAAAAATATAACATTCAATTTTGCATAGACTTTGAATAAATCAGCGTAAGTTTACATGCAGCTGGTCAGGTTAGTCAACAGTTATTCCAACATATTTCAGACAGTTCCAAGAAATTTATTGCGGCAAGATGCTGGATAATTTTTAGAGATTTGATTCTTGTATAAGAAGCGATTTAACAGTATTAGCATATTATTTCAATGTTTGTACAATGTTTTTCGAACACTAAGTAAACCACTTAAAATAAATTTCATGCATTAGGGGAGTTCGATGTTACATGATATGTAATAAGCACTGCTAAACTATTACTACTATTTGAAATATGTTCTAGCAGCATAACTGCTTATCAGCAAAGTGAGATCGATATATATATATATATAACGGATGGATAGAAATTCAGATATTTGCCATGATACTAAATATTCATGGATGACCAACAAGTACAAATTGCTCTCCGTAAAATCCATCCATAATTTTGGCTATGCTCAGAGTGCCAGGACATGTGCAGAGAATATTCAGTGTTATAAAGACCAAGCTAATTGGAAGCATTGCCAACCTACGCCTATTGAGCTTGCTAGCAATTTTGTAAAGAGCCAGCAAATACGCTTTGCGATATACTTTTTATCAGCTGTTGTGAAGTACAAAATTGCATCAAAAGTTCATAAAAGTTTCTGCACATTTTAAGGTTCTTATTTAGTCACAAAAATATAATTACATATCATGATTGATAATAGTGCAGTAAATTAAAATATTAAGTACATTTTTCCTCGAATATAATTAAAATAAGGCTTATAAACATAAAGAAAGAATTTAACTATTGTTTGTTACTAAATTATTATAGTTTGCCCATTTAAATTGCGTTAAAATGATGTGTAGAATAAATGTTCTTTTATGGAAAGCAGGCACATTTCATTATCTGTTTTACTTATACGTGAGTTGTAATGAAATTAATACGTTTGCCATATTTTGCCGTAGGTAAAATACGAGTGTTACGGAGACTTTTGTCTTCCGTATTTAGCAAATTTATCTCCCGTATTTGTGTTTACATTTTAGAGATATAAATTTATTTTTTCAGATAACCAGATCAAGATGCACATCCGATATTAAAGGTAATATTATTACGGACAAATATCATCAAGGAGCAGTTGAAATATTGCAAAACACTTATGCAGCATTATCTAACGAAAACAAATAGCTGATCTCCTACCAGCTGAAGTATTATTCATGAATGACATTTATTACCTTGGGAAATATTAAACAGAAAAAACGTACCTTTGATACGTTTCTAAGGTTTAATAAAATAAAGCATTTAATCGTAACTGGCGAACACAAAAACAATGGTTACACAAGAGAACAACAAAAAGCCACGTAGCTGTTAAAGCAAACGCATACGCGTTTTTCGATACATGCGACCACTGCCAACCACATGTGTGACTGGGAGCTTGCGCCTGTTTGAGCAGGAGCGGTCTGGATTGAAGCAGTGGTATCAAATCATTAAGTATCGCATAGTACCATCCCACGTGTAGAGACAATGTGTGGCACCCTTGCTCTACGGCAATCGAGATGTGAGAAGATAAGTAACCGGTTGTCGCCTATGGCTCTTTTGATGGAAGAATGTCATGGAACTCTTTCAAAAGCTGAATGGGATAGTGAACATGAGTTCGTCTGACACATAATCATTGACACGTTTATTATGAATATTTCATTAAAACACTTACAAGCTGCCACCCGTATAACTAAATAGGTCACTAAGATATACAATCAATATCAATTATTCAAGCCCCAGTCGAGTAGTCATGAGCTTTGTATCTCCGCTATATTTTGCTAAACTTTGTTGTTCAAAATTAATGATTTCCTTCCATTTCCGAGCATGGTGTTTCTTTTTGTGACACACTGCGATTTATGGAATATACCTGTGGCCATTTGTCAGAAGGTTCACAATCGGTTCAACAGTTGTGCAACTAAACTACGCTCTTATTGTAGGTGGGGTGAGGACTTGCGTGTGCAAGATACTCTGTATAAGGTAACAGAGCTTCTAATACTATCGGTTCCAAACGCATATCCTACAATTATCTGCATCGAACGTTGCCCTTAGCATGCAAATCTGGCATTACAAGCTGGTGATTAGCGCGTAGAGCAAGCAGTTGAAGCAAGACAACCAAAACTGAAGCACAACGCTCAAATCTGAAGCAAACTTAAAGTCGAGTTCAGACGTGCTCATTGGATCGCAAAATACGCTACCTAGAAAGAGGAGGAAACACACACCTTGCTGCTTTCCAAAAAAATGCTTACGGTCACATTATGATTTGCTGCTCAAAACATGTGCAATGCTCTTTATTGCTGGTTAGCCGTAACATATTGCTAAGATCCATTCTTGAGATTGTCTGAAAAGAATAAACTTCCAGAGCGCTGCAGGAATCTCTGTTATGTTTGCGTTTGTCGCTCATAAAACGACCAACCAATTAAGTCTGGTGCGCAATCACACGAATCATGTTAAAGTCCGGTTGATTGACGTTCTTAGGCAAATACAATTAATATTCCCATGGAGCAACTCAGTCGAATAGCAAAATATCAAAGGCAACGGGCGAGTGAAATCTCTGGCACGCCATCAAACACGTCACCCAAACCAGGTGGGGAGGCCAAAATAAAGCGCGCGCGCACACATCCTGATTTGAATCGCAACATCCATCAAGCGCAGATCTTTCGACATTGCGCTCAGTGGGCATCAGCACACCGAAGGGCACCGTAGTTCAAACCCACTCACAGCCACTCCGTTGTCATTAGCTCAAATTCCATGCCTGCCGATTCTAGTGAAATGCATGTCTGAGCGACTAAATGCCATCATTACTAACGGCTATTTAATTTGGACGCATATCATGTGGGTACCTAGCGGCACACGGACAGCTCAGCGATGAGATGCGAGGACACACCGCGCAATAAAATTGCACGTAGATATGCAAATACCAGCAATATTACGCCACAACCACTATGATCACGCGGTGCCCCGGTGTCGCCACGCGAATTTTACGAGTATGCCCCATAAAATTCCTGTGATTTCAGTGTAACCAATCATGCCAGAGTACTGGTCTTTTGCACCACTAGGCACCCACAAATCACACGTGATCAGCACCACAACCAAGGGTTCTCTTGTAACTTATGACGTAAACTCGTCTGATATATTTTTGGTTGATTTATGATTTAACACTCAACGAATGGTGTCCTTTGGGTTGTTCGAGGTCGTATAATAATATATCTTTGCTGTAATTACTATTCTGAAAGATGTATGGATGAAAACGATTTTCATGAGGATGAGTTTGAAAGAAATTTGCATGAGAGTAACCGAGAACAGTAGCAGGAAACTAGGTGTATAATGGATATAAGACATACGCTTAGCGTTAATAAATATTGAGACCAAAAGTAAACGTATCGAGCATTTCTATCACTTGTCAGCAAACGTATATCAGCTTTCCCGTGTACATACATATCGCTTTGGTTGGTTGATTTCCATTACCGTTATTAAACACATGTTCAAAAGGTGAGCAAAGCGTTCAAATTCCGGCTTACGGGAAAATAGGAAATGCAGGTAGCAGATTTTGAAAACCTTATATGACTCGTACATGCGAAACTTTAAAATATCCCGGCTACACTGATATTGGTTTGACTAAGTGGCAATCTACTTGTGATTGTTTTTTATGTTGACGTACCGCTATTTATCAATAAGCGTCGGCATTTTTGCTTGGGGCACGCGAGGTTCCAACTTAACACTGCACGTAACCTTAGTGTACCGAAAGATCTACTAGATTAGTTAGTTTAAATTAGAAAATTATATCGATCAATATTTCGAAATATTAATTAACCCAACTTCTTAAATACTCAAGATGTTCCAAACAAAATTAACAACTCTTGATGGTGCACAATAATTTGACCGAAGTTTAGCCTTAAGCATTTGGGAAACGTAGAGCCGAGGACGGAAGCAACAATAGGTCAAACCATTGGTTACATAATTATAATGCATCCACGGCTTAAATGGAGCCTAACATATGGTCATGTGTTATCATTTTAGGTTTGATACTACGGAGAATACAATATGTTTTTTCTAAGCATTATTTGTAATCCCCAGATATTTGCTGCACATAAAATTCCATGGCGTTAAACGATCACATTATAAGCTGATCAGCCGCAAGTCATGGCGAGAACAATCAAAAATCCCTTGTGTTCTTCCACTATATTTCTTAGCCCTCAGATGGAAAGGTCAACCGCGAAGAGCAGCAACTTGAACTTAGCATTGTCGTACTTTGAATCATAAGCCGTTGTAACATCCGTTATCCTGTTAACGATCATGAGAAGAAAACCAAGCTAAGTACATCCATTGGAATAACGTGCCGGAGATTTTAATAATTAATTGGTGTTTGTACAAAATGCTTGTTTTCCGTGAATTATGTGTTTCTTTGT
The DNA here is from genome assembly GCA_944474145.2 of Dicrocoelium dendriticum. NCBI lineage: Eukaryota > Metazoa > Platyhelminthes > Trematoda > Plagiorchiida > Dicrocoeliidae > Dicrocoelium > Dicrocoelium dendriticum. Next base: position 24,049,058 of record OX104059.1, on the reverse strand, counting down.
CATAAAGTAAAAGCTATTAACAGATGAGGTGAAAATGAAACTCAGGAACGTTCTAGAAATCAATGCTGGCTGAGTACAATCCACGAAATTGCTGGATGCCGTCTAGCTAGCGCGCGCTAACAATAGTTTTATGGTGCATGGTTTGGATTTTGTTTAGGCCAAAATGTCCTTAAACAGCGACTTGGTTATATTTCAAATATTTCTAAGTGCTCCTTTTGCAACAGTTTTCAAAATAATTCCATACACCTAAAATATGTAAATAGGCTAAAGCTTGCGCGCAAAACTAAATTGTTTTCCTATTATATAAGAGTAATTTTATCCAATTGCACATTATTTGGTAATTTCTTGCTTTGAAATAACATTGCATTTAATCTACTGACAGCTAACTTTAATTATCACGTGCGTAATATGTCTGAAACAGGTAAAATTTGGTCCTGTAAATTAATCCGTCGCTTCGTCACATCCCCCACAATATTGAAGATGTGGCATCATCATTGTGATATGAGGTGCAAGAAGCTAGTTTGGGGGCTCTTCGCTCTGATAAACACATTTGAACTGACATCCAATTGCGTCAGACGCTTTTTGCGCATTTTACACTTTGTGTTCCCATTGAAAAACCTTAATGTAGCTAAGAATTAACCAGAGCTTCTTTGCTAACTCCTTTTTACTCCTAGCAATTTTCCTCAAAACCCGTTTTACGGAATGGTTTATACGCGGCTGTATATGCCACGTTTGCGGCCTTGTGTATTAATTTGCATGAGAGTTAACATGTAAAACACCCTTGCCACTCAGAATAGGTTATACTCTTAGTAAGTTTAGCATCTTATTCTCTCAAATGGATGAATGATAATTTCCCAACCGACATCAGTGAGTTGATAAGCCGGTGGCGACCAGAAAGTGAGTTTGGGGAGTTTGGAAATATTTTTGTGAAGTATTAAGGTTGGGAATATTTGATTTTCTTGTCCAACTGTATTGATCCACCACCATATGAGAATAAAATTATTGCAAGTTTCATAAGCTTAAATATGTCGACTATCCTCTGTGTTTACACAGTTTTCATTACTTGGACGATATTAATTAATACCTATGAAAACAGAGCTCTGTAAGTTGTATACCACTACAATCTGTGTTGACCACATGGGCTGTAACAACAGTAATTATGAAAATACCATATGTCGGACATTTTAGTGCGTACCATCCAATGTTCTCCAATGGCTCGTTTGTTCCCAAAACTCAGGGTGCATAGGTACTGCTAGGAGTGAAATTTTGTCCCAGAAATCAGTGAACCATAACTTCGAGGATAGAAAGTTATCTGCGTGCGTATATTCTAGCACACAGCGTTTAGACGCACTGTATTATCTAACTCCATGTTGGTCCCCATCTTTTCGCTCCCAAGTAATTACCTAGAACGTTTTGTGTTCAACCTAACTCATACGTCCGAATACACGGGTAATCTTGCTTCTATCCCTAATAACAAGTGTCCACTCAATACCGTAATTAGGAGCTTGAGTAGTTGTCAAACCATCGATTAACTAACATGTCTAAAAACTAGGTCAAATAACATTGAATTATGGCTTGGTTAACGTTCATAATTCCATTACTTGTCGAATGCTCACCCGGCTCCATTAGCTGTCGGCCTGAGGGTGAATCCAACTGAAGTTAGTTACTGTTCGTAATTAATATTACATGAATATAAATGTAGACTTCCTTTATTCTCCATGCTTAAATAACCTAGAATCGTTTATTAAGAATTATACAACATATTAGCCCGAAGAAATAACTCCCGGAGGTGACTTTGACGGAAAAGAGTGGTTTGCTACAGGTTTCTTAAAGCCTAAAGAAATTCGACAATTGTGGTCTTGACAAGACAAAAGTTAACAATATCCAATACATGAACAAGAACACTTAGAGAGATAGGTTAATGCAAAAAGTGATCAACAGCGAAATATATAGAAAACTTCGCATGAGAAAGTCAATGAAGCTAGGCTGCGCCGATTGCAGCAAATGTGGCAGCTGACGCTCGAATTGCTGTGCTTACAATCCCAGAAATTACAAATCGTTCAGAGGAATATAGGGTTGCTGATTTGCAGAGATATACGGTTGTCTAGAGAAATTAAGACAGCTACATGAAAATTCCAAGTGATTGTGTGGTGAACTCAATTATACACCTGGCGCGTTTGTTCAAGACTACATCAAATAATATTCAACTTTAGCATAGGCATCAACAGTGACAATATTTTGAGCGATGTCGAATGCGGCCTAATTTACAAGGCGATGCTAAACATGGCGATGCCTTGTTATAAAGGTTGGATTATGGAAGAATGGATAAACTTCCAAAAAACGTTACATAGTTCTTTTGTGCGCTTGCTCATTTGGGAAGGAACTTATTCCTTAATCATTGGTAACCCGGCTAGAACAAGTGCGTTCAAATATCTAAATCCTAAACAACATTCAGCCATCTGGATATCAAAACGATCTACATAGAATATGCTGCCCTTTTTACAGAGGGCATCAGAAGTCTGACAAATCAGAAGAAACCGTACATTATCCGTGCTTGTAGGATACGCCTCTTCAAGCATAAAATTTTAATACAAAAGTATTTGCTGTGATGAGGCACGTTAAAATGCAGACGTACGCAAAATATAAGTTTGATGGCCGACGAATGAAATTATACGAGCTATTTGAAACTGAACTAAATCCATAGATTCCTGACAAGTGGTTGAAACTAAGCAACATGAATTTTGGTTCTGTTTCGCTTTTGTGTTGTGTTTTGTTTTATGTGCATGCTACTTCTGAAAAGCACATGGTATTCAAGGAGGCAAACAAGGACAGCATCAGTCAACGTAAATAAATTATGCGACCCTACATTACAAATGATAAACATTTTGAAAGCGCTTACTTTCAAATCATTAATATAGGTATGTGTAAGTCACAATTTTACAACTTCATCAATTTTTACTTTTATTATCCGTATTATACTGCCTGTTGACCCAAAACATATGGAACGTCACGGGAGGCGTGATTTACTCTGACCTCCTGCCGGATTGCCGAAGCTATAAACAGTTTACTATTGTATATTTATTGACAAATATATAACTATATATATTGTTTGCATTTTCACGGAACGTTTCATCTGTCATGATATCTCAGGACAAATTGCTTTGGTTGGACACAGGCGAAACTGCAACCCATGCTGGTTATAATGCTTAGTTGATTGCAGTACCCTGTCACAGTACCGCTCGCCAGGTTAGCATATTTACTCAACAAAGTACTTGAATAATTAAAGACAAGGACCAGGGGCTTTTGGTAAAGACTCCATATAACATTGCATTAAATAACTAAAAATGTATGGCTAACAAATTCAGAATTTAAAAAGGAGAATGTAGATTAACTTTAATATCATAAAAAAATATGCCCCACTTTTGCCCGTTGTGTTTCACAAAATTATCATACATATTAAACAAGTCACGTAAACTAGATACAGCAGATTCGTTTATAAAATGTACTGCTAACGCGATTGAAACCCCAATGATTAATAGATGTAAAAGTCACTGGTTTAATTACACATTAATTACATTAAGTAAGTATAGGGCTTTTAATGATCATAAATCTTTGTACAGCATGATAAATAAATATGCTCTCGCAGGATTGCGCATTTGACTACTTTATCTGCAGTGAAAATATTTTACTTGCTACAAGGTTTAAAAGGACAATTACGTGATCTTTTCTTCGAAATGATCAACTGATAACATTAGGGTATTAACCACCATAAGTTATCTTTTAATGCATTCCATTCCTCACGGAGCCGCGGCACTTTATATAGTTTTTCAATCCATTCGACTTGCTCGTATTGCAAATGAATACATTTTCCACATTACGAGTATCGCTTCTTATGATAATTGCATTAGGACAATTTACATATGAATTCGGTTATTTCATTTACTCATCATATAGTAACTATCAATAAAAGGCTTTATGTTCGATCGATCTAAAAGCAGCACGTTGTTTCTCACAAAGTAGACGCATGGAATAATTTGTTGCTATTGTTTAAAACATTTATTTGTAGCACCTAGATTGTAAAAACAGTTTCGTTCGATTCCGAATAATATAATACATCTAAGTACAACTGTTCAGTTTTCAATCAAATGTGGCTTACTACCTGCGAAATTTCGACACAGTTTTTCCATATCGATCATAATACAACTTACGAGTAGCGCATTTTGCTAGCCTTGATAATACAAGTAAATGAATCGTCATAATATAACCACAGCTTGGCTGTTAATACAAAGTTTTAAATTTAGGAATTCTTTCGCAAAATGGTGATTAACTGGGTGAGAAATATATTTAATTGACAAAACTCAGCACCAGTAAATCATAAGCTATAATTTCCACTGCCCCACTAACCTTATATAATGTTCCAAATAATAGGGCGTTGCATATTATTAAGTAATAAACGACAGAGTATGGCTATTTCCAGTTAGGGCAGCACAAATTCCTTGCAGAAAAAAACTGCTTCTTTTAGTGTAGCACAATGAAAATCTTCAGCAAAATAATTGGAGGACCACGTTTGGATTACACGTTGTGTGATTGGATTGCGACACGCAAACTCAATTTTTAATGGACCGTGATTCAAATTGAAATGAACATCAGTCACTGCGATCGCTGGGACCATATTCAAAGTAGATGGAATTTGGGCACTGCCCACCCGAAAAAACTGCACAGACACGACGCGTTTCGATGTAATTTTCATCTTATCAGGTGGACACAGCGGGGTTTGAACCCACGACCATTGGAATAGCAGCCAACACTACTACCCCTTTGGCTACCGGGTCACGATGGGCAATGCTTTTTGTCACAACGGGAGATGACTAATTGGAGGGTCAATTTTGGATTACACGCTGTGTGATTGGATTGCGACACGAAACATCAATTTTTATTGGACTGTGATTTACATTAATATGAACCTTAGACACTGCGATCACTGGGACCTTATTCAAAGCAGATGAAAATTTGGCAATCCCTACCCCAAAACACCGCTTAGCCACGAAGCGTTTCCATTTATTTTTCATGTTATCAAGTGGAGACAGCAGGATTTGAGCCCACGACCATTGGAATAGCAGCCAACACTACTAACCCTTTGGCAACCGGGTCACGATGGGCAATGCTTTTTGTCACAACGGGAGATGACTAATTGGAGGGTCAAGTTTGGATTACACGTTGTTTGATTGGATTGCGACCCGTAACCTCAATTTTTATTGGACTGTGATCCACATTGAAATGAACCTCAGTCACTGCGATCGCTGGGACCGTATTCAAAGTAGATGGAAATTGGTCATTGCCCACCCGAAAACACTGCACAGCCACGACGCGTTTCGATTTATTTTTCATGTTAATAAGTGGAGACAGCAGGATTTGAGCCCACGACCATTGGAATAGCAGCCAACACTACTACCCCTTTAGCTACCGGGTCACGGTGGGCAATGCTTTTTATCACAAGGGGAGATGACTAATTAGGGGGTCAAGTTTGGATTACACGTTGTGTGATTGGATTGCGACACGCAACCTCAATTTTTAATGGACTTTGATCCACATTGAAATGAATATTAGTCACTGCGATCGCTGGGACCGTATTCAAAGTAGATGGAAATTGGTCATTGCCCACCCGAAAACACTGCACAGCCACGACGCGTTTCCATTTATTTTTCATGTTATCAAGTGGAGACAGCAGGATTTGAACCTACGACCACTGGAATAGCAGCCAACACTACTACCCCTTTGGCAACCGGGTCACGATGGGAAATGCTTTTTGTCACAACGGGAGATGACTAATTGGAGGGTCAATTTTGGATTACACGTTGTGTGATTGGATTGCGACCCGTAACCTCAATTTTTATTGGACTGTGATCCACATTGAAATGAACCTCAGTCACTGCGATCGCTGGGACCGTATTCAAAGTAGATGGAAATTGGTCATTGCCCACCCGAAAACACTGCACAGCCACGACGCGTTTCGATGTAATTTTCATCTCATCAAGTGGCTGTCCTTTTTTTCGTGTAGGCAATGCCCATTTCCATTTACATTTAGTAAACGTTTGAATTTCGCGGGTCGACATTCAATGTTCTTCTTTTTGACTCCTAATGCAACTAGTAAACCTACAACTCTGCAATGATTTACTGCAACTAAAATTGAAGCGTTTTTTGACCTTATCCTTCATCTGTTTTCCCTATATCGACCTTGAATATAACCCGAATGATTCGCCTTTGCCATTGCGCAATGATGTCCCAGTCTATTTCTTGCATTCGCTTATCTGCGTTCGCATTAACCACGGACCGGAAATGGTCGAGTTGTGGGTTCGATCCCTACCCCGTTTCGATTTAATGCACACTGCTGACGGCACTCGAAAGGATAACACGTGCATACAGCACTATTCCGGAGTGAGTCCAGATGTGACCAATGTCTAGCTATACAACTCAAATATTTTTACTACTCCTCTGGGATGCTGTTTTCGTAAACTATCCCATAAAGGTTCATATTAGTTCAATCCTTCGGGCTGTAAAGTCTAGAACAATATTGTATGCCTTTTACCTATTGCTCTGCCAGAAAATGCACATGCAATTCCCTAACTAAGAAATAAACATTCAACAAATCAGACTTCGCAACAAAATCTTTTCCCAACTGATAACAATATTTAGAACAGACTGACTGCTCAACAATTGCTCCGTTCTATGGAATAACCTATCATCTGCAATTAATAAGGTGAAAACCCTGAATCAACCCACACAAGACTAGACAGGTGCTTAGTCACACATGTTTTTATTCCTGTTCATATCGTTTGATGCAACCTTTTAAGTGAGCGCGAAATCTGACTATAATGCTAAAATGCTAAAAATGACGTACGCATCAGCATGAACATTAATGTAATTTGATCTGTTAGCAATTTAGGAACAGCTCCTTAAACTTTATATGAGATCATTATATTTCTCCGGATTCGCGCTAACAGGGTATGTTAAAATTCACAGCCAGTTGTTGTTAAATGACCAGCGGCTTTCGCCCACGTTTGGGAATTATGGCCACAAATAGCGCAATTTTGTGAGGCCGACAACCACTCAGTAGGATAGTGAGTGGCTCATCAGGATTTACCTCGTGAACGGTGGTAAGAGGTGCTTTGGGTTTGCCGTAGCAGCTGGTTTTCCGATGCAACCGCTTCCGTCATTAAATACATCATTTGAGTGCGTAACCAGTTATGGAAGGTTTCATTGCTTCTGCAACTAATTTTTGGTATTACGCTTAGCGATGCAACCTCCGTAGCTACAGGCAATTATCGATATTGTGTAGGACGTGCATTTTCTTAGTCTAACACATAAGCAAAGATCTTGTCAATCAGAGCAGCAGCGGTTCTGCCCCATTTTGCCCCTTTTTGACGGAAGCTCTGAGCCGTATTTCAGTGCAATTTTACAGTGGTTTCCTTCGAAATATATATATCGAATAATATAGGATTATTTCGTAATATTGGCACACGATCTCGCTTTGTTGCTCCACTGGTTTGGTTAATGAATTTCAGTGCGCAAAAGTTGGACTGTAGCATATCTTAATGCACTGTGGCTCAGTCAGGCTTAGCATGACTAAATTGACAGGTAGGTTGGTCAGTGCCTAATACACAAACAGTGACGGAATTTCAACTTTTGCAATTGCACTTGAAGTAAACTCTACATTTGCTTGCACCGACAAGGTGGCTAAATTATGTGGACTTTGCCACTTTATATAAAACAATCGTCCGTTCACAAGCAATGTGAGAAAAGCTTTGCTTGCAATATATCGCAAAATCGCAATGCCTTAGCAATTCACCACTGGTACATAAAAATAATTGTTTGCTAGAATGCGACTTGTCAATTGGCTGCCAAGTATGATATTATTGCCTTTCAGTATTTCAGGAAGCGCAGCGCAGAGAAAGCCGGGTCGGCTAAGAATATGTACCACGGTGTATGCAAAAAATTAAGTTAAAACGTTTAAATGATGCGTTTTCACAGGACCCGAATAAAACTCCGGAACGAAAATGGGGAGCGGTATTATTTACCTATATCTAAATGACTTTATACCACAACTACTTCAACTATTTTGCCTCCATTATCAGAAAGGTTACAATGAAAATCAGTTGGTTTGGGTCAACGGTCTTAGCCTTAAGACGTCCGCTGTATTTAATCACTTAAGTAAGGTATTTCGTGAGTTTTAAGACAGGTAATATCGTGGTATTGGTTGATTGCGCGAAGAATATGCGCTTTGCTTATGCCACAAGGTAGTGCGGATTTGGCATTATTTAGAAATGCGTTACAGAACTGAGTCAGAGACGCACATGCACAAGTTAAGCAATGGTCAGGCATGCATAATCCATGAGGGAAATAAGTGAACCCGCGGGCATATTAGATAAGTAGCAAAAGTCACCAAACGCCCCTAATCGGTGCAAAGCATTAGGTTTTTTAAAAGGTAAACAATGTATGACAAATAAGTAAAGGCAATTTGGGATTGTAGAAATTCGAGGTAATACTGATTTTAAGAATCCTAGGATCGAACCAGATGGTTTTCGGGTTACACGAAAAAACGTGGGAGGGGAAAGGAATATCGAGGGGAATATTGTTCGCGATGTCCGATGTTTCTATACACTGCGCCTATAAACGCGTTCTCCATTTTACTTGCTTGAATCAGTGCGTTTCTCTTTTGGTCAAATCTGACCCACTCTATCCATCATGGGTGTATACAAGACTTAGAACAGTACGCCTGCAAAACCCGCTTCGGCACGTTGCACTCTCAGTGGTCTTCCTTTGATTATTAGTTATGTAAAAAGCGTCCTACCTGCGGAAAGCCAACGGCCGAAATTATATCTCATATAAGCCACTTCCTTCTGTGAAACCAACATTCCCTAGGTCATTTTTAAAAATCCGTTAGCTGTTTGATCTACTATCGTCATAAACGTTTAAATTTTAAACCCTTAACAGCTGTCAGTTACTTCTAACGGCCATATACCAATCGAAAACGAAATAGTGCCAACTAAATCCACGTCCCGACGAACAATATACCTGCTTTCGTTTAATCACCGAGTACAAAGCCGGAATGTAACTGAACCCAATCCAAACAGAAAGCAAGAACGCTGCCCTGCCGGACGAGCTATATACAAAAACTGATAAAGCTGATCAACCGGGGCGCGAAAGAGTAATATACCAATAGACCAGCTAACTGAAAGGACATAGTCAGGAATGGTGAGCGGTCTAGAGCTGAACGACTGGCGTGCTTGTGCCCAACACAATCAAGTAGCAGGAAATTCGAGACTGGTAAACTATCAATCTGTCAAGCTGTGAAGCGCATGCTCATCTAACACAACTGTTATATAAATTGCCGTAGTGGTAACTATTCGCCTATTCACTCTTTCCAAAAAATATCATTTGAGTAGTTATCTTTATGCCCGAAGTGGTTGTATCCATCAGTTAAAGAGGCTATTATGACTCATGTATTATTGAACCGTACGATTACTAATTCATTGGAATTGAGAGCTAGTCGATCGTTCGAGTCCTCATTCAGGGCAGATTACATTGCGTTCCGCTTAGAGAAATATAACACACAGTACCACGTCATTCAGAGTCTGTTGCGTAGCGATCCATAACAGAACGCTTCCAATCGACATGAGAAGGCATATTAAAACACCACCTCTGTGACTGACCAAAAGACGGTTGTACTGATACAGTATTCCCTGAACCAGAAGCTTATCATTGACTTTCTCATGGGACAAACAGAACATCATGTAACGGAACGCAGTAACGACACAGAGAAATTGATTCTATTGTCATACAATTCATCCGTTAGCGCCCCTCTTCGTGATATAGATTGCTTCAATTCCTCTGTAATGCGGCACAATTTCCGTGTGTTTCACCTGCAGATACGCTGGTGATGATGATGATAATGATGACAGAAGAGTCAGTACTCAAGTTACAGGGTAGTTCGAGAGGTAGTTTTCGTGTTGGCTTTCATGCCCATATCCATCCCTATCACTTCGGTTGTGTTCTGCTGTGTTGGGCAAAGAAAAGCGCGAAGTAGTTCACAAACACTAACTGGAACTGATGCCAACCTCGTTCCAATTTAATCAGCGGAATTGGTGACAGTAGCTGCTGATCAACAGTGGCACGTGATCAATTTTATTGCTAGAGATTTCGAAGTACTCCCTTCACGGCCAAAATCCTATGAATGAGGAAACACATAAGAAGTAAGCCCAGTAATACTTGAGTAGGATCAGCATACATTTCCGGTGATTGATAAACGTTACCAATAGCTCCCTTTTTGCATGCATGATTTAAAACTACTTAGAATTTTAATGGTGCTTCAAATTTTGTGTACGTCACTTGAACTATAAAAAATTAAGCAATCAAGCAAGATGGAGCATAACGTTATATGAGGTCCTTCTCTTATAATGTTTTCAGGAGACGCTCTTTGTACCTTATTTCACAAATCGTCTAAACACGGCAACAAATATTCTATATGAGCTATTCAAATAATCCAAAATTTGACCCATTTAATCTCAGATAACGTAATTAACTCGGTATGTATTAGGACTTCAACCTATGTTCGTTTACGATTTATTAGCTACATCTTGAGGCGGGAAAACCATACAGCCGAATTTAATTAGTTAATGCAACTTGAGTATCATCGTATTAGTGTATGCCAATTTACCTCGTGCGACAACCATTTTAAGTAACCAGCAGGCCATTCATCTTGATTGCTCAGCAGGTGGTCTTTACCACGAAAAACTTCTCAGAAAAATCGGCGAAATGTACCGCATGACAAAGGATCCGTTGGACGTCAGATCGACTTAACGTGCTTCCATTGGCTCGGGATGGGCAATTCATGTATAGAAGACAATCGCTTAACAATAAAAAGTGCTGAATCTTGTGGTTATGTTATCCATATATTAAAACATTGTAGTGGTGGCAGTTCAAACTTCAGTGTACTCTAACCGTAATTACGCATTCACCGTTACATCCCCCAGTATCCTTTTAGCAAGCGAGTGCCCGCGGTTAACCCTAACCGAGGGATAGACGCAGTCTTTAACAGATTAATCTGTATTTCACATACAATCAAGATAAAAATGCGACATCCGTGTCGCGAAACCTGCCGTAAATGGCCGCCCAGTATACGTTCGCGGAATCCCACAAAAATGCGCATCTGTAGCGAATCCATGAGCTCGTCTTATCTGCGAATGCACCTAGGGATTTTCAAGAATTCAGATGATTTCAGTGTCCTTAAGCTGGTATCCAAGGCATCACGGTCGTTGCTGGTGATCAAATCATGCCATTCATCTTTGTTCTGAAAAACATCTTGTAGTATACGCGTAGCCGGCATAACGATAGATCAAATATTTAGGATATATAGAACTTCATTCATCTCAGAGATTTCGTACTTTTGTCAGCAAAAAGCTGGCCGAAGCTAATGTCCTTCTTCATATGCCACGCCCTTCCGTCTTCTTCCTCCTTTGACTGTGGAATTAAAATCGACCGATTGGCTCACCGAATCGACCGGCAATGTCCGCGTTCCACGCTCAAACAATACATCATTTTACACGCCTGCGAATTTGTTCATGTTTCCCAGTTCTCCAGCGCGCAGCTGGAGTTATACTACCTCTACATACGCAATAATTACGTTTCCCAATTAGTAACATTGATAATCAGATACGGTTGGTGTGAATAAATTAATCTGGTACAAGGCAGTCTAAATGGCTAACCTTCTTGTTTCTGGACACAGAACCCGGGACAAATCGACCTTACCAGTAGCGCCTCGCCAAATGCAAACAACGTCGGATTTCTGTTGCAGCATAACAACTTGAATGACTGGAATGGGTTCAATTGTTGACGAGAAGTCATAAGGTGTTTGGTGATAGCAGTGGCAGGGTTCTGGTTCATTATTCGCTCAGTTGCTCCTTGGTAGGACAGTAACTGCCGTTGCTACAATGTGAAGTGTTCTGCCACAGTTTGAGCCAGGCGGCGACCAGTATTGAAAATGTGTCGCAGCAACTGCAAAATAAATGGTGAATATTGTTAGAGGCTAAACTCACCTTATCACAAATAGCCCGGCAGTTGGAAAATCTCTTTTGGAAACCAAGTATAATCTCGTAGGCACGCATTGTTTGAAACTCTTTTGAACTAGCGAATTTATTGGAACAAACAACGCTCGACGCGGAGCTCATGTATTACATAGATGTGAAGTCGTTTGCCACGAAGGTACCCCGACGTGAAACGGTCGACGACCTATGCCAATTTATTTCGAGTCGGAACTGCTCTGTGGGCATTTATCCGGGGTACCCGCTATACTTTATATTTTTGTGCACTGAGAATGTACGATTCCAGATTGAAGGGACGGCATACAAAGTGATCGACGGCGTCACTATGTTTAGCCATTAGTTCCGGTTTCGTCAGATATCATCTTATGTATTATTGAAATTGCTGCCTGCATAGGTGAAGCCAAAATTTGCAAGCATTATGTAGACGATAGTCTCGTCTTCACAAATGATGAAACTTTGATTGTCTTTTTGCCCTCCTGAACTCAAATTACTAAACGTTCTGTAGGACAGCAGAAAGAACAAGATTACGGACAGCCGTTTCTAGACATGCTTATCAGGAGAAGGACCGATGACCATCTGCAGATAACTGTGTACAGAAATGCGACCTGGGGGGAGACAATACTTACAATTTTTTTCGGTTTCGCCTCATTAGCCAACGATTGCGGCTTCTAAAAGGCTATTTTCTATAAGGCCAGTCGGATTTGCAGTCCGGAATTGCCCAAGGATGAAGAAGTGTTTTCATACTGGACCCTGCTTTCCAATGGGTGTCCAGGCAAATACATTCAGACCCTTAGCAGACACCCTAAAAAGCTGCCAGTACAAACAGCGGAAAAGAAGGATTTCTATGTTTTCTTACTCTTCAAGTAAGATGATTTGGTAAATGAAGTTTGTCACAATATCCTGTCCACTCTATATTGCACCTACTCTACCGCCCAATTACGACTTATCCACACTACATTAGGGAATACTCTGCATAGCCTTCCGAGTAGTCCCTCAAGCAGTTTGGCCTCTAACTTTACCTACCAGTTCAATTGGAGTTGCGGTGACTCCTACATATTCAAGTCTGTTATCCGGCTGGCTCAAAGGGTTGCGGAACACTTCCAATTATGCATAAGGTAGTTAATGTCCAACCAAGGCTCAGCTGAGCAACGGATGAAACGGAACCCTGCCTCCGCTATCACCAACCACGTTATGACTACTTGTCAACGATTGAACCCTTTCCATTCATTCAAGGTGTTAAGGCACAAAAGGAATTCGACGTAGTTGGCAATGTTCTAGGCGCTAATGATAAAGCAGAGTTGTCCCGTTCTATATGCTCAGAAACAACTGAGGCAATAATCTAGACTGCCGTGGTACAGATTACGTCATTCAAACCAATTTTATCTGATTATGAATGTTATAAATTAGGGACAGTAATTTTTACGGGTTTGCTCTGCCTGTATTCTTAGGGACTGACGAGAACAGTCATAATATTGACCTATCGCAAGCTAAGTATTTTGTACTGCGTTAATGAAGTAGTTGAAGAGAGTCATGGTTTTCAATTATTTTTGAAATTGAAAAGTTTTGCCTAATATTAGCAAACCAAGGTTTTGAAAACACAAATACATCAAATTTTTTCTTAAAACATCAAGTAAATTATATACAATACCAAGAAACATAATCATTTTTAAGCATATACTATCCGTTTGTTATTTTCTCAGCTTGTTTTGTGCGTGCGTTTCCGTTTCTTGCTTTGTACATGCTTCAACTGTGCCCTTCGATCGTTTGACCTTCACGAGCAAATTTTTTGGGATTCGTCTAACACAACGTGGACCCAGAAACAAAAGCGGGTCCTATCTCCGCGGGACGAAAGTACTTTCTTTGCGGGAAGATGGTTGTTACTTTTTTAGTAGATGGAGTTTCTCCGTTGGTCGTGGGTCGTTTATGCGCAAGGCGGGGTGCGGTGGATGGATAGACCACTCCGAAGCGCGAGGTAGGTTAGCAGAGGAGGTATTAGTTAATAGCGACCTTGGTTCTGGACAAATGTGTGCTCTGAAGTATGACAAGCCCGTTTTAACCGCTCGCCAAAACGCATCCTGCGCAGTTATTATTTCAGTATAAATCATGAAAAGCAAATGGGGAATTCGGCTCCCGTCAATCCCTATTTGCCGTGAGCGCCCACTTACTCACTCACTCTGCATGAATTTGTCCAACTAACATCCATTCTTCTGTCATTTTAAAAACGTAGGCTTCTATTTTTCAGCCATCCAAGTGAGCTATGTTTCGCCTAAATAGATATTTATTCTTTTTGGTGTACAATTTTACTTATGACCACTTGTACAATAAAGTTTATTTTAAAATCTTCCTTAAATTAGCTTCATTTTGACCTACCTCCGACTAGACACGACCCTTTCAGATATTTACCATGTTAACGTGATCCTCTTGTCTCGCTTCATGTATCCGCGATTTTCTTGGTCATACAAAATTATCTCCTATGCGTCCGACTGCAATTGCCTCATGATAATTTGCTCGATAAAGTGCACCGTCTCGTAGCAAAATGTACCAGTCGTACAACATTCATTCTGAATGTGAAACAGTAAACGATGAGTAAACAAAAGTAAGCCATTAATAAATCTACAGGATAAACACTCATTCTTCAATATAGTGATCGCGAATAACCCATAGATTTTGCGGCTAACGTGCTTGCTTTATTTCACATATTTATTTAAGTTGCGTCATTTCGTTTCCAAAGGTAACCACACTCACCAAAACTACATATGAAAATTTGAAAATTAATTGATACCAGTGAAATTAGCAGATACTTTAACACATGAAGCTAAACTGTCCCTGGCAGTTCAGTAAATTTTATATGTTGATGCTCCGATTGCCATAGTGTTTATCCCAAATTTAACGTAGTGGAAGTGGCTGTCTGTCTTTTACTTTTGTTGCTTAATTTTTTGCAACCTTCAATTAATAGGCATGTGTCAATCTGCTTTCCTCACTAAGAGTTTGTGAAATTCCCCCGAGATGTACCTTTGTCTGAGATCTACCAGGATTTCTGCAAAATGCCAATGAATTCAATACGGAGCAGATGCTTAAAAATTGTTTAAAATAATGTAGAGTTTACGAGAATAAGGCGACAGTTTTCTCACAGATAAATTATCTCTGTTTCATCTACCTTCATTGAACGGCTTTAAATACCTTATTATATGAATGATTGCGCACGTATACTACTGCAAAATTAATTAAGTTTTCTGAAGTCCCCTTAGCTGGTTAACATATATATTTAGCTTGCCTAGCGTTTTGCTTGTTGTTTAATCAGTTTCATTATTCCGTATTTCGTATTGCGATATGCCGAATAATCTATTATTTGTAATGTCTAAGATGCGTTTGCACATACATAACTTTAGCGTGACAAGAAATCCTTAACAAAATTTGATATCAATCTAACCTTAGGCAACAACACAAGTAATCTTATTGTCGGGGTTGTACTTTACATGGTGAACCATTGTTTGCTTTATTGATATAAGTTGTTGGTCTATAAAATACACAATGCATTAATTTGGTGTACTGAACATGCGATGCAATAGGACGATAGAGGAGTCTTATCAACGCTAAATGACAATGCCAAACGATGTGGAGCCACGAGTTAATTATGGTATTTTAAAATTGCACCAAATTTCCCTGCTTTAAACTGGGCCAGCCTAAACAAAAGTCACAGCAAGAAGCATAGCTTTTTACGGTGGGCATGGTTTAAGTTACACGCGAGAAGTACTAACGTTGTGAAAACAATATATAAATATTTGTTTACCGCTACAATATTGCGATTTGAAGCATTTGTAAAAACAATTGTTTGATGAAATCTGCCTACTTCTACTCTTTATAATCTACTATTAATAATATCAATTTAAAAATATGTTGCACGACGGGATTCTTCATTGCGTCCCAGTGCCAGTAAACATTTTATGTGTCCGCATTCAAAGGTGAAATTTATAAGCAGCTGACCAGTGCAGGAAGAGGTTATAAATAAAAATATATAGTAAAATATTTGTTTATTGACGGTGCTAAGCACAGCAAAATAGTTTGTTATTATGTCCAATGTGATTGCTTTGGACGGATAATAATTCTTCAGCCTTCTGGGAGCATTTCCTAAAATATTTCGCTGCACTGATTTACTGCATCTTTCAAATAAATATAGTAGATAATAGTAACAATATGTTCAGAACAGTGTAAAAGATATGTTAAAGTAATAGTCCCAAAGACGGATTCGTCAAAGAGGAACATGCTTCCATGCAGGCTTGTCATTTAAATTGTTGCACCTGCGCTGCTAAATTTGTACTGATCGTGTGCTGGTGTAGCTTTATTTTAGTCTATCTATCACCAAAAATGTAAACGAAAATGCAGAAACGTAGAATAAATAGTATTTCAAAAGGTATTTTAGATAGTTTTGATAAATATCAATTTATTTTATTGATTTACCGCCAAAAGTCGCTCAAGGAATACTTCATCCAATTTTGCGGTGGGATGAGAGTAATATGTGGCTGCTCCAATTATCAACAAGCAAGACATTTATGAAAGGAATCTGTAGGTTTAACTAACAGTTGCTTCAGTTGTCACAAGAAAAATTAGTATTGGCCTAATGCATCCCCAGTAGCCAAGGTGTGTAGGGAATCAGCTTGACTGATATCATAATGCCATCTGTAGTTTTGTGCCGATAATTCCATTTAGAAATGCAATAAATTAGAATTACGTAAATCAGCTCTTTCATACATAATAATTATATTAATGGTGTCAAAGCGAATGTTAAATACAGATTTATTAATTAATCTTGGAACTATAGCATTTCTAGATTGAATTCAGGTGTATGACATACCGTTGTAGCCGCTAATCAGTAGCTTTCTGCCATGACGCAGAAAATTTGGTCCAATTACCTCCTATAATTAATCCAGCTTGCACTGAGCGTTTACACATGTGGCATGGGTGAGCAGGGCAAATAATTCGGCGTCATTACACCCAATGACCTGAGCGTGACAGCGTGCTAGCCAACACAAAAAACAGCGAATACAGCTATCATTCTTGGAAGTTATAGCACGATTACATGCTGATAGACAACAGAAAACTATAGTTTATCGGAAAGTGACGCATACATACCAAATTCTGGATTATCACAGCAATCATCCACAAGTCTACAAGTTCAGCTGTGTAAAAACTCTATTTAAAAGAGCTCAGACACACTGCAGCATCGCGTAGCTGAAGAACCCGGATGAAGATCAACCGTTGGAAAAGTTTGCGCGGAATGATTATCCTAGAAATGTCAATTTTTGTAGTTTAACATCAATAAAACGACCGACGCATGAACGAACATCAGTAACGGGTAAAATGACAATCTTTCTAATATACATCAACGGTGTCTTAGCGATGGCAGCGAGAATGCTACTAGGTTTCGGAACCCGATTTGCTCACAACCTGACAGAAACTATCCGTAACAAGTTGCTCATTGGTAAGGACCGGCTTGGCAAGGTCAAATTAAGTGGTGAGATCAACCAAATAAAGTGCAACAATTGTAACAAATGCTATGCGGGCCAGACAGCAATGCATATTGCCGCATGGTTACATGATCATAGCCTAACCACCCGCCGGCATGAACAGAACTCTCTGATGTCGATACATATGCACGCCGAGATTCATCAGTTTGATTTGGATAATGTAATTATCATAGGCAGGGGAAAATTGTGAAAAGTACGCGAGTTCATCGAGGCTTGGTATTTAGGGAAAACGCAGTCTACAGACACTTGCGTTATGTACCGCCTATGAAGCACTGAGTTTCATATCTATACTGCACCCCATTATTACATTACAAAAGTGCTTCATTGTGGCGGACTCCAGCTAACGGTGCGCAAGTGCTTACTACACGGTCAGCTCAAGTTAACCAGTAGACTCCTTACTTTGGAATCAAGTGTTCTCTAATCACTTGTGTCTGTCAGTGGCCCGCAGGTGAGCCCCCAAGTGAGCATCCGCAAAGCCATAGGCATACGAAACTGAAAGCCACGGTGTACCGCACTCGGGTGGCCACATATATTTCCTTTGAAGTAACACATCGTTGTATCTAACTATAAGTTTGACAGTGGCGTTGCGAGGCTTACATATCTATTATGTGGAAATCACGTGTATCCTTATTTTATACTTGCTGCACCATTTGTTGGGGTTGATTCAGCGTCTCGTACTTCTGCATCAACCTACTCCAAAAGTTGTATCCGCTATTCATTACCGCTCATTACGCTATCCGGATGGCCTTGGAACATTCCGGGATTTCGTTGCCTCTAGTTTTGTGTAACGTAAGCTTAATGCTTGTGAAAATGCCTAATGACTAGTGCATTTGCAAAAAGTACGGTTCAGGACGCAGAGGCAATTTTAACTTGATAGGTAATCTCTTGAAGGATACGATGCATGTCTTTGTGACACGGCGCGTTGTAACAAGTATTGATAAGGCCTTTGGCAAATTGGTTGTTATTGATATCATGCAGTAGTCGTAACCACCGCGCACATATATCCAGTATAACTGAAAATTAGGTCAGAGTATCTAAATAATCCATCAGCATTCACCGCGCTGAGCATGTGCAGATTTCGTCTCAGATTGTTCGGCACCGTATACAGCGCACGGTTACCACTTGCTGTACTCCCTCTGGTACAAGCTCAGAACAGGGTAAACGTCGTCCCAGTTATACATACTGCTCCCAAACCTACTGGTTCTAAGCTCATCTAAGTTCACCGTATGGCCTAGTATTCGCTCGAAATACGGAAGTGGACGAAACAAGGTTTCACCTGCCCGAATAGCCATTTACATCACCATATTTCTACTTTTCCTGGATTATTTTCTTTACCCGTCCCTCGATTCAAACTAACCTTAATCGGTATTGTTACACCCTTAGCACCATCTATGGTTTTCATTTGCATGTTGACATTTGCCGAGCGTTCCACACATTAGACACAGTTGCTGCTGCTGAGGGATATCTCGGCCGAGACGGTGGAAGAATCTTATTTTAAAACTCGTTTATCCTTGTTTGGCACTCCTTCTAATATCGCCATGGTTAGAGGAGTAAACTTTAATGCTGCACTGTTTCGCGACCTTAACCGCATGCTAGGTTGTTTTCGTTTACCCACAACAGCATATCATTCGGCTACTTACGTTACAGTACAGCGCTTTTACAGCGAAGTCCAGGCCGCTTCCACTGCGACACAATGGAATATGCAGTGGTCGGAACGTTAACCTATCATCCTCCACGGTATCCGCAAAAATTGAAAGCTTGCTTTCACGTAGAATTTTCTAGTACGACACCAATAATTCCTCGAGTATTAATACTAGATTCCAGGATCACCGACGAATTCGGGCTCATGTCATGTGGTGTACTACGGAAACAATACTTTATCTTCATTCGTCAAGCTCCACCGCGATTTCATTATCAAGACCAGCAACTACACCCCGAATTGCAGACTTGCCCCGTCGTTTTCGTACACATTGATGCTGTTTGGAATCAGCGACACTGCCTTTAGAAAGCTAATCAAAATGCAACACTAGTAAACAAACTTATTCCTTACTGGACAGGTATGCTATTTATCAGTATGATCGCCTGGAAACAGCCTGCGGATAGTAGCGTGCATAGAACAAGGCTGGCCCCCAGAGTAAATTTATTTTATGCAAGCCGTGATTTCTCTCTCCAGCTTAAGTTATATATCTTGTTAGATAGCATGTAAACAAATTAAAAACTGGTGATTATTTGCATTGCTGATCTTCCCATTGTCTTTCTCAGATTTAACGGTGACTTGTTTTCTTCCGGTTAGTTGTTTCCTTCGCAATATTAATACAACCTTTTAACATTCATGATAAGCCGAGTTTTTCCCAATCAACTTATAACTTATCATCTTCTTGATGCCATTTTATCATTGTGTATATACTTTATACAGCTTCAAGCGATCGTCGCGTAGTATAAGTGTGGTTATATTTAGACAAACATATTCACATTATCCTTCCAAAATTTTTATTCCACTAGTCCGTGGCTACACACGCGCATTGCATTTTTGATGATAACTTTGCGCCAGAATTGTTATTATTGCTGATACCAAGGGGTTTTTGACCAGGACAACGGTTGTCTATATTAACTAATTTGAATATACTTACGCACTATGGATTAGCTCATTATTTTCATGAGACACGTATTCTCCGGTAAACAAGATTTTATTAGGTTCGTAGATTTCGGCATGCACTCGTCAGACGCAATGCAAATAGGAGCAACATACGGGCCCTATTTGATTTAAGCGACGAACTGATAGAAGGCTATTCAGTTTATCACGCTCTAGTTTGAGATTTTGTGTCGTGGTTCATGCACATAATACACATTGCTAACTTACTCAGCATTTAATATCTTACCCCTATTTTTCTACTGCGCCATTATGAGGATCAACCAACCTAATGACTTGGAGCAGATGAAATCCACCGAAATAATCTACGTATAACGGTCAACGGCTGAATGCGCTGTATTTTCTTGACTGGATTCGGTAACCAAGTTTAGCCCATATTTCTAAATGTAAAAGTCGTTTTAAAAACACCGCGACGTGAAGGATTTGACGCGCCACCGAATAATATCACAGCTTACAAATTAACAATGGCAATTTGATCATCGCCAACATCTCACTGTTTTTGGTAGCATTATTATAGGGATAATTCCCTACCCACAATTTCCGTCACCAGTTTCACCCTTTCAGTTATAATCACTACCTGTCTTATGCATGACCCCAAACATTCTTAACATCACTATCGAAGTTGTTCTTAACAGTTATTTCCCTTCCGAACCTAGTACACATTGCATGCAACGCTACGGATTTATTGTGAAAAATTGCTTTAAAAACTTGATCATACCTGAAAACATGTGCCTCGATTCACTGGAGAATTACTGTTTATTTATTATTTATTACTTTTTGTCCAACGGATGTTGTCTAACGGATGCCTATACATGAAGGCACTTGGCAAGTAATCAAAATTAATAGATTCGCTTACCATACAATTTTTGAGACTGATAATCGCTTTTTGGTAGCAAGTAGAAATGGCATTTAGGCAGTCGCGTTGCCGACTTACCATCAAAATTTATAAGGACATTTCGCCCTGCAACCTTGACACAAGCACCTTGCAGAAATGTTTCCTCAATTGCATAAAACCTGATTATTAGAAAGCTATGTTTTGTGTGCCGTCAGTAACCAAAATGTGTTTGGAGGAAACAACTTCAATTTTACGCATATTAAATTCATGCGCTAAACAATATGGACTGAAAATATCGTGGCAATTTTAAATAGGGCGTTTTTACGGGCTGTAGATATTAATAATACAGGAATACGACGTTGTGATCAGAGAAATAATAGTCGTCTATTGGATAACCTTTGTGATACAAACTAAGCTGTTCCTTTTTAGGCAAATATTATTTATCGCATAAATATCGCATTTGCTCGTCGTTTCGTAGACATGTGAAACATAATTAAAGAAACTTCTGTTAAATGTATTATTTCAAATAAATTGGAAATATGCCTCCAGAAGTAGTGAGATAAGTCCGTGTTATATCATAAAGTTCATGCGTTCATTAAAGCTGTGGGGAATACTACGAATACAATATAGTTTGACTAATCATGACTATGTTTTAAGCTTATATATAACAAACATAATGAGTCAAACTGGTAGTGTCTGAAAAATAAGATACCGGTGTTAGGCATGCTTTTCAAAAGAGGTTGAAGCCACCAGAGGAATAAGACGAAATTTAATATGATCATCCCAGCTCAAAAACTGTGCAAACTAATGTATATGGGTAAGAATTAAGTTACAAAAAATGGGAGTGCATGTAAGCATTGATGATAAATGCGGAGGAAAATTTGTGTTAGTTAAAATGCTCCTTGCCAAAACGTTCGCAGTCCGACATACGACGGGTTGTTGTGGTGTGTGCACATCAAGCATGTATTGCTGTAGAAAGCTAACGGACAGTATTTCCAACGTATACACAAATTAATATATGAATTTAAACATAGAACCTACATGTATAAATTTAGACAATTTAAAAAATGCACTACTATACAGAGAGGCGCGTTACTGTTCCTGTATTTTACACGTTTACAAATGTAGAACTAGTTTTGATACGTGCAATCATGTGAAAGGATTAAACAGTTTTTCAGAAACTTTAGAAAATGTTAAACAAATGTGAAATATAGCATTAACTCTGAAGTCCCGAGCTTCCATACCTATTAGCTTACAATGAAATCCAGATGTTTACAGACGATTATTAAATTTGCCTGATAAGGGACCTTGTCCCAAACAACGAAGGACAGCTTGAGCAAACAAATTTAGCATGTATTAGCTTTGGATAGACATATCTGATCTTAATCTGATGGACCGAAAATACTGCTAACTCAAACCAAAGTTACATTTGTACCATGCAAAAACTATCCATGAATCTGGTTTGCGTTATTGTGGTTTCTGTAACGGTTCATCTTCTAACACCTTCAGAACGATGGACCGGATCTTCTCATTATCTTTTATCAACACTACAGGAAATTAGTGATATATGTCACCGGTCAAAGTATCAAGTAACGAAAAAGTCTAGATGGAGTAGTCAAGTTGAAGCTGTAAATGATGTGGTGCTGATAAACTGAGAACTCTCAACTAGCTGAAGCATTTTACAGAATAATAACAGCAGATAGAAGAAAAATCGCATGTTTAATTCTCGCATCGTTATTGTCACTTCCATTTATTTTTTCTGAGATTTTGGAGATCTGTTCTCGTAGAACCAAAGAATACACTGTTATATACCAGCAAATGGATAGATCGGAAACAAATCACTGTTATTTAAACTACTTTAATATTTACGTGCTTCAGAATAGGGAGAATCTTTGAAAATACAGTGGATGAATCCATAATCAATAACATGAATTGGCAATTAGCTTGATGTGTCGAATTCACTAAAAGAAATGACTAGACTGAGAAACATCGTCTGATATATTGCCGCGGTTTCATGCTGAGTATAAAAGGGAAATATTGTCTTTCGCCGACTGTTTGACTGACGAAATATCGTAGGTTTTAGCAGACTAATGACTACGCAAATGTAATTATAGTGCGCCGTTAACACTCCTTTATTTAAACCAGCTTTATCCACCCAATGAAGTAGTATAAGGTATACAAACTAAAATTTCTTGAAAAGGGGAAGGTTTAAGTAATTTGTGAATGTTCAGTTAGCGATAAAATTATCAGACTTCCTGAACATTTGAGATTTACAAGGCTTTAAGAACTCGTTCCCAAAACGCAAAAATTTTAACATACTAATTGCTATCAAGAATAAACCGGATAGTGTCACGGATTGGTAGTTCACTCTGTAAAAACGAAATCTCTTGATGAATTGCTATTTGCAAGTATTCTCCGAACTATGACCTCAAGTATTACACGAAATGTGCACCAGGAACTTTGTACACAAATACTGCAAACAGTAAATTACCTGCATTTAGGTAGCAAGCTACAACTAGGTGTTTGTTTGTTGTTTTATTACAAGAAATATTGGATGGCAATTCTCATTGGTACAGTTTTGCGTATTTACAACTGCCTTGAGCGGCAGCAATTTTACGTCCGTCAAGGATATAAAACAGTAGTTGGTAGGCCACTGACACAAAGTATTTATATGATCGGCTGAGATTTTTATAGTTAGAGATCCACTTTCAACTCATTGGACGACATTGCGCGTTGGGTGCTTACGTCCATTGAAAAATAATCAAATATGCGTGAAGGTTTTCTCGAATAAAATAATGAATGCGGCATGCAAGCCATAAGCTTTTTTTCAAAGATTTATATGTTGCCGATATTCAATCATTCACTGTTCAATTGCTGAGATATTAGTTTAGTTGAGGTACCCTATTTAAACTACCTGGGATTAACATTCCTTTGGCTCATCACAACAACTTGTTGTTCCAGGGGCCACTCTCAAACGGCTTAACATTCCAACCAAAGTCAATTTTTTACCTGCCCCTAATGAAGCCATAATGCTGAAAGATGCAGAGGATGTGGACTTGGGTATAAAACGTCCGTCCATATTCCGAACGAATAATACACATAATTATCTGAACAAATTTGCATTGTGCTCTAAAGTTCATATGTTGTCTCTAAACGTAATATAATAAATAACTTCCATTTGCTAAATAAAGCCTCTCTTTATCAGCAACCTATCCTTGATTGCCTTGTATTTCACAAAATTGTGAAATATTTACTTCAATCTTAAAAAAAGTATATTGGTGTCACAATCAGCCGTTTTCTTGATCATTCCACCTGAAGGAAGTTTACACAAGCAAAACGAGGCATACATTATACGCTGTTCGCTTGCGATAAGTTTCTGTCCTTGCTGTCAAATATTGTTATGTACCACAGCATGTGCCTTAATGCACTGTAAGCATTCAAAATTTTCCAGTTTCCTAAACAAGCATACCAAATTCTAAAGACATATTTGATACAACTGTCTCGATGTAATTACTTGGAAAGCCGGTATCTGTTGATATTATTCTGTCTACGCAAACCAGTTCATTCAAAATACTTGCTTCAAAAACGCACACGGCGGTGCAATGTCTGACGTTACCTCTTTAATTAACCATATAATGGTATACATCCATTTCTGCACTACATTTCGCTGACCGCTTATCCTTGCAATCAGAAAACAGTTGTTCGGGAGCGTATGCGCTTTATTGCTTTTTAACCGTATTGCTGCTCAGGACATTTATCAAAATTATTGATACATTTAATGTTTAATGTTTTACTTTGTTACAATGTTAGATATTTAGCCTTTTATTTGCATAAAACTCGTTGAATTGGGTTGAAATGCACAGTTATTTTATCGCTTACCAAGGTAACTGCATGCGTAGCCCACAAATGGACAAATGTATGAACCGTGAAGCTGTGGCACTATCTATTAGTCCAATATTCCGAATACACGCATCAGGAGCCCACGAGTTGAATGTCCATACCTGACGCGGTTTTAGTCTGATACGAAAATCTAAAGTCTGCTTGGGCAGATACTCCTTGGAAAGACGCTATTTTCAGACTAACTGTTAAGTAACCAGTATCAAGCAAGCCGCCAAAATCTTTGGTGTAATCAAAAACGGGGTCCGTAAAACCTTGCAAATATTATCGGTCGCCAGCTCAAAGGAACTCAATAGATAATAAACAGCAACAGAAATTGAGAACCTGGATTAAAGTCTAACTTCTAGACATCATCAGTGTGATTGCTTGTAAGCATTTTGAAGATCATCATCTAACGAAGCCCGAAAGTACCTGCTAATTTCTGACAGTTTGGATTCCGTTTTGAGGCAATTGTTTTTTTGGATGATTTCCAACTATTGGGATTGCAACAATAATTAACCAAGGATTAAAGCTTTCAATCAGAGATTTGTTGAAACATTCGCGGATGTCTTCAGAGGGATTAATGGTAGGGCATCCGGTCCACTAGCTATATTTAGCCACAGCTTGTAAGCACATTGTAAACGTTTATGGAATCAAATGAAGTGGGAAATTAATTTTCGGTAATATAATATTGTTGGTGTGTTCTTGGACAAGCAGCATACGCAGCATTTATGTATTTTATCCTTCTTGATGATCTCTTTGAAAGAACCTTTTACGAAGTGATTTCCTGGAAATATCCACAGGTTATATCAAACTTTTTACATAAATGATCCGAATTTACAAAGATAATAACCCATTTTTTCCGCTTATATACATTTAGCTTACGTTTTCAAGCACTTTCTTTATTCCTCCTTATTTACTCAAGGAGTCGAGTGAAAATCTGTCTTTTCTCAAACAAATTGCCTCCATTGGACAACACAGATACTTGCATTATTCCAAATATTCAACGTTTGGAAAGATTGAATAATCGGTTGCTTTAAATTTTGTGGTTATCTCCAATGTATTAGCTTATTTATACAGTAAAATGTGGTACTATTAAGTGCAAAAAATATGCCTTACTTTTTTACATGGGGCGTAACTTCTCAATGCAAGGTTAGGAAGTACCAAGATATGCAAGCTTTTGCTAGGAAATAGTTCATGTTTGTTACTAAAAAATTAAGTTTGAATGCGCCTCAATTCCGGTTAAAAATTTCACTAGAATGGCTAAACCCATGGTGTTAATGCCGGTTGTCTTTTCTATTGAAGTCGCCCGCGAGAATACAGTTGTAACGTTCTAGCACTGTTTGAAGCTGGATAAACGTCCTGAAATAGGGAGTTAGGAAACCGCAGAGCAAAGTTCGGTTATTCTCCTATGGTTGGCATGTTACTTGTTTTGTTGAGTACTATGAGGGTTTGAAACTTTTTCATAAATCATGTTAGTATAAGTGAAGACACTTCCAAATTTATATCCGGGGTTTCTTGTGCACTCGGACCTAAAGTGATGTTAGCCACTGAGAATAATTAATTAACTACGAATGCCGAAATGCAATCATGTATCTCTCAGAATAACTATATCTGGATTATGGATACCCTTCGATTCAAAATGTTAGTGGTAACACATTTTTGCTCCAGGTGCCGATATTTGGATGGACAACATCAGCGTAATTTGCGCATTGTTAACGCAACAATGTCGGAGTGTTGCTAACTTTCCATAACTAGGTTCATTCGGTTTCCCATGAATTCCGGGATAATAAATTTGAAAGGGCTCCTCGTCATTTTCGGAACTCAACAGGAAGCAATAGCCTGACATTGTCACGGACAAAAAAGAAATCTTCTACCAAGTATGAACACAATGATATTTATGGAATTTATTTACTTAAAAATGAGAAACCTATTTCCAATGAACACCAAGATTACGCAGTAAAGTTAAATCATATTTCAGTGCTAAATACAACAGCAGAATTGGAAGGCAACACCTATTGAACAGACGCCGCTCATGCATTTGCAGTTACTAAAAAATGACAAAATATTGGATATTTAATGCGCATGTCAACCGTGGTGGTTATAACTTTAGATAATCTGAAAAGCCCTATTTACGGTGGCAAACAGCCATAGTTTCCCTTACAGATATGCATCAGGTCTTTCTCAGAATACCGCAAGGTAGTCGCTTCCAAATAGTCGTCAGTTCAAGATAACCGAAACCTTCATGTATGGTTCAAATCCTCCTTCCCAGGTGGCATATTTTGCAAACAATGAAAAGTAACTCAAAGCAACTGAGAAAGCACACCAATGATTAGCTACTTTATGTGAGTTTATTGTTTCCTATAAAAACGTAAGTTTTTCAGACTGCATATGTTTTTGGAGAAAGTGGATAGGTAGAAGTTAAGGGTTACGGAACGTGATCACAAATCTTTTAAATCTATGTTAGCTGTCATGATACATTTTTTGATACTGACAGAAAAGAGATTATCGTGAGCATGCAGTAGCTAAGCTCTAAATGGATCAGCAAGTTTTGTCCTTATAATATACTGCTCTGATTACTCAGCTAATTATGAAGTTAATGCTGAATATAATATTTTCTGCTAAGCTACGATGTATCCTTTTAGAAAGTACAGAAACCAGTTTGTTAAAACTACATTAAGGAAGCTGTGAAAGTAGTATCATTCGCAGCTTTGCAATGGTATATTCTATCATTGCACAAAAATGTCATTGATGTTACCGGAAATTAAGCCAATTGTTATCCGTTTATCTTAATCGAATGCGCTTCACAAGGAATTACCATATTTGGATTAAGTGTTATTATCACACAGGAGATATAAAACGCACATATTTTCCTAGGTTTCAAAATATCTGATGAAAGCCATACTCATTCGTTCTATCCGAAATCCATGAAATTTTACCTGACCGTGATGAGTTACTACTTACAAATTTTGTGAAAAACTAAAACAGTGGCTCTGCTACCACACATTATTCAGCTGAATTAATGAAAAATATTTAGAATATTTTATTGTATTACACGTCGAGGAGCATGAACTGGGAATTATTTGCATCAAGGAAATATTTTTCGAAAACAACTTATAAATTCAAAAGTATATATGAAATCAAACTTTATCTACTCACATTCAGATATGCTATTTGTTCCATCACCTAACTCGTACGTTAGTGACTATCGTATAAATTATGTGTTAGAAATGTAATTTATATATTTTGAATGGATTTTATTGATTACGACTGCATATATGGCATATCTTACTTTTGATGCAGTTGTGGTTAAACGCACAATAGATAATGAATCCATTTGCTGATGCGTAGTCATAAATGTATTCCCAATATTGGTCACAAAATATTGCCACATCACGGCCGATGGTAGATAATTCATGATACCTGGGGCCAATCACTGTTTTTTACACAGACAGTTATTTTCAAGAAGGCGGATGGATGGCTAAGCAAAAATTGCAGTTTGTTTTCGAAACTTGTTGTTCAGCTATTGTCCTCATGTCTGCGTATCACAATCAGTTGACTGTTTGATCACGCTCCTAGTGTCCATCGACTCGATACCATGGGCAGGACAATGAGTGCGCACCATAAATGAGACGCAAGAAGACAAAGCGGTCACTAAGTGCATTTCCGGATTGAAGGTTAAAAATATGGATTGTTATATAATAGCGATGAATTAAATACATCACAACAAAACACTACCTATATGAACTATAATTTACAACGGATACGTTCATCTTTATTTAGAATATTGTTTGCTCTCGCTGTTTAATTCCAGTTTGTCAGCATATTTTGGACAACGTGAAGGTAGAAGATTTCGAAGTGAACTAGTGACTTCATTTTATTTGCCTCTGCGATGAATACATTTTATACACGTGAACAAATGCGTGGGAAACAGAGAGCAAACGACGGTCTAGCAATTTCGAGAGCGAAGGCGTGTAGGCGTGTCTAAAGCCGACACCTTGTTTTTGTACATTTCGGCACAAAGTTGCTCAAAAGACTTGGAAACGCCTAATGAATTATCCTGAAACAATTAAGAAAGGATAATTCAACCGGAACTGTGCTAACAAAAGGCACTGATTCAGTCAGTTGTCTAGGCAGTGGACGTGAGAAAAACCTGGATATCGGTAATTTTGATCACAGGCGAAACTGAGATGTCACCCCATCGGTGGGAATTAGTATGCTGCCGTGATTGTGCTTTTTGTCACTATTAACTGAAAAGTCACTTTGACTGAAAAGTAAATCGGTCAGAATTTACTTAATACCAGCCTATCTTTAAATGCTTATTGAAAATATATATCCAATTTAATATCTGTAACGATTTATTGAGACTTGTTGAAAGCAAATAGGTTCCATTAATGAAACTCTCTCAGTAAATTTGTTAGCAAAAGTAAATAATTACATGTGGATGCGGCACGCACATTACCATACGTGTAAAGTAAAACGTAATTTTACATATGTTTAGAAAGATATTGATAACAATGTAACAAGCAATGTTTTAATACAATAGTATATCTTTATACAGGCGATTCTAAACAAAGGCTATATATGTTGTACTAAGCTAATTCGAACATCGCATTTTGTAGAGCAGTATTAATTATCTAATGTTGATTGTCGGTAATTCTTATTCCGTGCAAATCTTGGCATGGTTGGCTTAGTATTTTTGCTGAACTAATAATGATTTCCAGAATGAGCAAATCCATTACTCACTGCTGTAATTCTACACATGTATCATAACTTCATTATATACTGCATTTAAATTTACTGAAACGTTTCCATTGTTTGAAGCTGAATGCTTAAATATCAACAACTATCTTATAGTTTTTTTTGCCTTGCACAACAAGCGTTAATGAATGATCGGCTTTTTATCTTCCTTTATATTTTTACACAGCCAAGAAAAGAGAACATTATGTTTTACGTATTTTTTCCTAGAGCTTTTTCTTGATTGCAACCTGTAGGCTTTTATCTTCCGTAATATTATTATGATAATAAATATTTCTTGCGCCAGTTGGTTTATTCAATTCCAGTATGCATATATTTCTTTTGTCAGTGCATTACTTGTATATAGCTTAATTCAATAATGTCACGTCATTCCATTGCTAGTGAGAGTTTGTTGGTTAATACCGAAGTTTATTCAGAACAATATGCTCAATATCTAAAGGCAATTTGTAAAAATTGGATAAAGATTTTGATGGTTTGCTAGTATTACCAGCACTAAATAAATAAGCTACAGGCCTTTTTAGATATAGATAAAAAGCAACTGTGCGTCAGTTTTTCCAGCGTATTCGTCATAAGCAGAATTTGTGTATTCTAATGTAATACTTTGGAGGTACCTTATATGCGATAAAGTCAAATAGTTCATATGACCAACTAGCCATTTGCCAAGTCTCGTACCTCACCATAGAACTCTGACAATAATGGATTAAGCATACATTGCAATTTTTCCTATATTGAACAGAAAAAGTTATTAAATAATCTGCAAATGCTAGGCTAGGTCGCATTTTATGTGGTGCCACAGAAAAATGGCAATGGTCAAGAATATCCATCAACGAATCTATATAATGGAAATGAACTGGTTATTAACACTTATCATTAACAATAAAAGCGTAAATATTTTATTCAAGTCTATGCATGCAAACAAATAAATGAATGATAAGGATCCTCAAATGTTTATTACCAAAGAAATTCGCGGAAGTTATACGACCCGGTTATAACTGTCTTAAACAAATAGCGACTGGTGAAATATTCATTAGACCCACACGTCTAGGAAATTTATAAATGTTTTGAACCTTGGTGCAAATTTCTTTCTGAACAATTGAATAAATCAGATCTAAATTTTTAATAGGTCCATCGAATCCAGTGCTTAATATTATATTCAAGTTAACATTTAACGGCAAGAAAAAATGTTTATGTTTACAAATACGGAACAAACACCGAATATATTACAAATAGTTTTCATAAAGCAACGTCACGCTGTTATATTTACAGATAAAAGGCAATATGTTACATAAAATACTGATCACCAAATTCTAGCAAAATCAAAATTATATGCAAGATAATTTGTAATGCCAACATGTGAACGATAAACGTATTGCAGTCCAAATTGTATCTGACAATTTTAAAAGGAAATGGATTTCACTGCAGCAACATTTTTGTACTGATATTAGAAATATGCTTTGCATCTTAGCATTTAAATTTTTCTACTACGCAACTTATTTTATCAGGCAAAACAACATATTTAATTTAGTTTAAAATTAACTCGTTAATAAGACACATATGAGGAAAAAGCGCGATGCGCTTTTTACAGCTTAATTTACGATCAATGAGGAGGAATATATGATATACACAAAAAGGTTAAGTTTAAAATCGTTGAATGTTACTAGGAATACACACGTTGATTTTCCACATGATCACGCATACTTAAAACTTACTTTACTTATACTCTAGGAACTGATTGATTTTGCGCACAGTCAACCATCAAGCATCTTCCTTTCCAGAAGGCTTTTTAAACGGATTCGATCGAACAACCTGATATTTAGTTTTGTTTTAACCAATCACTATATAATAGAATTTGCCTGACAAAACCGATGTATTTTACAATAGATATATCAGCGTAACTCCAGCCACCAAGAGATATCAACTCAGTACATGAATCGGTTAATTGATTAGCTGATTGGGACTGCAGCTAAAACTGGACACACACGGTATTTATGTGTTGGTTAGGCTTTCTAACAAACTATGTCAGTGCTGGTCAAAATTAATAAAATTATTTTAAACCGAACGGTTAGGACTCGTACGTGCAAGGCACAACTTGAGGCTTCTGAATAAAATGAAACAAGTCGTATTTAACAATTCATGCGGTTTGCGAACAGGTAAAGGTTAAGAGTAAGTAAATAACATAAATGAGGTAACTTTAGTAGAACATCAATTTGATATTTAGTTATTTAAAATATAAGTGATGTTTCAATATGTATGAAAATTAATAAGACTACTCGTCAATCCGCCACCCGTTAGCTGCTTCTACGCAGCGAAATCCCCGAGAATATTTCACACCCTTTCACGCTCAATATTGCATTGCGTGGTCCGATGAATTACCGTTTGTCATGATGTATTTGTCACCTATTTTTGGAATATATTTTGCATACACATCAAATCTGTTGTTGCCTTCAGTACGAAAAATCAATCGTTTTGTATTGAGACAACAAGTTCTATTTAAATTGTTTAATTGACACTAGCTTTCCTTGTACATATTTATTATGCATAACTGTGAACTAAGAATTCTCGACGTCATACTCGATACCAGTCGTGATATAAGTAAGTATGGAAGACGATTTAATATGAATAATTATAAGACAATAATATAATAGTTATTTTAAAACTTATGGAGACATGATTTCGAATACATCAACCCGTCGTCTTTGCCATTTTCAATATACACTTGTCATTATAGTCAAGCAGGCATTCCGTTATCGCTAGCGATGATACCGGAGGGAGATACACCAAATAACAAAATGCTGCACTAAACGTCATATTACAACCGTGTTGCATGCAGCGACAAATAACTAAAATTAATCTCCAAAGCAAGGAGCTATGGTAAAGTAACTTTGCCTAATGTATAAATAGTAAATTACACTGAGATTCTTAAAGATAGACAATATTTTCAAGTTGTGTACTTATAATCCAAAAAGCATACTAAAGCTAGATTGTGTATGTTTAATGAGGACGCATATTAACGTTTACTATAAATGAGAACTACCAACCACATTTTAATAAAGGATCGATAGTAAACGGTGATGTCACTACTCTCAGCTTGATAATTTACACAAAACAAAATATTTTGCCAAATATGTGCAGCATTCGCAGCTAGTTTCAATCAAGTATTTCAGATCGCATTTAAAAAATATTTGCTTACTTGAGGAAATCTAATTTTATATTTATATTTTACAGTATAACGTGTATGGGCAGGAGAAAGAATAATTTGTCAACGGTTTCTCTACAAATTATACCTACTCAGAGTGTAGCATGTTAGCAACTGCAATTCTATTCTTAACATTTTAATCCACAATGGTGCTTGAAAAACGTACACTTGTTAAAAGTAAATGAAATAATCCGCCGAAACCTGTTTCCGGTGCGGTTTATGTCAAAATGAAAGGACGTCTGTTAAAGCTGCTCGGAGCAATGTAACGGAAGTACAATGACATATCTTTTCGCTAAAACCAGCACAGCATGATTAAAAATGGCGCCGGACAATTACAAGCAAAATTCCCACTAAGTTCGAATGACATGCATAAGAAAATGCTGCATAAAAATTGCAAAAGCCAAAATGGACCTTACCCAAACACCATGGAAGAATATTCACTGACATATTTAATTCGGTTTCTTTTACGCAGTGCAAATTGATGTTACCATTTTAAATATATACGCCAATAAAATACATTTTGAGGAAAACTATTGTAGTATGATCAACCAAAATGCAATCCTATTCTATTGTAAGTTACGTTGCTTTTCCGAAGTTTCAAGTTACTAAATTCTAGCGCATGAGCTTGTGTTCTTTGCGTACTGCGCTTTTTTAAATTAAGCAAACGCGGAGTTTCGTGCGTTTATGCGAAATAAGGGTTGCCTAACTCCATATTATAAATATCGTGTTCCGTGTTCATAAAAATAAGCTTTGTAATAGTTTAAAGATTTTATTCCAAAATCGCATGATTAAAGTATCTGCATGTCCCTGTAGTGTTTGTTCACTGCGAGACACTGTGTTAACTGGGTAGCTAAATTTACGGAAAGAGTTAAGAATAAGTTACTTGAACCTTTTTATTTGCATATAAATACGCCAATGGTATTTTAACTAATAATTAAAGAATTTATACTTGATGCATGGGTTTTGTCTCAGTTTAAAAAACGTTTTTCTCGCTAGCATATATAAAGCTGCATTAGACGCTCTTAACTAAATAAAAGAAATATCGATGAAGCAGTAAACTGTCACATATGTGAATAGTAGCCCTGCCTAGTTTAAGTTCAACATGGTCAGATGAATATGCTGTATAAATACAATAGTGGTATAGAGAAGAACTATTAATTCCGATGACGTATGTTAAAGGAATCACTGATGGATTGAAGCTCAGTCCCCACAAAAATAATTTTACACTATATTGGACAATTTGTTATAATGTGCGAATGTTTATTTAATCAACAAAATATATTATAAATTAATATGTTTAAGCAAGAACATTCATTGCAAGTTCATCAGCAGTTTCATCAGCAGTAAAAGCCAAAGCCACAAAATGCAATGATGTTTCAAGTATTGGGAAATCTATTTGTTAATTTTGTTTACGCTTTTGAAATGGACATAATGCTATCTATTATTTTCAGTTGAGTAAGGACATGGGTAACTCTACTTTGAATATATTACGCCAACTGTCCAATCCTATATAGTAAGAAATCATTTTATAGCATTCTTTCAACAGAGGCAACTAAATGTATATTGCTGCATAGTTTCACTTACAAAAATGTTTACTTAAACTTTCGTGCCAGTTTAACGGCTAGAAAATTAGGACCATCATATACACATTAGCAGCCCAATTTCCATTCAGGTGATAAGCAAATTTAAATAATTTATTATAATATTATTTGAACGTATTCGGTAATTAATGCTGGATCGTAAACGTTCAATGACATACAAAGTTTATGGAAATTAATATTACACGTACAACAAAAGTCAGCTTTTTAAGATGAAATCAAGCTGACTGCCACCTACTGAGTTATTACAGCCAGTTCACCAACAGGTTTGTAAAATACAGGAGGATAATTTAAAAATAATTTACCAGAGAAAGATATTGTATAGAAATGAGATCGACAACTCAGTAAAGATGACACCATATAAATTGAGAAATAAATAATTTGCATCAACAAAATTGCTAAACGATACATGTAACAAGTACTTAGTATTCAAAAAACTACCACATATATCTATATCTAGGTATATGTAGATCAATATCGGATTACTAAATATTAAGCCTTATTTGTTGGGACAACTTTGATTTAGCTGACATAGGATTGCGAAACTTTTGCCACTACGACTGTTGAAATTTAGCAATTTCCATGCTTAGTGTGTAAGAATATGTTGCAAAGAAATTTTCCTTTAATAACGACTTAGCAATTTAGAAGAGTTTCAAGCTTCTGTGTATCACGCTTGGGTGAAAATTTAGTAAATTAAAGCGAATAATTTGTGCCTTTTTATCGCGCATAGCTACCGTAAGACACAAAGATTATTCAATCATTCCCAAATGTTTTTGCATATAACAATTTCTTAGTTTACTAATACTATTTGTTTCGTCTGCATATAAAGAGATGCTCTAGATAAAATATATATTTCCTTCAATGAGAATTTAAAAAGTTTTTGCTGTTTGAAGCAGTTACTTGTTTTTGAAATTTTGTGCAGGTTAAATGTTCTACCTTAGAAAGCAAATAAATATAATTACTTTTAATTACTTTAATCAAAAATATTAAATCATAGTAACATATGTGATTTTACAATTGCATTAAATTAATTTAGGTACTTATACTCTGATCTTTCAAAAATATATGGAATTTTACACCTCTACATTTTACCTACAATGCTTATTACTTTACGCTCTTAACTTTTCTTGTTTTGCTTTAAAGCACGAGGGTCTAGCTTTCTGATCACTGATTTCAATACATATGTCAGTTATTTGAGGCAAAATATTATTGCAGTCTCAAAGGATCAAGTGTCGTATGAGGCCTTCGCAAACGCTTCTGCAACACTTTACTAATGGAAACATGATAGTGAATTCCGACCTGCTGAAGAAATCTTATTCACCGTGGGCAATTTTATTGTTGATGTGTGCACTACTTTTATGCAAACGTTAACTACAAATCTTTTAATTCGAAAGTTTTCACTGTTCTTTAACTTGAAGCATTTATTGACCAATTATGAGCGCATAAGCACAGGTTGTACAAAGGTACAAAGCAATTCAAGGCAGCAGCTATAGAAAACGTAGTGTAGTGGTTTTATTGCCATCCACCATATTCGGCTGAAAAAGACTTTCCAGATTACTGTTCACCGTTTTGGAATAAGCACATGGGAAGTGATTCAGCTGAATCCACTCAGTACGCTTTGATACCAGGAGAGTATTATTTTGAGTATAGCACAGCATAATGTTCCCCAGCTTGCGCATATTGAAGGCTGAAATTCACGCTTACAATTTTGTTTTATTTTCTCAACATAACATTGCTAGTAGTTTATTTCGCAGAAACATGTTAGACTCTTTTTATTCCGATGACACTGCTGATCACAATAGACATATGTATACATTTTGTAAACATTAACTAAACCAAAACTTGTTTCTTTCCGATGTGTCCTAAAACATTGGTGAAAATACGCCGGCCTTGTGGTATATACTGGTCTGTTTTGTTCTAAACATATTATGTCGCATCGTGTTAAGCTTCAGCAAACGTTTTGAAGCGACGCCAGTCACCTGAAAACTATAGCGTCTGCAAATACGTTGGAATTTCCTTTGTAAACAAAGGTTGACAAGCAAACTCATTACATAGTCCACCAATTTATCCACCAAGGCAGAACGCGATTTATCAATATATTATACGTAATTAACAGCTGGTAACAAAAAAATTAGCAAACAGAAACGCACAATAGTATAGAGAAAGCGCGTATATTTAAACATTGAGTTATTTCGCGTTGTACTACTTTTTGGGTGGCAGTTGTAGACTTGCTTTAAATTCCCGAAAAGTGTAAATACATTTGTAGTATGGTAAACTGTTTAGATATATAAATTGAGAACCGCTAAAAGAGCTTAAACGAAAACTTCCGTCGCTTATAAAATCCAAAAACGGCAGAAGAATGCAGCAAGATCTCCAACAAAATTTAATTTCTATCAGCTAAGACAACGAAAGCATTAACAATTTTCGCTACTTCACACGATGATATCAAATATTTCTAAAAACAATAAATAAAAGTTAACTAAACAAAAACTGAAATGCGCTTTTATATAGATATAGATATATATATATATATAGAAAGGGAGAGACCGAGAGAAAGAAACGGAAATCAACACATCACAAATTCTTTTACTAAGGCTCAAAAAGAAACGTTATAATTAGGATCAATTAGCAAACCAATTGCTTTTGTTAAAGGTTATTGTGCACATAAAACAGATACCTAACGACATGGAAGTAAACGCGAGCAAACCTTTTATAAGCTCTCTCCAAAACAATATGCGATAATACGGTTGAAAAATAAGTGTAATTAATGAAAATGAAAAAAAATTTTCTTCAAAATATTTCATGCATAACCATAGGAAAAGAAACTGTTTTCACAAAATGCATATTATCCGAAAAGCAAATATTGGGTCACCTTTCTCCATTTCATTAAGAAAGAGAGAAGACGGAGATTGCGATATGTCAACATTACGATTGCTATCCTCAGCCGCAAAAACAACACGATCAGAAAAACACAATGGATTATATACATAGGAAAAAAGGCAATACCAATCAAAATGTCACAATCCAGACCATGGCAAACGAATGGATTGCCTCAAGAGTTTCTGTGCACATAGCACAGTTCGATAAGCCTTAATTTAACGACGCCTCACTAATTGCTAGCATTATGGGGTTTTGTTACGTAATAACACTTTGAACGCTGTCTCGGGGTTTACGTGATGACGGGTTTTCATGAGGGGCTTGGTGATAGACGATGACGGGCTCCGATTGATTGTCAGATTCGTCCCATGTTGTTGCGCAATCACTTGTCCCAACCACGTTGCCAAGTGCTCAGCTACCCCCTGAGCTAACGGACGGTTTGTTCTGCCTATGTAAATGTCACCATTACCGCGGGTGAACTGATAAACAACATGAGAGGCCGAACTACCCGACGAGATGCTCTGACGGTTTTGAAGAACAAGTGCTAGCGTGGTATGCCTGAGACGCAACTGGGCTGTCGTGCACGTTCGCGTTAGAGCGTACCGGAGCTTGCATCCGATGTCATTCGCCACATGGTCCCCCTTGAACGGCAAAAACAAATAAACATTATTTTCTCAGCCGTCAGCACCGGTGTTTTCACTCTGGGAGGTCTGCTGTGTACCTGAATAAACTTCTCAGGATATCCATTAGGAATTAAGTTCATGCGTAGAAATTCTTCTTCGGCATGTAATGTTTCGGGGCTACAAATAGCCTAGCCCGGTAGGAAAGAGTTCTCACTAATCCGCATTTGTATGCGATCGCGGCGAATCTGGAAAAATGAAGGTACTGTCCAGTCCAAGTCGATTTGCGGTGAACAGTGCGTTGCAACGTACCTTCAGCCTGTTGCCTAATACGTATATCCAAAAACGCCAGGCAGTGGTGTTTTTCTACTTCATGGGATACTGACAGATTAGGGTGAATCGAATTTAGGATGGTCAGAAGCAGATTAAAGTGTTCTTTGTTTGTGAAGATTAAATGTCATCTACACATCGTCTATACAATTTCGCTTCACCAATGCTCTCAGCAACTTGTCTTTCTATCAGGCCGAGGAAGATGTCGGCTAAAACTGGACTTTAGCGGGCTGCACATAGCCACCCGTTCGATCTGTTTGTATGCGGTCCCCTTAAAACCGACCGGGACACAGAGACCTAGAATGCGAGGCGCTCCTAAGGTACACAAAGGAGTAATTCCGCTACGTCTGATTTTGTGCATGAACAATTCACCTTATCACAATGTCGCGCGGTGGCTTGCCAAACTATTAGATCCGGTACCTAAACTCCATGCTACGTATTGCCTTATGGATTCCTATGAACTGGCTGAGACACTGGAACACTTGTCAATGTGTGCAGAGCTTATGTACTCAACAGATGTGGACTCCTTATATACAAATGTGACTTTAAGTGAGACGGTTGATAATTTATGTGATTTTAGCCTGAGTCAGATTATCTCTGTTGGCCTGACAGTGGAGTATTTACAGGATTTGATTCTATTGTGCACCGAAAACATACGATTGAATTTAAGGGGACGGCATACAAACAGATCGAACGGGTGGCTATGTGCAGCCCGCTAAAGACCAGTTTTAGCCGACATCTTCCTCGGCCTGATAGAAAGACAAGTTGCTGAGAGCATTGGTGAAGCGAAATTGTATAGACGATGTGTAGATGACATTTAATCTTCACAAACAAAGAACACTTTAATCTGCTTCTGACCATCCTAAATTCGATTCACCCTAATCTGTCAGTATCCCATGAAGCGGAAAAACACCACTGCCTGGCGTTTTTGGATATACGTATTAGGCAACAGGCTGAAGGTACGTTGCAACGCACTGTTCACCGCAAATCGACTTGGACTGGACAGTACCTTCATTTTTCCAGATTCGCCCCGATCGCATACAAATGCGGATTAGTGAGAACTCTTTCCTACCGGGCTAGGACTATTTGTAGCCCCGAAACATTACATGCCGAAGAAGAGTTTCTACGCATGAACTTAATTCCTAATGGATATCCTGAGAAGTTTATTCAGGTACACAGCAGACCTCCCAGAGTGAAAACACCGGTGCTGACGGCTGAGAAAATAATGTTTATTTGTTTTTGCCGTTCAAGGGGGACCATGTGGCGAATGACATCGGATGCAAGCTCCGGTACGCTCTAACGCGAACGTGCACGACAGCCCAGTTGCGTCTCAGGCATACCACGCTAGCACTTGTTCTTCAAAACCGTCAGAGCATCTCGTCGGGTAGTTCGGC
This sequence comes from Dicrocoelium dendriticum, assembly GCA_944474145.2. Lineage (NCBI taxonomy): Eukaryota > Metazoa > Platyhelminthes > Trematoda > Plagiorchiida > Dicrocoeliidae > Dicrocoelium > Dicrocoelium dendriticum. Next base: position 24,009,301 of record OX104059.1, on the reverse strand, counting down.
CTCTCATGTTGTTTATCAGTTCACCCGCGGTAATGGTGACATTTACATAGGCAGAACAAACCGTCCGTTAGCTCAGGGGGTAGCTGAACACTTGCCAACGTGGTTGGGACAAGTGATTGCGCAACAACATGGGACGAATCTGACAATCAATCGAAGCCCGTCATCGTCTATCACCAAGCCCCTCATGAAAACCCGTCATCACGTAAACCCCGAGACAGCGTTCAAAGTGTTATTACGTAACAAAACCCCATAATGCTAGCAATTAGTGAGGCGTCGTTAAATTAAGGCTTATCGAACTGTGTTATGTGCACAGAAACTCTTGAGGCAATCCATTCGTTTGCCATGGTCTGGATTGTGACATTTTGATTGGTGTTGCCTTTTTTCCTATGAATATAATCCATTGTGTTTTTCTGATCGTGTTGTTTTTGCGGCTGAGGATAGCAATCGTAATGTTGACATATCGCAATCTCCGTCTTCTCTGTTTTAACAAAATTCTTAATGGCAAACAATTAATGAAACATGATTTACTCTTGTCAGATCTTCTGACACAGGCTGCTGTTGAAATGCCTCTGCTAGTGAAGACCATGTACATCTATTTCCTAATATATAAATTTTTTTCACCAGTAGCAAGAAAGGGCAGATTGTAAAAAGTTTCGATTAACCAACTTGACTCAAGGCCTTTATTGTACGCCAATCTCTTAACAGCCATGGCAACTGCTACTGTGCCAGTTTTGCCTAACTAATTTTATTTCCTACATTTCTTTTTAGTAATTAAATGTAGAATGTCGACAAAAGCTTATAATCTACGGGATTTTAATCAGAATACTGTTTGCCTAGCTAAAGTTAAGCAACTAAAATTACCTAGTGCTAGGCGGCAGTTGTACATTGTACATTATTTAAGCTTTATTTAATTTATAAAGCCGAGCATTTTATACGACTCAATAATTTTATACTTAATATAAATTTTGTCGTAATAGTTTACATAACCTTCGTGTGGTACGCTAAAGTGACATTTTTTCAACAAAATTTAAATATGTTAATCCAACTCTCTATGATATCATTTTTAAACGGTATGTTTCGGAAGTAGACATCGACAATCAATGTATATAAACTAATTATTATTTTACGCATTCAACCGCAATCGACAAACAACAGCCGAAACTTGCTGCTAGTTGGTAGACGTATTTTTTTGGTAACACTTCAGTAAACAGTGATTCCACGTCTAAAATCCACGTCACCTAATAGACTAGTATACTTTATCGAGATCTTAAAAGGCTAAAAGTAAAAATTAATGCCAAATAGAATTAACTAAGCTTTTAAAAGTAAAGGCACATTAAACGACCAGCGAGTTCATTTATTTATATTTGCGTTCCTCATTGAGTATTTAGGTTTAAACGGCACTTCGCTCTTAAACGTTTTTGACAGCATATTTGGCCGTGGCTTATTAGACCCCATCAGCTTTAGACGGTTATACTTAGCACAGTCGATAACGTGCTGTAGCTGAATCGACGGTATTTGCAGAATAAATTGGGATTTAAATGTAATACGACGCAAAGATCTTAATAAAGCAATGCAGGTTGATTAAATATCAGCTGGTTATTAAACTAACTTAATAGATTTCCGAAGCAGTTATTTACATCCGTCTCGTGTTGCTAATACTAATATTGCAGTACTCCTTGTTGCGGTAGCTACGAAGATAAAATCGCTCGGATAGCATGTGCTTTCGGGCGATTGTTTGCTAGAAAATACAAAGGTAAACGGAGGGGCGCTGGTTATCTTTAGGCTTATATATTAATGGCACACATGTAATTAATTCCAAGGTTGCATACGAGGATTTTTATAGCAATATGTTTAACTTTACTAGCGAAACGTTTTTTGATTTCGAAAAGCCGTGATTTCTTATGACAGGTATAACACAAAAGTTTATAACGTATATGTCTCACATGCACGAAAGATGCATTATTATATATTTTAGTCATATTACAAATTTTATTAAGGTTATAAATGAAGTAGTTGGAAATATAGTCGACTGGTTTTTATGGACGTTTGGAATTTCCAAGAAAATAAACTTTGTGCATCATAGATAATTAAAACATAAAAGTTCTTTGGCAGTTATGTGTTAAGATGTAAAATGAGCTAGAAATTTTCTATTAGATTTGCTAGCTTTTGATCATTTTGAAAACATGCATGAACTACCTTGAAGTAAGTCATTGTAAATTCATTGTTTATCATGTTAGTAATTAAAGCACTAGCTTTAGATTAATTTGCCAATTAACATAACAATATTTCGCGTATATTTATGAAAGCTAAATAGCCTATTATTAAGGATTAGTCATTGTAAAGCTAAAAAAGTTAACATGTTTCCAGCGAATGGACGATAAGGGAATAGGGATATACACTTTTAATAGTAGGGGGTTTGAAACATTGCCTAGGTTAAGATATTTAACTTACTATGTTCGCAAACATCAAACGTTTCTGCGATAAGAGAATAACAATAATAAATAAAAATGCACTCTTTGCAAAAACACCGTTTTGCAGTGTTACCTAAATTATTTTAAATTTGCTTGTTGAAATATAACAGATCATTTGATATTTAATAATATGTAGCTATTATTTACTTAGGCAAAACTTTTGTTTTTCATGCACGTTACACCGCATTGCAAACCAAACATATTAACACATCAATTAGATTACAGATAACAAATAACATAGTTCTAACAACAATATTGCCTTATATCATTTGACATCGACTTCAAGTGATGTCATTAACAAGTGACTTATTATTTGATCTTCAACAGGAGAACCTTCACTTATGAAAATAGGACACTTTAATGAAAGCGCTTCTGCAAAATGCGAGGCCAGTTGATTATCACGACTCAATGTGTGAGGGATGTAACTCAGGCTCGCACCGTTAGGTGGGATTAATTTTCTATATAAAGCTATGCAATGTTTAAGATGCCATTATGGAAAAACTAGAATGTCTATGCGAACATAATTTCTGTGAAAATTTACACTTTCTTTGGCAATGCAACAAAATATGTCCAATCATCCCGTCAATTAATAAACATACAACCGGTTACAACGGTTATTTGTGATTTGTCTTCCGCCAAACATTACTTATTTTTTGTGGATATAAGTTTACGCCCAGCGCGACAATCACAAAATATATTTTATTACAGGAGAAATATAACGCGTCAGCTAGGCTTGCCAGTTGTGTGTAGATAATTACTACTGCCTGTTTTAAAGAAGCTATAGTGTCCATGTTTTTTTTGTCTGTAAAACCTTGTTAATCTTAGGTCACATCTAGGGCTAGCTTCTAAGTCTGTGACAAAGGCATATTTATGTATTCCTTGATAGTCAATCGTATACAGGAACCATAATCTCGGTAGGTGCAGCAACTATGATTAAACCACGCAATATTGCTTTTCCTTATATACCTTTTCATAACGTGGCTCTAATTATTGATCCCGAAAAGTGAAAAAATATAGTCTCCGCGTAATTGACTTAATGTCTTAAAGGCATGCTACCAAAATGTGAATTATTTGCTCATATCTATAGTCTGCTTTTACCGAAAACGTAGTGTAAATTGTTCGATTAAGACCAGAGTCAGATAAATTACCATAGATAACAAATATTATGGAATCATGTTACCAACTGGCTAAAAATGTATGTTTATCTTAACTATACATTTTTGCACATCTAAAAGTAAAATAATTCTTTTACATTTAAGAATATTAGGGTAATTCGAAACATGCAACCTGCGCTGTTTGAGGTTTAATAACCTCAAAATTTTACCATTATATGCACGCTTTCTGGCAGGTTAAAAATAATTTGCTTTTCACCGTTTACTTTTTGCGACATTGATTTAACTAGCCTTCTAAAAGTGAGCCAACCGAGCCAAATTATTAGCACAACTAGTAAATATTCAAACAACAATTTGTCATAGGTATCATATTAAACAAAATTATGAAAGCAATTGATACGTCACCTTGAATGAATTTTCACATTCCCTAATTAACATTTTTTATTAAGGATTTGCTTATCATATATAAATCGATAAACAAAATAAAGGAATATTATACGAACACTTTAAGCCAACGTTTATCCGATATCTGAAAAAGAAGAAGATATATTTTTCGCCATTATGAAATGTAATATGCTTACTAATAACATACAAGTCTTAAGAAATAATATACATTAATGTATCACCACCGGCAACCGTATATTTTCGTAAACCGAAATCAATAATAAGGCCGGTAGTGAAGTGCTTGTACACTGCAACAGCCAGTAAAATATCAACGCGTGTTCTCAAATATACATAACGTTGTTATGTGGTTAAGCATATAATTACAAAATTCTGCAGTGTTAAGATTAATTGTACATTGATTTTTGAACAAGCTTATCATTTTCTGTTATCATATGTACACTATTAATAAATTAATGGCAACAATCGTTCTCATGGATTGTCTGAAATATTCAGTTCACTTTGTTTCACTAGCCATACTAAATGTCCTGCATCATCTGATTTCCAATTTAGCCATGCCTTGGTTTTAAAAATTTTCACTTTGCTGGTACACAGCATATCATTCAGGATAGTTGCTTAACTGATAATCGGATAAAAGAGTAAACGTTTATCAGTAAAAAGTAAATAAAGCACAGACAACTAGCAAATCCTAATTAAAATATATATACCAGTATGCCAGGCTTACGTTAAATTTTGCAAACAATTTTTTTCATTTTGGCTCATCTATAATGCCAAATGACTTGTCCTGTGAGGAAACGTTTTTCCGAATAAAACTACGGTTCTAATAGCAACATAATCTGGAGTTAATTACAATGAGAGCTAGTGGTGCATTTTTAATAAATGACAAGGTTTCAGTGCGACTTAGCTATAATAAGATAAGCGGACCAGATGATGGCACATAAATTCTATATTGTCAAAGGAAGTGTAAAATGTGTGGTATTATAATTAAGGTATGCTATAAAGCGTTGTTGTTGATTTAAAACTTATTGCGTATTTCCGCTTAATATGTAGAGGGGACTAAATGAAATATTCTGTAATTATTTTGATAGTTCCTTTTAATTTTTAATACTTATTTGCCCGTGGTCAATTAAGCCTATTCGTACTAGGTTGATAATGTTACGCTTAATTACATTAAGTTAAATTATGTTGGATTCCGTATAGTAATGGACTTTCAACTACGTGTAAGTCTAATACACATATAAATCCCTATGGTGTTTTCGAGGTATCTTGTATCAATTATCAAAATGAAAACCATCCATTTAGGTTAAATACCTGGTGAAATGATTGCCAGAAACAGATTTCATATCAGCCAAAGCCACAATTTATGCAGCTTTACAAAACTCGTGGCACATGTCGCGTAACAAACCCAGGCCATCTCCGACGGCAATGCGTTGGAATATTAAATCCTTAAACACAGACAGTTTACCAATTTCCATTATAATTCTATTGATGGTGTGCGGACTTGAAACCCGATGGCATGAAGAGAAACCTTGTTATAAAACAATACTTAGCTATCCTTGTCAAAAAACAAAGATAATTGTAAAAGAAAAATAATAAGCCCTGATAAAACCAGGTTACACAAATTCGAAATGATAAAATTTGACCATTTTGAATTTAAAACCAATTTGATATAAACACGGAGAATGGCCAATAAATTTAAATATAAGAAATGCAACTAACAACGCCAGTTAATAATGCCTGATATATAAGAGGCTAACTAAATTAAAGTAGTTACATGATTTGCACGACTGTTTGAAATTAGGTGAATTAAGCCCTAAGCAATGAGTGACATACTTTTGTTATGGTATGATAAATAGCTGCAGTAATCCGCCTGCTGCCAACAGGGAGTTAGTCTAGGTTTGCTGCATGCCAGTCGGTGCATATCTTTAATAACTAGGTTTTTATTCCTAGGGTATGGAGCAAAATGTAATTCGGAGTCGAGAGCCAAAGTACTGATGCAAATCCAAGCTTCTGCTCAACTTGCGTTGACAGAGATCGTAGTCTTTTCATAAGGATTGAAGTTAATCGGATACCACAAACTCTTACATAGAATATTGCACTAAAGTAAGTAAAATCACGAAAATGCTTTTTTTCAAAAAATTGTTATATAAAATCAATAACGTGGAACAAAATACCAAATTTGTTCGGTAGATCAGTGGTATAGCAACGGACCGGAAATTCCTGGGACCGGGGTTTGATTCTATGTCGAGACAGGTGATTGCGCCTCAGCTTTTCCACCAACCTTGCGCTGTGTTCGTAGAAGAGTTGAATGTGTCGAGGTTAATCCGCACACTCAATGATTGTGAGTAACTTCAGCAAGACCTCGACCGCCTCTCGACATGGTCTGCAGAGCTTAATAATCCGATCCACCCCGCCAATTCGCAATTTATTAGGTTGGGTAAGTGTAAGCAAAGCCGAACGTACAAAGTGGCTGGTCAGCCGTTGCAACCCGCACATTTTTGCGCGACCTCGGTGTGCTCTCAGGCTGCGACCTATTTTCCATTGACAACACGAATAGGCTGTACCAATACAGCCTTCGGATGCTTTGGGCGCTCAGGTGCAGCTTCAGCACTTGGTCCGAAGAGATTGCCAATCGCCTGTTTGTGTCGATAATACGACCAATGCTAGAATACGGCTCCCCGCGTATTGTCCCATCTGCCAGGGCGAGTGAGAATAGCTTGAGCGAGTGCAGCATGTAGCCATTAGGCTAATCCCCAACTTACGAGGAAACCATAAGAAGATCGACGTAAGAAACTAGGGATGTACACCCTAGCTTATCCTCGGCTGACGGTTGACCTCATCATGACGCGCCGGATATTACATCTGAGTGATTACCCAATGTTGAGACAACTGTTACATCTGCGCACACCAAGCTGCACGCGAGGACACGGGTATAAAATTATCGTACCGAAGTTGAAGCGGGTACCTCAGCAACCATGTTTCAAACGCAGAGTGGTGAACGTATGGAACGACATGCCGCAGCGCATAGTAGAGGCGAACTCCGCATCGGAAATTAAAATGCTACTTGACAAACACTTTGTAGACGCAAAATATACAAAGCGGAACACAATATAACGAGTATATTTTCAAGAGCGAAGAATGATGCAGCTACACAGAGAAAGCTCTACTAGCTGCTTCGAAACAGTATACAGTACGACGTTGTTAAACAGCTTCATCCCTTATCTTTAATTTTCCCAGGGAACATCTCATGTTTTACCTGCACCGTTGTCAGTCGTATTAAGTCTCGCTGAACAAAGACAGAAAATACGATTAGATTATCATTCTTATTTCGGCTACGCAATTTATGTTGGTGTTAATTATCTGTTAGTACCTATCAGGGATAAATTAATAATCAAAACGCATTCTGAAAAACTTCAGTGCTTCCACGGTCAGCTTAGAAGCTCTAACCGCGATTGATCAGAGAGAAATTTTCAAGCATCCGCGGAACCATTATTTCACAAACGAAAGTATAATGTTCAAACTATTGATGTTTGGAAGGGTTCAGATGCAAGTGTTTGACACGGTAAAGTGGATAACTCTATGCGACAAGGAAATGTTGCATGGTTATATCACTTAACCTGATTTAGCTGCAAGATTAGTGGCCAAAGTATCAAGGCATTTTCTGTCTTGTTTGCAGCGACTAATATGAAATCCTATACATTATACCTGAAGGCTGTTGGCACGGTTTTTACTATGTTACTGATGAGTAGTAGTAAGGATTTGATATAATTCAGCCAATTAGTCATTTCACTATCAATCAGCAGGCTTAGGATAGTCTGAAAAGGCACCAGACGCCGGCGTTTTTACCTTATGGGTGTCGCCAATGATGCGCCTATCAACGGACCCCTGCTGGGTTCCGCCCCCATGACTTCAGGATGACAACACCACTGGGGACCCCACTGATACCAAAACAACCATGATTTATGCATGTGTATGCACACGGTAAAAAATAGTTATTATGTTTAATACCATGAATTGTTTGAGCGGTATAAATGTTCCTAACAAGATAATATATGCTAAATACTAGATAAATGTAGGATTCGATCAGCTTATTTCAATAAGCTGATAAGCACAGAACGCTTAATAGGAATTCATAAGGTTGAGCATGACTAAATCTGCATTATGCTAAACTGAATACTGCGAGTAGCAAACATTATTAAAGTGTTAAATCTATGTCGCTGGGAAATAAGTTGCAGCTGCGAGAAAGGGTCGTATGTAATATTTTGTATTAGAGACAAAAGGAATTTGATGTCTGATACGTAGCAAATAATAATTGCACATATTTTATAAATTAATTTCGGTGGACAGACCTATCTAAATAGCAACAGGCTTATCAATAAATTTAGCATGGTTTAGATATCACGGAACTTCGCGACGCCAGTTCAGGGGAGTTTGCTAGATGCTTTTGTTCAGTCATATTTAACTACGTTTCTTAGCTACCAGCAATGCTCTTTAGAGGACGGTTAATCCTTTTATCTTCTCTTCTGTTTTGTAACCGCAGTCAATATACAAGGAAACCGCCTTTGTTTTGTTTCTATAATTGTATTTAAAGTTTAGAATTAGTGGGTCCGATCTGTTGCGGACAGTCCGGCAAAACACCATTACCCTAGGATAATTAACCGTGTCTTATTTGACGGTATCCGGCATGCTGATAGCAAGCCATATATTTGATTCTAAATTGTTCATTACACGTTTTTCAGGAGACCCCATTTAGTGAGTTGTGCCTGGTTTTATTTCAGCCGTTTGAATGCAAATTGACATGCAGCTATACGGAAGTGCTGTATAATATTGCTATCCGCACATGTTCAAATACTTCAAACGTGGATCATTGCAGACGTATGGTGCACGAGTTCTCTGGTATCGCATAAGTTGCAAATGACGAACGTGTTTTAGAGAAGGTTGTCTCCGGAGGAGACGAGGAGAAATGACAACATTTTATCCACTATAAATGAGGTATTAAGCGGAAGGCATGCATCCTTTCTAGGGATAAGCTAGTCGGCGTGGGTGTGTTTCGTGTGTTTTAATGACAAAATCAACAATTTATTGGACAGGTTGAATACAAGAATGCTATTTTGACATAAAGCAAATGATTTATGATGATGATGAAAATATATGCTCTTCTGTACGCTGCTAAGGAAAGGAGTGGGCTGGTGAGCTAGTTAAGTGAAATCGTCTCGGGATGAAAACGCACCGTAGCACAACTACTGCATTTGATATGTCTTAAAACAGAAAACATCGTCGGGTCACTACTTATACATTGCGTTATGCTGCTTTGAGTTCATTGAGTGGCTTTAAGTTGTTGCATTATTTGTACAAGATCCACAGATTGCTTCACTAATTTTTGTTGGCTGCAATTAAAAATATTCTTAATAAACCCGCCTCATTGTACTTCAAACAGGAGATCTAAAAACATTTTTATTTCCGGGCGCTCATAATTGTGCATTTGGTCGCATTCTAGGTGAAATCTTTAACCGATTAATTAAAATAAGCCCAACAAAGAATTAAACAGGGTTTGATCTGTTTTAAAAAAACCATTGCCTGGTATTATGTGATACAATTTCACAATTACTAGATAATTGATACTGTTCTTTATAAAACTGGGAATATTATTGCAGTTGTTGATGCAATAGGGAGATCTAGCGAAATTGGTGAAGGGCACCGTATTAAATATTGAGACAGATCTGATCGGATTCTCTATGGGGATATATCAAACTCCAATACTGACGGCTTTTCATATTCGTAGTGGAAGGTAAATTTGCGGACGACGGCCACATTAGTGCGAAAGCGATAGAATAGCTGTGTTCACTCCACTACTTTACCTTGTTAATTTTATATCACAAGTTGTTCAAGGGAGTGATTATTTGGGACTATGGGAGGAAATGATATTAGTGAGGCATAATTACTCAGAATGATCGTATTTCATTGTCATTTTTGGTTGTGGTTCATAAATACATAGCACAGGTTACCGTGCATGCGATTCAAAGTTGCTATGCAACGCAATTTTAATATAACGGACATACAGTAGGCATAAAACACTTAGGTGGCAACTGCTTTAACAATCAAACTACAGTGTACCAAATTCAAAGAGATTAAGGAGGCAAGATTTAGAGACGTGAGTACGCTGCTTGGATGGGTTGAGTGTTTAGTAGTCAATACACGTAAAGCTAAAATATTAACTCCATATTTTCAGGCAGGTGAAAAAGTGGACTGCTGGTTATCAACTAACAAATACTTCAGACCACTTATGTATTACAGAATAACATCACATTATATGAGTGTGAATAGTTTTGCTACAGGAACTAAACAATCACGTTTTACCAAAAAGCATCCAACGTACCTTTGTAATTTAACAAACTGACAGTTTATACTTTTCAGTTTATCAAATATAAGATCAAAAGCCTTTTATGTTTAATGTTACACATGTTCGAATGATGTGCTAACATGCGTAGGCTTGCGCTCATTGGCAGCCTTACATATTCGATGTCCGAGTAAAGAAAACGTTTAGTTTACACAGAAATTTAGACGCGACTGACTTAAAATAATATTGCATGCATTACATAAAATGATTATGCATGTCGACTGTATTTGCTTTCATAATAATCACCATCAAACGGCATACATTAACCCTTTATGCAAATGTTGCGAAACAACCAACGGAAAAATAAACTCATAAGAGATATTTCGCATCTGATTCATAGAGAAATAATGAAAGTGCCTACTATTAGTTTCTACTAGTAGAAAGCGTAAATTAGCTAAATTTGACGCCGATATTGTACCGAATGTCATCAATACTACATTATTTTATATGTAGTTATATCTGCCACGTAATTTAATTAGAGGTTTGTTCCATTAAAATTCCATAATTAGCGAACCCAAAAATGTTGCTGAATTAACTACAACGACAAGAATGTTCAATACCTTAAAAAGGCATTGCCGTTCACTTGTCCGTAATTTTGTTCCAACTTTTAAAACCGCATTGTGTAGCTGTCTAGAAGAATAAAATAAACCTAGTTTATTTAATTGTGCTTTCCACTGCATACGTTTTGTTAGTTATCGAAGAATACCCTGGCCAATGGTGTCTATAGAAACTCAAATGACTGTATGGCAGCATCCCTTAAAGGTACAAGTTAAAGGCTGCACTGCGAAAATTGTTTCTAAACGATTTACTTCATCATAAATTACCCGTCATATTAGTCCTAAGACGGTTTGCCTTCCAGAATGCGTTTTTAGTTATGAAGTTTAAATCCATTACGCTGTGATCCATGTGCAATTCGGATCAGGCGATTTAAATACAAGTTGTGTGCAAACACTTTTGAGGTACACACTGAAAGAAGATTAACCGGCTACTTTTTGATCATTATCAATAGATTAATAATTCTTTAAGCTATGTTGTCTTGCATTGTTATTATTTTTCTCAGCTCTGTGGTTTTCCTTTCAATTTGACGGTTTCCCATTATGTTGATAAAAATCGACCAGCACTGTGACATATATGTTTAACATTTAAGATTGCCAATGCCTCTATCTTGCTTTATTTTTTCTGAAACATTTTGAACTATATTTTGCCTAGTTTGGCAAGCTTGATTGTTCTTGGTGCTTCCAGCTTGAATATTGTGCTGCCAACTATTCGCTATCATTGCAGATTTGGGATTTGCTTGCTAAAACTTGAGCAGTTTCGCTGAATGCATTTTCAGATAATAATGAAACTTAATTACCATATTGTTTGAAAGCACGGATTTCTTATATGTTGCCAGATTTAAACTTCTGTTATGTTTGTTATTATGTATGCTAAGGCAACAACTCATTGCTAACAGGTTCCAGTTGAGTAAATGTCAATTATCACTAAATTAAAAAGAGTGCTGCATCGCCAATTAAAGCTTGCACATAGAACTGCTCTATTATTTACTGAATTCTGCGTATTTTAATGTATTTTAACGAGTTACTTGCTTTTAAGGTAGGTTAATATATCAATCCATTGGTAAACTGCCGCTAGCAAATATATTTGCTTAATTTGGAGTTACCGTTTTATCGCCAGCATATATTAAATCTGTTATATTAGTATAAACCTTCCAGCATTTTTAATTATATCTAGCAGACCAATGAACAAGCAAGCGTTTCAAAAATTGAACAAAATTTATTGCTGCACAAATAAACCGCGATATCTAGATGGCAACGTTCCAATACTTCTTTGTCTTTCAGAAGACTGTCTGCTCCATTCGAAGAGTAATCGTTTTGTGGTGCTTTTAATATATGCATTAAAAACCAGACTATCATTGAACAGTTCGTTATAAAACCCGACATATGCCTATTATAAGCTATATATACTGAGGATCGGAATACCTAGTACTAGTGATTACAAATCTTAAGTGAACGTAGTTGCATGAATGAACTGGGACCGCCAAATTAAATGGCATATTTCTCGTATGTCCACCTGAATTACGCCAGTGTGAGCGTGGCTAAGAACTCTATTATTGCATGATTGACTGCTTGCTGTTGTTTGTCTACTTGCAATCACTAATTGAAGATTTTAACTTGCAGGCTGAATAAATGGAACTACGGATCAAAACGGAACTGAAAGAGAAGGTTAGGAAATGTGTCTGTGCTTCAAACGTGAGTGCCATAAGCGTTTGCACAATGATCTGCTAATGAACGTGCATCAACATTTGCATATTTACTTTAAACACAGGTGAAACTTTAACGGCCAGTTTTTGATTGCGTTGTACAATAGCTTCTTAAACGTACATTGTCCTCGTTTAGCTTTTTCTCCCGCATGACAAGCTCCTATATTCGTTATAGAAGCAGCAGACAACAATAACTCAAACAATGTTATCCTAACAGATCATCTGGGCACTCACTGAAAGGATATCTAGCTCGAAATAACTGGCTGTCTCGTTCATTCGGAAAAAAATCATGGGAATCAGCAGGCCAAAACAGTGGTGATTTTTCTAGCATCCTACTCGATGCGTTGCAATGCATTACTCTACTCCAGTAAAAAAATCACGCGATTTAGGGTCAATCTGGGAGAATGCAGCACAAACTAAGAACACATTCTATGATTTGACATAATGTTTATAAAATCTGAAATATTATAGGTTGTGTATGCTGCTTCATCCATATATCATATAAAAGACAATGATGCGAAACGCGCGTGTTGATCAAAATCGTGATTTTGTTATACAAACGCAATAGGCTTGTTGTCGAAGTTAAAAATGCCCTCCTCATGTTTCGCAACATTGGTCGATGTAACACAGTTTTGCTGTGATTTTGAAAACAGTAAATATTTAGATTGCCCGGTTCATCTGAGCATCTTAGACGAAATAAATGCTAGGACTTTTCTGACAAAAAAGGATCATTATCTAACCCAATTAATGCAACACGTTTTGGTCAGGCACAATCAAACGTTGCACGGGAGGTGTCCTAAGGTTAAGGATAGGCTACCAGCAATGATATTGCTAACTCAGCAAATCGTAAGTTTGACATTACCGGAACCACAAGAGTATCCCATATTAAATCTTTCAAGGTAAAACTAATATGCATGCAATTAATAACTAATTAGCTCTGCACATACCGAATACCTAAACAAAGTTCGACAACAATAGGTCTTAGTCATACCGATATGGACAAAGTACTCCATCTCATCTCATTTGTTCCAACTAAATGTACGTCACTCATAAGGAATGCTATGCGTGCCTTAATTGTGTCTTTCCCAGTACAGAAAGGCATAGTTAAACTACGCCATAAAACCGGCGGAAACACCGTAAGTAAACACTTATTGACAACGCCCATCGTGCATTTACGACGTCACATGCTGGGGTTTACAGTAAACTTATGCGTAGCACCCTTTTTTAACATGAAATTATATTGTCTAAGCTTTAAATAAACCACAAAAATAATAGTGCATCTGTGTTAATTGTTAAGCTAGTCAAAAGAAGAAAAATAGTCCGTGGCTGTAGGAGCAATGTTATATATTATACTGACTAAATCCCAGCCGAAAGCTTTCTTTGCACAATAACTACAGCGCAATAACATACATGCAATCACAACCAGTGATGGAAATCTATACTATTCCAGAAAGATTCCTATTCAAAGGAATTGCATCCCACGACAAAGTAAACAGGAACTAGCATTAACATATTTATCTCCTTCGCATGCAAATGCCAAAATATCATTTTCAGGACACCACATACACATCAATTACCCACAACCGTTGCTATTTCTCTTGATAGGTCCGTTGACTTAATTAATTTTTTATTGAAAACAAGTTCTTTTTTGAGCCAAGACAACAGATAGTATTTTGATATATTCAATGCATTTGCCGCAAGCAATTAATAACATTACAAGTAAAGTATTTGCTTTATGCTTCCTTTATCTCCTGATATGACAGATTTCCTAAATTATTTTATAATAACCATTCGCTCCATTCAATCAAATTATCAACAACTTAGTGTCCATTGGATCATTAGCAGAATCCTTTTTCATCACCAAAAATGCTGCTACTTAGATATAAGCGGAAATCGTCTTAATGTTATTGGTTATCAAACTTCTCTAAACGATCTTTACGTTTACGGTACGTTACGTTTACGTTTGGTAATCCAGTTTAGATTTCTTCTTCCTGATCGTATTTAGTGATCCGTTTATAGCTGCTAGTCAAACTGTTTCAAATGCTTTCTAGAAATATAGGTTTATAATTAACTTTTTTTAAATTTACAACATCCTGACAACGTTAGCCCAACAACAACAATATCCCACAGTCTCGCGGGATTTATGCATAGCATTTCAATCAATGGTTGAGCTCAACATTGGAACATCCCACCAAATGTTACCACACATTTGATCTGATCCATTCAGTTTTGTGACTATTTGCCATGCGAAATTTGGCTGCGATTAAAATGCTCACGTCTACAGCACGATTGTCAAAATATTAAAAAAGCGAGTGAGTGACATTCATGTTCGTCCCATTCAATTTCGAAACTTAAGCAAAGCCTTGAAATGGAATACATCTTATTTTGGCCCATGATTCAAACTAAGCCACAAATAAATTTATGAATATTTTTGCTATCGAAGTGACATACTAACAACATGCTGTGGACAGATACTCAGCAGTGGCAGACAATACGATTCATGCATCGAATGTGACATAATTTAAACAACCTAAGTCAATAGCTAATATACTGGATAGGGGGTTGGATAGGGTATAATGATACAACGATATCAAAATTAATGAGTCAAGCTTATTTATCATAAAGTCTGTGTTGTACGGATCACTATTGGCTAATGCATTTATTATTGCTTGGATAGGATAGGGAAATGGCCGGCTACTAGTCATATGCTGAATTTGGTTTAGGCTTATGCGTATGACGAAAACCATTACTACAATAATAAAGGTAGATCGTCACGTCATAAAATTAATAACCTCACAACTTTGGTGCAGATATATGAGACTACCGAAACTCTAAAGCTATATAAAGCATGTACAAATCGTCGAAGAAAATAACGGGTTTAACCTTCAAAAAAGAAAAATAACTGATAAAGTAGCTTATAATATATAGGAATTGTAAAAGATACCATGAATTCAATAATATGTATTTATGCAGATGTCAAGAAAACACATAACAATATTTAAATGTGTAATGTATTAAACTATTATAACTTAATTTAAGACAAATACAAAAATAGTCCTTTGTTTTCAATAAGTGAGGAATAATGAAACTTACTCGTTATACTGAGTGATAATCCGAAGAATATAACATCTATAAAAATAATGTCAGCTGTATGCCGTAACGGCGCTTAGCTGCTGCACGACCAACACTAGCTGCGGGTATGCATATTAAGCATCCCACCTTTACGTGCATCCCTACCGCTCATCCACATGTCGACCTGTCGAGACTGGATAGCATCCACTGAAATTCATATGATTTTGAGTTAAGTATATGAATTTAATAAGGCTTAAGTTATTTACAATATTCACAACTGGAAGAAGATCCATATTTTCACCAAAGCACAAAGTTTTCCGACTAAATGCAATGCCGAATTATTGCTCTAATTATCAAAATGAGCCAATTTTGAGGATGAAGAGCTAATTATATATAAATGTCTTTTTCACATCCCTACGCCATTAGTCCTAAAAAGAAACATGCAAGACAATTTTCTTACAAAGCGATCTAGCGTGACCTGTCAACGGCCCAAATTTGACCATGTAAGATCCATCAGTGGCAGTGCTAAGGCAAATCTCGTCATCCTAATACCTACGCATCAACCCTTTAAACTTGTGCCACACAAAGTATTTCTGTACGCCCTGCCCTTATACGTAAGCAGAAAATATATATAAAGTGGTTACAATCTTACCTGAAACACCGGATAAAAAGAATTATTAATACTTTTCCTCATAAAAAGAAGGAAAATGGCAGAATGCTTTGCGTCGTTCCAAGGATTTTGCTTGTTCCAAATGGCTCATCCCATTGCTTGTAATTTATGAGTTGTGTTTGCGGGCTCTACCAGCTAAATGATTAAAGTTATCCATTCCGTTGTCGGAAATGGTTCGGATAAATTTACTTCTCTCGTGTGCTGGCCTTGGAAAAGCTGTTTTCTTCTTTGACATTACATTAGTCTGCTGCTACCATATCTAGCTCTCCAAAACAGAATGTGACAATTGTTTGGATTGAAGCACCCTTTAGCAACAAAAAGTACATATTCTTCGTAACTCCGCGGTCTCGCATTCTTGAGATATACTGCGCTATAAGCTTTTCTAAGATGGGGTCCAAAATAATATACTTTAACCATTTCTGTTTGTGTGCAGTTTTTGCAATCATCACGCCTTCCAGAATTGAGTACACTATAAGATGTTCCTAGTTACAGATTCTTCTTTGTATGGTTCAAATTCGTGTTTCGCAACATTAAACTGGTTTCATTCATTATCAAAAAAGCAGCTGGGATTTGGGATACAGAGACATATTTCGAGGGCAGGACTACTTCTGCTTCATTTGTAGGAGCCCACACGGTTTGGTAAAATATAAATATTGCTGTGAATGTGCCTAGCTTGAGGCGCGTGTAAATTTGGCGGGTTTAAATGCAACACCCTTGGAATCGTATATGTGATCTAATTTCTTTTATCACCCAATTGTGTTCCTTTAAGGAAGCAGGACCTGTATTCTGGAATATTAGTGATTGTTTCCGGTGGCATAATATATTTAACCCTGGTCGTGGTCAACAGCACTGATGGACTGCATCTAACTAGTGGAGGCCTGCATGCAAAGATCCACATTCTTCCAATACATTGGATGTGGCGGAAGTAACTAGAGTCGCAATTCCCTTTTATCTTTGACGATACATGGTTCAAAAACAAACCTTGTTTCAACACCCATATAAGGTTTTTTAACAAGTTGCATTTTAGATAATGTCCAGATTGTAGTTGCTAAATCGAATGGAATTTTTGTGTTTTGTTTATTTAGGACATTAAGGAAGTCAAAATACTGACTGGTATTGAAATCTGCCTGTGACGTGAATTTAATTCACGATACACCATGATCGAAAATGCCGAAAGTAAAAAACCAATCAGAAGCAGATTTCGCACATGATGAATGTGAGGATGGTAATTCAACATCGGCTGCGGATGCTATTTACAGTCTTTTTGAAAAGTTGGCATTACAAGCACCGATAATTCGTTGTGCACTCTCGCTTCCAGTAATTAAAAATTTCTCTGTCGACAAGTGATAGGGCTGGTGGGAGAAGCAAATACAGCTTCTAATAATAATTTCCCCGTCAAATCTTTGTAGTGCCCTTTTGAATTTACTTGCAGTGGAGTGTTTGATGTCGCTGCATATAGCGAGTTTTTCGAGCAGGATATTACGGCTCGCACATGTAATCGTTTGCGCCAATTAGTAGGTCACTCACAGCCACTTTCGGAATTCTGCCGAAAGGTTTAGGCTCGATATCAATTTCTGGGAGGAAATCTCAGCACCTTTGTCCGTGAGTTTAGACTCCTAGCAGACTGGAAGCGACGGATTAACGTGAACAACGCGTATTGGAACTATTACTGGAAGGAATCCAGACACCCTTTGTGAAGAAACAATGTATGCTACATCATCCTGACCGACTGGATACTGCACTTCAGCAAGGATAAGAGTCGGAATGTGTTCCAAAGGCCTTGTGCAAAACAACGCGACCGATATGATATTTAGCTGCTCTGCTCTTCATGAGAACAAAATAACTTTTAATAATACTTGCTGGAACCAGTTCCCCGAATGCAAAGTCATTCCAGCTGCATGATGTCGACTTCCGATCCCATTCGAAACCATCTTCACGTTTGGAAGACGAATCCACGTTAACTTCAAATACCGGCGGTCCTTCGTATCGAAGACGGCATCCAAGCCATATCAGTAATTTTAATACAAAAAGGTCATTTTATATTTTCTTGTACGCCATCACATGTGGCTACTTTCATAGAACCATCAATGTCTAGCAACGAGAAGAAATTTTCGCTTACTCTAGACATTTATGCACAAGGGATACAGCTTGTCTGATTAGTCAATACCTGGGCAAGAACCTTTTAAAACTTTATGTACATTAGCTACTAAATAGATACAACTATGAACCATGTACATATAATTTTACGGCTGTTATTGGAGAAACACTACATGCACCCGATTCCATACGCGTACTATTCTTCATCCTTAGCAAGAAACTACAACATAAGTTTGTCCTTGTCGACCACATCTCCTTCGCCATCATTAGTGAGAGTGACTTACTAGGTAGAATGACGTTTCGGTTAGGCTTGGTGAGGTTGCAGTTAATCAAAAATACCCGAGCCGCTCGGTTTTACTGTCAAGTTTGATTTCATTTTGAGGCGTACTCGGACCGTGAGGCCTCGAATCTAATGTCGCAGTTATAAAACTTGATGCAGCCACTAAAGTAGTCTAGTGATGACCGTACCTGTGAGGCTTGGAAGAAATATTTCCGAAAAACTAAGACCCTTTCGCACCGTAACAGCGATTATTGGGAGCATTGCTATTATGCCGCACACCGTCGACTAAGGCGATGCTAAACCTGTGAGGGGTCGACCGAGACGGATTCTACCTCACTGGCAGCGCGAACAGAAAACCGTAAATAAAGTGGTCTGCAGTCGTCCCCCATGACTCTGTGACAAAAGCTGCTGGCTAGTTGGCGTTAGCCTCTAGTGGTCATTGGTTCGATTCCCAGTAGAGTACCGATGGACGCACATCACTGAAGACCCTCAATGGGGTGAAACGAGCGTCGGGCAATTTCCCCGTTTGGCAGCTTATCTATGCGGTATGCAATCAAATTGTGATGAACCAAATCAAAAGTATGAAATGCATGAGGCAATTAACGTCCATCCCTCCATTTCCCTATCGAGGTCACCCATTATTCTGGTGAAGAAGATGAGTGCTATTCTCTAGCTGTGTGTGAATTATTTATATTTCGACTAGATAACATTGCAGAACGCTTTTGCTCGCTCCAGACGTAATGTTTGATGCAGTTGGTTGTTCAACGTGTTTTAGAAAATTTAACTTTGCTTGGGATACCGCAAGGTGAAAGTGGTAGAGAGCGATCAAGTGAAAATTGCTTTCGTCGTGCATTCTGGATGTACGAAATTCATGCCTTTCTGTTTAGGTTAACAAAACTCCCTCTGATACCTTAAGGTCTGAAGCATACAATACTGTGTGGATTGACCCATGAGAAGCATAATTTTTATTTACATGATGATAAGGTTCATGGCACAACGAAGCAGGAGCATTTAAACAAATGATGGAATTATTGAGACCTCTAATCAATCTACTTCTCAAACTCAAACACTCGAAGTGCCACTTACTATAGGAAAAATTTGTGAATCTCGGACGCATTACTCTGGTATATTATATTAACCGAACCCACAAGACACAACAAACTAAGTCGTGGCGGACCCCTACAAGAACTGAGCAGTTACGCAGCTTTCTTTGGTTCACTTCGTATTACAAGCCATTCATCAAAAGTGTTTTCGCCAGATTGCTACAAACTGGTCGTACGTCTGTGGGGTCAGCCGAATGTCAGTACTCATTTGATCCGCTCGGCAGGTATCTTTTGCCTGCCCTTTGGTTAGCGTATCTAGATTTATCATCCTCGTCCGGAGCATTACTTTTGGACACCGATGCGGTTGATCAAGCAATTGGAAATGTCTTGTCCATAAAGGTCCTGGTGGAATAGAAAGAGTAGTATCCGACAGTAGTAGAAACCTGAAATCTAGAGGGAGACATTATAGCACTGTACGAAAGCAAATGCTAGCATTGGTGTTTTCATAAAAATAATCGACATAATCTACTTAGCTGTACAGTCCATTCATTTGCTGCAAAACTTAAGGGATCATGACGGACAAACTCCGCCCAGGTGAAAACTGCTGCAGAAATGCGAATTAGTATGGAAACATCAAATAAGCAAACTGCACGCTAACACGGACCCATTGTTATACGTTGCGTTTAGGTAGCATGGGGATTGTTCTTCGTCCAAAATGCAACACGTGAACATGGTTAACCACCAGAGTGCGGAGTATGTACGCTGACAACTAACGCAAGCGGACAACCCAGATATTGGGTTAAATTAGGAAATGTGTTCTCATGGCGGTAACAAACCTTCGAGTAAGGATATGGAAGGATTCCCCTATGAGGTGTGTTGCCGTAGGTCATGTGGGGCAAACTAGCTTTGGAGGAAGGCGAGTTGGTGATTTTGACCACACCGAAACTATACTAATCGTAGTCTCCCAGTCCATGGTCAAAGAGGTGTTAAGTGACCTTCAAAACTAATTTTAGCACGCCTTGTTTACAAAAATACTTTGGGCGACGCGACAGCGTTTCTGGCAGTCACAATATCGGAAAAACGTGCACAACTTTTGACAGTCTTGCAAGAAATGTGGTTCCTCTAATCCTCATTTGCGCTCTGTTGCAAACTATGAAGGTCGGACATCGTAACGTGATGGTGGGTGTAGAAATTAAAGGACTGTTGCCCGCAACTTCCTTGGGAACTCGCTTCATTTGGGTCATGTTGCATTACTTTACTAATTGATGTAAGGATGTACAATTCCACAGACCGATACGGTTATTGTGGGTACAGCAACTGTGAACCACAGGGTTTGTCTTTAGGGAACAGCAGGCCAGATTCACTATGACAGATTTTTCTAGTTTATTAGTGTATTGGTTAAAAGGACTTTTATTGGTTATTGAGCCAAACAAACCGATGAAGACTGTCTAACACCTTCAAGAGAGCGGTCAAGTTGAACGAACTACTTGTTCTCTTTAACCCTACTATATGCATTTGTAGACCAGAATATTAATGTGTTGGATTTACACCAAAAATCATATCAGGTAGTGCGGGTGCGTACGGAAACTGCTTAACGGCACCAAAAGGAGTATTATGACAAAAGTATATTCGGCGTGTCTTTATACTTTGGTAAAACATTTTGCCTACATCATATTACAGTGCCTGCCTATTGCACCATACAATTTTCCGTTCCTCTTTTATAATTATTCTAAGGATTTTGCTACATTATATGTTATCAGTTGAAATAGTGACATGTTGAAATATGCTAATCACTTATGTGATTATAGGGTAAACAAGACATTTTTTTGCATAATCATGCATTCAATAAATCCTACATATTTGGTGCAAATGGATAGCTGGTATTAATTTATAAAGTCCATTTACTGACTGTTACCCATAGGCAATTAAAACATTTCGCGATTTTTAATAGTGGACCTTTTAATGCATGAGTGGGGCGGTGTTTTTTTTGCTTACGCCATAGTTTATATTTGATCGATACCTACTGCTAGGGGATTGTTTATCATCAGACGCGCTAATATGAATTGTGCATTAATTCCTTTACACGTTTGCCATATTTACACACCCATATTTATTAATATATTTTATAAGATTATAAATTTAGACGCTCCGGTTTTCGTGTCTTTTTCTGAGTCTTTTTATTTTGGTGAATCAAGTTTTTTGAGATTATGTCGCGTAGTGAGTTGTCTAAGAAAATTGTGACAGCGATTTACTTACCATCGTATCAGGTTCACTAGTAGTTAATTCCTCAAGACACACTTTGTATACAGTGGTAATTATATGAATTAATTATGTAGCTAGTGACGGTGTACTTCCGTATGATTGTTATATATTAATCTCTGTTATGAAGCACTTAACCCTGTGTCTGCAAGCGTTTTAGTACATAAATTTTAACAGATCATTGTGTGCGATTACGGTGCTTGCGTATGTATTGTAGGGACTATTCAAGCACTTTGATTTCAGCTAGTAACAATATTGCTCAACAGTTTATTTTATGCTAAACCTAACATTAAATTTTATATATAGGGAAGACGGACGAAGATTGCTATGCAACATATATGCCACAGGAAGCAAACTGTCGCTCTCCACGTCGTCGTTGTTTGCTATATCAAACTCACCAATAGTTTAAATTAGAACAAGGCGGAAGCCAATGACAGCGGATTAACTGATAATTTGTCTGAGATTAGCTGGTATTGTAGGTGTTAATTTCGTCAACTTACCGGAATTGGCTTGCGATGCTAGCGCAAAACAGCGTAGGATGGAACTCCAAAAGATCGTGTTCATTACAGCCGGATAGCAAGCAAGCACAAGACGTACGAAAACTTCGACAGATGTACGTCTAGATGAACTAATAAAATATACCAAGCTGCACTAAGCGCTAATGAATAGCTGCGAAATGATATATTGGCGACTGGTGTTGTTCTCCCGGATACTTTTGAAACAAATACTTCTGTAGGTACATTCTGGCAGGTACAATGAGCAATTCTCTTCAATTTTCGTAGATTGAAATGCTTGATAAAATGATGTTATGTCAATAAAGTAGCGCATAACCTCGGTATTGATGTCGTCTCACACTGTGTTCCGTGATCAGTGTCGTCCAAGTCGAAGGACTAAAACTTGATTGTGGAACATTTCACATTAGCTCTGACGGCTAACTCTTGGCAAATCTGAAGTGGGACTGTAACTAATCCATTGATTCGACCGAGATTGCACTAAGCAATCTAGCCACTTGCAGTTACTGCAAAAACCAAATATGAAAAAATTGATCCTGCTCGTGTATAGTAACTGCTTACATATTTATGCCCATGACCGCACTGTAGGTAATGCAGTTAGATTCCTCGATAATCACTATATATTGGAAATCTTGAAAATTACGTATTAACTGCGTGAAGATAAATTGTGTCAGGATCCTAAAAGTAAAAATTTCCAGCTTTTCAACCTTAAGGTTGAAATTAGCCATCCTTTGAATCTGTGGATTTTTTGCTGATAATGGTCAAGGAAATGGTATTTCATTTCAAAGGCAGAATCCAGGATTATATTTGTAGTTATTGGGCAATCGTATCTTGTGTACCAAACGGAAAACAGCAACAGCTTTTCGGTTCCTATTGCAGGACAATGGTACATTTTTTCAACCTTATGCTTTATAAAGATATCGTAATTTCTGAATAATTGCCGTTCGTAAATTTGCACGAATGGCAAATCGTCACATAAAACATTATGTACGGTTAATGGTATACGGCGGATAAAAGAAGCCAAAGTTTGACGTGTCCCGCCAGATGATCGGTTAGGGGTGTGCAAAAATAAAAACAAATTGGCTATAGGAAATAAGAAACAACTGCAATAGTTGAACCTGTCGTTTACAGCGCTCCCGTCGGTTTTATGTACCATCTATAGTTATTGTCTCTTGTTCCAGACAAAAATAAAGATGGGTTCGTTTGAGTTATTTTCCTGTATTTTTTCTGGATTACGTGTTATGGTATAGTGTGGTCAGTGCACCTTGGACATGTGAATTGCAAATGGATAACTGGTGGCTCAAATAACAGCTTTTGAGGGGGAATTCTAAGTGTCGCAAACACGCAGCGATAACACGTTTCTTCGACACTCCAATCGGATGTATTGTTTTGCTAATTTGAGATGATGACCTCTAAGTTGGCTGCTGTGACTCAGCTGCAATTGAGATGGTCGGGTTGATGAGTGTTGTTTGATATTTGTACCCATAATAAGGTCATTACACAAACGGCGATGACGTCCACTGAAAATGTCAAGTACTCTGAGGCGCAGTTCTTGTGACAATTGGCGCAGCCGCTTGACATTTGTGGTGACAAAAGTTCTGCAAGCTCCAAGACCGTGAGACATCGCTTTTAACATGTGTGCGATGCTTGGGTTGCACATCCAACAAGTGGACGTATTTAAGCGGTAAATTATTTGGCAGTAAATCTACTGTTTAAATTGCCCGAAATCTCTCTGTAATAGCCCACGATTTGGACTCACTTATTCGATGTTTTCTTGGATAAACACACCACAGTTCTTTTCAAAAAAACAGGTTTGCAGAGCCTGGTCCCACAGCTTATATTTGCGAACGATTCGGTGTCTTAAATGCAGCACACGACAATAAGCCACATTGAAGCAGGAGATTTTGGACCGACTATCCGCATATCTTGTCAAGCTAAATTTGAAGCTGGATATTTTAGACTGGAGCCCTGATCACCTGTAAAAGTTTGATGTTACTGGCGTAGAGTAAACAGTTTGACCAAAGTTGACTCAATAGAACGTTTACGAAAAAGATACACAGGCCCCCAATACCGAGCCATTGTAGCACTTCTCATTCGACGTGATTTGGGTCTGATATGTATTAACCTACTCTTACCTCCAGACTCATGTGCGGGAGAAATTTACAGATCCATTCGAGGAGAGAGTACCCAATGTCATATCCTTGGAGTTTGGTGAGAAGGATACGCTGTTTAATCGGTCCAATGCCTTTAAGAAAGCAAGGTAATGCATATCAACTCCTGCACCAGCGTCCACAGCTTCGATCCAGCTGTCTCGTATCAACAATAGGTTGGTTGTGCACGAATGATTTGATGGATGCCCTGTTGCTTCTGGGCAATATAACCAAAACCGTCTAGATAAAGGACGAGTGCGTCGGCAATAACGGACTCCGTCTCGTTGGAATGAACTGTCAGTATCGTCACTGGTCGACCATTAGCTTTGTAGGCACGACTACATACTTTGTAAATGGGATTTAGCATTCCATTTTTTCACATTGCAGGAACGTGCTGCTAGTGAAGACAGTGCTGAAGCAGCCGCTCCCAACGTTCGACCAAGGCATTACTTGCCACAGAAAGCTTCTCTGGGTGGAGATCACCAATTCCTGGGGAGAACTGCAGGCGCATGGATAGCAGCTTCCTCATCACGATGCCTGCGTAATATATAGGTGTGAGGCTTGGTGAGAGCACCACAGATTCCAAAGATTATGGAGACCACGTGATACAATGAAACGTTGGTCTATATTGTTGTTGCAGAACAGTGGACTATAATTTATTAGTCCAACTTAGATCATCCGCTGTTTGAAGAGTGTGAAAACTAATTTTCAACTTATGGAGGCTTTTCCATGCTTGTACGGAAGAGTAAGACATGCGGATAACGCTCGTCTAAGACATTTTGATAAGCTAACTTGTCCTTGCGCACAAATTGGATACAATATTTACGGTGGACAACGTATGCCTTCTATGTACTCAGACTCGGATACGTTTTGTGTGTATAGCACGTCGCGTTGCGCATCACCATGCGTTTGCGTGTAATATGCCGTATAAACGACGTCATGTTTCTCAAACTAATAAGCTGGGTTTCCGATGCTTCAATAATCAGGAAGTTAACCTAAACAACGAAAAGTACTCTAGCAATATCGGGTTCATCCTCTGTTAGTAAACTCCAGTCGTCACTTCAAAGAGTCAGGATAAGGTGTCGTAACGGGTTAGTGTTCCGTTGTTTAAGTTCTAGGGATATTCAGCATTGCAAGCGTACATAAAATACCAATCGCATGATCACTGCAGCTTAGAGAAGTATCGAATCATACTATATTGACCATAAGTTATTCATTATTTAATATAAGTTCCAAAATGAATGGCCTGTTATTTTCCACGAACATGTTGTGCGAAGTGACGTGGTCATAATTCAGAAAATATGAGACAATATTTTGCAGGGCTGCTATGAATTGCTCTCCCGGTTTGCCCTGGGATAGTAGTGTGTGCAAGTTGAAATCGCCCATGAATAGAATGTGACTGTACTTTATGTTTAACACCTGCTTCGATGCAGCCACCAAGTAGCAGTTCATCTCATTTCTGTACGATTGTTATTAGTAAACAACAACACCTACGCCAAGATCGTTTTCTCTCATCCCGAATCTAGACAAAAGGATCATATACATCGGTTTCCCAACCATATGCAGGTTCGCACTGCAGGTTGTTTAAACAGTAGTGGACTACTCTACCACGTTTGTTAGCTCGATCTTTATTTATCACAGACAACATTTACCTTGATGTCTGCCTCTGTTAGCTAAAAGCGCGACCGAGTTTTCGTGCAAGCGGTGAGGGTACCAAGATGCTTATAAGTTTCGAAGCCTTAATTCAGCTAATTTGCTGAATAGACCCGGGTCATTTGTGTACAGAGGCTTCAAGTGGAACGGCGACTTAATTGAGCAGGAAAATCGGGACCAGCTTTCAGTGATATTTTATATTACTGATAGAACCCCAGTAGCTCGAAAACAACAAACTGTATAACTTCAACTTCTGTACAATCCACTCGGGTTTAATGCGGGTTTCCGTCATTCTTTACCACGCTCCGTCGCACTGCTGGAAGCATTCTTCCACGATGCTCCTTAATACCAGCGTTGCTTAGAGCAATATCAATTGAGTATGAGGGCTGTTCTATTGTAGTAATTTTTTCTCGGTCAGTAATGTCCGGGTGCCCGGAGCGTTATGAGCAGGCGTGTAGTCATGAAGAAGCATCCACGATTTGCTGTCATAGTTATCGTCTGTTAAAGCGCACTC